>CM053792.1:276392597-277592597 GCA_028749045.1 Cupressus sempervirens | reverse complement strand
ATGTTGAATAGTAATAGTAACAATGCACAAAGATAATCCATAACACCATATTTTGTTAACTAAGGAAACCTTGGCCAAGGGAAAACTCTGGTGGGGATGATACCCACTAGATAATATACTGATATATAAGTTCCTTGTTAAAGCATGGACCTTGTTCGAAGTCAATGAGAAAATTAAATATAAGAAGTCCCTATTAGGAGACTTTGAATCCCTATTCAGAGATTCTAACCCTATTATGAGTTGTGGTACAATGTATGCAAGAAGAGTCCACTGCCCAAACATGTAATTTCGACTAAAAGAAGAGCTCACGACTCAAAAAAGTAATTTACTATTATCTTCTTCCTTGAATGATATCTAATCTTTAGCTCAATCTCAAATAACCAAATAGCTCATATAAAACTTTGCATATATCACTTTCACAATAAGTTCACACATAACAATATTTGTACAATTTACATCACAATTGCTCTTCTTATCTCAAGATGTCCTTTGCATAAATACCATGCCTTTACACAAATTTTTCCTAGGTGGGCTAAGACCACAATCCACTTTTCCTACATAGGGTAAACATCTAGGATATTGGCCCTAATTGGACAAGTAATTATTTTGTAAACAAAACAATTATTTCCTTCAATTCTACCATCTTGTTTCACTTCAAAAATGATTATCTTTGTTCCATACAGTCCGTACTAACTTCCAAGGTTAAACATGTCATCACCAACATGTATACTATCTCCATGTAACTTTTCTAGTCATAATATGACATCAGTAACAAGAACAAAACAATACACTGTTGTAAACCAAATTCTATACTTAGACAATTTTTTGATTACCAAACGCTAAGTATCTTTATTTCTAAGGTTTCTTGTGAACATGTAAATCATGTTTTTCCATAAATGAAAATAATTAAATATCACTAAATTAGCCAATTGTCAATAATGTCCCCCTTTGGCATTGATGGTAACAAAATAGGGAAAATTGGCCAAGTGACAACATATAGACATTTCATCTATTACAACTTGTTCATCTTTATATATGCTCCCCCTTACAATATACTTTACACTTTTATCTTCTCTTTACCTGATTTACAATTTTCACATTGTATCTCTCCCCTTTTACTATTCCAAAATTTTCTACTTTCCAATTCTTTCCAATTTTTTGCAACTACTACTCCCCCTTTGACATCAATGAAAAAGGTCAAAATGTCAAGAACCTGTCCAAAAATTGTCCAAAAATGTTGTTCTTCCTTATGTTGATATGATCTACATGCAATCATACAAATTAACCTTCAAACCATCCATAAACTTAGTCCATGTTTCCTTGGTAGATTCAATTGATGTAAGAATTGCACATAAAGCACATGACGCAATCTCAACTGCATTAAGATATGAATACAAAAAGTTGGAAAATGTGTCTTTGGCCTTGAAAAATTCCTATAACTACTTCTCAACAAAAGATAATTTTAGAGCAATAGATTCTCCAAAATTAGATATCCTTTCCAAAATCTATTCCTTCCAAAGTTCCAGTTTCCTGATGTCACTGTGAGTACTGGCCACTTGTCCTTCAAAATCATCTACTTTGCAAGATGGATGTTGGATATGGTTGGATAAAGCCTCTAGGTCACTCATCTTTATCTCTATCTAACTATCAATATCTTTAGTCAGTTTGTATGATAAGGTACATTTAACATACAAAGTTTTCCCATCTTCTTGGCATTTTTGAAGTTCTTTTATACAAGTATCAAGATTAACCAAGTCATTCTTGATATTCTAATAGATGGTACTAAACAAGTTAGCATAATGGAAAATATGTGTCTCTGCCTTTGCAACATTCAACAAATTGGTAAATCTTCATCAAATGATTTCATCACTACTTGTGCCCTTTGTTCAGGATTTGGTTCTTTGTGCTATACTGCCAAGGTACTATGCAGTCCATCTATAACTTCCATCAAAGTTCTTTGTAAGCTTTTCACTTTCCTGTTCTTCTCAATAAGGTTTGTCAAGGATGAGATCAGATCTATTTGATCATCATCATCAATAGATAAATTGGCAAGAGAGTGGAGTGGATGAACTAGATGGTTTAGTATCATCCTCCCTTTTTTTTCTTTGCTATTTCTTTTGTTCTTCTCTCTTCCTCTTCTTTCTTTTCTCTTTCCTCTCTTTCTCTCTTCTCTTCTAATCTCTTCTTTTCATCTTCCTTAGTTCTCTTTCTCATCTATTCTTCTAACATTCTTCTCTTTTCTCCCTTAAGCAATTCTACTTAGCTTCCTCTATTTTCTTCATCTCTACTTCAAGTAGCCTCTTCTCTTCTTCAATTTGTCTCAACTTGTCCTCAATATCCTTAGTGTATGGTTCATTAGGTTCAGAACCACCAAATGGATTGGTATCATCAATGTAAATGGTAACATTGGTTTGATCAATTTGCATAGTGTCACTACTCATTGACACTTTTGAGGTTTTAGATGCTAAAGAAGATGTTGTCTTTGATCTTAACATCATTTTACTAATGGTTGTTGTGGTCTCATTCCTCAGTTTGTCCTTTTCACCAACCATAAATAGAAATGGTCTTAATTTATTCCTCAAATATGGTGCAAGGTTATTCAACAATCTCTTGATTTCTTCTTCATAATTACTCTTGCAAATAGTCCTAAGCATAGACTTCTAAAGTTCAAGATCTTCTTCCCTTGTAGGAACCTTCTTCTGAATGAGTCTCTCATAGAATTTTTGGTTTATTATGCTCTCAAGATCCTTCAATTTTAGATTGTTTGCTATAATATATCTCACAGTCAATATATCGATCTGGTCCTCAAAATTGTTATACAAATCACAAAACTTGTTCATTTGAAAAAAGTTTACCTCAATAGCAATAACTACATTGATCTTCTCTATCTTCAACTTCCAAGGTTGTCAAGCTTTTCTTGCTACTTGCTTAGATGGAGTCACTTTTTCTGGTTGATTGGTTTCTTGTTCCTCATCTTCTTCATCACTAGAATCAATTGTCAACAATGTTTTCTATCTTTTTCCTAGTTTGGTGGCCTATTTTTTGACTCTCTATCTTAGTAGACACTGCTTCCACCAATCTCTTAGATTTTCTTTTCAATTCTCTAGGATGAACATCAGACACTACTGCATATGGAATGCTCTGTTCCAAAGATGTCTCTACAACTGATACTAACAAAGGTTGAATATTCACTATACCTTGCTTCATCATTTGTCTTACAGCCTCAAATTCACTCTTTGTCATTCCAACCTTTGATAGTGCCTTCTTCATTATAGACTCAACTTTCTTGTGTGATGCCTTCTCTAAGGTTGCTTGATGAATTGATTGTGTGATCTCATCATATGTACCAAATCTATATTCTGCTTTATCTTTGTCTAAATTCAACAACAAATAAATATAACCAACTACTAAATCATCATTTAGTTCATAGCTCAAGGGATCAAGAAATGTTTCTCGAGGTTCCACTGCTTGAATATAAGTATGATATGTATCAACCAAAATAAAAATGTCTTCCCTAAATCTATCCACAATTGTAGGTGCAATTCTAAATCTTAGTTTCATTTCATTCTAAAGTGTTGTCATTATTAGGTTGCCATTGTCCAATATCTTGTCTGCAGGGTACCTTCTACATACCTTTGTAATCTTTTCCATTGTGCATCTGTCACTACTCATGATGTTTGTAACTAATAAGGAAATATTTTAATTATATGAAAGAATATGTGATTTATTAATGACTAGAATCTAAACACACCATTCTTTGTCCTCTTGATCTTTTCTAGATTCTCTAGGATTTGCATTCTAAGAATTTCCCTAAGATTCACTTGATCTTTCCCAACACATATCTTATATGTTGCATAAATGAATCCTACTGAGAGTTAATCAATCTTAGAACTTGCACAAATAAAATAGGCAATAATTCTACTTAAAAATCTCACATCATCTTGCTTGATGGTGCTGATCACCATAGCCTTTTTGTTGTATACAGCTTTAGTATAACTTTCAACTTTCTTCTTGACTAATTTCTCACCTATAGGTACACTACCTTGTTTACTAAGACTAGTTACCTCATAAATAAGGTGGACAAAAATATCAAATACATTGTCTTGCATCCATAATTTACCATTATGTATCCTACTCATTATAATCTATGTCCATTTATCTGCATCTAACTCATGGTAGAAGTGATACTTAAATGAGTCTAATTCCTTCAGATGTTCAAATCTAGGCTTCATAGTCATATTGTGGTTGAAAACCAATTCCATATCTTTGTTCATGAATTCACTACCAATAGAATCAAACTTACTATTCAAATAACTTCCCACATCTCCAAGATATACTATGTTGTTTGGAGTGATAGACAATGTTGAGTTAGGGTTTCCTTTAGTAGGTTTTACGAAACTAATCTTTAACTTAGTTCTATCTTCATTCTCAACACTATGCACTACTAACATATCCATGATTTTATCAAACAAGAACTTTTACCAAACAAATTTGCAAAAAAATGATAAAATACCTCTTTCCAAAAATAGGGTTTTCTTCAAAATCACTTTGACAAGTTACTTCTAAATGCTCTTCACTTCATATGTGTTTGGAATGAAGTGAAAATCAATTATGTACTCCATTTATTTCATCAACTTGAACTTGCATTAATTGTGTACTTTGCAAATATGAAAAGTTGTTAATTGTGTTTTGTAATCAATTAACTGCTCAAGATCATCTATCTGATCTTCAAGTGTCACTTGAGTTTTACTATGGTCTCCTTTCATCATGAAAAAAATCTACTAAACTTCACATCATGAAATTCTATGCAAAAACATACATTTCATCTTCTGCTATAGAATTAACCTTTTTTGTAATAGTAGTAACTCTGAATTCCTTCACAACTTGTTTAGATGAGCTCCAAATTACAAGAAAGCTTAGGTACCATCTAAACATAACTCAATACACCTTTTCCCAAATTTGCTACCTCTAGTTTAGCTTTTGATTGAAGTTCTTGAATTCTAATGCTATGAAAAAGCTTAATTCAACTCAATTGAATCAAACTCAACAACTGACTTTGATCTTCCTATCTCATAATCATCTAACTTTTCTTTTGAGATATCTATTCCTTTCACAAATGCTTCATTAAGTTCTTCTCGAAGTTCACTATCAATGTTTCTATTTTCTTCATTGTCTCTGTTAGTTTTGAAGTTCCTTTCATGGTTCCTTCTATCTTTTTTGACATTCTTTCCATCATTCCTTTTGTTCCCAAATTTTCTTCCATTTTTACTTCTATCTCTAAAGTTTCTGTCCATTATACAATAATTCGCTGTGTGTCCAAAGTTATTGCATATCTAACATACGGGTGCTCGGCTTCTAAAATTTTGCTGATCATCAGGTGCATGAAAATTTAGAGAATTGCATCCTAAGTTGTTACACTTTTAACACACAATCTTTCTTCTATCTTCATAAGATATTCCTTCTCTCAATGTCCTTTCATTAGATCTTCTCCTATCTACAAGGTTAATATTTCTAGACATTCTATTATTTCTTCTATTATTATCATACTAAGGTTTTCTACAATCAATTGCATTATGACCCATACCATGACAATTATGACAATAAAATTTCTTAACATGATTAAATGACTATTACATAAAAAACACTTACCTCTAAATTCGTACCTAATTGCCTTAGGAGATTCCACTTGCTTTGGTTCATCTAAGATTTCAACTTCCTTGTTTTGCTTAATTTACTTGGATTTTTTAGAGGATTGAATGGATTCAATCTTATCATTAGATTTATCTTTTTCTTTTGATCTGATCTAATCTCAAGTTTCTTTGTAGACATGTTAATTAGATAACCAAGACTAGTCTTATCATAAGTAGGTCTCTGCATTGACATTGAGTCATCAATCTTTTCTCTACTAGAATAAAGCTTCTCAAGTTGCTACTTGCACTATGTTAATTCACCTTTCAATATTATTATACTTATGGAGTTCTTCATGATCTTCTTTCAATGTTTCAAACTCAAATGTTTTCTTTGCCAGAATTTCTCTTAGATCTACATTTCCAGTCTTCAAATCAGATTCAACTTTGCTAGGATCATTTCTCAAAGTCAAATTCAAATTTTAATCTTCAATTCATGCTTCAAGATATTGTATTTTGTCTTCAATTTTGAATAATCATGATCACTTGTTCCAGATTCAGTAGATTCGGGCTTAGATTTTAGATGTTCAGTCTTTTCCTTCAATTGATCAATGTATACTTTGGATTCTTCATATCTATCCTTCAGCTTATCTCTTTCTTTAGTAAGGATATCAATCTATTCAAGAGCTTCTTCAAGGTTCTTCATCAAATGTTCCATATGCATAGGGATCTTACTCAAGCTGTTAAGCCTCTTCAAAGTAACTGTTCCCTAATACCAATTATTAGAAATAGGGATTACTAAGAGGAGGGGTGAATAAATAATCTACAAACATTAGTCACCAACTGGATATTATTACTTACTTTAAACCATGCATAAAAAAGCAATAAAATAATGCTAATTAGTAATAGTAACAATGCACAAAGATAACTCATTACACCATATTTTGTTAACTAGGGAAACCCTGGCCAAGGGAAAACCCCGATGGAGATGATACCCACTAGATAATATACTGATATATAAGTTCCTTGTTAGAGGATGGACCCTATTAGGAGTCAATGAGAAATTTTAGTGTAAGCAGTCCCTATTAGTGTTAGAATTCTTTTAGAATAACTGAGAGGGGGGGTGAATCAGTTATTCAAGGTCCAATAATGTCTAATACAAATTTTCAAATCCTTAATGGCATATAATTGAAATTATCATGCATGCAATTAAACATTAAACAATCATGAAAAGTAAACATGCACCTCCACATAACACTAAGGATTTTGGTGACCCAGAAACCCTAGAGGAATAAGAAGGTAAAATTGGGGTTAGGATGATACCCACAAAATTATTGTGCAATAGATTTCAACCACTTCTAATGGTTTTCCCTATTAAAGGCCTGCCATGTTAAAGGCTTTACACACTGTTAGATGTGACCCTGTTAAAGGATTTCTACACCTTGTTAGGAGTGTGCCCTATTGGAGAACTAAAGAACATTCAACTTACAATGTCACCCTATTAAAGGATTTACATAGAGCTATTAGGCCCACCCAAGTCCATGGGATTTAAAGTCACCTTCTCAAAAGAATGTTTTATCCCTCTCTAAGGATCTCTTATCCTTCTCCTGAGGATCTCTTATCCTTCTCCTGGGGATCTTCTATCCTTTTCTTCAGGTTTATCCACCTAGCTATTAAGCTAACCTAGAAATATAGGATTTCAATGTCTAATACAATGGTAAGAAAGTATTAGAAAGGTTTTGACCTGATAAAGATTGCAACTCTAACCTTGTAGATTTCATATCACTCTTCAATTCTTTTCTTTGCTTGGATTTTCTTTCTTGTAGTGCTGATAGCTTGTTCACCCTTCAAGATTTGTCTCCTTGGGTTCTTCCACTCATTTTTCCAATGCACTCTATGGTCACTTGATCAACTTAGAGTCTTAATCCTCTTTACTTACTCCCCACTATGTCCTCCTTTTGACACTTCACACTAGCCTTCTCTTGGCTTCTTCACACGACCACACTTGTGACCAACTCACTCTCTCACTCTTTTGATCTTTGACCTATAACTCCTTATAAAGAAGCCATGTTCTTCATTTCCTGCTCAAATCTTCTCGTTCATCAATTTGATTTGATCTGAGAGAACGATATTATTTTCCCTCCAAAAAATTTCTTCCAAAAACTTCATGATAAGTCCATCAATATTTTCCTTGAATTGGTTTGCGTGGTTTACATAAAGTTCTATGACATCTACTCATCATCCTTATCATCCAACTAATTCACAAAATTAAATGTAACAAACTTATCATTACTGATTTGGAAAATATTTTGACTTAATAAATAATTCAACAACTCAACATCATTGGTTTACTAATGCTCGACATTAACTGGGTTGCTCGACACCATCTAGCTCTGGATTGCTCGGCATCCTCTATAGTTTTTGCTTTACTCGGCACTTGAAGCTTTCCTGTATTTCTTAGCTTCTATTATTTTTTTGAATCACTCGGCTTCTATTTACTTCATAGTGCTCAGCTCCTATTGGATCCTGAGTTACTCGACACATGTTGAATTTTGTATCTCTCAACATATGAACATATCTATACTTGACATATACAATTTTCTGGATCACTTGGTACCTGAATGATTCTTGATTTTCTCAGCATCCATTACCTTTTTCTTATGCTCAGCACCTAAAGGATTGCTCGACACACACTGAAGTTTAACTTACTTGACACTTACAAATTAACTTAGTCATGTTCTACAAATGACTTAGTTAAACCTTACATCTTTGATGTGTTTTAGTGTGTCCATTCCTTGTGTCTTAGAGTACGTCATCAATACACTATTTCATCAATGGCTTAGCTGATCTTTATACTTCATTATAGAATTATAACTTCAACCTTTCTCTAGGTGCTCTAGTTACATCTAATTGATTGCCTCCTCCTTGTCAATCAACCAATTGATAGTATTTGGATCACTTAAGAAATTGTCATTCCTGCAAGTAGCAAGTTTGATATCAATGACAAAACAATGATTGAAATCATTATTTACCAGTTCCATCATTCTTTATTCATGATCTTTTCAATCATTTCCAACAATCTCCCTTTTTGGCATTGATGGAAAACCAAACTGATCAATTGATTAAGCTGATCAACTTAGTTACCACCAAAATTATATACCAAATAGAAAACTTGTCATTACATATCTTCCTTTTTGTATCACGTCTCCATGTTTTGTCCTTTGTTCTGCTTCTCCCTCTTGACTACTGCATCCTTGCTCTGTATTCTTGATCCTTCATAGCTGCTTGCTAATTTGTTTCTTATCTCTTCTGAATCTCCCTCTTTCATCATCTCATAAATTCTCATACATCTCCCTCTTACCTTTTATTGATCAATTTCTTATAAATCTCCCTCTTTGACATAAATGCCAAAGGTGTAGCATCTTCAACATGCTTGGTGTAAGCTTTGCATCTTATGTCTATTTATTCTGTCACCATGCTTGTGATTGATTTGGAATTTCTATTCCTATTGTCATCCTCTGCATCATTCTTCTGATATTTCAATGATCTACTCCTGTTGATGCAGGGTAGCTTCTTTGTTTCTTTAGATTTCTTCAGTTAGGGGCTTTACCCCCAACTTGCCTCTAAGATATTCATAAGTATCCTTGGGCAATGGTTTGGTGAAGATATCTACAATTTTTTCCTTTGTGTGAATGTACTCCATCTTCACTTGTTTGTCTTCCACCAATTCTCTAACATAGTGATACTTGATTGCAATATGCTTGGGTTTTGCATGCATTACTGGATTCTTGGATATGTTTATAAGACTTGTATTATCGCAATACAGTATCATAGGTTTGGTTACCTCTTCTTTCATTCCTTTCAATAGATGTTTGAGCCACACAATGTTTGTGCAATTGATTGCTGGACTGAGATGTGCATGTTTGTTTCTTGCTAGTCCAAGTAACTAGCCTTTTAGCTAAGAATAATGCTCCTCCACTTGTGCTTTTCCTGTCATCAATGTTGCCTCCCCAATCTATGTCTATGTATGCATTGAGCTCAAACTTCTCATTCTTTTTTTAGTATAGGCCAAAATCATCAGTTCCTTTGAGATACCTCATTATCCTTTTTACTTCCATGAGATGATTTTCTCTAAGATTAATAGATAATCTAGCCACTATTCCAACTGCTAATGCTATGTCTAGTCTACTATGTACAACATATTGTAATTTTCCAATCATGGATATGTACATTGTTTGATTGACTTCAGCTAATTCATCTTGAGTATCTCTTTGATGTACTTTGATTGTGTCATGAATATACCATGTTTTAGTTGATCTACTTGCAATCCAACAAAGAACTTGATTTCTCCAAACATAGACATATCAAACTCATGTTTCATTTTGTCAGCAAAACTTTTGCAAGGCGCTTCCTTTCCTCCAAAAATTATGTCATCCACAAAGATTTCAAAAACAAGGATATCCTTACCTTCTTCTGATTTGATGTACATGTTGCTATTATCATTAGTTCTTTCAAATCCTATTTGCACTAGATACTTGTGAAGTCTCTCATACCAAGCTCTAGGGGCTTGCTTTAATCCATATAGAGCCTTATGTAATTTGCATACCTTGTTTTTGTTATTTTCATCAACAAATCCTTCTAGTTGCTCTATGTAGACTTCCTCTTCAAGTATACCATTCAGAAATGCAGACTTAACATCCATTTGATAGACTTTAAATCTTTTGAAGGCTACATATGCTAGTAAGGTCCTTACTCCTTCCATTCTAGCAACTGGAGCAAAAGTTTCTCTATAGTCTATTCCTTCTTCTTGTGCATACCCTTTACAGACTAGTCTTTCCTTGTTCCTTATGATTTCACCATTCTCATCTAACTTGTTTCTAAACACCCACTTGGTTCCAATTATATTCTTTTTAGCTGGTCTTGAGACTAAGGTCCATGTCTTGTTCTTTTCAATTTGTTCTATTTCTTCTTTCATAGCATTATACTAGTCATCATCTTTTATGACTTCACTTACTATTTTTGGTTCCATTTTGCTGAGTAGACATGTCTCACTTCTGAGTCTATTCCTTGTCATTGGTCCTACTTCTTTGTTTCCAATAATTTGATCTGCAGGATGATGTCTTCTTACATACTTTTCCAATACTGGTTCTTTCCTTGTTTGCATGTTGTCTCTTTCAGAATCTAAATCTTCATGCGTATTTTCATTAGATATTTCTTCATTTCCTTCATTTTGATAGTTCTTAGAGTCTGAATGAATATTCTCTATATTCTGTAGCTCAACTTTTGAATGTGTCTACTGCTCAGCATTCACTGCCTGTGACTCGACAGATACTGGATTTTGTTGTTGATTGTCATTCTAAGTTGCAACTTCACCATTATTAAGTATACCTTCATAAAAGTATACAAAGGTCTTGTATTCTTTTTCTTTCTTGGTGCCCTCAACACTTTGAACTTATAGAAGCTCATCAAATTTCACATTTGTGCTTTCTACTACTTTTTTTAGTGTTAACATTCAAGCACTTATAAGCTTTTCTTCTAGTAGAATAACCAAGAAATGTGCCTTCCTCACTCTTTGCATTAGGAGAATGCCCATACCATAATTCAAAAGGTGTTGCATTTGTACCTTTCTTGACTTGAACTCTGTTGAGTGTGTAGACTGTAGTACTTATAGCTTCTCTCTAGTACTTGGGTGCAACATTTTTCTCCATCATTAAGGTTTTGGTATAGTCAATAACTAATCTATTCTTTCTTTTTGCTATACCATTCTGAGGTGGAGTCCTAGGTGCTAATGTCTACGTTTTGATTCCTCTTTCATTACAGAATTCTTCAAATTCTCTTCATGTGAATTCACCTCCTCTATTAGATCTGAGACATTTTAGGCTCTTCCCAGTCTCTTTCTCAACTCTGGCCAAGTACCATTTGAACATTTGGAATGAATCTAATTTTTGTTTGAGGAACATGACTATCATCATCCTTGAATAGTCATCCACAAATATCATTATGTATTTGTCACCTTTGTAGCTTTGTACTCCAATAGGACCACATAAGTCAGTATGAACTAGCTCTAATACTTCATTAGAAGTATAAGCCTTGCTTTTGAAATTTGACTTGGTCATCTTCCCTAGTTTGCATTGTTTGCACATGGTTTTATCAGGCTTCTTCAACTTTGGTAGACCTCTGACTTTCTTCATTTTGCTGATGCTTATCAGATTGTCAAAATTTACATGACATAGCGTCTTGTGCCATAACCATACATCATCAGCTTAAACAATGAGACAAAAAGCATCATCCATGTCTAGGTAGAACAAATTACTCTTAGTCTAATAACCTTTTCCTATTAGACTTCCTTGAGAATCATAGATCTTGGCAACTCCATTTTCAAATTCAACCTTGCATCTTATGTTGCCTAACTATGAGACACTTAACAAGTTACAATTCAAGCCTTCAACATAGTATGCATTATCACATGATATCTTTTTAGTAAGCTTGATACTACCTTTCCCTTTGATCTGACATGGTGCATTTTTACCAAATCTAACACTATTTCTTTCATATTGAATAAAGGTAATGAAATTACTTTTATCTCCAGTCATGTGATGAGAGCATCCACTGTCAATGATCCATTTGTTATTCTTGTTCATGTAGGTTATGAAGGTAGTTGCTTCATCTTCATCTGATTCATCTTTTATAGCCACATAGACTACTTCATCATCATTCTCGTCAGAGTCTTCTTCAATAATGTAGCATCTTTTGCCTTTACCTTTGTAGTCCTTGTTGTCCTCTTTCTTGTTCTTGAGGTTGCCTCCATCCTTGTAATTTTTCTTTTGTGGGCATTTGGCTGCAATGTGACCAACTTCATTACAATTGAAAAAAATAATTGGCATCTTACCTTTGAATTTGCCTCTTCCTATGTGAAATCTTCTTGCTAGTAATGCCTCCAATTGGTCTACATCATCTTCATCAGTGCTACTATCACAAGATACATACTTTCCTTTTCCACTCTTTTTCTTTGTTTGCACCTCCTCGTTGTCTTTTACTATCATCTTGGCTTTTAATGCAAATTCAAAGTTTTTTGAATTGTAGTTGTCAAAGTTGGATAGCTCAAAGGCAGTGGGTATTCCAATTATTCCTTCAAATGACAATGTGTTGCTTGGTACACACCTTAGCTCCTAGATGGCTGATACTCTTATAGCATAGATAGGAAGCAAAGTTCTCAAGTATTTGATACATACTATTTCTTCTGATAACTATCCTCCTAGGCTTCTTATGGCACTTACCACTTCTTTCATTCTTGCACTGTATTGAGCAACATTCTCTCCTTCCATTTTCATGTCATCAAACTTTCCTCTTAGGCTCTCTCTTTTGGCTTTCTTGACATTATCATCTCCTCCATAGATGTTTGATAATGTTTTCCACATCTGATGTGTAGTATCACATTCTTTGATGTCATCATACTCAGCATAGCTTAGTGTTGAAGCAATATCTAACATAGCTTGATTGTGCTCTTTCTTCTTGCTCATGTCTTCTGCAGTGAGGGGTCCTGTAGGGTCTACATGATCAACTATGATTGAGGTCTATGCATAGTCACCTATTTATCCAAGGTGCAACTTCATCAGACTTTTCCATGCAACAAAGTTGTCTTTGTTTAGCTTGGGAACTTCTCTCTTGGACATCTTGATCTTCCTGTTGCTAGTACCTTGAAACAAATCAGCAATGGGCTCTAATACCAATTTTTAGAATTCTTTTAGAATAACTGAGGCGGGGGGGGGGGGGGGGGGGGGGGGGGGTGAATCAGTTATTCAAGGTCCAATAATGTCCAATACAAATTTTCAAATCCATAATGGCATATAATTGAAATTATCATGCATGCAATTAAACATTAAACACTCATGAAAAGTAAACATGCACCTCCACATAACACTAAGGATTTTGGTGACCCAAAAACCCTCCAGGAATAAGAAGGTCAAATTGGGGTGGGGATGATATCGACAAAATTACTACGCAATAGAATTCAACCACTTTTGAAGGTTTTCCCTATTAAAGGCTTTACACACTGTTAGATGTGACCCTGTTAAAGGATTTCTACACCCTATTAGGAGTGTGCCCTGTTAGAGGACTAAAGAACATTCAACTTACAATGTTACCCTGTTAAAGGATTTACATAGAACTGTTAGGCCCGCCCAAGTCCATGGGATTTAAAGTCACCTTCTCAAAAGAATCTTTTATCCCTCTCTTAAGGATCTCCTATCCTTCTCTTGAGGATCTCTTATCCTTCTCCTGGGGATCTTTTATCCTTTTCCTGAGGCTTATCCACCTAGCTGTTAAGCTAACCTAGCAATGTAGGATTTCAATGTCTAATACAATGGTAAGAAAGTATTAGACAGATTTTGACCTGATAAAGATTGCAACTCTAACCTTGCAGATTTTAGATCACTCTTCAGTTCTTTTCTTTGCTTGGCTTTTCTTCCTTGCAGTGCTGATAGCTTGTTCACCCTTCAAGATCTGTCTCCTTGAGTTCTTTGACTTATTGTTCCAATGCACTCTATGGTCACTTGATCAACTTAGAGTCTTAATCCTCTTTACTTACTCCCCACTGTGTCCTCCTTTTGACACTTCACACTAGCCTTCTCTTGGCTTCTTCGTATGACCACACTTGTGACTAACTCACTCTTTCATTATTTTAATCTCTAACCCATAACTCCTTATAAAGAAGTTATGTTCTTCATTTCCCACTCAAATCTTCTCACTCATTATTTTGATTTGATCTGAGAGAATGATATTGTTTTCCCTCCAAATTGTTTCTTTCAGAAACTTCATGATATGTCCATCAGTATTCACCTTGAATTGGTTTGCATGGTTTACATAAAATTCTATGACATCTACTCATCATCCTTATCATCCAACTAATTCACAAAATTCAATGTAACAAACTTATCATTACTGATCTGGTGAATCTTTTGACTTAACAAATAATGCAGCAACTCGACATCATTTGTTTACTGATGCTCGACATTAACTGGCTTGCTTTTCTTCTATTGCTATTTACTGATGCTTGGCACCATCTAGCTCTGGATTGCTTGGCATCCTCTATAGTTTCTAATTTACTCGACACTTGAAGCTTTCCTATATTGCTTGGCTTCTATTGTTTTCTTGAATCACTCAGCTTCTATTTACTTCATAGTGCTCAGCTCTTGTTGGATCCTGAGTTACTCGGCACATGTTGAATTCTGTATAGCTCAGCATATGAACATCTCTATTACATGGCATATACAATTTTTTGGGTCACTTGGTACTTTAATGATTCTTAATTTTCTCAGCATCGATTACCTTTTTCTTATGCTCGACACCTGAAGGATTGCTCGGCACACGCTAAAGTTGAACTTGCTCAGCATTTACAAATGAACTTAGTTAGGTTCTACAAATGACTTAGTTAAACCTTACATCTTTGATGTGTGTTAGAGTATGTCATCAATACACTATTTCATCAATGGCTTAGCTGATCTTTATACTTCATTACAACATTATAACTTCAACCTTTCTCTAGGTGCTCTAGTTACATCTAATTGATTGCCTCCTCCTTGTCAATCAACCAATTGATAGTATTTGGATCACTTAAGAAATTGTCATTCTTGCAAGTAGAAAGTTTGACATCAATGAAAAAATAATGATTGAAAACATTCTTTACCAATTCCATCATTCTTAATTCATGATCTTTTCAATCATTTCCAATAGTTAGGAGATTCCAACCCTGTTAGGAGTTGTGGTACAATGTATGCAAAAAGAGCCCACTGCCCAAACATGTAATTTAAACTACAAGAAGAGCTCACTAATCAAACAATTAATTTATTATTATCCTCTTCCTTGAATGATCTTTGATCTTTAGATTGATCTTGGATCACCAAATAGATCATATAAAGCTTCACATTTATCACTTTCACAATAAGTTTGCACATCACAATATTCACACAATTTACATCACAATTACTCTTCTTATCGCAAGATGTCCTTTGCATAAATACCATGCCTTTACAAAAAATGATGCTAGGTCAACTAAGACCACAATACACTTTTCCAACCTAGGGTAAACATCTAGGATGTTGGCTCTAACTGGAAAAGTAATTATTTTGTAAACTAAACAATTCTTTCCTTCAATTCCACTATCCTATTTTGCTTCAAACATGATTATCTCTATTCCATATAGTCTGTATTTACTTCTGAGGTTATACACATCATCACCAACATGTATACTGTCTCCATGTAACTTTTCTAGTCATAATATGATGTAGCAAAAAGTTATAAAAATAATAATAAACTATTGTAAACCAAATTCTATACTTAGACAATTTTCTGATTACCAAACACTAAGTATCTTTATTTTTGAGGTTTCCTATGAAAATGTACATCATGTGTTGCCATAAATGACAATAATTATATATTAGTATCATCCAGTTGTCAACAAAAAGTATAGATCTATGATTGGATATCTAACACTCATTAGACTTGATATATCTAATGTAGTTGGTAGTGTGGCAAGATTTCAAGCTAATCCTAAAGAGTGACATTATAAAACAATAAAGATAATTTTTAGATATTTGAAGGGTACACCTAATTTTGGGTTATGGTATGACATATCAAATGATTTTATCTTACATGCATACATTGATGCACATTGGGCAGGAAGTGTAGATGACAAAAAGAACACTAGTGGTGGAGAGTTTTTCTTAGGAGGAAGATTGGTTTCTTTTCTAAGAAAGAAATAGGATTGTATATCTTAGAGTATAATAGAAGAAAAGTATGTTGCAAAAGAAAACAATTGTAATCAAATAATTTGGATGAAACAAATGTTGAAAGATATTGGGATTGAGCTTATAGAGCCTATTATCATACATTATGATAACATAAGTACAGTTAGTATGTCAAAGAATCCTATTTTACATTCAAAGACAAAGCATATATCTATTATGTATCACTTTTAGAGAGAGAAAGTTGTAGAGAAAGGGACCAGATTAGATTATATTAGCACAAAGGAGAAGATAACAGACATATTCAAGAAACCTTTGCCAAATGATACTTTTGAGTACTTGAGAGTTATGCTTGGGTTTATGCCCCAATCTACTTTTGAGTAGTTGATGCAGAGATTGCATCAATATAGTAATAACATAACACTATTTTATCTGGACTAGATTCTTGATGCTTCCTTTATGGGGAAGTATATGTGTTTGAGCTAAGTCATTGAAGACTATTGGTATTGGTACTTAACAATGTCTCTAGACACTTGAGCTTATTTCATATCTAATGAAGTAAATTGACATAATATTATCTTTGTTATTGATTTTAATGGGGGAGAGAATAGTGCATGAAAAAATCCTTGTATATTGATTAATGACAATGGGGGAGAGATGTTCTTGAGAGAAAGATTTGATTGATCAAGAGGATTTGAAAAGATATTGATATATGGGGGAGATTAACATCTTCCTTGTGCATGATTGTTACAATATAATGGACATTCATGGATAACATGAATGGGGGAGCATTTGGAGCAGAAATATTTGGTATTTATGGAACTTAGATGTTTTTCATTCATGTGGCCATCAATGCAAAAGGGAGAGATTGTTAAGCTTGAATGTTGATGGTATTCCTATGGGGGAGTATCCTAGAATTGTTGGAGACATGATACACAAGTTTTGTATTGCATTCATGATAGAGTTTCTCATTGATGTCAACATACTATTTATTATGTGAAGACTACAAGTACACTAGACAAAGTTTGGCTTCATGAGGTTTAAGGAATGTAGTTGATCTTATGCAAACTTTGGATAATGTTTTATAGAGTTTTTTATGCTATAGTTAATAGCATGTACATAAAGATGAAGATAGTATAGAGTTATTGAAGATTTAGTGAAGGCAACATTTAGATAGAGTTCCCTTACAGTAGTTACTATTTTTTTGATTGTATCTCCTAATAGATATGGAATCTAGTAATTCAGACTTGGATAGAGGTAGAAGACATGATGAAGATGTAGTGGTCAAACACACACATTTAGATAAGCATTGAGTGAAGAGTTATGAAGACTATGAGCTGACACCTATTTGTACTTGTGAAAAGTGTAAAGATGTAATGTAATGAGTAAATGTAACATCTTAAGTTGGTCCTATATTAAAACTATAAATTGAGAAAGCCTCAAGGCTTACTCAATATTTTTTTTAGGACTTGGTATAAAGAAAGAATGATTTCCTTGGTTGTAATCATCCAGTGTGGATAATTTGTGTAATACAAGTATGCAAAGTTGTATGAGAGATCTAATGAACCTTGATTGTGATAGATTTTTGATCAGAGAAGTGTTTCGTGTAGTGAGGCAAAGTACAAAAACTAAGTGATTGTATTGGCAAGAAGTTAATGTTAGAAAGGTGTATACTTGTATTATTCTAAGAAGGATAGTACTAAGCCTAACTAGACAATGAGTTTAGTGGTCTTTCCCTAAAGTTTTTTGGATAGTGGGTTCATCTATCTTCCTTAAATAACTCCTAACAGAGTTAACACAACTTCAAACATGGTTGGAATCTCCTAACAGGGATTCAAAGTCTCCTTATAGGGACGAATATGTAATGAATGTATCTTATTGACTCCTAATAGGGTTCATCCTCTTACAAGGAACATTTGTATTAGTAAATCATTTTGTGGGTACCATCCCCACTAATGTTTGCCCTCTAATGAAGGTTTTCCCTAGTTAATGTATCTGATGTTATTATGTATGGTGATCTTTCTATGGTTAATGCATATATTATTTACATGTTTTCAAATTAATAAAGATATGAGATTTTTTTAATTGCATAATTGATTCACCGTCTCCCCCCCCCCCCCCAACTCAATTATCTTGGTAGATTTTACTTTCTAACATATTTTCCACTTTATCAAATTAGCATACTATCTTACTAATTTAGGCTTGACATCAATGGCAATGTAACAGCTGATTTGACTCTTCATACATTATCTCCCTTATCTTCATTATTATAAGTTGGGGCTACCATATAGATATTGGCTTCTCTAATCATATGCTAAGTGATAAGAAAATATTCACTAATATAGTAATATATAAGGGTGATTGTGTGATTTTTGGTGATAAATCTTCTAGATATATTAAAGGCTTAGGTATTTTTAATCCTAAATGACATAATACCTATCTATGGTGTGTATTATGTTTAATTCTTAAAGTACAATATCCTAAGTGTTAGTAATATTTGTGATAATGGTTATGAGATTATGTTTGATAATTGTGGTTGTTAGATTAAGTTGAACTTAGAAAAGATAGTTACATTAGGTAAAAGTTCTAAAGGAATGTATAAAACTTAAAGGATATCAAAGATACTAATTGTATGCAAATTTACCATGTTGATGCATAAAATCTATAAATTACTCAACTCAAGCCTAAAATGCACATCTAATGGAGAATACAAATGTAAAGTGAATGCAAGCTCATAATCATCTTCATTTACAACATACATCTTATCTATATTATCTTCCTTGCCTTTGAGTTTTTTGATTATTGAGCTCTCAGACTCAACCAACTCCTTCAAGATGCTTCAAGAGTTTTGAGATTTGTTGAATCTAATACAAAACTAGAATGATGAATATGAAATGATGGGTGGAAAATGGTCCTAATGGTGATATAAAAGCCATCTAGATTTATACTTAATATAAAAAATATTATTATTCTATAAAATTGTTTGATTTCTCAAAGTTTTCTAATTTCTCCAATATTGTACAAATTCTAACTGTCCCAAAAAGGGAGGAATGGGACTCCTTTTATAGACTTTTGGGAGACCCTATTCTATGTGGCACACTCCAAAAATTGTGAGAGAAAGTTGGACAATTGGAGGGTTGAGACTGACTTGGTTGGGGAATGGAGACAAAAGAGGAAGTTAGTGGAATGTGAGAGAAGGATAAGGGTTAAGTTCCTCTTACATTGACACAAAAGATTTTGATGTAGAATGGAGAGACATGTGCCACGTCTCACAAAGATCTTTGAAAGAAGGGTAGTGACACTCAATTTGCATGGGGAATCTTGGTATACTTATCCCATGGGTCACCCTTGATGAAGTGAGGTGGCTTGAATATCCACTAGTTTATAGGGGAGGTGAAAATGAATTTGTCACAAGGAGACACTAACACATTTTGGGATATTTTCCCAATGACATTTTTAGATGTGGAGACATATTTTGTGAATGTAGTTTAAAAAAAAATTCAGCCAGCATTTGTTAGAATTTTGATTGTATATCTTCAACCCCATCACATTTATGATGGGGTCAACTAACATAATACAAATAAATAAAATACCCCAAATCATTTTTATGGAAGTAAAGAATGGAGTGCACAAAACTATAGAGGCTCAAACCCAAGAAAATGGTTACAAGGGCTTCTTGTAAGGGGTTCTAAGGGTAAAACTGCATGGTTAATACATTTCCTCTTAAATCTCTCAATTATATACATTTCCATCTTTATGATGTGATTTTGTTGGTTATTGGATCAAAGGGTTTCACTTATTTTTTAAAGACCCTTCTGGGTGTTTGTCCTCTTATTGAAATAATTAATCTCTTTTTGTTGGAACTACACATTTTTGTAATCTTTTCTTGTTACCTCTTTCTCTCATTACATCATAACTAGAAAAAATGGTGCCAAGGGATTTATCTATCTATTTATTATTCTCATATTTTCTCTTGAAGGGTCTTGGTTAGGGTTTGTTTGGATTCTTCTTATGCATTATGAGTATTTCACTGCAACAATATATATGGGTCTTCCTTTTACTATGCTACTATTGACTATAGATTTGTTGTCTCCAAAATATTCCCATTTTTTCTCTACATGAATACATACTCTAGACCTCCTTCATTTCCCCTTGATGGCATATGGAATTCAGTGAGGATTTCTCAGGATAGGGGTTCTTTTATAGACCCTCTACTTTTTTTTCCCTATTGGGCATCTCTTGTTTAAGATGCTCTATTATGGACTTCCTAAGGGTTTTTGTGTGTGATAATTCCTTGCACATTCCTTATTTAGTGTTTCTACAATCATATTTTCTTCACATGTACCCTTTATTCCTTTTGCACCTAATCTTTATGACATTCATCTTTATTACAAAGAATTATATAGAAACTCCAAGTATTTCTAAGAATGAGAAAGGGCATTTTCTTTTGAATTTTGATGAATCTCAGGTATTCACCATGCATATTTGAGAATGATTTTTAAAAAATAAATTAATCCACCATATCATGTGAAATTTGTTATCTTTGTGACTGTCATCATGGCATCTTTATCTTATCACTTGTTGTAGAATTCTTGGTGATATTTGTAAGAGCTATTTCAGTGATATGCATACCTCCCTCAGGGTTTTTTTTAAAATTGTTTTTCTCTATGCCCTGATTATCTTTCAAATGTGATTTTTTCATAGTTGACTTATGTACACAAATGTCATGAGAGTTTTTGTTGTTCTATTTAACTAGCACAAATCTATTGTTTATACTAAGAGAAATTTTATGGGTATATTTAATAACTTGTGAGCACATGTTATAACACCTAATATGAGGTTTATTATGCCATTTTATCAATTTACTAAAGTTTTGTTAGAGATAGTTATAAATTTCTAATAGAAATATTATATTTTATAAGAACTCTAGATGTTGCAACTTTCCTCTTCTAAAATAGTTACTTTTTCAATCCACTTTCTTCTAGATGTACATGCTATCTGTATATTTTGATAGACCATATTATGGGGAAAGACCAATAAATTAAAAATATTCACAACAATATCTGGTTTGGATGAGTCAAATAGACAATTAAAACTAATATTTCCTAATGAGTAAATGAACCTAGGTTTTAGCAATGGCCTAGAGACAGACTCCATGAATCTAATATAAGTTATCCAAAACCACCATAGATTCCAAATTTTTCCCACCCACTGATCACGATAAAATCAACATACTCCCACAAGACTTCTTCCCTATCAAACATGGAAAATCATCACTATGGGCTCTCAACACTTAGAAGGGGTGGAATGGTCCTCTCACACCTTTCTATAGCTATGCAAATCACTTTGAATAAGTTTTATCCCTTAAAACTCTCCAATTACAAATGTGGCTTCAAGATACCTAATAAGAAGGTCTAATCTTAGTAGGTTTTTCTTCCCTATTTTAGGGAATTAACTCTAAACTATTCTATTCAATAAGGCTAGACTAAAAAAAACTCTCCCTACCTTGCCTTCCCCCCTGGGGTGGTGGGAGGCAATAGGGCTACCCAATACTATAGCTATAATTCCCATGAACACTGCCATTATTTTGTAGGGTGATAACTATGGGTGGAAAACTCCCCTATGAGCCAACCCCACATACGAACTAGCTCTTGACCAATTGCACCATAGGGAGAGACAAAATATGGCTTAGGCTTAGATTTGTGGCTCAGATCAGATAGATTTGGTCTATAATGAAGTGATAAAAGGGAGACACACATGTAGAGGGAAGCCAGATGAATGCCAAATGCAAAGCTTTTCACCTCATTAAGATCATATTGGCCTACTCCCCTGCAATAAAAATAGAAAACCCCATCGAAGTCCCTACAAGAAAACACATTTCCTAACATCCTTTTGGGACTTCTATCAATCCCCAAAATCTTAGTCTCTGACTCCTTCAATGAACCACTTAATGCATGTAGGGTTAATATAGGAAATATGCCTAATTAGGTATATTTTACAAAGCACCTACCTTGTTTTCAAACTCTACAACTAATATAACTATTTAAACACCTTAAGGGACATGTACAAACACCAATGTCATCATTTTTTTTACTAAAACCACTCCAGACTTCATTATACAGTTAGATTATTACTCTTTTGTAACCCAAGCACATAGATATGTTGGGCTAGGGCTTAGTATTTTTTCAACTACTTTAATCTTCTTGTTTAAAACCAAGGTTGCATAAGCACAAGGGTACTAATACAGGTGTAAGTGTGAGTATATTTCAAAATAGGGCACAAGGGTAATTGGGCATGTCAAACTTTTTTAAAATTATAATTTAATATTTATACAAAATCTGAATTATGAGTCATGATAATGATTTTTCAAAACAAGAATAGTGTTGAAATTTGTGAATGTAATGTTTTATTTTTAGTTTCATATTTTCTATATATCTGTAATAATAATATATGATAAATTTTTAGATGTATTAAAAAGAAAGAAAACTTAAAACATGAACACGAAGATGATAAATCATATAATAATGATATATTGCTCATGATAAACTTATGAGTTGAATAGTGATAAAGTTTAGTTTTAATTAGTATTGTATCAAAGTTTCAAACTGATTATGAATTGAATTAAGCTTGATGAATGACAAGTTGATACACAAATTTTTTTTTTAAAAAATATATAATTATAAATATTAATCAAGGTCCTTAACTATGATGGTCTCCTCTGAGTACCTGATACTTGGGATATGTGTACTTGCTACTTGGGTGCATGAGTATGTGTACTAGGGGTGTGGGTATGTATACCCATGCAACCTAGTCTAAAACCAAAATAAACTTAAAATACATCCTATTGGCTTTAATTTCACCCATGACCATAATTTTTCAATTGTTGAACTCGAAACTAGAGGCATTTTGATATTAACCCTAGTTTGATCCTATTTCTCAGGCTAGTTTCATTAAATTTCTTCTAGAATGCTTCAAACTTCACCAAATTGAATCAAAATAAAAGGAATGGAAAGTTAAAGAAATATAGTATCTAACCATACTACAATGAATTCAAGATCAATCTATTTTCATGCAAAGAACTTATACATAATAGGGGAAATAGGAAAATCTCTGAGTTTTATTACTTTCACAATCTCTAAAATACTTTCACTACATGTAGGATGCCTCCAAAGGTCTTATATGGTATTATTACAACCACTCCAACCAATATTTTAATTTTTTATCCATTAGGAGAGAAAACTTGGAAAAACATTGATAACTCTTTTTGTCCACTTTGCAACATTGTGTTTATTTACTCAAAAAAAACTAAAAAAACTACCTATCCAAAACCCTCCAAATTATTATATTAGACCATTTTACATCAAGTTATATCCCAATGAACTTATTGGACTTATTTAAGCAATATGGCACTAAATGTCCCTAAAGGTCATTTAGGTCCAAAACTTGACTTCAATTTTAGATTTCTTATTATATGCTTAGATCCAATGACCCATATGGTCTTATAGACTAATTAGATACAAAATTGTATCACCTGTTAAATAGGGCCTTGCTCCTTTTTCAAGGTGGTCCTACACCATACTCCCCTAGGCATAAAAGTCTTTAGTCCTCTTAGAGATGAACTAATCCAAATCACCCCCCTTCTACACAATTTTTATTCAGTCATCCATGTTGCCTCTAGAGATGGATTGCCATTCCATTTTACCAAGTATTACCTATACACCTTTTGTCTCATCCTCTTGGCTTCCCTACTCTCAATAATGCATTCCAGCACAGGTTCAATGGTTATAGATAGTTTTGTAATCCAATTTTATTTTGCATCTTCTACTTCAATATTATCCTCTGCATTAGGTATTTAGCCTTTGAAGAGTATCAAATTTGCTACATTAAATATTGGGGATAGGGCTATATCTTATGGTAAATACAATTTGTATGCATTGGTTCCATACTTATTGATTATCCTACAAGGACCTATCCTTGTCATTTTCAACTTATTGTAACTCCCCTTGGGTAGTCTATCTTTGTTCAAATGAACCATCACCATCTATCCCTCTTGGAATTGATCATCTCTTCTTCTTTGATTTCAACAGATGATACATTAATTTATCTACTTATTTTTTAGTAAAAAAATGAAGCAATTCATCATTCCCAATGAAAATGTAGATCATCGTCATGAATGGGGGAAAATATTAATAGTTATTAAGTTTTATTTCCCAAAATATGTTCTTCACAATCCCCAACTATAATCAATGATGGATTCAACCTTGAAAATATTGATCCCATAAGTCTTATTGCATGGAGATTTTGAAATGGTGTTGTCATTGATTGAGAAATGGTCGAAGGAAGGAGAAGTTACAAGGTAACATGGTCAAGGGTAGAAGTGTAAACCGATATGCACATATATGCCACACCACCACCAACAGACAAGTGAAAAGGGTAGTTGATCATAGATCATCTATGAAGTGAGTCACTATGGATGTGACTAAAGAAAAGAGTGAAACAATGGAAGTATGCAAGGACAAAGGCTATATGTAGGCTCACAGATGGATTGGTAGGGCTACTAGTCTAGACCCTAGGAGTAGGGGTAAATGATTTTTCATGAATAGGTTAGAAATTGAATTTAAAATCAAGTAGGATATTTTTTCATGTGTAATTTTTCCTTGACATCACAAAATGCTTATAGGCACTCAGATTGCATTTTGAATGTGTGAAGTGAAGAGAGAAGATAGTGCATGGGAGAATGAAGAGAGACTATTGCTAACACAATTTTTGTGAAAGAGAGATTACCAAAAGGGTAATACGATAGATTTTTTTGAAGTTCAATCTAGCAAGAGAAGTAGTTATAGAGAGGGAGTGACATAGTGATAAGTTGTTTTGAGCAATCGAGGGAAAAGGAAAGACTAAAGAAGCTCATGGAATAAACAAAGATATTAGTCAATCTTTGAGGATATGCAATAAAGATCTATAAGGCAAGACAATGACATATTTATATCGTACATTTGATCATTTTCTTACCATTGCATCTAGTTGTATCTCTTAATAGTGTAAGACTCATTAACAATCTTTTGTAAATCCTTGAAAAAGGTGTCTCTTAGAAGAATATTTTTAAATCCTTTAACAAGGTATCTTTCACAAGCTTGTGTAATCCTAATAGGTTGTAGATATTCTTAACATGATGTGTTTCTAAAAGAAACAATTGTTGCTCTTAACTAGGAAACCCTTTACATGCATTATAAAGACAAGTGGATATATTATCCCTACCATGGTTTTCATCCTCTAACTAAGGGTTTCCATAGATCAATTGCTATGCCATTTGATGAATACCTTTATATGTTTTTATCTCACTACATTTATCATTTATTTAGTTGTTAAGTGGTTATTAATCAATTTTTTTAGAGCTATTAAGGAAGTAATTGGTTTAAGTGTCTATACTAATTCATCCCCCTCTCAGTACCATTTAGGACCAACACTATATATGTGTCCAAATTATTCCAACTAATTTTGAAAGGTTGTAAAAATTGAAATAGATGATGTCAATGCCTCTATATGTAGTTGCAATATGGAAAGTCTCATTGTTTGAAATTAGCGAAAGCTCAATTCATGATCTAAAATTTATATTCCTTTAAGACATAAATGTTAAATATTAAATGATAGCTTTAGTTAGATATAGGAATAGTGATTGATTTAATAATGTAGATATATGTGTGTATATGTATATCAACACTCTATGTATTTCAACATACATACACACATGCATATTTAATTGTATTTAGTTACACCATTATTTTGTATATGTTTTGAGGAACCAATTATCATTCTTGTATCTTATTGAAACACCATATATTCCAAGTGTATTATCCATCTACATTTTGATATTATTAATTAGAGATTAGTGTTGTTTGATTTTCCATATCAAATCCCACTCGATCGTTATGGTTGGTGATGATATTCAAATCAAACATTTAAATTGTTTGCGCAAGATTAGGCATACAACTAAAATAAAAAAGGTACTTTCATGGGACATCTCATGAATGGGAATGTCTTCAATTTGTGGAGACATGTCCACTTATGGGACATGTCTCCACAAACCTTGTATAATGCAGACTTGATCCCAAAAGAAGACATTGAAATCAATTAATGCCCTACCTCTTAGAGTTAAGGTATAACAAATATTAGATTCAAACTAAAAAATAATATTAAGTATTTTTAAATATTGAATTGTCATCACATATACATTTGACAAAGATCAAGATTATCAATACTTAGATTACATCCTACAAATGGTTTTAGACAATAATAAATAAATTGATGAATAGTTTTTTTACAATTATAATATGTACTTGAAAAGTACCCATGTTTTCTCATAGCTATAATCAATTTTTATAGAAATCTATGTGAATACTCATAGGTAGCACACACCAGTATAGTGGGAGAGTGTATATGCATCATAGACCAACATATTTGAAAAGCTAAGAGAGAATTATTTGCATGTTATAAAAATTCCTTGATAGTTTGCCCAAGGACAAGGACATCCACTTATATTTGATATGGTCAATGAAGGAAGAAATGGAGATGCCTATAAAGATGATGCAGGGAGGCTAAATAAATAGGACCAAAGACACACCAAGCTATCCAAACCACCTACATAGAGTCAACACAATGGAAATAACAACAAAAAAAACAACATGGGAGATAGAGGAAGAAAATAACTTCATTTATATATTCATCCAAAGATCTATTACATGCCTAGCTTTAAGGCCTTCTAGGTTGTAACCATACAAATATATCAACTCAATTACCATCTTCAATTATCCTACTTTGCATTCTACTATTCTCTCTCTCTCTCTCTCTCTCTCTCTCTCTCTCTCTCTCTCTCTCTCTCTCTCTCTCTCTCTCAGTCTTGTCTTAAGACTCAAACCAAGACCTCTTAAATACATGCACAACCATAAGTTAGCTTGTTGAAAATCCAACTAAATAAACTCTCATATTAAATTCTAGGCTAAGCCACAAGTTAGCTTGTAACAGATAGCTAACACTAAATTAAATGCAAAGGTCAACCTCAACAAGAAATCATACATAGAAAACCCAACAAACAAAGGCTCCACAAAATACTAACAACCAACATCCAAATGAACTCAACATCCACACGAAATCGACATCCAAATGAACTCGGCATCCACATGAACTCAACATCAAAATGAACTCAACATCCACACAAACTTAGCATCCAAACAAACTTGGCAACCAAATGAACTCAGAAACCACATGAACTCAACATCCAAAGGATGACTTAGAAACCAAAGAAAACTTGGTAGCAACCGTGAACTTGACATCAACCAAGAAGCTCGATATCCACTAACGCTTGGCATCCACTAAGAACTCAACAATGTAAGAAATTAAAACTTGGTAGAAACTAAGAAAACTAAAAACATGTAGGATAGCATTACAGCCCAAGATGCTCTTGCATCAAACAACTGGGGTTGGAAAAAATGATTCTCCTAAGTCATTCAAGTGTCACAACCCGAGCTAAATTCAACTCAGATTGAGAAATCCATGTGGCATCTTCACTAGGTCTGTTTTCCCATTTTACCAAATACTCATAGTAGTCTTTTCCCCTCATGCTCTTACCAACTCTTTGCTCCAATATCTGTTCAACTTTCTCAACCTTCTTCTTAGGATACTCATCTAATATATCCATTTCATCTTCTGAATCATGATATTTGTATTCAACAACATTGACTATAGGAGATATATCCATGTAATCAGGTAACTCAACTTCATAATCATTACCACTGTCAAACTTCCTCAAGATCTTACAAGGTCCAAATTTCTTCATTTTTAGCTTACTATATGTTCCAATAGGAAATCTTCCTTTCTTTAAATGAATCATCACCTCATCACCAACTCCAAAAATATTATGTCATCTAGACTTATCAACATTCTCCTTATACTTTTGATCACTTTGTTCCAACCTTAACTTCACTTTCATATGCAAAGAATCCATAAAATCAGCAAATTCTTCCCTTGCAACACTTCTCTTCTCTTCTTTGGCAACATCCCTCAAATCTGATACTCCTCTAGGATGCATTCTTGTAACAACCTCAAAAGGTGTCTTTCTTGTACTCATATTCACAAAATTATTATAAGCAAACTCATCTTGTGCTAATACCATCTCCCAATTACTTGACTTATCTCCAACTAAACATGTTGACTTGGTGGTCAGCACCTCCTTTGGGGTTCATGACATGGCTTAACTACCTCTCGTAGATCTAGGTAAGTCTGGTGTTTGTGATGTTCATTGATAGCTCAAGCATTTGGCACAATGGAAAACATACCAACAATTGGTATCAAAGCCTTGGGTCACGAGTTCAAATCTCAGGAGGTCTCCTTCATTCCATCAGTGTGGAACTCTTCATTGGTGTTGAGGGGGAGATTGTTAACTTGGTCGTCAGCACCCCCTTCGAGGTTCGCAACATGGCTTATGATGTAGGGGATTCCCCTTAATACTATAAACTCATAATAGAAACAAAGAAACAACAAAAAATGTGAGAACAAAATATGGACTTCTTATTATCACCACAAATGCTGAATTACAAAATTCTCAATTACAATACGCTAACCCAAATGGGCACCTTCATTATAGTACTCTACAAGACAGTGTTGTAAACTATCACCCAGAGCTATCCTAGACAATATTCAAGCCTTTCTTAAATAGGAAATTTTATGCCCCACGAGAAGGTTCTAGACATTAAAACTTAATACCTAGGGTTGACAGACCCTAACAATACATATAGAGTCGGCTAAATACATCTTTGACAATTATTTTAGATATTTTGGGTAGCCCAACTTTGAAAGGCCATAACTCACGAACCATTTCTCCGATTAGCTATTATAACCACTTTTTAGAAATGCCAACTCTTGATCTATAGGCTTGGAACTGCGCTAGTGCCCTTTGGTCAAGTTTTTGGACCTCATCTAGGCACTCTAAGGCCTCCAACGATGAGCCAAGATTTTTTTGCAATTTTTTTGACCTAAAATCTGTAATAACTTCTTTGATACTAATGCTTGAGAAATGAGATTTTTATGGTAGGCTTACAACTCTAAAATGAACCTTCCTATAGAAAATAAGAACATTCTGACCTTGTATGAAAACATTACTAAAAATAGTAAGTTTCCTTAAATAGTAACCACCTTGTCTACTAATCCTTATTAAAATAGAAAAGACTGAAATTAAAATATTTTTGGGTGATGCAAGATTGCTCTTACACCCAGGATGCTCCTGCATCAGACATTCGAGGTAATTTGAGAAGTGACCCTGTCACATATTAGGTGTTCAGAGAAAAAATAAGATGGTTAACGTCCTCCTTTGCTAGCCATGATGAATTCTCAACCAGTCTCCCTTTCCATTTGACTAGATATTCCTCATAGGTTTTGTTTTTGGTAATTTTTCCAACACACTTGTCTAGTATCTCCTCAATCTCCTTTGTAACCAAACTAGCTGATGGAATGCTCCACTGTACTTCTGCAACTTCATCTCCATCACCTCCTTCATAATACTCCATCAAATCTAAAATATTAAATACTAGTTAAATATTCAATTTAGTAGGAAACTCCACTTCATACGCATTGCCAGAATCATGCCTATTCACTATCTTGCATGGTCCAAACTTCTTCATCTTCAAGTTATTATATGTACCCATTGGAAAATGCTCCTTTCTCAAATGAACCATGGCTTCATCTCCAATTTGAAATTCCTTATATCTTCTTTTAATAGTTTCCTTAGCCTTATACTGTGTATTCATCTTTATGATGTGCTTCCTCACCTCCTCATGGATGTTCTTCAAATGTTCAAAAAAATCTTCTGCTTCAGCACTACTTATCTCTCCTTTATCTAAGTGCCTCAGTTCAGAAGAATTTTTGAGACTACTCCCATATACAATATGGAATGGTGATATACTAGTACTCCTATTGATAGAATTATTATATGAAAATTTCACTTGTGGTAAAATCATATCCCATCCTTTTGGTTATCTCCAACCAAACATGTTAGCAAATTTTCCAAACTGCAATTCATAGCTTTTGTCTATCTATCAGTCTATGGATGGTGTGATGAACTAAACTTCAAATTTCTCTTCAACTTTTTCCACAATGTATGCTAGAAATACCCAAAAAATTTGGTATCTCAATCTAAAAGCATACTCTTTGGTAGACCATGTAATCTCACCACTTCTCTGAAAAACAACTCTGCTACATGAACAACATCACTAGTCTTCTTGCAAGGAATAAAATGTGCCATCTTTGAAAACCTGTCAACCACCACAAAAATAGAATCATGCCCATGCTGTGTCCTTGGTACTCCAAGAACAAAATCCATGCTGATATCCTCCCATGACTTCTTTGGTACAGGTAATGGGTGAGACAACCCTGTATTCTGCTGCACTCCTTTCGCCATCTAACATACTCTACAACTTTGTACAAACTTCATCACATCTTGCTGTAACTATGGCCAATAGTACTTTTTAGTAACCAAAGCTATGGTTTTATCTCTACCAAAATCTCCAACCAATCCTCCACTATGCTTCTCCTTGATGAGATTCTCTCATTGAACTTTTGGAAATGCACTACTGGCTTCCTTTGAACAACATTTTATCCTAGATTATGAAATCCAACCACTTTGTCCTCTCAAGTGTAATAGGTTTTGTACAAGCCTTCCACGCTTCACCAAAATTAGGATCATCTAGATACAAAGTATTGAGTTACTTGAACCCAACCACTTCTATCTACATTTCTGTCAGCAAAAGTTGTCTTCTACTAAGAGCATCTGCAACTTTTTTCAACTTCCACTCCTATGTTTCAAAAAAAAATTATAACTCTACAAAAACTCAACCCACTTTAAGTGCCTTTGGTTTAATTTTCCTTGAATATTCAAATATTGCAAAGCTTGATGATCAGTATACAAAACAAACTCCTTGGGAAGGAGATAGTGTCTCCACTTCTTCAATGCTTGAACTATAGCATAAACTTCCTAATCATAAACATAATATTTTCTTTTTGCATCATTCAAATTCTCACTAAAACAAGCAATAGGTCTACCTTCTTGACTCAAAATAGCTCCTATTGTAGTACCACTAGCATCACATTATACTTGAAGCACCTTGTTAAAATCAGGAAGTGCTAAAATAGGTTGCTCAGTAACTTTCTATTTCAACATATTAAAACCTTTATTTGCTCCTACAGTACACTTAAACTCTTTCCTATCCCCTCTCATTGTTTCAGTCAAGGGTCCACAATACTACTAAAACTTCTTATGAACTTTCTATAAAATGTAGCCAGTCCATGAAAAGATCTTACCTCTGTCGCACTCCTTGGAGTAGGCCATTCAAGGATAGCCTTCACTTTCTCTGGGTCCATTTTTAGACCTTCTCCTAAGACTACAAATCCCATATACAACAACTCTTTCTTTATAAAACTACACTTTTTTAGGTTTATCAACAATTGTTCTTACCATAACTTATCAAACACCTTGCGAATATGAATCAAATGCTTCTCTAATGTCTTACTAAAGATCAATATATCATCTAGGTAAACAATGAAAAACTTACCCAGAAACTCCTTCAGTACCTCATTCATGAACCTCATGAAAATGCTTGGTGCATTGGTTAGCCCAAAAGGCATGACTAACCACTCATATAGTCCTTCCCTTATCTTGAAAGCAATCTTCCACTCATCACCTTCTTTGATATAAATTTGATGGTACCCACTCTTTAGATCTATCTCTGTGAAATACTTAGCTCCACTCAAATGATCCATAATATCATCCATCCTTGGCAATGGAAATCTATATTTTATTGTGATCTTGTTGATAGTGCAAGAATTTGCACACATCCTCCATTCTCCATTCTTCTTTGGTGCTAATACTACTGGTACAACACATGGACTCAAACTTTCTCAAATCAACCTCTTCTACAATAACTCATGAACTTGCCTATTCAACTCTACACTTTTTGCTAGTGTCATTTTGTACACTACCTTGTTTGGCAAACTGGCTCTTGGAACCAAATCCATTTGGTGATTGATCTTCCTCATTGGGGGCAATCCATCAGGTACATTATCTAATACAATATCAAAAAATTCTTCCAACATATCTGCAACTTTTGTAGTTACCTCTTCTACTTCTTCTTTACTATCTTTAGGAATTATAGAAAAACACATATGCTCATGTTTCATACCTTTAAGAAACTATTTTCCATCAACAAAACATATTCTGGTAGCACTATGTACATTTTCTTCTTTATCCTTCAATAGCTTCAATTTATGTTTCACTCCATCCTTAGAGTGTAGGTATTTGCTTGCCCATCATGTACAACATGCCTATCAAACTACCATGGACTACCCAACAACATATGACATATGTCCATAGGTATGATATCACATAGTACCTCATCCTAGTAACTTCCAATCTTGAACTTCACTAAGCACTACTCATTGACCATGACCTTGTGGTCATCTTGCACCCAAGCAATGTCATATAGACGTGTGTGTTTCTACCTCTTTAGCTTCAACTTGGTGACCATCATTTCTAACACCAAATTTTCAGTACTTCCACCATCAATGATCACATCACAATACTTATCTTCACATCTACACCTTGTGTGAAAAAAGCTCCTTCTTTGCACAAGTTTATTCTCACCACTCAGCAAGACTCTTTGATTAACTAGGACTTCTCCTCTTTCAACATCTTTAGAATGTGAGGATATAGAATTTTCATCAACATGTGCAACTCTCACCTATCCTTCTATTCTTCAATCTATCCTTCCTTAGCATTGGGTACATTCAAATGTTTTATGCCCTTCTTCTCTGCAATGAAAACATTTTCCACGGAAGCCTCCTCTTCATGATCCTTGTCCTGTGCCTCTTCCTCTCTGATCTCTATTGTTCTGATCATGTAAATGATTGAAATTATTTCCCCTCTAGCTCTAACTACTACTTCTAGCCTCATTCTTGTTCTTTTGATCATCATTATGACACCATAAGATTGTCCACCAGATCTTCCACTGTGACCTCTTCCACTATTCTTATTGTCAAACTTCTTGCTTAGTTTCTCCTCAACTCTTAGGGAAAATTGGTATGCCTCCTCAATACTACTCATTCAAGCTAGACTCAACTCATCCTACATGTTGGGCCTTAACCCATTAAGATAGCGGGTGACTCTCTCCTTATCAGCTTCTGCATGGTTGATTCTAATGAGAACTCGATAGAACTCTTTGGTATACTCTTGAATAGATTTTCCTGCTTGCTTCAACCCTTGCATCTTCTTTAATAGATCAAGCTCATAATCTACAAGAATGAATTGTCACTTTAGTTTATCTTTCATCTGATCGCATTGAGTTATCTTGTCCTTTCCCTTTTTATTTCACTCCAACTAAACCTCCTGCCACAAGATCTTTGCATGTCCCTTCAATTTTTCCTTCACAAACTTGACCCTATTAGGATCATCAATATCTTCATACTCAAAGTACTTCTCTAGTTCATTGATCCAATCAATCAATTCCTCTGGATTAAGATTTCTCAAAAATGTGGGAACCTCAAACTTAGGTCTTTTTCCAATCTTGGAGATGGCCCTAAAAAGCCTCTCTTCCTCTGGATTTAGAAATGCCTCTACTTCTACAATTTCTTCTACTTCATCCTCATTCTTATTTCATCTCTTACAGAAAGATTTATTCCTCTTTGCATTTGTTCTTCCAATGCTTACATTTTCCTTTGGAAGGCTCAAAAACCCTTAGGTGTAACATCTATAACTCTTCCATCACGCTCTCTTTATGGAGGCATTTTCACACTTCTGTCAAAATACAAGTGCAAACTGCCTCACAATCGGCGATCTATCTACAAACTCAGCCCAAACCACGGTCCTGGTGTAAACTGTCTCACAATCAATGTTTTTTTCACACACTCAAGAACTCTAGCTCGTATACCACTTGATGCAGGGGACTCCCCTTAATACCATAAACTCATAACAGAAACAAAGAAACAACAAAAAATGCGAGAACAAAATATGGACTTCTTATTATCACTGCAAATGTGGAATTATAGAGCTCTCAATTACAATATGATAACCCAAATAGGAGCCTTCATGACACTAATCTACAAGATAGTGTTGCAAACTATCACTTAAAGCCGTCATAGACAATGCTTGGGCCTTTTTGAAATAGGCAATTTTATGCCCCTTAGGAAGGTTCTAGACATTGAAACTTAATACCTAGGGCCAACAGACCCTAACAATACATATAGAGTCAGCCAAATACATCTTTGAAAATTATTTTAGATATTTTGGCTAGCCCAACTTTGGAAGGCCATAACTCATAAACTGTTGCTTTGATTGGCTATTATAACCACTTTTCAGAAATGCCATCTTTGATCTATAGGCTTAGAACCACACTAGCACCCTTCCGTCAAGTTTTTGAGCCTCATATGGGCACTCTAAGGCCTCCAATGGTGAGTGTGAAGATTTTTTTGCAAATTTTTCCATCAAAAATCTACAATAACTTTTTTGATACTAATGCTTGAGAATAAATTTTTTATGGTAGGCTTATAACTCTAAAATGAACCTTCCTATACAAAATGAGAACATTTTGAGCTTGTATGAAAAACTTACTAAAAATAGTAAGTTCTCATAAATAGTAACCACCCTATCTACTAATCCTTATTAAAATAGAAAAGACTAAAAATAAAATATTTTTGGCTGATGCAAGATTGCTCTTACACCCAAGATGCTCCTACATCAGCTTAACTGCCTCTCGTAGATCTAGGTAAGTTTGGTGTTTGTGATGTCTGTTGATAGCTTGAGCTTTTAGCACAATGGAAAACATACCAACAAAACATCTTAATAAGTTTACCCAAGCTTCTATTCACAACCACTGTTTATCCATTAGTTTATGTATGGAATGTAGAACTAAATTTCAACTCAGTACCCATCTTCTTCCATAAAGTCTTCCAAAAATAACCAACAAACTAACTATCTCTGTCAGAAATAATACTTCTTGGTAATCCATGCAATCTCACAATTTCTTTCAAGAAAATTTTAGCAACATGCTCAGTGTCTGATGTCTTCTTACATGGTATAAAATGAGCCATCTTAGAAAATCTATCCATACAAATATAGAATCATACCCCTTCACTATTTTAGGCAATCCAAGAACAAAATCCATACTATTGTCACTCTAAGGTTTGTCAAGAACAATAATAGGTGTATACAAACTAGTATTCTGACTTACTTCTTTTGCAACTTGACAAACTCCATAACTCCCTACAAATTTTAGAACATCCTACCAATAATACTTCTCCTTCAACAAACTCAATATCTTACCAATTCCAAAATGTCCAACCAATCCACCACTATGCTTTTCCTTAATCAGATTAACTCTCATATAACCTCTAGGAATACACAATTGAATACCTTTGAACAACATACCTTCTTGAATGAAATATTCATCATACTCACTTATGTGATCTATTAGATTTGGTGCTCTGCACTCTCTTCATGCCTCAGAAAAATTAGGATCAATAACCTACAACTCTTTCATGTCATCAAAACCAAGAACTTCAACCTTCATCTTAGTCAACAAAGAATGTCTTCTACTCATTGCATTAGCAACTCTGTTAGTAACTCCACTCTTATGCTTGATCATAAATGCAGAACTCTATAAATACTCAACCCACTTCAAATGTCTCTGATTCAATTTATGTTGACCTCCCAAGTACTGTAAAGCTTTATGATCAATATACAACACAAACTCCTTAGGAATCAAATAATATATCCACTTCTTCAAGGCTTGAACAATAACATTAAACTCTTGATCATACACATAATACTTAATTTTAGCATCATTTAATTTTTCACTAAAGAAAGAAAAAGGTTTACCTTCTTGACTCATTATAGCCTATTGCACTACCACTTGCATCACATTCAACTTGAAATCAGGTAAAGCTAATATAGGCAAATCAACAACCTTTTGTTTCAAAGTCTCAAAATTGTTATCAGCTCCATGTGTCCACTTGAATTCATTTTTATCCCCTCTCATTGTCTCAATCATAGCATCACAAATAGAATTGAAGTTCCTTATAAACTTTCTATAAAAACTAGCCAAAACATGAAATGATCTAACCTCACCCACATTCTTAGGTGTAGGCCATTACAAAATTTCTTTTACCTTCTTAGAATGCATCTTCAACCCATTAATTGAAATAAAAAATCCCAAATACACAATCTTTTCTTGCATAAAAGAACACTTTTTCAAGTTAACCATCAACTTTTCCTCTTACAATCTATGTAATACTTGTCTAATATGTTCAAGATGTTCTTCCTTAGTCTTACTGAATATCAAAATTTCATCCAAATAAACAATCAAAAACTTACACAAGAATCTTTTGAGAACTTCATTCATCAACCTCATGAAAGTACTAGGTGCATTAGTCAAACCAAAAGGCATAATCAACCATTCATACAAACCATCTTTTGTCTTAAAAGCAATCTTCCACTCATCACCTTCTCTAATTTTGATCTGATGATAGCCACTCTTCAAATCAATCTTGGTAAAATACTTTTCTCCACTCAAAAAATCCATTATTTCATCCATCCTCAGTATAAGAAACCTATATTTCACTATGATCTTGTTAATAACTCTAGAATTAGTACACATTTTCCATTCTCCATTTTTTTTGGTGCTAATATGACCGGTACAACACATGGACTCAAATTTTCTCTAATCAAACTATTTTGCAATAACTCATGCACTTGTCTATTAAATTTTTCATTCTCTATAGGTGTCAATCTATATGGTGCTTTATTCGGCAAACTAGCTCTAGGAATTAGATTCATACAATGATGTATACTCCTTACTGGTGGTAAACCATCAAGTATATCCTTTGCAACAATATCTTTATACTCATTCAACAAGTTTTTGATTTCTATTGATACTTGGTGAATACTATCAGTTGTCACTTAGTCACCACTGACTGACACTCGGTTAACACTATTTTTTTGCACTTAGTTGCTATTGAAATAACTCGGTCTCCTTGGAATTATAGAAAAATAGACTTGATTCTTTTTCATTTCCTTTTCAAATTGTTTCCCATTAACCATGCAAATTCTTATAGTAGTACACTTATCCTCATCTGGATCTTTAATCAAAGGTACCAATATTTGCTTCTTCCCATTCACCCAAAGAGTATATTGATTCAATCTTCCATCATGTATAGTATATCTATCATATTGCCAAAGTCTACCCAAAAAAATATGACAATAATCCATAGGCATAATATCATGCAAAACTTCATCAAAATAATGTCCAATCTTGAACTTACCAAGGTATTGCTCACTTACCAATATCTTATGCTCATCTTTGATCCATGAAACATGATAGGGTTTAGGATGCTTCAGCCTCTACAATTGCAACTTTGTAACCAACTCTTCTGATGCCAAATTTGTAGAACTTCCACTATAAATTATCACCTTGCAACATTTCCCAACCATCTTACATATGGTTTTGAAAAGACTTCTCCTTGGGATAGGTTCCTCATCACTTCCCTTATTACATAAGGTTCTTCTCACCATCAAATTTTCAGCAACCTCAGGTTCATTTGGTGAACCCTTAGTGTCTCCTTGAATCATAGTATTTATGTTACCTTGCCCATTTTCATAAGATCTGCACTCAAAGGATCTATGCTCTTCTTCACCACATCTGAAACGATTACCATGAAAACCATCTCTAGAATAAGAACTACCTCTTCCTTAGTAAGAATCAATTCCTCCTTAGTGAGAATCACCACCTTTCCACTCAGTCTTGCCTTTATCATCATTCTTCCATTTAGATTTTCTTTATCTTGCACAAAACTTGTTAGTGTAAAAATTATTATTTATACTTTACTTAAGTTTACTTAGGTTAATGCATTATTTTATTATTTATTAGTTAGACACTTAGGAGTATGTATAATAATATGCGTTGTCTTATTGACAACACAAGAGTAAGAAACTCTAATTTAGCACATGGTGTCTACAACACTAGAGTTTGCATAATCAATAGAATTTTCATGTAGACAACACAGTTATTCACACTCTAATTAAGCACATGGTGTCTACAACATAATTTTATTTGATGCACCCAATGTAAGCTTATCGTCTCATCATTACACTAACTCCTATGCTCAATGGAGGATAATCCACTCTTGGTGGACATGTGCTTAGTTGCGAGGCTTATCCTTTTGCTAACTTCTGGTCATTCTAGAGGCCTTTATATACAGGCACTTCTAGTGTACTTGTACATGAATTCATTTTCATATTGTTATTTTGATCATACTTTATTGGTCCATATTGTGCTAGTGCTTGAGCTTCTTGATCTTAGTGTGATTTTTCCCTAAGGCAAATTCTTACATGGTATCAGAGCCATAGGAGCTTCATTTCATAGGCTTTGGAGACCATTTTTGCTTCACCTCTCAAAGGGCCACCGATTTAGATTTGGTGAATCTGCAGTCATTGGGAGCATCTAGAGCCAAAGCAGACCTCACTAGTACATTTGGAGTGTCAATTCGATGAATTTTTACTATAAATTTTCCTACCCTAGGCCATAGTCAAAATTGAGGCAATTTTTTTTACAGACCGGCACCTGAAGGTTTGATTTGCAAATTTGGTATGATCATTTTAGATCTTTGAATTTAATTATTAGATTTTTAATTTTAATTTTTGTCTCTATTCTCTATAATTTTTAGATTATTTTTTCAAAATGTTTTTGACCATCAGGCTTGTAGAGGAAAAAAATTTTCTAGGACATTGGGTTATCAAATCCTAGCACCCACATGGAATATTCCATATTCCTCAAATCGGAGATAGGGCATATTCCTCAACATGACCCAAGATTCCACATAATACTAGCAACTTACAACATTACCACATACCGATGATTTCATACATTATATGACATAATCTGGCACTGCTCACCCAACAACTGGCAGCTATTTTATTTAGCACCTATGGCATTGTGGTTTCAAGCACTTGCTTCCTTTTTCACTTTGCAAATGTGAGATTAATACAATCCCATCATCGGATTCCTACCACCACCAGCTCTCCTTTTCGATGCCAATCTCAACCAGCCACCACAAACTCCCTGCTAGTGACCACTCTATTGACACCAACTGCTATCTACTCTGTCAATGTCCACTGATGCACAGACACATTGATGCCACATCAAATCCTAGTTACACTTGCATTGTCTATCACATCGGTCCCTATGATGGCCACGTGTTCGGCCCCATCAGCAACCATACTTAGACACATGGATCTACCATGTAAGCACATCATACACTACCATGTCATATCCACACAAACCCTTCTGTGCAGTTTGTACACCTGATCACCAGTCACATAGTACAACCTGCCATGTCATCTGATGGGCCCATTTTTTGCTAACATCACCTTTTCAAAACATTAAATTTGATGGCCATTTGACTGTCATCAACAAGCTAGATTGCACTACCATGACGGCCATTTTGACATCAAATTTAACATAGTGTTTTGCTGATCAAACCCCTCACCATATTTAATTTTGATTTGATAGTCTGACTATGGCAGGCCATATCTTTGTCATCTAGACACCAAATTAGGTGTAATTTTTTTGATTTTAGCTATAAAATTTCCTAAATGTTTGTGGTACTATTTTAAAAAAGTTTTGGTGCATGGATTTGTCAAAAATTTTAGTTTTGGTGATTGTACCTATCCAATCCTACATTTTGCAACTTCAAACACTCCGTACGGGCTCATCTAGACACATTTTCAAGTTTCTTTTTTTTGAATGTGCATATTTTTTTGTCTACTTTCTAGATTGACAATCAAATTATAGGCTTGTGTGGATAGTAATACCACTTTCAGAAATAGGTCCTTTTTGACATTGTAATGCCTTAGTTAAACTTTAGAATTGTTGTATGTCTGAGCTACAATGCTTAGTACCAGATTTGAACTCCAAAAGAAGGTTGTAAATAGAAAAATCAGAAGACCACTAAGGCCAAAATTAGCAAGTGGTTATTGTAATCGCACTAAGTATAAAGTGCCAAAATCTTTTATTTTTGTGGGGGGGGGGGGGGGGGATTGAGTGGAAAGGGGGGGTGTCTCTTGGTGTTGTGTTCCTCTCTTCTTGTTGTTATCTTTCTTTTCTTGCATCATGGGAAATCTTAAGATTCCAAAATTAACACCACATAAATATTCCACATGGTCTATTAAAAAATGGTGTGAATTGATGAATGAAGAAACTTCTCAATATGCACATGGTTCTTTTCCTAAACCAATAGGTGATCAAGTATCTCAAAGTGATATCAATGCTTGGAAAATGGTAGATAGGAAAGCCCTAATTATTCTTAGGTTAGGAGTTGAAGACAAGATCCTCTATCAGATCATGAAGTATAATACATCCAAGGAAACTTGGGATGCCCTCAAAAACTTATATGAGAAAGTAATTGAGGAGGATGTCTACAAGATTGAAGATGAGCTTATATCCCTAGATCCTAAGAGCTTTGATTCTATTCAAGATTTTATCATTAAGGTGAATAAGTTGAGAACAAAACTTACTGCTTGTGGTAGTCTTATCAAAGATGACAAGTCGAATTATTTGATTCACAATAAGTTGCCATCTGATTACTCCACATTTCTCTCTTCTTTCAACACCACAAAGGGTACTCTAGGGTCTTCTTATCAGAAACTCACTTCTGATGATTATGCTCAACTGTTAGAGGATGAAAAAGCTAAGTTAATAACAATGGGAATTCTTAAGTCTTTTAGGTCTAAGGCATTGGTGGATAATAATGAGGGTTCTAAAAATTTAGCTAGTCAAAGTTCAAACAAAGGAAAGGGAAAAAAGAAGAAGTGGAAAGATAACAAACAAGGGGACACAAAAAAGTCATCAAATCAACAACAAGGAAAGTCTTCTCCTAATACCAAAAAAAAGGGGGACACTAATCAGGAAAAGAAGAAGTGTGCCTATTGCAAGAAGATGGGTCATGATGAACATTCATGTTATCACAAGTAGATTGATGAATTGAAGAACATCATGAAGAAACAAAATGTTCCATTGAATAATTCTTATAAGGAGAAAGGATCTTCATCTTTAGATTCTAAGGGAAAAGGGCAAGCTTTACTCAAAAACATTGTTAGTCAGGAAGACTAGATAATTGACTCAGGTACCACACATCATATGGGTGCATCAAAGAGATTTTTTTCTTCCATGACACATTTAGAGGTACCTCACATCTTTGTAGGAGATGATACTAAAGTGGAAGTTGAAGGAAAAGGTAAAGTTGAGATGGACAATGGAGCATTCAAGAATGTTCTTTATGTTCCTAATCTTATCTCAAACCTTCTTTTAGTTTACCAAATAACTCACTATGGAGGTGGGAATAAGGTTGAATTTCTTCCAAATTCAGTGGTGGTTAAAAGCATTAAGGATGACTCTATGGTTGCAATAGGAGAAGCCAATCATGATTCAAGGCTTTACACTTTTTCTTCCTTTGTGCTTAAATCTAATGCACAAGCCTTGTTAATGCATTCAAATATAGAAAGAAAATTGTGGCATGAGAGATTTGGACATCTCAACTACAGGTATCTTCATCAGCTTAGTAGCAAGAACATGGTTCATGGTCTACCTCAAGTCTAGTTTTTAGAAGGTGTTTGTTTAGGTTAATCACTTGGGAAAGATCTAGAAAAAATGTTTGACAAGGGGAAGTCTTGGAGAGCAAAATGTGTTCTTGAATTGGTTCATAGTGATGTAGTGGGTTCCATTTCGATCCAGTGCCATCATTAGGCAAGTCTCACTATGCACTCACCTTAATTGATGACTAATCTTGCTATACTTAGGTCTTCTTCATAACTCATAAGAGTGAAGTGTTTGAAAGATTTCTCAACTTCAAGGCTCAAGTAGAAAAATAGTCAAGAAAAGCTATCAAATTTCTTTGAATAGATAATGGGTTGGGAGTATATGAACCCAAGACTAATAGACTTTTGTACTCAAGAGGGAATTGACCTTCAACATTTAGTGCCATACACACCATAGTAGAATGGTGTTGTTGAAAGGAAGAAAAAAACCCTCAAGGAGATGACCACTTGCATGCTACTACATAAGTCTCTTGATCAATTTTTTTGGGCTGAAGCAATGAATTGTGCTAACTATATCCAAAATAGGAGTCCTCATAAAGCTTTGGATAGTATAACTCATTTTGAAGCTCAGATTGGTAGCAAACCTTTTATAAAGCACTTCAGAGTCTTTGGTTGTCCAACATGGGCACAATTACCTCCACAAAAACACAAGGCATTGGAATCCCAAAGAAAACCTTAAATTTTTGTTGGATATGCAAACTCTCATAAAGCCTAAAAGTTGATGGATCTAGAGACACAAGACATATTCTATGAGAGGAGTGTACACTTTGAAGAAAGTTCTCCAAGCTTTACTTCTTCAACTCCTCCTTCTTCCTCTTTCATTGAAGAGAGTGATAGTGATGATAGTGACTTGGAAGATGTTTGTCCATGACCCAAATAGAGGCATCAACTAGATTAGGTTGAGGATATCCTTTCTACATCTTCTTCCACTAGACCTAAATGGGCTTAGCTGACATTAGATGCAGTAGGACCATTGACCAAGAATCCTCTAGATACTATGAGGACAAGATCACAACACAACTCACTCCCACATGCTTATATTATAGTTGCTTCACAATCCAAAATCATTCAAAGAAGCTTCAAATATTCCAGAATGGGATTAAGTAATGGAGGAAGAATATAATTCTCTTATGTGAAATGATACATGGTACTTAGTCTCTCTTCCTAAGGGAAGAAAATTTGTTTGGTGTAAGTGGATCTATCGGACCAAGTTTGCAACAAATGGAAGTGTGGATAACCATAAGGATAGACTTGTTGCAAAAGGTTTCTCTTAGGTCCCTGGCATTGACTACACTGAGACCTTTGCACCAGTTACAAAAATGAACTCCATTCATTTGACACTAGCTATAGCAGTAGCTCAGAGATGGGTTGTTCATTAGATGAATGGGAAAAGCACATTCTTGAATGGTGATCTTCATGAGAAGATATATATGGAGCAACTACAGGGGTTCATTCAAGATTCAACCTTGGTTTGCAAATTAAAAAATTCTATCTATAGACTTAAACAAGCTCCAATAGCTTGGTATGCCAAGATGGATTTTTTTTTTCTCTCAGCAAGGTTCACCATATGTCATTTTGATCTAAATTTCTATGTTCTTTAGAGGGATGATTCTCATTTGCTACTTGTTCTTTATGTTGATGACTTGATCATTATAGGGAGTACAACATCCATCATTGATAGTGTCAAAGCTACTTTGCAAGACAGGTTTTCGATGACAAACTTGGGTCTACTTCATTACTTCCTTTGTCTTGAGATACATTATCTTCATTAGGGATCAAATTATCACAACACAAGTATGCTCTTGATCTACTTGCTCAATTTCACATGACTGACTGCAAGGCTACACCTACTCCATTTGTTTCAGGTGTTAAGTTAGAAGCAAAGTGTTCCACTCCACTTGTTGATGCTACTTTGTATAAATAGTCAATTGGAAGCCGTGTCTACTTGACACATACATGCCTTGACATCTTATTTGTAGTTGACATGGTTTCTTGCTTCATGCAAGAGCCACATGAACTTCACTATAAGGCAACCAAATGAATCTTGCACTATATCCAAGGTACACATACATATGGGATATGCTATGCAGCTAGTATTGGACTACAATTAGTGGGTTATATAGACTCAGACTATGCAGGGGATCTTGATTCTCACAAGTCTACTTTAGGATACATGTTTCATCTTGGTTATGACCCCATTTTCTGGTAGAGTAAAAAGAAAAACACTATTGTTGTTTCATCAACTGAGGCTTAGTATCAAGGAGTTGTGACTATAGTAATAGAAGCTATTTGGTTGTAGAATATTTTGAATGAGTTTGGTTTTGATCTACCTAGACACACAATCATACATTGTGATAATCAGAGTGCTAATGAAATCTCAAAACATCCAATGCAAAATCAGCGCACCAAACACATTGAGGTTCATATGTACTACATAAAAGAGCTAATTCATGAGTAGGTCATTGCATTGAAGTATTATCATGCAAAGCAATAGATAGCCAACATGTTCACCAAGCCCTTCACTGAGGTCGAGTATCTTTATTTGTGAGATCTCTCGAGGATGAGGGATTTTTCACTACAAGGGTCACATGACTCTTCTCTCCTTTATTGTACTTATCTCTCTTTTTGGGGGAGGGTTTTTCGCATGAGGTTTTCCCTCTTTCTCCATTTTTAGAGATATTTTATTGCATTTCATTGTCTGTACAACATTGCATTTGTACTTGGGTACCTAACATGGCCTAGTAGCCAGGACGCATTATGCATTTTCTCATAGCTTTTGTGAGCTTAAGTGCATTCCTAAAGTTTCACTTAAGGGGGATGTTAGTGTAAAATTTATTATTTACACTTTACCTAAGTTTACTTAGGTTAATGCATTTTATTATTATTTATTAGTTAGACACCTAGGAGTATGCATACTCATATGAGTTGTCTTGTTGACAACATATGAGTAAGCAAATCTAATTTAGCACATGGTGTCTACAACACTAGAATTTGCATAATCAACTAAGTTTTCATGTAGAAAACATAGTTGTTCACACTCTAATTAAGTACATGGTGTCTACAACATAATTTTATGTGACACACCTATGTAAGCTTATCCTCTCATCATCACACTAACTCCTATGCTTAATGGAGGATAATCCACTCTTGGTGGACATGTGCTTAGTTGTGAGACTTATCATTTTTCTAAATCCTAGTTAGTCTAGAGGCCTTTATACACATGCACTTCTAATGTACTTTTACATCAATCCATTTTCATATTGTTATTCTTATCATACTTTATTGGTCTATATTGTGCTAGTGCTTGAGCTTATTGATCTTGGTGTGATTTTTCCCTAAGGAAACTTCTTACAAAACTATCAAATCTACTATCTTCTCCATAAGATCTACCTCTACCTCTCTGGAATCTACCACCTCTACCTCTTTGTCTTTGTTCATGCTTCTCTATCAAGATCTCCCTAGCTTTCAAGGCATATTGGTATGCTTCTTCCACACTTTCTAATTTCACAAATCTTATTTTATCTTGAATTCCAGATCTCATTCCATTTATGCATCTTGCAATTTTCTTAACATCATCATCCACATGTCTAGATTTGATATCCAATCTATAGAATTCCTCAATATACTCCTTCACACTCATGTCCCCTTGTCTCAAATTTTGCATCTTTCTCAACAAGCTAACTTGGTAATTAGCAAGAAGGAATTTTTTCTTTACCTTTTTTACCATCTTCACCCAAGTTCTAATCTTCTCCTTTCCTCTCATTTGTCTATCAGTTTGTAGATGCTTCCACCACAATGAGGCATGTCCTTTCAACCTTGTAACTATAATTTTTACTTTCTGATTATTAGGAGTGTTTTCATACTCAAAGTACTTCTCCATTTCAAATATCCAATGCAATACAACATTGATGTCGAATTTTCTATCATAAGGAACAACTTTAAGAATAGGCTTTGAATTTTCTCTAGACAACACTCTCAACAACCTTGCCTCATCTTGATCTTCTTTGAGTTTTGGATTAGGGTTTGGTGCTATTGTTTCATCATCACTTACATAGTCAAGATGTGCTCCTCTCCTCTAGATGGTCTCTACAACATCTAATCTGGTTGCAATTTGTCTTAATGTATCCAATATTGCATCATTGACATTTCCTCTACCTCAAACCATCTTTACAAATTAAGTTCCTGCAAGATTGTAACCCTCTTCAAGTTGTAGGTCAAATCCTTAGATCTACTAACCCCCAACCAATTTTACTTACGGTCATAATATACTCTCCATAAAGATGAACCTTTTCTCTAATACCACCTAACACATGAAGGATCAATAACTAGGGCCAAAGGCACACCCAACTATCCAAACCAAATGCATAGAGTCAACACAACAAAAATAACAACAAAACAAACAACACGAGAGATAGAGGAAGAAAGTGCCTTCATTCATATATTCATTCAAAGATCTATTACATGCCTAACTATAAGGCCTTCCAGGTTATGGCCATACAAATATATCAACTCAATTACCATCTTCAATGATCCAACTTCACATTCTACTCATCTCTCTCTCTCTCTCTCTCTCTCTCTCTCTCTCTCTCTCTCTCTCTCTCTCTCTCTCTCTCTCTCTCTCTCTCTCTCTCTCTCTCTCTCTCTCTCTCTCTCTCTCTCTCTCTCTCTCTCCCTCTCTCTCTCTCTCTCTCTCTCAAAGTCTTGTCTCTACAACTCAAACCGAGACCTCTTAAATAAATGCATGACCACAAGTCATCATGTTGTAAATACAACTAAATAAAATCTCATTTTAAATGCTAGGTTAAGCCACAAGTTGACTCATAACAAATATCTAACCCTTAATTAAATACAAAGGTCAGCCTCAATAGGAAATTGTACACAGACAACTCGAAAAATGAAGGCTCTGTGAAATACTAATACTTGGCATCTAAATGAACTTGACATACACACAAACAAAGCATCCAAATAAACTCAACATCCACAAAAACTCAACATCCAAAAGAACTTGACATCCATACAAACTCATCATCCAAATGAACTTAGAAACCAAATGAACTTGGCAACCGCATGAACTCGGCATCCAAAGGATGACTCAACAACCAAAGAACACTCAACAATAATTGTGAACTTGACATCAACTAGGAAGCTTGACATACACTAATTCTGAACATCCACTGAGAACTCAATAATGCAAGCCATTGTAACTCGGTAGAAACTAAGAAAACTGAAAACATGCAAGATAACAATGCGACCTAGGATGCTCTTGCATCAAAAGAAAAGTTGTGAAATATCCATCATAAAATATTGTCCTTTGTAATGGAATGTGCTAAATCTACATTTTTAGGTAGTAGCTTAGAGGTATCATATTTTATATTATTCTTTCTTCTAATCCAAGAAATATAGGTGGTATATAAATAATAAATTATTTACACTAAGTTTAATGATTTTAGTTAGAATCCACTCCTAGAAAAATTAACTTAACTTCCTTTATTTATGAATTTGTGTCTTTATCTTCACCATCAACCATATAAACAAATATTATATATTATTATCAACAATAGTGTTGCATGATTAAATTGACTACGACTATCAAAATTTATATAATACCTTTTATATGTGGTAAATAAGGTAGTTTGCAGAAATTGTTAAAGAAAATAGTTTATTTGTTAAGAAAAAAATCATAAGATAACACCAATGGTCTTCCTGGTGCAATGAATTTTCTTGCTTGGGGGTACAACTAGGATCCTTGTGGTCTCATGATTCTATTAAGGTTGGGAGGAAAAGATCAAGAATTGATAGTTTTTAAGCTAGTTCCTTGTATGCTTATTTGAGACATTTAAATAAAAAATGAGGTTAAGAAAGAAATGGAAAATGTAAAAATTTATGCTTTGATGTTTTTTAAATTTCATTTTCTAAGAATTATTGAGTACTTCTATGTAATGAAAGAGAATAAATTTATAATGTGTTCTATAGAGGCTCATACTACATTTAAAAACTTGAATAAATGATGCTTAGATAGTTATATTTAGTTTTTTCCTTTTGTACACTTGCAAACCTCATGAAAGTACATTATCTTTGTAGATTTAGAAAACAAATTGGTACTTCATAAGTTATGTAAATCAGTTTCTGGATTAGATTGTGTGGAGATTTTTACCATCAACATTTCTGGATTAGATTGTGTGGAGATTGTGTGGAGAGTACTTCATAAGTTGTTTACATTATAATTTTTGTGGTCAAATATGTTTTCCTTACTCATAATTTTAAGACATTGTTGAGCTATCATTTTGCGTGATGCTTAATGACATGAATCCTTTCGAACTTCTCTCTTGAAAAGCCAATCTAGGATCAACTCCAAGGTTCTAGACAATCTTGCAACCTACTAGAATCTACTCAGTTGAAGATAAATGTATTTGTTCACAAGGAGGCTTTTGTTCGTAAGATGTAGAATTTTCTTGCTATCTCAAAAGAATAAAACACACAAAAAGAAATATATTTTTCTATTTTCTATTTTGTTTAATGAATGCAATCTAATAGTGCAACTATATGAATTCCTAATTTAACCAAGTGTTTATAAAAGAAAATAACAAAGATAGAGTAACAATATGTTTGAGCAAATAACACAAAAATTAAAATCCTAATGGACATTATCCACAAAAAAAACACGTCTACAAGTTAAGCCTTTGAAAAGATCGGTGGGTAACAAATGAAAATAGGAGAAGTGCTTCCTTAATTCCACTAATGTAATCGTCAATGGGAATTTAGTAACCATAAGATGTTTCACTTCTTATCAAATCACAAGGCCACAAAAAGTGAGCTCATGCGAGATGAAAAGCTATTCAGGAATAATATAGATGATCTCTTCTTGAACAAAGTATGTCAGTAGAATTTGTAAAATCATAGAAAACACCAAAATTAAAAGATCATACAACTAAAATAACTCAATAAAACTATTGGCTCAATTACATTCCATGAGCATATATTCACAAAATATAATACACTTAGGAAAGAATCACTACACTCCAAATATGATCACCAAAAGCATATATTATTGCATCAAAATAACGACGGCCTCAAATACATATTACATTCCTAAATTTATAAGAAATCTTCTCCTCAATTTGTGTTGAGAGTGAGATATATCTTTATGCAAACATATGCTTCTTAACTAATAAAACAAATCTAATTATGTATAAACTAACTATCTAATTGGTGCTAAATAGGACTCCATCCATATTTATATCATTAAATGGATGCATGAGCCTTTACATGTCTTAAAAAAAATAAAGCATGAGAAAATAAGAAGAAGAAAGCCTTTAGATGATGTAGGAGTGTCTGGAAGTGCCAAATTTAGAAGCTCCATGTTCACTAGGTGTCTATAGGAGCTAAACTATCATCAAAATGCATTTTTGATGCATGGAAAGCTATAAATTTAGAACTGGTAGTTAACTATCAGCACACCTCTGACTTTCTAAAAAAAATTCAATGCATCTCTAAAAAAGTGCACCTCAAAAGCAATGCATCTAGTGTACCTGCACACCTAGCACACTTGCACACCTTGAAAGTAGGTTCAAAAAATGCAAAATTTCACCAAGTGTCAAAACTAAAATTCTGCCTTCTGGGTTTAGTTCCCCTTTATACCAGAGCTATGTTTTGTTATTCACCCTTGAACTTCAAAATAATCTTAGTGACTTGAACTACATCTAGAAAATCTAAGGCTTCATACTTGTTCTTCACTTTCTTCCTATAGTTTCCCAGCTCCACGTGAGTCTCTGCAAAATCTCCAAGTTTCGCATCTAAATCTAATAATGCTTCTCCAATTTTGAATGCCTATCTAATATCATCATCATTGTAAGCTTCTTTAAAATTCTTCTAGAACTATTCAACAACTACTTCTACAATCATCAATTTGTCCCTTGAATCATCTTCAAAAATATCTAAAACCTGCATCACTATAATGTTTCTCCGCGTCCAAAATTTTCTCTTGCGTTTGATCCTTGAGCTTATGAATCTCTGCATGTAATGTTTCCATTACTTTATTTCCATACACAATCTTCTCTATCCAATCATCAATATTATCTAACTCTTTATTTGTATATACCTCCATTAACATCCAATATCTTTGACCCTTGATTGACTATAGTGATTGCAAGTCTTTGCCTCAAGTATGTACTTCATCCATTAAACCAAAATCCTAATTCAAAATGGCCACTAGCTTATCCACATTATCCTACATATGGTGTAGCAGCTTAAGATTTCCTTGTATAATATGTACACCTTTTTCTTCAAAACTCTCTAACTATTGCTGAGAAGCTTCAAAAATGGGTCTAGCTATATTATCTCCTTATCCATTTTCTCTAGTGCTGCATTCAAAGTCTCCTCGAGATTTTCAAGATCTAAGGGACCAAAAAATTCATTTAGATATCATTTTAGGAACTAATTCTATTTTTGAAGTGTTATCAATTCTACCTCATCCTATTCTAAGTGCCTAAACACTTCTTTAACTCTAGTTGTCACCATCAACTTAGCAGTGTCTAATGTGGGTTTCCCAAGCATAACCTTCCTTATCTAATAATCTCTTGAAGTCAATTCCTCAATATTTGCATGTGGAGGAGGGATAGAAACATGTGCAAACAACTCTTGATTCTAATCACTCATAATAAAGGCCAATGCCCTTGCATCCTTTGCTGGTGACTCAGGTTTCTTGAGAACTTCAATCAATTCTATAATATCGTCTTCCTTAGTAGTGCATTGCTGCCTTTTCTTTCTAATCACTTCTTTCCTCAACCATCTTAGAACATGCTCCATCAAATATTTTCCTTTTGATGACAAAGGATTTTTCTCCCTATGCTCTTCTCCTTATCACTCTTCTCTGGAGCCTTTTCCTTTTGTTAGAGATCCACATTGGGAGTCTCTGTATTTGTGGAGTCCATAGTTATTACCTCTGTGTCTTGGGAAATTTGTTGAGGCTACTCACATATTTTCCCTTCCTCTAACACTTCATCACAAGGTATTTATTGTGGCTCTTCCTCCTATTCCACTTGGACCTATTCTTCTTCATTTCTTAGAGGGAGAGGAGTAACTAAACCTTTATCCATGAAAAACGTAACTTGATTTGGTGATAGTGGAGCTACTTTAGGTCCTTGGGGTTGAGATGGCAACTGACTCCAATCCTCCTATTAAGTTTGATTAGTTGGAGTATCTCTTATCTCATCTCCCACCAATTCAGTGTCAACCAGCATAAAATCATAATCTGACATCTTGAAGACATTAGCCCCTTCACCCTCCTGCTCATCAATCCATTGCTACAACTCATCTTCTGAAGTGGTATACTCAATATGCTACTCAAGAATGAATGATGGTGTAATTGTGGAGCTTCTTCTCTATTCCAACTCTATAGCTCTAGCAAGATGAGTCCTTCAATTCAAAGGAAGGTTATCTTCTTCATTCTCATTATCCTCTTTTTCCCCTTCTTCTGGGATAACCTTTGGTATTGATGGAAAAGGAATAACTCTTCTAATAACCTTTTTTCTCCTCTTGACCAGAGTCTTGATTTTTCTTCTTTTAGGATCTGATTGGGAGTCTTTGACCTCTTGTTGAGGTGGAGACACTTCTTGTACTTCTATTTCAGCTTCTCCTTGCCCTTTTTCAATTAGTGGTACTTGAGGATTATCCTGGGTCAGTATAGCTTCAAGATTCCTAAACCTTGTACATTTTCTACCCCAAGTTGTGGTGGTGCTTGAATTGGTTCCTCTTCCAGCTTAGCTTGTTGGGAAGAAGTTCTCTTCATCCAATGGTCCTCAATTGCATCTTCATGTTGGAATATCTTACCGACAAAATATTGGACTCTTCCAATGTTATCAAAATAAGGGCAAGGAGAGTTATATTCCTCCAAGGGAAATTGATCCCACTCAGGCTCAAAAGATGGAATATCCTATCTCTAGACCACAATAAATGGTCCTATAGTAATGGCCCACACCTAGGTTATTTTGTGTTACTTCCTTTCTCTGTCATATACAAACAAGAGTTGTCGAGCGATCTCCAACAATATAAATTTTTCAGTTGGATATCTAGGGAGCTTCTTGGAATTGATAGTGGTAACTTGCTACCCTCAAATAAGTGAATTTTTGATATTGGATGTAGTAGGCTCCAACTTCTAAAAATTTTGCCACTGCCTCCTCTGACATCCTCTTTGCATAATCCCCTTCAATGAACTAGATAATTGCAAAAATAAAAGCATCATTCACTATCTTGTATTCCTTGATGTGCTCAGGAAGCTTTTTCTTCACCAACTGGGGATATATTATATATGGCCATGCATTTGCATCTTGCATACTACCCTTTTTGAAGATTCCTAGATAATCCATTGCCATTGCAGCTAATAGGTACACAAAATATGATGTCATGTAAAAATTATGATTATTCTTAACTGTCACCAATTGTTCATTCAAGTTCTCACTAAGAATGGAAGCCCAATCAATTGGCATCTTTTCTCTCTTGATAGTATCATTAAAATTACCATCCATATATTCAGGTGTCCCAATGCTGGTAACCGCATGACTCTACTCAAGAGTATTATATAATATCTAATATCCTCTTTCATGTAACCTCTTTTCGTATCCACTTTTCCTTCTTTATGCCCTAGAGGAGTTTTCTCAATGAGGTATGAGGACTAGATGATTTTGGATGCTTCCTCTACATGTTCTCTATACCATCTTTCTGCTTGGTGATAGATTAATCTGATAAATTGATCTACCCTTGGAAGATGAATCACCTTTTCTATGTTCTTAGGTTGAAGATCTAGGATGATCTCTCTGGTTATACTCTTTATGACCCTTTCTTCAGAGATGCAATTTTTTGCCAGTGTCATGATCAATTCTGAAGATTGTACTGATACCAAATGTGATGCAACATTGACTAGTCTTGATCGGATCAAAATAGATATCAATGGGGACCTCTTTGTAGGCTTGTTTCATAACACCAAGAATGTGTTCTAGTCTATATGACCAAGTTTGGTGTCCCAGATCTTTGAATAATCATCTTGGAAGCATGACTTTGTCAGGACACCTTGGAATTTGAAGTTCACTGGTTTAGGAACCATCTTTAAAGAAAGGGAGGACGATGAAGAAGCCATTCAATCTACACAAAAATAACATCTATTACTCTAGAGTCAAAGAAAAATCAATTAACACAAACCCTAATGAAAACTTGAAAAAACCCAAAAAATCTTAATTGACGGAAACATCTAAAAAACTCAATTTTTAACCTTGATATACAAAAAAAGGGTGCACTTGGTGCACCTTGGAGGTGCACTAGCTGTGCCTTTCTCCTTGTCAAACTTTAATTATTGAGAGTGCGCACCTAGAAACCTCATGGGGTGCAGTAGCTATGCACCCTTTTCCTTTAAGGGATTCTTATGGGTATAAAGGCGTGTAACTGTGCACCTTTAGTTAGGTGTGAGTCTTAAGAGTTTTTTAATGTTTTTAAATTTTTTTAATATTTTTCAAAGAAAAAAGGTGTGCAGCTATGCACCTTAACTTGGTGTTTTAATTTTTTGTGTTTTTGTGTATAGGTGTGAGGAGGCGAGGTGGTTCAGCAATGCACTTGAGGAGCTACAATGATGTGGGTTGGAGAGCTTGAGGAGAGAAAAAAAGATAAGGTGCAGGGGGCAGGTCTTGGGTTTTATAGACCTAGGACTCAGTGCACCCCTTGGAGGTGCACAACTACACTACTATGCACTTTCCAAGAGAAAAGTTCTTTTCTTGGATGTTTGGAACACCAACGCACATAGTGAGATGTGCTTGGTGTGCAATTTTTCTCAAAAAAAGTGACTTAACCCTCAAATTATGATTTCCAAAATCTAGGTTTTCAAGTTGGGACCCAAATTTGACCAAAGACATTAGGAAAAACCCTAGAAAAGACCTAGACCCTGGACTAGGAATTTGGAAAACCAAAAAATAAAGTAGGGGGTCCCCATTTCTAGGTGAAATGGGGTGTGCATTATGAAACCACAACATACACTAACTTTTCTTTCTTTAGAATAAAGATGGAAAATTTGGGCTTTATCAATAACAACCTACACTTTTCATGTCTTCACTTGTTATGATACATAACATTTTAATAATGTCTGAGTGAGATAGTCTGTTTCAATAGTGCCTATGAAAAATTTAGAGTTGAATATGATAATGGATGAATATTACAACCATATTTCACCAAATTATTTTTTTCCAAGATAGTTGGAACCAAATATATGAATTCTACCTTTCTTTCTTCTAAGGTATTGTCTTTATCGAAAGCATCAATAGATAGACAATATAGAAACAGATTTCAATGAATTCAAATGTAAAGAAAACTATATACCAATTATGTACATTCCTCCCTTATGTTTTGAACTATAACTTCTTCTTTTTTTTTAAATGATCTTTTGTTTTTAAATAAATCGGCTATTACTCGATAATAATTGATTCATTAGGGATAAATAATATTGCAGCTCACTGGAACCTATTAATATGTATCTTGTATAGAATTACTTTATGTTTTTGCCTATTATTAGTGACTAATTTATAATAGATTGATTATCTTCAAAGAATTCATTGTCCTATTCCTATTAGAATACTTGATAGTGTTTTAGCTAGTTCCATGTATGTTTCTTTGAGACATTTAAATCAAAAGTGGAGTTTAGAAAGAAATGGAAAATATAAATTTATGCGTTCATGCTTTTTAAATTTCATTTTCTAAGAATTATTGATTAACCATATGTAATGAAAGAGTACAAATTTCTTTTATGTTCTACAAAGGCTCATACTGCATTTACAATCTAGAATAAATGATGATTAGATAGTTATATTATATTTTTTCCTTTTCCTCACTTACAAACTAGTGTAGAGTGTGTTAGTTTCTTCCCTTCAAATACTAACCAATCACCCTACACAATATCACATACTAAAAACTACTCAAATACTTGGTTTTCACACTATTATCCCTTCTTGTTCTCATCTTATTAAGGATTCACACCTCTCAGCATTTGTGTGACTAGATCTATTTGATCTTCCTTCTACAAATTTTCTCTACTTGGAATAAATATATATGAATTTAACTCAAAATGTCTCTTTCACTTCACAAGTGGATCCAAGAGTCCTTTCTTAAATTATCTTCAATGTTCCAAAGTCTTTCAACACACTACATGATTCTGTCTATCAGTTTGGGCATTTTTATCCAATTAGGCCTACTAGCCAATTAGGTCTCATCACAAAGACAATGAGGCTTCAATCAAATAGAGGAATGAGATTGATTTGATGATGTATATATTGTTAGAAAGTAAACTCTACCAAGATAATTAAGAAGGGTAGGGGGAAATTAGTTATCAAATCAATACAATATTTATCAACCTTAATTAAACTTCAAACATGTGATCAATATAAACAAAAATCATAAGAAGATACACATACACAATTACACCAAATATTTTAACTAGGGAAACCCTTGATTAGAGGGAAAACCTCAGTGGGGATGGTACCCACAAAATTATGTACTAATATATAAGTTCCTTGTAAGAGGATGGACTTCTTTAGGAGCCAATGAAATACATTCAATACATACTAGTCCCTATTAGGATACTTTGAATCTTTGTGAGGAGATTCTAACTCTATTAGGAGTTGTAGAAAGTGTATGGATCCACTACCTAAACAAAATTAGGGGAAAGAACACTGAAATCATTGTCCAATTGGCCTCTATATGATTCCTTATAGAATAATAGAAATATAATTAATCTCAACAACTCAAACTCTTTCGATTTCCTCTTACCATTCTTCTTCTACAACAAATACTTCTCAGATCTCAATACCAGATCCACAAACTTGCATCACAATAGTCCATTTGATTGCTTACTCACATTACCAATACACTTCAAAAATCCAAATACAATACTCTCTTCATCACAAGGAAAACAACTTTCCTTTATACCTTGTCCTCAAAATAATTCATTGAGTCAACCTTGAGGCTTTCCCAATTACAATTATGATAGGACCTTATTAAAATAATATGTTATATTGCATCTTTTCATAGTTACAGAATACTTTTGACTCATAGTCTTTCCAATTTCTTATATGTATGACCTCAAACTTTGTGTACTCACTGATATCATCATCAAGTTTTCTTCTATCTCTATCTAACTGTGCTTAACAAGATTCTATCCCTGTTAGAAGATATTATCTGAACATCAAAAACCACTTCTTAGGTACTCTTTCTGCAAATTGTCTTATGCAAATCTCACATAACTCTCACTAGTCTTCAACTTTCTGCATTCACACATAGCTATATTAGCTAGACACTATGTAGAATATTAGTTCAAGCCTACATAACCTTGTCTTTATAGTATGTTGACACCAATGCCAAATATTGTCACAAATGCACCACACAATCATGTTGTCAATCTCTCCAATGATCCAACAATGCTAGGATACCCCCCCCCCACATAGGAATATCATCAACATTCATGGTAACAATCTATCCCTTTAGCATTGATGGAAATATATATGAAAAACATCTAAGTTCCAAGAATACCTCTTCATGAATCAAATCTAAAACTCTTAAGAACAACTCTCCATTAGTTGTTGTTGCACCTCCATTGACATATCTCTCTCTCCCTTATTAACATCAATATTTTCTTCATAGCTCTCCCCCAATCACAAGAGATACTTTTTCATATGTACTCACTTCTCCCTCATTTATAGGATATTTTTTCATGCACTCACTTCTTCTCCATTGACATCAATGCCAAAGGCATCATTATGTCAATTTGCTACTCAATATCTTCAACTAGCTCAATATTCCAAAGACATTGTTCAATACTAGCTACCAAGAGTTATTTATGACTCTGTTGGTCTGACTTTTTCTGCAGTAAAATTTTTTTAGTTAAACCATAGAAAGGTCAGGTGATCTATGTCTAAATGAAGTATAAGGTTTTGGATAAACCATCTGTGAGAAATATTCGCCTTGTAAGCCTTACATTCATCTCTATTTATAAAAGGTCGGGCGCGAAAATTTTCAAAATTCAAAAGAAGCGAATATGCTTCCGTATTCCTTTTCCTCTCTCCCGGGTTACTTTTCTTACTATTTGTCCCAACCGTCAGATCTGATTAGATCTACCGCTGGCGTTATCTCGCTATTGAAAGTTGCATGCTCATTAAGTATAGCGAGATAGCGAGTGTCGAGTTTTTTTTTTAAGCGGTGGGACCATGAAGTGAACGTGCGGCGATCGAAGATTTGCTATTTAATTGCTTTATTGTGCAGGTACACTTAGCAATTCGCCGTAAAAAAGGGGAAAAGGACCCACTAGAATATCTGACATCAGAGCCGGAATGTTGATATTTTTCCGGAAGTACCGCCACCTCGCTATCGGAAAATTCAGGTACTTCACCGTTAGCGAAGTAGCGAGGCCACGTGAAAATCTTAAAATGATGACATTGCATCTTGCTTGTGTCATAATTACACCAGGTGGCATGACCTGTCGTAAATACTGTTGTCAGAATCAGTTTTAATTAAACAGAAGTAATTACCGGGTACCCCCTTGCTTTTTCCGGCACGGAATCCTTTAAAGTGCCGAAGCTCACTACCTCGCTATCGGAAAATTGAGGTTCTTCACCGTTAGCGAGTTAGCGAGGCCCCGTAAAGTGGTAAAAGATCGGCAAGATCTATGATGACATGTAATGACAGGTGATTGATAAAATTTGACATGTGCTAGCTGTGCAGAGATCCGATTCTCATTAATGCCTACCTGACTAAATGTACAAGAAATCTGGAACGTCAGTTTGAAGTGAATCAACGGAGCTCGCTATCTCGTTATGAAGAGTAGCAAGGAAGATAATTATAGCGACATAGCGAGATGGGCCCACCGCCTTCTTTCTTAAGAAGCCCTGTAGCGTATCTTTCGATCATTTCTTGATCCGATCAACGATTGTCGCCGCCTCGTTATGGAAAGGTGCTTGTTCTTTATGCATAACGAAGTAGCGACATGCTGACACGTGTTCTCCGTCGTCAGTGGGTTTAAAGGTAAGCGCCATCAAAAGAAAGAATTATGTACATGGCAAGCTCTCATTGGGTAATATGACTGACATGGCAAGTGTAACTCCTAGTTGTTCTCTTTGTACCGCATGATCGTAGGATCTTTGAAGATCAACGGCGCAGTTTTAAATTAAAAATGTAGTGCCACTCTCTGTATTAATTAGACAAGAAAGCTTCGTCCGTGAGAAAAAACAGAGTATAATACAGAAAGATTGCATCAGTTTCATTTCACGCGAGAAAAGATTTGAAGCCATTCCTGTGCAGAAGCTATTACTGAAAGAAAAGCGTGCCAAGGTTGATAAGAAATTGTCAAGTTATCTGTTCGCTGAAATTTTGCAGGAATTCAAAGGAAAATTGAGACAGAATTCAAGTAAGTAAAACTGCCATCATCTTTGTGAGCTTTTAAGTTTTAAAGAGGATAGCTCAAGATGCCTCCTAAGAAGGGATTTACAGGAGCAGTAAACTACCTGGATAGAAATGTGCATGATGATTTGCTTGAGTTACTTCCTGAGTCCACTGTAGAAACGGTGCAAGTTAAGAGGTTGACCTCACTCAATCCTAGGCTTAGGGTAGCTGATGGATTGTATGATAAGGGTAATTGGGTCTGGGATGCTCAAACTGCTCAGACTGGTTTGAGTTTATTCAAGAAATGGTTTGCAGAGAGAAAGTTATATGCCCCTCATGCCAACATTTGGAATTTTGATCTTGGGAAGCTTGTTGTTCCCAGCGTGTTCATGGATTTTGACCTGCTTGAAGCCATAGCAAAAAACTATGACCAAGCCACTAAGGTAGTGAGGAGAATAGATGGTGAGGCTTTAGTTACCATCAGTCCCGAGGAGATTAGGAAGGTATTCAGTCTGGGACCCCTCACCATGTATCATGTGCCCATTAATCTGACAGATTTAGAAAAGGAATATATATCCAAGAGGGATGTAGTTAGACAGGGTGCACTGAAAGCCCACATAGGCCGAATTGGAGGCCTCCCAACCATAACATCATCTTCTAAAGAGCCCTTCAAGAAATCATGTTTTAATGCCAGGGCAGTCGAGATATATAGAACCCTGTGCAAAGTCTTCGGAGAGGGCGAAGAAGATTTTATTCCGGTGAGCTTCATGTATATGATCACCCAAATCTCTTCTTTTGGTGTGGAAATAATTATTGATTTTGCATCTTACTTGGCAAATGAGATCCATCATGGATTGGTGGGGATTGCACAGGGCAAGGTGGAAAAGGTTTGGGGTCAGTATTCCTTACTGATGCATATGTTTCTTTTTAAAGGGGCCACTTATTTTGGTAAAGAAATGGTTTTAAATAGAGAACAAGAAGGGGAAGCACTACCAGTCCAATTATGGAGTGCAGACATGACCTGGGAAGCAGAAAATGCTAGCTTCGTCATATTTGATAGGCACTTTGCCTCCAAACTAAGGTGCCTCTTATTGAGTGACAATCCCAGAATCCCTAAGGCATTAATGCACCTTATCAGGCCTATGGACAAAACCCACAATCTAAAGGTTTCACATAATTGGGGAGATATTATCCCATATTCAGTCTCAACGGTCATCAGGGTCTATGGTTTCAAAGGAACACCCCATGTGTTACCCTATCAGGTACCCTTGAAGGTAGGGATAGCTGAATTTTTGTGGCAGTTAGGAGGAGTGGAGGAGGCCTTTTTGCACAAAAGGGGGACAGGATCAATTTTTCCTACTTGTACTATAGCCCACCAATTTGTGATAACTAAAGAAGGGTGGGCCTTTCTCCATAAATTTTTGGATCAATACAAAATGGCAGTGTCTCACTCTCGTTTTTGTGATACAGAAGGTTTCTTTAACTCTGCCCTTAGATTGAGAATCAAGCTGCGTCCAGTTCAGCATGAATTCTATTTTCCAGAAGATGTAATAAGAAATGAATATTCTCTCCATGAGCAAGAAATAAAGAAAGAAAAATGGAGAGTCTATTCAAAAGTTTTGGAATTCATTAATTGTTTTGATAAAAATTTCAGTCCTCTTAGTAATGCTGCAAACAATGCAGATAAAGTACATAAGCTCATGAGTAATTTCTCTGAGATAATGGAGGTAATGAATGAGAAGAAACAGCATTTTATTAATTCTTTTCCAGATAAAGCCAGAGAAATTATGAGAAAATTGGGTTTCACTCCCAATATTGGAGTAGGTCCACTGGTGGTACGGAAGAAAACAGGATATACTATTGTCCGACAGCAGGTGCCCGTTGTGCATAAAGAAAAACAGATTGTTGGATCTTCCAGCACTGTCCTAGAAGAAAGACCCCCTGAACCTTCCCCCAAGAGAAGAAGAATAATAAGGGAGGAAGAATCCCCTGATGAAAGTGGCTCACCTTCTCAAACCCCAATGAGAGTGGAGGAAGAACAACTCACCAGTGAGCAATTTGAACAAATGGGGTCACAAGGAGAAATTTTTGTTACACAAGCAGAGATTGATGAAGGCAACCCTCAGGAAACCCCTGTACCAAGTTTTGAATTAACTACAGCAGATTTCAGAGGAAGGGAATTGGACCCTGTTTTGGAAAAAGCCAGTTAGCATTTTTTGTCTGATAACAATTTTGTAAGATCTCGAGCTTTCCATCAATTTGCGTGGAGAGTAAACATGCACATTTTTGAGCAAAGGTGCAATAATATGAGAACAGAACATCCAGAAATGGATGAGACCTCCATTCAAAATACAATAAAGGAACAAATGGTTCAAGAGTTCCAAAATATAACCCCTGATGAGGGAAGACAGATGGTAAAAAATGCTAATGTTTTATTATTGCCCAATTGGGACATTGCTGACGCATTAGTTTTTAATTCTGTTTCAAATAATTTAGGACTCCAGGATCCGAATAAAGAGGAATTCTTGGGTACAGCATTCAGCAATGATCAAGCTGCCCTTGTTATGTGGTCCCTGAGAAGAGGATCCAGAGTTACTTCATCACAGCCTGATGACTCAGGATTGACAGGGAGTATCATTGTAAGAAGAGTTGCTGACACTTCAAATGTACAGGCAGCCCACATGAATGTGGATTATTCTAAATTTGCCCTGGCTACTGCGGAAAGAGAAGAGAGGGAAATGATGGATATGCATAATAAATATGAAGTAGTGGTGGAAGCATATAATCAAGAGGTGAAGAGGAGAATTGAGTTAGAAAACAGGATATCTCAACTGGAAAAGGTACTTGGAAAGAGAAAAGTGGGAGAATCCAGTACATTGAGAATTGCATATCCCCCACAGTCATCTGTGGGATTAACCCCTATTATTGAGATACCTGACACCCCTGAAAGACCCCAATTCTATACTGCAGAGGAATTTGAAGCAGAAAAAACCAAATTACATGAGTGGCAGATAGAATTTAGAAATCAGCAGGAAGAAAAATGGAAGCAGGGTGTGACATACTTGAGGGATAAAATACAATGGTCAGATTTTTATGACCAGCTGACCAGGATTGTAACCCTCATAGATGAGTTAAATAAAGGAAAGAATGGACTAGACTCCCTTGCACAGAAGTGGAGACAGAGGAATAATGATGTCACGATTGTTTGTATCTCTGCACTTCAAATGCCTTACCATCAGGTTGAAAGAATTTTTGATTTATTAAATCAATTAGATAACTTTGAAAATAAAAGAGATTCTTTACAGAGGAAATTGACACTCTGTTTTTCAAGATATCTTGCTAAAAAATTCACCCTATTCCCTTGTGCCTTAGAAACTGTTGATACAGTAAAAGAAAAGGACAAATGGAAAAAGGAAATGGATGAATTATTTGATAACAGAATAACAAACATCATCAGTGAGACTGACTGTTGGTTTTGGGCGAAGACAAATGAAGAGCTGGTAAAGATACAATTGTATTATGCTGATATAAGAAAAGAATTCGATGAATTAGAAGATAATGCCAATTCTTTAATAAAGATACAAAGAGAAACCCTAAGTTTTGATTGGCCAGATGATGATACTTTCAACAGATGGAAAGATCAGTTTAGTGAACAGATGTCAGGAGAAGATGACGATGAAGATGTAAGAGTAATAGTTACTCTTGTAGTCAGCAATGATGACATAGAAAATCTCCAGGTTAAAGTGATTTTGCATGCAACAGAAGATGACACATCACTTGCAGACCTTATGGATATGTACTCTGAAGATGAGGAATGATTGCGAGAACAGACCATAACAACCAAGAAGCATAACAGAAAGGGACCCGCCAAGAAATGCTGTTGTAATCAACCTTTCTATTATTCTTGTTTTTTGTTTTTTTCAAAAGAAGGACACCTGTCACCTACTGTAGCCTGAAGCTTGTTGCATCTCACATTATTTAAGTGAGATCCCAAGGCTAAAGAGGGGTCCGAATTTGGTTTTCACTAAGTGTTGTGCTTAGTTCCTTTTTGGTCCAAACATTTTTGGAAAGAAATTTATAGTATGCTTTTTCTGTCAAAATCGCTGAGAGATGGATGAATGTAAAAAGGACTGTGCTTCTTCTCTGAAGGTTTTTCTGGGTTTTTTGTAAAGGATATATCATTTTCAAAGGAAATGAATACAAGTTATGAACTGTCCCCATATCTGTTCTTCTCTGAATTTTGTCTCCTTTTTAATACTGAGTTACCTTGATGTTGTGTGAGTAAAAGCTTATGCAATTGATTGCAATTTAGTAAGACTGTACATCCATTTGTTATTGCTGTTAATTCAATGAATTAAGTAAAGGCTTTGATAAATGTGATGAGGTTGCTTGGGTGTTAATAAGGATTCTTGAATGATAAATTCTGGTAAGAATTGCTGATGAAAATTCGTTGCAAGGCAACAAATTAGATCTAAGAATTTACTTGACTCTGAATTCCCAATGGATTAGGCACTGGTCGAGAGTATTTCAGCCAAAAGAGAAGTATATTATAACTAGCTTTTTCAAAATACATCATAAAATCAATTTTCATTTATCTTTCCTGTAAGATTTTCAAAGTTGGCCAGCACTTGCCTGCCTAGATTGTTTTAGCTTCATTTAGCCATTGTTGTTGGAAACATCTGCAGAGCTATAGAAGATTTCTTGGCCATATCTGTTCAAGGGATGTGTTTATCAGTTATTTACTTATACTTTTAAGGATTTAGAGATGAGAATCAAAATGAAACTAAGGATAATTCTCATACAATTATTCCATCTTTGAACCATCCCCGGGTGCACCTGCCCTGGTTTTACAGAGCCAAAAGAGTAGAAAACCGTCTAAGGTTTTATTGAAGTTGGGTCCTAATACTTTGCATATGCAAGTGATAATGAGAATTGGCTATTCTTTAGGTTGTGTATGTACTGATATCTAGGTACTAAGCCTTTTGTCGCCTAGTAGTTTTAGTACTGTTAACATCAAAATAAAACACCAACAGACTCAAATCAAAAAAAGATACTCCCCCATAGAGGAAGCATCAACAATTAGTCTAGATAAATAATAGTGCTCTATACCACTAGATTGATGCAATCTCTACATAATCTAATCTGAAGTATGTAGGGGCATAACCCTAAGCATACCTTGCAAATAATCAAATTTATCTTTAGGAAAAGGCTTTGTAAATATATATGCAATCTACTCCTTTTAATGAACATACTCCAATATAATCTATTTCTCTACAACTTTCTCTCTCAAAACATTATACTTAATAGATATGTTCTTTGTCTTAGAATGTAACTCATGATTCTTAGACATACAATACTTGTGTTATCACAATGTATGATAACAAATTCTAAATAATCTATCCCAATATCCTTTAGCATCTATTTTATCCACATGATCTAATAGCAATTGTTTGTTGCTGCTACATACACTACTTCTATTGTACTTTGTGAAATATAGTCTTGTTTCTTGCTTAGACAAAAACCTAATCTTCCTCCATGGAAAAATGCTCCACCACTTGTACTCTTTCAATCATCCATATTGGTTTCCCAATAAACATTAGTATATGCACATAAAGTAAATTTTTTTGATAGATCACAATCAGAAATCATGTGTACTCTTCAAATATCTAATTATCATCCTTACTATTGCATAGTGTGATTCCTTAGGAACAACTTGAAATCTTGTTACTATAACAACTACATTTTCTATATCTCATCTTATGTGAGTCAAATATTATAAATCTCCAATCATGGATATGTACTTATTTTGCTCAATAGTAGGTGTCTCATTGTTTCTAGATAACTTGTTACCAATTATCATAGGTGTACCAACAAGCTTAAAACTTTGCAAACCAAATATCTTTAAAAATTCATTCAAATAATTAGTTTGAGAAATGAAAATACCTTCACTATTCTACACAAAATGCAAATCCTAGAAATACTTCATCTCACAAATAATACTCATCTCAACTGATTTCTTCATTTCATCAACAAATTTGTCACTTGCTTCATCATCATCTCCAAAGATTATATCATCCACAAATATCATAATAATCAACAAACCATTCTTAATTTATTTAAAATATTGATTACTATATGAAATACCTTTAGCAAATCCTAATTTTTCCAAATACTTGTCTAACCTTGCATACTAGGTTGTAGGTGCTTACTATAATCCATACAACACTTTCTTCATCTTATATATCATATCTCCTTCTTCTGTCAAAGGAAATCCTTCAAGCTATTCAATATAGATTTCTTCTTCAAGTTCTCCATTTAGGAATTTTGATTGCGCATCCATCTGATACACTTTGAATTCTGTATTTGCTACATAAGCAAAGAACATTATCACTACTTTAGTTCTGGCAATAGGTGCAAATGTCTTTTCATAGTCTATACCTTCTTGTTGTGAACATCCTTTTTATACTAGTCTATCTTTGTTTCTCAAAAACTCACTTTGTTCATTCATTTTGTTTTTGAAAACCCACTTAGTTCCTATAACATTTTTTTCCTTTAGTCTAGGGACAATTTCCCATGTCTCATTCTTCACAATCTAATCTAGTTCTTCCTTCATTTCTTGAATCCAATGATCATCTATCTTCATCTGCACTTTTAGGCTCTACTTGAGAAATTAGACAATTTTCTATGTACTTTGCTTCTTTTCATAACTCCTTTATGTTTGCTTTCAATAATATGATCAACAAGGTGATTCATTGTCAAATTCTTATTTAGTACTATTTTCTCAACTCTTACTTCTACTATAGGTTCAAATCCTAGCTCCTCTCTTTGTTTTACAACTTGAATATCATTCTGCAAATCATTGTTAGTCTCATAAAATAACTCAATATTCTCTTGATTAGCCTTAGGATTAACTTCTTCATTAGAATTATAATCAAGCATTCTCTCTTTAACTCCATACTTATCATCCACTTTGACATTTGCACTTTCAACAACAGTCTTAATCCTCTAATTAAAACATCTATAAGATTTGTTTTTCAATGAAAAACAAATGAACATACCTTCATCACTTCTTGAATCAAAATTACCAATTTCATCATCTCTCTTGATATTTCTTCCAAATATTTTGAAATAATTTATTGATGGTGCATGTCCAAACCATAATTCATAAGGAGTCTTGTTTGTACCTTTTCTAATCTACACTTTTTTCATTGTATACACTATTGTATAAATTGATTCTCTCTAGAATGTCTTTTCTACATCATTTTAAAACATCATGGATCTCGCTACCTTTATTACAAACCTATTTCTTCTCTTAGCTATACCATTCTACTCAAGTGTCTTAGGGTTTAAAAGAGTTCTTTTAATACCATTCACTTCATGAAATTTTTTTAAATCATTTGAGGTATAAAATCTCCACCTCTATCAGATCTTAGACATTTAATCTTCAATCCATATTCATTCTCAACTCTATTCTTGAACACTTTAAACTTCTCAAATGCTTTAGAATTTTCTCTAAGAAATGCTATCCACGTCATCCTAGTAAAGTTTCCAAAAAGAATCATAAAGTACATTTTACCATAGAATCCTCTTGTATTTTTAGGACCACTCAAGTAAGTGTGAACAATCTCCAACTTTGTTGTTTTTGATATAAAAGAAGCCAAAACTAGGGAGCTAGCCCTTTGCAATAGTTGTGCAACAATCAACTGACAACCAAAAGACAACCACACACACTACCCCTAATGATTTACAGAAAAAACCTAAGTAACAAAATAATTATAATCAAAAGTACTAGAAATCCTACCCTTATAACCATTAGAGTTTAACAATTTATCAAAATGCGTATAGGTGGTTATTGCATCATACCACCTATAGCCTAGAACTAAGTTCAACATTAAAAAAAAAACTATCACCAAAGGATGGAGAGTGAAAATCATAAGAGTACTAGAACACACTAGACACAAAGAGGCCACTAACTGGCATGTTTTTTCTTTCCTTTCCTAGCTAGCAACACCTTGGCCCAGCCATCATCAAGAAAGCTATAGAGAAGCTTCGAGTCCTCCTTCTTCAAGATCTTCTCCTCTGATGCATTAGCCAGTAGCTAGAGAGTGGTGGAAGCCACATAAGTCACCTTATGGGTGAACTTTGAGAAGAGGGTGAAGCCCTCCTCCACAACATTGCACTTGTCTTTCATCTCCTGGAGATCCTTGGGAGTAAAAACCCCTTTTTCCTTTGTTCCCAACTTGAGAGCCTTTTTGTTCGCTAGAGATTTACTATTGTCCTACACCACAAGATTTTTAGTGGGAGCCTTTAGGTTTTCTAGGTCATCTTTCTTAACTGGGGAGAGATAGTTTTATTAACAGTTTTGGGGTTCTCTTGGTTGTCAGTAGAAGGTAGGGAGATGGTGGTAGAGAAACAGGTGGGGTCAAGGGAGAGGTCTTTGATAAGATTGTCTACCTCAAAATCCAAAGTGACATCCAAGGTATCGTCTCATTTCTCTACATCTTCATCTATTTATTCTTTCTGCTTCTCCTAGTCATCCTCTAAGTTCTTGTCACTCTCCTCAGAGTTAGTGTCTTCATCCTCCTCCTCCTGAGAATGACTGGACATTTGTCTATATCTTCCATAGGTTTTAGCAATTCTTCTCAATCTTCTTCTGCTCCCACCAATTTCCTCATCTGAATCTTCAATTTCCACCTCCACCCTCCTTTCCATTTTAATTCTTTTATTAGCAGTTAGTTTTGGAGCCATAGTTGTTCTTCCTACCCTTAATAGGGGTTTGGCTAGAAGAGGGATGAGATGTAGGGGCTTAACTTCCACCCAAAAATTCCAAATACAAAGGGGCCTGAGAGGGGAGGACATTGTCAATAAAAATCACAGGGAGGGAAAAGGGCCAGGTGAAACTAAAAATGATGAAACATAAGCCCTTAGTGAAGGATAGTGAAGTTGGCCCCTTTCTTCCTTTTCTCTCTAACATCCATCATAGTCTCTTCAAGTGTGTGCATCAAGAATAAGGAATGTAAATAAGCTCCTTGTTATGAAAATGGTTAAGTAGAGGGAAGTGATAAAAGTAATACACACCTTTCTAGTTCCGAGCATCAAATATTTAATAATCATAAGACATGCATCATCCCAGGGCTCTGGAATATTATCCATCCTAAAACCACTACGGTATTGGTCTAGGGCCTCATTTCCTCTGAAGAAACTATCTAGACTAGCTTCATCTACCACCTTTGCAATTTTTTGCCTTTTCTTGCCCATGATGTCTAGGCCACCTCCTCAGCCCTTTTCTCCTCCCTACTTTTTTGTTGTAGTGAACTTCTTGCTAGGAAAAGAACCATTCTTCTACTTATCCATAACATATTCCTTGGGTTAACAAATTTAGGCAAATCTCTAATAACAAATATACTACTTTCTTTCACAATTTCATCAAAATTTATGTGACAAAACTTCTTATGCCACAACTAGCTCTTATCAACTTTAGCTACCGAACATTTCATCTCTATAGGATTCAATTGAAAAAGATTACCTCTAGATATTGTGCCAGTGCTAATCATCATTTATGATAAATGTCTTCTCTATAAACTATAATTGATATCCCTTGTCAACTAATTTTCCAACACTTAGAAGATTATGTTTTAGTCCATCAACATAATAAACATCATCTATGCTAGTTTTACCATCAAGAGTAATAGATCATATCCCCTTGATATGACAAGCCACATTATTACCAACTCTAATAATTCCCCCATCATAACTATTGAACTCAAAAAAATTATTCATATCACCAATCATATGATGTGGAAAAACACTATCTATTATCCAATCATCATTCTTCTCAACCTGTGATACTAGTTCTTTTTCCTCTCTAACTTCTTTTTTAAGATTTTCTTCTTTTATAGAAACAAATCCTAACTCATCATCACTTTCACTCTAAATTATTTCATATGTTTTATCATCATCATGTTGGCTTCTAATTTGATAGTAATTTTAACTACCTTTTGAGAATGTAGAGAAAAACTAGGAATGAGATAAATACCATAACAGATATTCTTAAGAAATCCAAAAGGACCAACTAACAAGACATTATAATCTTCTTCCCTTTGAATTCTGCAAGATTTAGGTGAGCATACCTAGGAATGTATTAGTATTTCCTCTTATAACACTATTCACCATAAATTCTTTTATAGCATATATTTTCCTTTGATTCTTCTAACTTAGAGGCTATATAAGGCATGTAATTTAGCTACTATTTCAAACCCTAGATATTTTCTCAAAATCAATCATAGGCTATCCTTCTAGATCTACAAATAAAACATAAGATATTTGATTTTGATTTATGAAATTTAATTCTATGCATCCTTACAAGATCTATCTATCACCAACTTATGATCAACGTTTTATCCATTTGGGCAATTAATTCACAAAACTTGAACATATTCCAATGGATCTATTTCTCTCACTTTGTGATAAACAACATCAATACTCAATCCTAAATCCTAAACTTATTAGATCTCCCTATGATATTTCCAATTCCCTTAAATTATATCAAGCATTTACATAATCATGTTGATTATTAGCAAAGAATGAACTAAGGTATAATACTAAATGAATCATAACTAGAATTAAAAATACTTGTTCTGATACCTCTTGAATTTGATAGTGATTTTAACTACCTTTTGAGAATGCAAAGAAAACCTAGGAATGAGATAAATACCATAACAGATATTCTCAAGCAATCCAAAAGGACCAACTAAAAATAATTTATAATCTTCTTCACTTTGAATTCTACAAGATTCGGGTGGGTATACCTAGGAATTTATTAGTATTTCCTCTTATAATACTATTCACTATAAATTTCTTTATAGCAGATATCTTCCAAAAATTCTTCTAACTTAGAGACTATATAAGGCTATTTCAAATCCCAGATCTTTTCTTGAAATCACACATAGGCTATCCTTTTGGATCTACAAACAGAACATAAGATATTTGATTTTGATTTATGAAATTTAATACTATGCAACCTTACAAGATTTATTTATCACCAACCTATGATCAATGCTTTATCCATTTGGATAGTTCATTCACAAAACTTGACCATGTTCCGATGGATCTAATTCTCTCACTTTTTAAAAAACAACATCAATACTCAATTTAAAATCCTATAAGTTTATTAGATCTCCCTATGATATTTCCAATCATCTTAAATCATATCAAGAATTTACATAAACATTTTGATTATCAACAAAGCATGAACTAAGGTATGATACTAAATGAATCATAACTGGAGTTTAGAATACTTGTTCTTATATCTTAGAAAATCAAAAAATAACATAGGAAGAGACAAGATTATAACTGAGCACTCAAAATAATATTTCCTTTGTATTCATTTTGCTTGAAATTTATAAAATCCTTATGTTGAAACCCTGTGAATATCAACTCAAAAATAGATATGAAAATTTCTTCTTCACCATTTTAAATCATAAAAATAAATAGTAGCTAGACCAATTCTAAGAAAACATAGAAAAGTTTATTCCCTTAAAAGTTCTTAGACCCTCAATCCTAGTCTTCGAAATACTTTTATAGACAAGGATTGCAACAAGATTCAGATCTAGGAGAGTGATAGATATATGTCTTTCAATAATAGGATACAAAACATAGTTACATAAGAGACAAATTGTCATTATCAATAATTTTTACAAAATAGTTAATTAGACATATAGCTGGCATTTTACATGTTTTAAAGGCAGTTTCATAATTTTTCAAGTAGGCATATCCATAGTGGATGAACCAAAAAAGTAAGATACCCTATTTAGATAACTACTTCTCCCATTATTTTCTCTAATGTGTCTTCCTCAACTATTGGCTTACTATCTTTTTCCACCTTAGTTACAACCTACTCAATCAGTTTTGTAACCTCTTATGTTTCAAGGACATTATTTTCAATAGGTTCAAGGGGAACCTCTTTAGTAGGTGGAGGGGAAACCTCTTTAGTAGGTGGAAGGGAAACCATGTCAGTAGGTGGAGGGGCAACCTCTTCAATAGGTTGCAAAATAGATCCTCTTGCTTATGTTTTTGACCTTTGGATCCTCTATTTTGGATGCATGCTTCCGTTTCTGACCTGTGGATCCTATATTTTGGATGCATGCTTTATTATCCACTCATTGCAAACAATATCATTAGAAAAATTGAATTCCATAATCTCATTTTCCATATGAGTGATTTCTTTCCATTTTTTCCTCAACTACTTAACATCATAAATTTAATATTTATAAAAGTTTCTTACATTTACCATTTTCTCTACAGTTTCTGCAAATAGATCATTATAATCATTGCTTATTATTTCATTCATTCTATAACTCAATAATACATACAAATATTCATCCCACTCTTCAATTTTTTTGACTACGGTCATTATTGAAAATAAAGGGAAAAAAGTCAAAATCCTTATTTGCATATTTGGAGAGATAACATTTTACCTTTCTCTATTTATATCAAATTCTACCAAACCCATGATATAATCACCTATTTTCTCAATTACATCATCAATGTGGGATTTGTCTACAACGTTCGTACATACATTGATGATTTATTGCTCTTGATGAACCCACTTATGAAAATTTGCCTCAACATATCTTCATTTTCATTCAAGGATTTCTCAATAATTAGGAGCTTTGACATCTCATGGTACAACAATCTAGTATCAATTATTGATGCTAGATGAAAAATAGTGCTCCTCACCTTGTCTTCATATCTCCTCACTATTTCCAACTAATTAATCTTGAGCTTACTCTTTTCTTCTACAACCTCTTTATTTGATAATTCTCCATAGTGTAGTGGGGTTGGGGGAAGTTCAATGATGGGGCTAGTACAAGGAGGTGGAGCTGGTGATGATGTAATCATCAGCTGAAAAGATCTACCCACTTTTTTTTTTCACTTTCCTTGTTTCTTCTCAAACATTGCAATAATATTTGCCATCTCATTGATTTTTGTCCCTCTTTCATCATATGCTTCTAGAGCTTTTTCATACTTGGTATTTAAATCAATAAACTTTTTTTTTTCTTTCCTAGCCACATCCAAGTTGAAATCAATCACTTTTTTGCTCATGAGAACTAACTATTTATGATTAGTCTCTACCACCCTTAACACCATCAAGATTCTCATTTGGTTCATGTTACAAGCTTCTTGATGTCTTGAATTATCTCTTTTTTGTAAGGACCACATTACCAAAGCCTCATGGTCTTCACTATGCTTTACTCCTTTATGAGCCTCCTTGGTTTCTTCAATTTTGTACTCAATATCTTTTTCTTTTATCATGGTATCAAATAACATAGAATTTTCAATGTCCCACTCATGGAGAATCAATACACTAGAATCCTTTAGCATTTGTCTCCTTGGTTTTGGAGTAAGTCTACTAAAACTTTCCATCAATTACTCTTTTATCCCTTCTCTTATAATAAAGTCCTCTTTATCTGGTTGCTCTATTTTCATCTTTTTGCACTTTGCTTCAAAATTTGACATACTCGACCTCTATAAAAGTTGAATTTCTTGTAGGCTTGCTCTATCACAAGATCCATCTCTTTCCCCTTTAAATCCTCTACTATAAGATCCATTACTGGCATTGGGGGCTCCTGTAACATCCCTTCCTCCAACTCTATAGTAGTTACCAGAATATCATCATGACCTTCCATCTTCCTCAAATGTTTAGCCATTTCATTCTCATTATCAAAATGCATGGTGGTATAGGATGGTGAACATTCCTCAACCTTTGATGATGTGCATTCCTTCAATTTATGCTTCTTTGTAGAGGGCTCAGTGATAAGGCTCTCAAAGTATTGTCTCTTATAGACTGGGGCAAGTATCTATGTTTCTCACAATGGAATACCTAGTTTTCCCCTTGAGAGTGTATCTTCTTGGGTTCATTTTAGATACATTCGAGAGCCTTTTAATCACCTCATTGGCCTTATTTGGATATTCATTTATTAAGGAATTCTTTTTCTTATTCAAAACTTGAATAATCCTAGCAAAATGCATCATCAACTTATTGAATTTATCATCCCATAATTTTACATCCTTCAAAGTATCATAATTCTTATCTAGAGAATTGATATCTTGCATGGGATTGTGTCATATTATACTTTTCTTTAAAAAATCCAAGATTCTTCCACCCTCCTTTGGTTATGAAAAATTGATGTGTTATGGTGAAGCTAGGCAAAATTGTTCCTCTTAACCTATTTGTCAGCTCCTCCTCTTCCAGTCCTTCAACTTGCCATAGAAATTTTGTAACACCTATGTTAAGAGGGACTTGGACGGGTAGCACATGAGGTTTTCCTTGAAAACCATAAACTCTAAAAACTATAGACACCAGGTATGGGATAATATCTCCCCAATTGTGGCTCACCTTCAAACCAATAACATATTCCTTAGGCTTGATCAATTCCAACAAGGCCTTGGGAATTTGAGGATTATCTAGAGATAAAAATCTTCTCATCTTTGAAGAAAACTATTTGTCAAACCTTACAAAACTAGCATATGTTACCTCCCAAGACATATCAACACTCCACAATTCATTGGTAGCTTCTCCCTTTCATGTTCCTTTTCTATCTTCATCTCCTTCTTGAACACAAAAACTTTGTTAAAAAGGCACATGTACATAAGCAAAGAGTACCATCCAAAGGTATTATCAACTCTTCCCTTACTTATTTTGATTAGTCCATTGTGAATTTCTTTAGCAAGATACAAAGAAAAATAAAAAACTAAAACCATTCCATGCTGCAAAATTTGAACCATCATGTACACTAATGGAATGGGTATATAATATTGTTCATCCATACCAAAAACTTTACATAAAGACATGTATACAACTTGGGTTTGAGGATTAAAATATTTTTCAATAATGGCTCTCGTATGGATGACAAAACTAGGGTTAGGTTTTTGACCTTTAAAAAATGCTCTTGCAGAGGCCCACTCCTAAGTTAAACCCTTTGAGCTTCATATATTGACTTTAATTTCTCAAAATCAATTGCTACACGGAGGGAGAGTGAGGGTGTAATGTAAAACTTCATAGATTACTTTGGTTGTGACTTTGAACAAGCCACCTCCAAAATGATTCCTCACCAGATGAAGAAATGGGTCATATCCCTTAGCAATTAGGGTTAAGAGATCAACATCTACGAACACCCCTAGGATAACCAAGTTTTCCAAATTTAAGTTCTACAAATTACTTTGAGGGGTATCCTAGTTTCTCTAGGCAAACCACCTCTTGAAAAGCTCTAAACCATATGTAGATGTATGTGCATCTCTGAGAAAAATATGTTAGAGTAATAAATTATTTTCTTATTAATTTAATCATATTAATTTAATTAATTAATTCTTTTATTAATTATTATCATGCAATCTAGGCTAGTTACCTATTAGGGTTTTGATCTCCTTTTATAAGGGTTGATCTCTTTGTAACATTCATTCACTTTTGATTATAGAAATTTCTCATTTTTCTCATCAAGAATGTCTCATCTATGGATTTGGAAATTTTGTCCTCCATAGCTTTTGCTTCTCTCTTTCTATGATAGGTGTTTGCATGCTGACGATTCTTGGGAGTTGTGGGTTTGATCTCTCATCAACTTCAACATGGTATCAGAGCTCTAGATCTTCATGCTACTATTTTATTTATGAGAGGGTTGGCTTGGCTTTCAGATCTATATTCTTTCTTTCAGAGGGTTTCACATTTTAGAGTCTTTTTTGTATTTGATCTGGGGGTCACCTTTTTTAATGCACTTTGAGCCCAAATGAACCTCACTGTTGAGCTCAAAGAAACCCCAAACCCCTATTTTCATATAAAATTTATCCAATTTGGACATAATTGGAATCTGATGCAAAAAATATTGCTCCTAGATTTGGCACATTTCCTGATGCAACAATTTTGTAATTTTTGAGAATTTTCAGCTACAAAATCAAGGTTTTTTGGCATAGAAATCAAGATTATTTTTTCTCAAAAATCAAGATTTTTTAGCACAGAAATTGAGATTGTTTAGCATGAAAATTGAGATTTTTGGCACACAAACAGAGATTTTTAGGCATGCAGATTGAGTTTTTCTATACAAAAATTAAGATTTTTTGGCACATAAATCAAGATTTTTTACACACAAATCGAGGTAATTTTGTGCAAAAATTGATGCACATTGCCACAAAAATTGAGGTAATATAGTACTGCTAGGCACACTTCCCGATGCAATGATTTTTTATTTTTCCACTTTGGCTCTTCTTTGACCCACTTGTGGTTTTTTGGTTGTAACTTGCTTATCCAAACTCTATTTTTCACAAACGAGATATTATTGGAAAGTTGATTCTAAGTCTGTCGTGATGGTGCAATTTATTTGGAACTTTGATATTGTTTGATTTACATTTTATGCATTCAAAGTCAAAAGTTCTATTTTTCACTCTTGGAGACATATCTTGAGACATTTTATTTCTTATATTATGTTCCACACACATCCCATTTGATTTTTTTCTTTTTTGCATTCTAGTGGATATCTTGGTTATTTCAAGTCTAGGGATCAATTTCATTGCTTTAGATGATTCGTCATGGGTTGTACTATCTCTTGTATCAGCCTTATGTCTCTTTTGATCTTTGTTGAAATCCTTTTGTAGTATTTTTTCAAACACACTGAGATAAAGTGCCACTCTATTGCATTTCAGGATCTTCCACATCTTTGTGTGTTGTTGCACTAGCACTACATTATAAAGTGCCTTGGGGGGTTTCATGTTGGCCATATTTGTCATCTTTCTTTTATCAAGTGAGTGTTCCTTCTACAACATTAGCCTCATGATGTGTCGATAACACATGTCATTATAGGTGTTTGTACTTCTTTTGCACTCTTGATGTTCTTGATTCTTCCTTCTGTAGGAGATATTGCATTCAGTATTAGTGTTCATGTCTTACCTATCAACATTATACGGGGGTTATGTTGGTTCCATTTATTTCTTGGTTAGATGGAGTGAGCTATGTATTTATTATTTGACCCTATGTACTAGGTGATTGCAATGGTTGGATACCTATGCATTTCAATGAGATGGATCATTTACCATATAGACATTATTTCATTCCTTTTGGAGGCCATGAAGATACCTTTTGTCTTTGATTGATCAGCTCTTCAGACTTAGTCTTCTCTACCTATCCATGTTCTATATAATGGAGGTTCTTTAGATTAGTAGTTTGGCAGTGTTTGAAGCTTCATGCTTCAGTGGTGTTCTTCATGATCATCTTTTGTTCTTGTCTTCTGGGACATTAGCTAGTTTGGAGGCTTCTTAAGTCCTTCACTAGTTCTTATTATCATTCTTTCCATCTCTTTTTTGGAGTCACTACTACATTTGGGCCCAAATTGTGATGATAGGCCATCACAATTATTACGGTAACCAATTGCCCAACTAACATCAAGAGGAATTGGCTCCCGTCGAATGGGTGTTAGACTTTTTTTGTTCCAAGTTATGACAACAAGGGACACCATCACAATTGTGATGGCCACATGTTTCATAAATTGAGTTAAGATACTATCAAACCATTCCTTTTCACCATCATAATTGTGATGGAAATATATCAAAGACACCATCACAATTATGACATCTTTGTGATAGAAATGCTATGGGCCCCACGACAAGCAATTAGAAACGTCCATCTTAATTGAGATGAGCATGTAGCAGGAATGTTGTGGGATCAACGACTTGCCATCATAATTGTGATAACATGTTGTATTAATAAATAAAAAATTGGTGCAACATTGATGTAGAGATCACATACATGCATACATTCATACATAAATACATACATACATACATATATACATACATACATACATACATGCATACATACATACATACATACATACATACATACATACATGTATGTATATACAAAGAGATCTTTGTTAAGGTGGTAAGTGACTTACCCCAAGATCCTCCACAAAATAAATGCAAACTAGAAAAAATGGGTAGAGTTCACAAGAAATTTTACAAAAAACATATCATAGCATATATTTTTAGAAAGAAACAAGCCATAACTCAGTTAAATGGGTCTAGTTGCTATATATATATATATATATATATATATATATATATATATAATTGGGTAATGGCTTTTGCAAGGGAATGAGCCTTGTGATTATGGCATTTGCATAGAAGCAGAACTTGCTTCTTCAACTCCTTACACTCAACTCTTCGCTGGAGTTATTCTTTCAATAGTGAGAATAGCTTCTATAAATTCTTGGGAGGGATCTTGAACCTATGCTACATTTCTAGAGGCATGGGAGAAGTTACTACCAACTTCAATACTTCATAACATTTCGGATCATATAGTGATGCCAAAATTAACAACAATAGTAGATACTTGGGATGCAAAGATCATAAGGGCATGGCAACAAATTCCTATAGAATTGTCATCATATTAGATACAATAAAAAAAATTGAGATACAAAGATCAGAAGGGCACAACAATGAGATCCTAGGTCTCCACATAATACATATATACATACATGCATGCATGCATACATATACATACATACATATAGATACATACATACATATATACATATACATACATGCATATACATGTACATACATACATGCATATACATGTATGTATGTATGCATAGAGGAAGATCTTTTTTAAGGTGCTTATTACATCTTAGCACAATAGAAAAATTCATCCAACCGCATACATATTCCAAAATCCATTAAACAATAAAACTCACTCAACTTGTGCTAAGTGACTTAGCTCAAGATCCTGCACCAAAAAAATTCAGAGTTAATGGGCAATATGTATATATATAATGTATGTATGTAGGGGAAATATAATGCCCATTAGCAATGACATTAATTCTACCCATTTTTCTTGGTTTGTATACATATGTATATACTTACATACATACATAAATACGTATATATATACATACATACATATATACATACATATACACATACATATATACATACATACATTTGCATCCTTTGCATGGTTTAGAGCTAATGTTATTGTCATAGAGGCTTCTGCAAGAGAATGAGCCTCATGATTATGGCATTTACACAAAACAAATGGGGAATGATTAATGTCATGTTTTCTTTTCTTTTTTGTTTATTTTATGCAATCCTCCATAAGGCCTATAGTAAAATATGTATTGCATCTACATTTTCTTTGCATTGCAGCAGCAACTATAGATACTTGGGATCCTCACAGGGAGAATGTGCCAATAAATGCATGTTTACATCCTTGGCTTCCATTTTTGGGCCAATATATGGAGCCTTTATATCAAACCATTAGTTATAAATTGGGGAATGCAGCTCATTCATAGCATTCAAGTGATGCATCTATATATGCAATTTATTTCACCTTGGAAAATTATATTTGATCCTGCTAGCTAGGAACAACTGATTGTTCTTTTTATTACACCTAATCTAATGACAATTCTACATGAATTTGTAATCAACCCAACTAATTAGCAACTAGACCCATCTAACTGGGTTATTACTTGTATATATACATAAATTTAACTAGGTTATGGCTTCTACTACGGAATGAGCCTCATGATTATGGCATTTACATAGAAGTAGAACTTGCTTCTTCAACTCCTTACACTCAACTCTTAACTGAAGTTATTCTTCTAGTAGTGAGAATAGCTTCTACAAATTCCTAGGAGCCAAGGGACCCTGAACCTATGCTACATTTTCTGGAGACATGAGAGAAGTTACTACTAGCTTCAGTACTTCATTACATTCTAGATCATATAGTGATGCCCAAATTAATAATGATAGTAGATACTTGGGATCCTCATAGGGAGAGCATGCCAATACATGCATGGTTACATACTTGGCTTCCATTGTTGGGCCAGTGTATGGAGCCTTTGTATCCAACCATTCATTATAAGTTGGGGAGTGTGCTTCATACCTAACATTTAAGTGATGCATCTTCATATATAATTTTATCACCTTGGAAAACTATATTTGATCCTGCTAGCTGGAAACAAATGATTGTTCATTTTATTGTAACTAATATAATGGCATTTCAATATGAATTTGTAATCAACCTAGCTAATCAACAACTAGACCAATTTAACTAGGTTATGGCTCGAGCATGTGCTATTCCCATTTATCATATGGTTGCAATGTTGGAAGCAACATTTTTTATTTGTGTTGGATATGGAGGAAGAGCAATGGCGTTGGCAAACATGAAAATTTAATAATGTGAAGTCACCTTGAAGGACTTGTCTATGCTCTTGGAAAAAATGTCATTGAAAATTTTCATCATGACTTTTTTCCCTTCTATGTGTTTTTTGGATGGATCCTTCACACACCTAGTGCTCACAAATATCTACTTAAGAATCTATGTGAAACTTTAATGCATTTCTATGTGGTGAAATATGTAGAAAATCATATAATCCTTCATCACACAAGGTCTTTCACTTGGTGTACTCATTCATTAAGTTAAGCACCCAATTTTGCATTTCAAATCTTGATTTATCTATTTTGGGCTTAAGAACTAGTACAACAACCTAGAAAGAGTACCTAAGAAGAGATGGATCTCACATTCATTCATTAATAAAATATATCATTCATTCATTGTCACATGAAGCAAAAAAAAAATTATGAGCATCCATAAAATAATATCATAATGTCAAAAGCTATCATCTAACATTAGTTCATCCTTTAACATTCATTAATAGTAGCACACAAACACATAACATTCAATAACATGTGAAATAAGGTATTTAAACATGCGTTAACCAATTATGATTTAATTTTGGATCACCTACCTAATTAGTTTGGAATTTTGTAATCACTAAAAATTATAAAATGCAAGAAGAACTATGCCAAAAAGAGCATAAAAGGATGATAATCGTGCACCAATCATGTTTTTTAGCTCTTTTGGCACAATCGTTCTTACAATTTTTTAGCCCAATCTCCAACTAGTCAATATGTGTTTTGAAAAATTATTCTTGTACTGTGAGTCAGGAAAAAGAGAAATATCAAACTTGAAAAAGATGTACATAAATGCAATTAATTTTTAAACTTCAATTTTATAAACCTATAAAGAGAAGCATATAATTATAAGAAACTATTGTGGTTTGTACTATTTTAAAATTATAGTTACAAGTGATAAAGTTATATACCTTTGATTCAGAGAGCACAAATAATGGAAATGAAGTCTTGCAGAAGGTGCAAGCTCAACTACCCCCCCACCCATGTGGATGGAATTGTTAAGTAGAGAATAGTTACATCCATCCATCCATACATACATGGTTAAGTGCTACCTAACTATGTCCAAGCCATCTACACATTAGAAGCATACTTTTCCTACCAGGCTACCTACATACTCGTATCCACGGGATCAAGACCCTTGAACTACTCACTCTAATGAATATGTAGTTCTAGTTTCTAATTGTTTTGATGTAGTTTTATTCCTATATCCACTGGTGACCTTTACTCACCTAACACAACTCTTTGCCATCATATACCCACTTGGGAAAATCAGGTGGTTTTCTATAATTACAATACTATAATACCCTGGTGCAACCTTTGTGTTGTAGTTTATAATTAATGTAAGGTTAACCTATATACATCCTAACTCACTCCTTATATAGTTATGTTTAAAATCGTGTGACAATAATCAATGGGTCTAAATAGACCATTCAAGTTAACATTGAAATGTAGAGTTTAGCCTTCTATTTTCAAAAGCCATGTACACTAGCTACATATAAAGTCTTAAAATATAAGCCCCATGAGTTAACATATAATGTCTTAAAATATTCAAGTGCTACTTAACTATGTCCAAGGTGTCTACACATTGGAGGCATACTCCACCTACTAGGTTGCTTACATACCCATATCCATGGCATTAAGACCCTTGAACTACTCACTCTAATGAATATGTAGTTCTAATTTCTAATTATTTTGATGTAGTTGTATTCCTATAACCACTGGTAAGGTTTACTTACCTAATACAACTCTTTGCCATCATACACCTGCTCAGGTGAATCAGGCGGTTTTCTATAATTACAATACTGTAATACCCTGGTGAAACCTATATACATCCTAACTCACTCCTTATATAGCTATATTTAAAATCTTGTGATAATACCCATAGCCATGCTACCTGTTGAGTGAGTTTTATTGTTTTTATGTTGTGCCGAGATCTCTTTGTTTATGTACATACATACATATACAAAGATCACAAAGGCATGACAATGAAATGCAACAATCACAAGTGCATGATAACAAATCCTAGATCTCCATTGATCTCCAAAATCTACAAGATCTATATATATACATACATACATACATATACATACATACATATATACATACATAAATACATACATATACACATACATATACATACATACATATATACATCTACATATGCAATTTTATCACCTTGGAAAATTGTATTTGATCCTACTAGCTAGGAACAAATGATTGTTCATTTTATTGTTCCTAATTTGATGACAGTTCTATATGAATTTGTAATCAACTCAACTAATTAGCAACTAGACCAATTTAACTAGATTATGGCTTGTTTCTTTCTAAAAATATCTGCTATGATATGTTTTTTCTAAAATGTGTCACCCATTTTCCTGGTCTGCATTATTTTGTGTGTAGGATCTTGAGCTAAGTCACTTAGCATGGGTTGAGTGAGTTTTATTGTTTTATTATTTAGATTCTGGGATATGAGCTTTGTTTTATCATTGACTTTGTTCAAGTCCTGATTTTAATGAAGTAACAAAGTGGTTTTTATGGTGGAAAGGACTATATAATAAAGAGGAAACTTGAAACCTTGAATGTTGAAATGCTGAAATAAAAGCTATCAAGGATCATACACCTATGGTAGAGTTACAACAAAATGTGAAGTTGATTTTAGATATAAACAAAAAGAAAAAGAAAAAAAACATGACATAAATTATTCCCAATTTGTTTTGATTATGGAGATGTGCATGCAAAATAGGGTGGAGAGCTCCAAACGAGGTTGGAGAGATCTAAAAGTTAATGGAGATTTTATTGTCATGCCCTTGTGATTACTGAATTTCATTGTTGTGCCCTTATGATTTTTGCATTTTTTTGTCATGCCCTTGGTGGACAGCAGTGGAGATCTAGGATTTCATTATTGTGCCCTTGTGATCTCTGCATTTGATTGTCATGCCCTTGTGATCTCTATGCCCTTTCTCTATAAAAAAAATTTCATGTTGTGCCCTTGTGATCTCTATTCCCTTTGCAACACTACAAAATTTGGGGTCAAATTGCGATGACAATTTGTGATGGTGGTGTAATTTGTGGTGTTTAGGCCCAAATGTAGTAGTGTTGCTCTGTGATTTTCTTTAAGGGGAGAAGAGGTACCTATGTAAATGTTATTTTCTTTTCCTTCTGAACATATATCTCTTTGTATTTCCTCCATTAGGTTATTAGAGAAGCTTCTCTTTATGTATATGTATATGTATATTATATGTACATACATACACACACATGTGTGTGTGTCTATGTATGTATGTGTGTGTGTGTGTGTGTGTGTGTGTGTGTGTATATATAAGCTTCACTTTATGCATATGTATGTGTATATGTACATACACACACATATGTGTGTCTATGTATGTATGTATGTATATATACAAAGATCTCTCTATTTATATACATATATACATAGATGTATATATATATATATATACACATACGTACACATGTATATATATATATATATATATATATATATATATATATATATATATATATGTATATACATACAAACATACATATATAGAGATCACAAGGGAACAACAACAAGATGCATAGATACATACATATATACATACATACATACATCTGCATATGCAATTTTATCACCTTGGAAAACTATATTTGATCTTTAATCAATCACCAAGAGATAATATAATTTGTAAGTATAGATTTCTACATACTTAGTTTGGTATGAATAGTTTCAATTGAATTCGTCTGAGGAGAGTGAGTCTACTCATGATTATAATGGCTCCATGTATTGGGTCTTTAGAGGAGAGAGAATTATAGAAGATTAGATGGTGTTATGGGTATGGGATGATTCATTTGTGATGCCAATATATCCTCCTCCATATTGAATTTCTATATCATCAATTTTCTAGATACAAATCACTAGACTTGGTCTTCTGAAATGGTGGGACTAAGGTATAAACTTCAAACAAGGGTTGCATGCTACAGTGGGGTAGGAGGAAGATGGTTGTGTGAATGGCTGATCAAGAAAGTTGTCAAAAATAGGGTGTCAATTGCAAGTAGTTTCATTAATTTGATAAGGGAATCATCTTTGAAAGTGGGATAATCAAAATTGGCATGTCCATCCTTATGATAGATTTCTCTATCTCATAATGGAAATTTACCTCAAATAACAAGTGAAAAATTATTAAATATATGAAAAATCATAAGAACATTCACCTATAATATTTTTGAAGGACAAAAAATAATAAAAATATAATTTGCTGGAAAAAGCCATGAGCTATGTGGCTCCACATTGTGGCTATTCCATTGTCCAGTAGTGGAAACTCTTCATGTTAAATATGAAGATCTTGAAATTAAAAAAGATAACTATCAAAGATCTATATTTGTGTTTTAGTGATAAAAAATATAAAGTCTAATTTTAAGAAAAATAATAGTCTTAAAAGTATATGATTAAATAAAATAAACAATAGTACTAGATGTAGCTGTATAATTCTAGTATTACTGATTATGTTAAACGAAATGTTCAATAAAACAAGTATGAAGTAATATACATGGATCATTTGATTGATCATATTATGACTTAATGTAAATGCATCTGATCATTACCTAGATGATATTATGCATGCAATCTTTACTCAATCACTAAGAGATAATATAATCTATAAGTATAGATTTTTGCATGCTTAGTTTGGTATGAATAAATTCAATTGAATGTGAGGATAATTTCTTGTGTGAATTCAAGCCATGAATGATTAATTTTATTTAGCACAAGTACTATGCAAGTGTGTATGTGTGTGTGTAAATCATTTCACATAGTGAACTGATTTACATGCATACATACACATATGCATACAATCATCATAATCAGTTATCCTTGAATCTAACCAAAGCTATTATATATGAACAAGAGATACATGTTTAGAAGGGGGAAAAGAAAGAACATTTACATAGGTACCTCTTCTCCCCTTGAAAAAAATCATAGAGAAAGGGAATAGAGATCACAAGGGAACAACAACAAAATCCTAGATCTCCATTGATCTCCACCCTCATTCAAAGCTTTCCACCCTCTTTTGTGTGTAGTTCTCCAGAATCAATCAAAAAAATGGGGAATGATTAATGACATTTTTTTTTTTTTTGTTTATAATCCATAATCCAAAATTCACAAGATCTCTCTATATACACACATACATACATACATATATACATGCATAAATACATACAAGATGCCAAGATTTAATGTGGTTCACCCAATCCCTGGGCTATATCCACCAAATAGCAAGTCCAATATTATCATGATCTAGTGATTATAACCTGATTACAATTTTTCATCCCTTACAGCTCAATACCACCACAAGAACCAATTTTTGCATTAGATATTTTTAACAATCCCTAACCCTAATCCCTTTTACACAAGTATTTTTGCCACTTTAGGGTTAACATCAGTTACAACATTTTGGCCATAAATTGGCAAATATAAACAATAGCCAATTGGTAAATATTATCCATTGGTGAATAGTAGCCCACCATTGGCAAATAGTAGCTGAATTCATGATGTATGTATAGTACTTCCCTGATCAGTCACCATAAACTAACAATCCCAAGTATCAAATTCTTATAAGAGTGTTTCAAGGTTGAGAACCACTTCAACATCCTTGGCATGGTTTAGAGGTAATGTCATTATCACAGAGGCTTCTACAAGGAAATGAGCCTCATGATTATGGAATTTATGCAGAAGTAAAACTTGCTTCTTCAACTTATTACACTCAACTCTTCATTGAAGTTATTCTTCAAATCCTTGCATATGCAATTTTATCACCTTAAAAAAGATCTCTAAATATACATGTTTAGAAGAAGATATAAAGAGATACCTATTTAGAAGTAAAAGAAACCAACATTTACATAACCTTGAAGAAAATTGTAGAGCTATGACATGGCAACAAAATTGCAGAGCAAGGGCAGAACATGATAACGAAATTGTAGAGCAAGGGAACAACATGGCAACAAAATCACAAAGCAAGGGCACAACAATGAAACACAAAGATGACAAGGGCATGAAAATGAAACATAGAGATGACAAGGGAATGAAAAATAAATCACAAAACAAGGGCATGACAAAGAAACACAGAGATCATAAGGGCACGATAATGAAACACAGAGATCATAAGGGCATGACAACCAAATTGCAGAGCAAAGGCACAAAAATGAAATGCAAAGATCACAATAATGAAATTATAGAGCAAGGGCATGGAAACAAAATGTATAGATACATCATAGGAAAAAAATGCACCAAGCACAAGGGAATGATGACATTCAGATATCTCCACCCTAGTTCAGAGCTCTCCACCTTCTTTCGCATGCAACTCTCCAAAATCAAAACAAATGGGGAATGTTTTATGTCGTGTTTTTTTTCTTTATACTTACGTAGGCATCACAATTACAATGCTTATGTCAGTATTGTAATGACATCGAAGAAAATTACAAAAAAAAAAAATGAAAATCACCATAAATTAGACTGCCATCGTAAATTGTCATCACAATTTGACCCCAAATGTTGTAGTGAGCAAGGTTTTTCCCATGTGGTTTTCTCTATTTCTCTTCATTTTAGAGATTTGGTTGTGCTTGGGTACCTCATGAAGCTTTATTGTTAGGACCCAAATTTACTTTTGGTAGTAGTTTCTAGGTTTTTAGCTACTACCTAAGTCTATCTTAAGGGGGGGGTATATTAGAGTAATAAAATATTTTATTATTAATTAAATCATATTGATTTAATTATTAAGTCACTTATTTTCTCTAGTTTACTTAAGCTAAACTTTAGGTAGATAATAATTAATTCTTTTATTAATTATTATCATGCAACCTAGGTTAGTTACCTGTTAGGGTTTTGATCTCCTTTTATAAGCATTGATCTCTTTGTAACATTCATTCACTTTTTATTATGGAAATTTTTCTTTTTGCTCATCAAGAATGTCTCATTTATGGACCTGAGAATTCCAACCTCCATAGCTTTTGCTTCTCTCTTTCTGTGATAGGTGTTTTCATGCAAGTGATTCTTAGGAGTTCTAAGATTGATTTTTCATCAACTTCAACAAAATCCCCTTATCATACAAAGCCTCATCAATTTTCAATCTAGGGGATTTAGGGATTAATGTCTTGCCCTTAGTTGAGTCATTTGTTGACATGTCTATTTGTTCTAGAAATTTATCATGGAGACTCCTATTCTGATAGTTTGTGATGGGGACACAACCCAAGACAAAAATGAGTGCAATAGGAAAAGGGGAATATTATTATTAGAAGTGATATCGTATTACATCTAGTACAACAAAAATAGACTCCATGACATGCCCTATGGGCTTACAATGTTATCAGATTCTGAAGAAAACCCTTCTCATAGTACCTTCTCCCAAACTCCACCAAAAAATACCTTTACAATGCCAGAAATGTCCTTAAGTAAACAAAATTAGGTTTAGGGTTAGGAATAAATTTTTGAATATGCTATTTGGCATCCACCACAAAAATAGAAGGTTCTAGAAAACATGTCAGAAATCTTGAAATGGTAGTCCAACTTTTGGGAGGCATAACTTTTGATTTGGGACTCTGATTGACGAACCATTTACATTTCTAGAAAGCTCTCCAAGCACTCTATAGCCCTATGGGCCAGATTTTCTTATCCCACATTTTTCATGCTTTTACAAGGTTGTTTAGTGCCACAAATTTGACTTTGAAGTGCTCTTAAGAGGTCTCTAGGAAACTTAAAACTGCAATAACTTTCAAACCTTAAAGTCTTTTGACCTGATTCTTTTTTTGGAGTGCTTTAAATTACAAGTATAATCATCCCTCCAACTTACAACCTCTAACTCATTATAATTATGGTTGAACAAAATAACGTATTTTCTACATTGGCACATATCCCAAGGTGCTCAAAAATTCTAACCCAAAAAACCAATAGTCGAACAATGAGAGTTGGAATATTTATTTGATCAAAATGGGTATCCAGAAATTAAAACACTTTAAATAGAAACTAACACTAAGCATATTTTTGGGTGATACAAGATTGCCTTTACACTACTAGATGCTCCTACATCAAACACCCAAGGTAGATTGAAAAGTGACCTTGTCACTTTATAGTTGGTAAAGGAAAACCCAAATGGGAAACCTTCATTGTGGATATCCAAGTTGAGTCTTAATTGGTCATCCTTTTCACTTCACTAGGTATTCTTCACACTGCCTGTTTCTAGTACTCTGGTCCACATGACTATCCAAAAAATTTTCAACCTCTTCCTTTGTAGAAGTAGGAATCGGACATGGCTCTAGCATCAATGCCTTATCTACACCATCATCATGATATTTTGTTAAGTCTGCAATAGTGAAAATAGGAGAAATGTGAATCCCATCTACCAACTCCACCTCATATGCATTCCCTGAATCATGTTTCTTCAAAATTTTGTAGGGGCCAAATTTCTTCATCTTCAGGTTGTTGTAGGTATCCACTAGAAATTGTTCCTTTCTCAAATATACCATAACCTGATCTCCAACTTGGAACTCCTTATGTCTCCTCTTTTGATCTACCCTAGCCTTATACTATAGGTTCATCTTGGTAATATGTGTTCGCACCTCCTCATGTAGGTTCTTGACATGTTCAACAAAGTCTTTTGCCTCAACACTTTTCCTCTCCCCTTGCTCCATCTTCCTTAGCTCTGGTGCAGTCCTTGGACTACTACCATACACAATTTGGAATGGTGATCTACTAGTACTCCTATTTACAGAATTATTGTAAGCAAATTCTTCTTGTGGTAGAATCAAATCCCATCCCTTGGGTCTATCTCCTACTAAACACCTCAAAAAATTTCCCAGACTTCTATTCACTACTTCTATTTGTCAATTAGTCTATAGATTATGTGCAGAATTGAACTTCGATTCTATCTTCAAATTCTTCCACAAAGTCCTCCAGAAAAACCCAACAAATTTAGTATCTCTATTAGAAACAATACTTTTTAGGAGACCATGTAGCCTTACCACCTCTTTGAAAAAAAAAAAATGCAATATGCATTGCAACATGAGTCTTGTGGCATGGAGTGAAATGTCCCATCTTGGAGAACCTATCAACCACCACACACACTGAGTCATTACCCCTTGTGTCCTTAGCAATCCAAGAAAAAAATTGATACTTATGTCCTCCCAAGGCTTCGATGGAATAGGAAATGGCTGATAGAGTCCAGTATTTTGACTAAATCCTTTGGTTGTTTGACATACTTGACAACTTTGCACAAACTTCTTCACATCCTGTGACAATTGAGGCCAAAAATAATGTTCTCTAATAATAGCAATGGTCTTATCTTGACCAAAGTGTCCTGACATCCCTCCACTATGCTTCTCCTTGATCAAGTTCTCCCTCATGGAACTCCTTGGAATACACAATTGATTTCCCTTGAACAACATACAATCCTGAATCATGTAATCTAGCCACCTAGTCCTGTCTAGAGTAGCAGGTTCTTTACAAGCCTTCCAAGCCTCTGCAAAGTTAGGATCCTTAGGGTATAGATTCTTGAGTTCATCAAACCCAACCACTTCAACTTGCATTACTATTAGCAACAACTATCTCCTATTGAATGCATCCCTTTAGATCTTTCGCTTCTATGTTTCTAATACAAATGTATAGCTTTGTGTGAACTCTACCCATTTCAAATGTCTCTAATTCAATTACCTTGGCTATTTAGGTACTGCAATGCTTGGTGATCAATATACAAAAAAAATTCTTTTGGCAACAAATAATGCCTCCATTTCTTTAAGGCTTGAACTATTGCATAGAACTCCTAATCATAAATAGAATTTTTCTTATTTGCATCATTCAATTTTTCACTAAATAGGCAATAGGTTCACCTTCTTGGCTCAATATAGACCCAATAGCATTGCCACTAGTATCATAATCCACCTAGAACACTTTTCTAAAATTAGGAAGTGCCAACAAAGGTTTCTCTATCACCTTCTTCTTCAGCAATTCAAAACTCTTGGCAGCTCCTGTAGTCCACTTGAACTCTTTTCTATCTCCCCTCATTGTTTTAGTTAGGGGTGTACATATACTACTAAAATTCCTAATTAATTTCCTATAAAAACTAGCTAGACCATGGAATGACCTCACCTCAATGTTAGACCTTAGAGTAGGCCATTCTAAGATGACCTTCACCTTCTCTGGGTCCATTTTAAGACCTTTAGTTGATACAACAAACCCCAAATAGACTAACTCTCTTTTGAAAAAGCTACACTTCTTCAAATTAATCAACAATTTCTCTTCCCTCAACCTTTCAAGGACACTAGGAATGTGCAATAAATGTTCATCCAAAGACTTACTGAAAATCAAAATATCATCTAGATAGACAATAACAAATTTTCCCAAAAAATTCTTTAGTACCTTATTCGTGAGCCACATGAAGGTGTTTGGTGCATTGGTCAGTCCAAAGGGCATGACTGACCACTCATATAGACCTTTCTTGGTCTTGAATGTAGTCTTCCACTCATATTCCTCTTGTATCTATATCTAGTGATAACCACTCTTGAGATCTATCTTTGTGAAGTACTAAGCTCCACTCAAATAGTCGATAAGATCATCTATTCTTGGCAAAGGAAACTGATACTTGATGGTTATTCTATTTAAAGCTCGAGAGTTTGTACACATTCTCCACTCTCCATCCTTCTTTGGTGCCAGCACTATAGGTACTGCACATGGACTTAGGCTCTCTTGAATCCAACCTTTCCTCAATAGCTCCTAAACTTATTTATTTAGCTCCTCAATCTCATTAGGAGTCATCCTATGAGCATTCTTGTTAGGAAAACCAGCTCTAGGGACTAAATCTATTTGATGACCGAATTGCCTTATTGGTGGCAACCCTTTTGGAACATTATCAGAGATGACATCTCCATGCTCACTTAATAGACCTAAAACTTCAAGTGGAATTTCACTACTACCTTCCTTATCTTTCTTAGGAATTAAAGCATAACACATATGTTGATGTTTCATGCCATCCAAAAAAATTCTTCCATTAACAAGACATAGCGTAGCACTATTGCATACCTTTTCACCCTCCTTTATCAAGGGCTTCAATTTGTGGTGAACTCCATCCTTTGTCAAAGAGTGTTTATTTGCATGACCATCATATATAGCATGCCTATCAAACTACCATGGCCTTCCCAACAATAAATGGAAGACGTCCATTGGAATGATGTTACAGAGAGCCTCATTATGGTAACTCCCAATCTTGAACTTTACCAAACATTGCTCACTAACCAAGACCTTATGATCATCTTGCACCCAAGCAATCTAATAGGGTTGGGGGTGTTTCTCCCTCTTGAGCTTTACCTTTGAGACTATCTTTTCTGATACCAAGTTGTTAGTGCTTCCACCATCTACAATCACATCATAACATTTACCCTCTCACTTGCACTTGGTTTCAAACAAACTCATCCTTTGTCTAGGTTTAGTTTCACCACTCAATAAGACCCTTTCATTAACTAAAACCTCTCCTCTTTTTGCATCCTCTGTATGTGATGACTATGCATCATCATCCACATGACCAACCCTTTCTTGACCATCAGCTCTCCTATCTTTTCTTCCTTGGCATTGAGGGCATTCAAAGGCTTGATGACCTTCTTCATTACAATGAAAATAGGTACCACAGAAGCCTCCTCTTCCTGAACCTTGCCCACATCCTCTACCTCTTCCTCTTTGATCTCCTAAGTTTTGATCATGGGAGTAGTTAAAACCCTTGTTCCTCTGATTTCGGCTAGTACCTGTTGGGCATTTGTTTTGCATGAGGTCAACAGCAGGAATCCATAGTGTAATTCCTCTTTTGAAAAGCAAATCTTTTTAAGGATACACCCCAAGGTTCAGTGTTTGTCTCGCGACGTACCAAAATCCGCTCAGTAGAAGATAAATGTGAATGTTCATAAGGAGGCCTTTGCTGGTTCCAAAAACTCTTTTACCTTGGAATCAAGTAAAATCTATTCGCTATCTCAAAATATGACACCAAAAGAACAATATTTTTGTATTTTTTGTTTTTCAATGAATACAACTCTAACAATGCAGCTAGTATGAGGTCCTATTCTAACAAGGAGGTTAGCAAAGAAAATAACAAAACTGAAAAAAAATAACATGAAATCAAATAACTTGAAAGTGAAATTCCTAAATGGACATAAGCTATAGAACAAAACACGCTGCGAGTTAAACCTTCGAAGAAATCAGTAGGAAATCAATGAAAATAGGAGCAGCGCTTCCTAGAATCCACTGATGCAATCGTCGGTGAGAATTTTTAAAAAATCGAATGATGTTTTAGTCTTCATCAAATCACAAGGCCACTGAAAGTGCACTCATGCAAGACAAAAATCTATGTAGACACAATCGGGTGATCTTTTCTCAAGCTCATTATGTCAACAGAATTCATATATTTGTAGCAAACACCAGAACTAAAAGATCGCACAACCAGAAACAACGCAATAAACCTTTGGCTCAATCACAATCTCATGAATAAAATTCACAAAACAATGACACATTCAGGCAAGAATAACTACACTTCAAATGCTAGCACCAAAAGCATAACTTTATTACATAATAATGGCGACCCTTTTTACATTTTACAATGGGGTATTTATAAGAAATCATCTCCTCAATTTGTGTTGAGAGTGAGAGATATCTTGATGCAATAAAATGCTTTTGAAACATTAAAACAAACTAAATATATACAAACTGGTAATCTAACTGGTGCTTAGAGGGACTCCATCCATATTTTATTCATTAATTGGATGCATGAGCCCTTTACATGTCAAAAATAATGAAAGCATGAGAGAGAAAGTAGGAGGAAGCCATTAGTCGAAGTAGAAGTGCATGGAGACACCAAAAATACAAGCTGGCCCTTCACTTGATGTGTGTCAGAGTTAACTTGCCATCAAAATGTGTTTCCAATGCATGGGAAGTGCTATTTTTGGAACTGGCAATCAATTGTTAGTGCACCTTTGAATTGCGGAGCTACAGAGCTATGGACTTGTGGACCTCAACTGGGTCAAAATCTCAAAATTTTACTAAGTGTCAAATTGAAATTCTAGCAACTGGGTTTTGCTCACCTTTATCCTAAAGATATGTTTGGATGTTTGCCCTTGAATTTCTCTATAATCTCAGTAATCTTAGCAGCATCAGGAAGATCCAAAGCCTCATACTTATCTTTGACCTTCTGTCTATAGTTTTCCACCTCAATTTGAGTTTCTGCAAAATCCCCGAGTTTGGTATCCAACTCTAACAATGCTTCTTATGTCCTGAAGGCTTGTCTGATGTCTTCATCACTGGATGCTTCCTCTAAAGTCTTTCTAAAGTTTTCTACAACTACCTCAATTGGTAAAAGCTTCTCTCATTCTTCATCTTCAAAAATATCCAAGCATGCATCACTATATAACTTTTCTGCTTCCAAAATTCGCTCTCAAGCTTGGTCCTTGAGCCTATCTATCTCATCATGCAATGTTTTCGTCACTTTATTTCCCTCTGCAATCTTTTCTATCCAATCATCTATCATGTCTAGGTCTTCTTTGGTATATACATCAATCAGAATGCAGTACCTTTGTCCTTTTATGGCCTGTAGAATTTGTAAATCCTTGCTCCAAACCCGTACCTCATCCATAATACTAAAGTCCTATCTCAAAATTGTCATGATCTTATCAACATTGTCTTATGTAGCATGTAATAATTTCAGACTTCCTATAATTATAGCGACACCCTTATCCTCAAGGTTGTCTCACCAATCCTGAAAAGCTCTCAAAAATGGACTGAGTCGTACACCTTCCCCTTCTTTAAGAATGGTAGTCAAAGTCTCCTAAAGGCATTCAGAATCAAGAGGACCAATAACTTCAGCTAGATATCCTTTCAAGATCTCAATTTGCCTTCGAAGTGCTCTAATTTCAATCTCATCACGTTCCATATGGTTAAGAACCTCTTTGACTCCCATAGTCATCATCTATCGAGAAGTATCCCATGTAGGCTTCCCTAACATGATATCCTTCACTTCATAGTCCTGAAGGCTGACAGCTTCTTCATCTGTACCTTTCAAAGGACAAGCCACTTGTGCATATAAGTCTTGATTCTGAGTAGTGGTAATGAATGCAAATGGTGTTGCATCCTATAATGGAGAATCAGGCTTGTTCAAAATCTCTGCAATGTCACAAATATCATCCTCTGAAGCAAGGAATTGATGCTTAGCACTTCTCATTATTTCTTTTCGGAACCATCTCGGGATATTTCTTTCTGTAACGTTAGCTCTAGATGATGAAGGGATGTGTTCAACTACCTCCTTCCCTCTATCGCTCTTGCTTGGAGTCTCCTATTGTGAGGGTTCTTCTTCTATGGTCTCAATTTTTGTATATCCCATAGTTTGATCCTCAACTTCCTGGGAAGGTTGTTGTATACATTCCATTACCTGTGCCTCTTTTGATGGCTCACTAGTAGGCCTTGTTTCTGGTTCTCCTTGTAATGATGATTCCTTCTGAACACGTTCCTCTAAACTTGGAGGTGGAGGTGTCATTGAAACCCTATCTACCATCACAACCTAAGGTGAAGATGGGGGAGTTGGATGAGGACCTTGTGTCTCAAGTGGCATCTGCATCCAATCTTGTTGTTGAAATTCACCTGTAGGAGTATCTCTAATCTTATCTCCAACCAATTCTGTACCCATTGGCATGAAATCAAAATCTAGAATGGGGAGAATATCATCACCTAGCTCCCTTTGCTCATTCACCCATTGTTGTACTTCATCTTCTGAAGAAGAGAGCTCTACTGTTTCAGCTTGGGTGGGTGGTGGGGTATTTGTGACATTCTTCTTTCTTTCCAATTCTGTGGCTTTGGCCAGTCAGGTTCTCCCTTGTAGAGGCACTTTCTCTTCCTCCCCATCTGACTCTATTTCATCCTCATCTAATTCTTCCTTGGGAATGGTTTCAGGAACAGATGGATTAGGCACTAATCTTTTATGAACTCTTTGCCTCTTGTTCATTCTAACCTTAACCCTCCTTTGCTTCTGTGGAACCATAGGAGAAGTGGGCTCTTCATGCATCGGGTGAATGGATGTCTCTGGAATCTCTCCCTCTTCTTGTTGGCTTGACAAAATAGGAGGTAATGGAAAATCAACCTAGAATGAGAAATTCCAAGGTCTCGGGGGTCTTGGAGAGTAGATTCATGTTGCTGCAAAGGGGCCTATTCTTCAACATGCTCTATCTGGATCCTCTGAGGAGAGGCTCTCTTCCTCTTTTCCTTCTTCTTCTCTGATGGATGGTAGTATCCCACTGGATGATCAAGCTAGTAGACTATTTCTAGCCTGATAGGAGACTGGAGCGCAAAAATAGGAACTGTGACCTTCCTCCCCTTTACCCTTTCTGGGTGAGCATGTGCATGGAATATCACTGTGTCCAAAATCGGATCAAGTGGAAAGGGTTTCTTGATCCAACTCTTTGTCATTCTAATGACATGTCTTGCTCGATGATTAATATCATCTCCTTCCTCCCTATCAACTTCTACATTCAGAATGGGTCTCTCACCAACTTTATCTGTATTGAATAAGGGATCCAATAGGTCTTGCAAATCTTGTAGCCTTATCTCATCCGGGATGGTCAAATGGAGAGCCTTCTCTGCTAAATATAAAGTCATTCTACAATAGTCCCTGATATGGACATCATAGTCATTTGTGGCATTCATCCAATGATCTTCAATGGCGTCCTCGTGGTAGAACTCTTTTCCTACCAGATTTTCCACTTTACCAACATTGTTAAAGAATGGCCAGGGAGAGTTATATTCTTTGAGAGGATAGTTCTCCCATTCCCACTCGAAAGTCAAGATATCCTGCTTTCTCTTTACCTGGTATGCTCCTATTACAAATGGCCAATCCTAACAAGGCCTTCATTTTTTCTTGATCCTCTCATAAGCTGACTCAATCTACCTAGAAATTTCCATTAGAACCAACTTGTCACTTGGGTACCTTGGGAGCTTCTTTGGATGAATGGATGCGCCACCAACTTGAATGTATGTGAATGTCCAGAACTGGATGAAATATGCTCTAAGAGCCATGATCTATGCCTTGGCTTCATTAGACAATCTCTTCCTATAATCTCCTTCGATGAATCAAATGATGGCAAAGATGAAGGCATCATTCACAATATTGTACTCTTTGCTTTGCAGCGAGAGCTTCTTCTTAACTAGTTGAGGATAAACTATATACAGCCATGTGTTAGGATCCTGCATACTGCCTTTTTTGTACAACCCGAGATAGTCGATGGCTCTTGCTGCAAGTAGATATACCACATAAGAAGTCATATAGAACTTCTTCTTGTCTTTTACTATCTGCAACTGATCACACACGACCTCACTAAGTGTGGTGGCCCAATCTAGTGGCATCTTTGTGTGTCTAATGGTTTCAATAAAGTTAACCATGAATGGAGTGAGATGACCCGCTGCAGGCAATCCCATAACTCTGCTTAGGAGAATGATTGAATATCCAATGTCATCCTTCATGTATCCTCAAGCCATATCTACTTTACTAATTATCTTTCCTTGAGATGGCTTCTTAATGAAGTATGAGGAATATATGATGTCGATGGCCTCCTGGTGATGATCCTTATGCCACCTCTCAGTTGCTTCATATGAAAGCCTGATAAACTGATCAGCTCTAGGTAGGTGAAAAACTCTCTCGATATTATCAGGTCATAGATCTAAGACCACTTCCCCAGTGACACTCTTTACCACCCTTTCCTCAGGAACAAAATGTTGAGATAAGGTCATAATCAATTTAGCTGACTGAATGATCTCAGGATGTGACGTTGCATTTACCAATCCAGACCAGATTAAGGCGGATCTCAAAGAAGATCTTTTAGTTGGGTTGTTACAAACCCTCAAAAACTCTCCCAAGTCTGTGTGTCCAAGTTCTGTGTCTTTGATCTCAGAGTGTTCATTGTGCAATCGTGACTTCGGGGTTACACCTTGGAACTTGTACACAACTGGCTTTGCTATTGATCTGGATGTGGATGCCATTTGATTATATTACCTACACGTCACAAAGGAAAAAAAAATGATTAATTACCGGATACATATAAAACATTTTTTAAAAAATGAAAAACGATATTCTAGAACTTATTTTATTTGTTGTGATTTTTTTCTTTTTTTTTTCTTTTTTCTTTTTTTTGGTTTTTGATCATATATAAAATAAATAATTTTTTAAAAAAACAAATAAATAATAAAATAATAAAATAATAAAATGGGTTTTGTGGCGGCGACCGCACGCACGCATTCGAAAGGAGCGTCGCGGCGGTGCCGCGTGCGCGCCAAGAGGGGTGCGACGGAGGCCGCGTGCGCATGTCCAAAAGGGCACCACAGTGACATGGTGCACATGGCCCAAAAGGTGCACGCAGCGGCTGCATCACCGCACGTCCTTAAGGGCGCACAGAGCGGCAGTCACGTGTGGCCCAGAAGGCACGTGCAGCGGTCGTGCCGCCGCACGTCCTTAAGGGCGCGCGGAGCAGCAGCCGCACGTAGCCCAGAAGGTGCGGGTAGTGGCCCTGCCGCCGCATGTCAAAAAAGGGTGCACGGGGGTGACTGCGTACAGCCCAAAGGGTGCCACTACGGTGGTCACGCCGCGCGGCCCAGAGGGGTGCGACAATAGTGTCGCGCACTTCTTCTCCTACGCGCGCACGCAAGCACGAGATTTCAGGGGGATGGAGGGGGGGAGGTTTCATACCTTCCTCTCAGCACTCTAAAAATGAAGTGAAAAAAGGGGGAAGGGGGGTTTTATAACCTCCCTTCCTTTCTTGTCTTTGCAAAGCGTGCATGCCTCGATATGCACGCGCGAGATTTTTTTTTTTTTTTGAAAATTTTGATTTTTCTACTCTAACTTATTTAACTGAGATTTCTTCTTCCGACTCTTGAACTATGAGTCCGGGAGTCAAAAAAAGTAGGGGGTCCCCATTCCTAGTGAGGAATGGGGTGTGTATTGTGAATACCACAACAATACCCACATCTTCATTTTTCTTCTAGTTCTCATTTCGACCTCCAAAAGACCTACCACTACCCCTTCCTCCTTGATTGCACCCTCTTTTCCTTCAATCAAACTTTTTGTTTAGCTTCTTCTTAACTTGTGATTCAAACTAGTATGCCTCTTCAATGCTAGTCATTCTAACCATACTTAACTCCTCCTGAATGCTAGGTCTTAATCCACTAAGGTAACAAGCAACCTTCTCCTTGTTTACTTCTTCATGCCTCGCTCTAATAAGAACTCAGTAAAACTCCTTTGTATATTCCTAGATAGAGTTTCCTTCTTGCTTTAACCCTTACATCTTGAACAAATCAAGCTAATAATCAATAAGAATGAATTGCTTCTTTTGTTTGTCCACCATGTGATCCCATCTTGTGATTTTCTCCTTTCCTCCTTTATTTCTTTCAAACTGAATATTTTGCCACCAAATTTTTGCATGGCCTTTCATTTTGGCCTTCACAAAATTAACCCTATCAGGATCCCCAATATCCTCATACTCAAAATATTCCTCTAGCTCATTGATCTAGTCGATCAACTCTTCTAGATTTAGATTTCTTGAAAATATGTCGACATCAATTTTAGGTCTTTTTCCAAGCTTTTCAATAGCCCTCAAAAGCCTCTCCTCCACCTATTTTATGACTTCTTCATCTCCTTCCCCTTCTTGCCCAATATTTCCTTCTTCATTTTCTTACTCACTTTCGTCGCCTACGACAACATTCATCCCTCTATGAATCTCCTCTTGTAATGCTTGGACTTGTCTCTAGAGGGCTCTAACATCAGGAGTAACAACTCTAACCCTTCCACCATGCTCCCTTTGTGGAGGCATTTTCTTGTATCAAAATCCACAACCACATAGTCCTGGTGCAAATTGCCTTATAGTCATGTGCTCTGTCTACACATGCAGGAAAACTAGCTTTGATACCACTTGATGGGGACACAACCCAAGACAAAATGAATGCAATAGGAAAAGGGGAATATTATTATTAGAAGTGATATGCTATTACGTCCAGTACAACAAAAATAGGCTCCATGACATGACCTATGGGCTTACAATGTTATTAGATTTTGGAGAAAACCCTTCTCATAGTACCTTCTCCCAAACTCCACCAAAAACTACCTTTACAATGCCAAAAATGTGCTTAAGTAAACCAAATTAGGTTTATGGTTAGGAATACATTTTAGAATATGCCATTTGGCATCCACCAAAAAAACTAATGTTCTAGAAAACATGTCAGAAGTCAGTGTAAAATTAGAAGAATCCAGAAATGGTAGTCCAACTTCCAGGAGGCATAACTTTTGATTCAGGATTCTGATTAACAAAGCATTTACATTTCTAGAAAGCTCTCCAAGCACTCTATATCCCTATGGACCAGCTTTTCTTGTCCCCCATTTTTTGGGCCCTTCCAAGGCCATTTAGTGCCTGAAATCTGACTTTGAAGTGGTCTTAGGAGGTCTCCAGGCAACTTAAAACTGCAATAACTTTCAAACCGTAAAGCCTTTTGACCTGGAGTTCTTTAAATTACAAGTATAATCATCCCTTAAACTTACACCCTCTAACTCATTATAACTATGGCTCAATTACAAAATAACTTATTTTCTACATTGGCACATATCCCAAGGTGCTCAAAAACTCTAACCTAGAAAACCAATAGTGGAACTATGAGAGTTGGAATCTTTAGTCGACCCAAATGGGTATCTAGAAATGAAAACACTTTAAATAGAAACTAACACTATGCATATTTTTGGGTGATACAGGATTTTCCTTACACCACTGGATGCTCCTGCATCAATTTGTCTTTCCACTGAACTCTTTTCAAGGAGGCATTTGGGAATATATATAAAATGTCACATACACAAATCATCTTTTCTCAATTTCCTTGTATAGAATGAAAATTTTTAGCATGAGGAGTTACTTACCCTTTGGCTTCTGATTTCTATGAATTTAGTTTTCTCACTTGTTTTAGTAGTGATGAAGGTCCTTTCCATTTTCATAATTGATTAAGAAACTAGACACTTTTTATTGGACATGTAGTGCAAGCACCAATTTTACCATTTACTACAGTAGCATGAATTTGAAATAAATTTTCTATCAAGTCATTGCACACAATGGATGCAAAATTTCAAATATGATTTGTTGATTCAAAATAATCAAATGTTCCTTCTTTATTCTACATGTTGAGTCATTCAAGAAATAACATGAAAATAAAGCCAATAAGAAAATGCAACTAAGATCAGTATGTACTTTTTTGGACCCCTATCTAGCACTTTTAGAAACTCTTGGGCACGTGTCACCTTGTCACATTCTCGCATTTGTTAAAAAAAACTTGCATATTTCTTTAGCAAGAATGTGATAGCCATTGATCAATCTTGATCTAACGGTCTCTAGAATTGAGTAAAACTTTGAAAATATTGAACACATGTTATTTCATCACTTTTGGTAAAAACCTTGCATCTTATCATAGAGACTCAATAATGACCCTTGATCTCTCTTAATCTGACGATTGGGGTGTGCACATGTTTCAACATGCTTTCATATTAAACTCAACCCCACCATGATACGAGTTGATAAATCATTTCATTACATTTGTTAAAGTTCTTGCATGTTCATTATGTGAACAAGTGACTATCCTAGATCTTCTAAGATCTTACGGTCAAAAATCAAGTGACGTTCACCTTGTATCAAGGCCCACCATGGACATGTGTCATTTTTTCACTTTCTTGCTTTTGATAAAATCTTTGCATCTTTCTTTAGAAAAAAAGTGACAACCCTTGATCATATAAGATCTAATGATTACAAAACAAGTTGATGTAAATTTATTTATCCTTCTATGAATGGCCCCCATAGGTACAAATAGGTCATTGAGAAATAGGTACAAATTAGGCCCTTTAAGACATGTGGTGCATCATCTGATTTTTTATTCCATTGACAAGAATGTATCTTTAGGATGCACAAAAATGACATCCATTGATCATGGCTCCAAAATATAGTTGATGGGTAGAATTTTCTATAGAAGTTGTGAAAACCAACATCACAAATCACCAAGAACACCTACATGCAAATAACATGTACTAAAGAGAAACAAGAAAAGGAAAAAGTAGAGCTTGGAAAATCTCAATGGTGTGAGAGAAAAATTGTATTCCAAGTTATATAAACAAAAAGTACAAAAGTTCAACCTTAAAGGTGAACAAAACCCTAAAGGGAAAGAAAAACTAGGTTTGTGCATTATAATTAATATAAAATATTAATTATATGCACCTAAGAGAGCTTACATAGACTAGAGTAATACATGACTTAATTAATTAAATTAACATGATCTAATTAATAAGCATAAATAAATAATTACTCTATCACACACACCCCCAGCCTTTAAGTAAACCAGAGACAAAGGAGAAAACCCAGTAGGAAAAACCCATCTCCAAAAAGAGATAATACAAACATGCTAAAAAAACATGAAGGAAGGCCTCAACAAGACCCCCTAAGGACAACTTCCATAACCCCAAGCATAGACCGCAACTAAAGATAGTGAGGTGATGCAAATGACTTGGTGAAGATGTTGGCAACCTAGGCATCAGTGGAAATATACTCTAAAGAGAGAATACCATCTTGGATCAGCTAATAGATGAAATCCATATGAAGCTCAATGTGTTTAGTGCACTGATGTTCTACCAGGTTGTGTGAAATATGAATAGCACCCTAATTATCGCACCACAGAACAATGGGATGATCATGAGGAAAACCAAACTAAGTCATCAACTACCAAAGTCATAAAATCTCCTGACTAGAAATCACTACTTATCTATACTTAGCCTCTATAAATGAAAGTGCATGATCATGTTGCTTCTTGCATGACCATGTGATAGGACCAGAGCCAAGACAAAAAAAAAGCTAGAAGTAAACTTTTGATCATCAACATCACTGGCCTAATCTAAGTTAGTGTAGCCAACAATGTGAGGAGTCCTTGATATGTAATAAATGCCATACATAAGGGTGCTTTGAATTTATCTCAAAATATGCTTGGTAGCTTGCCAATGACTCTCATGAGGCTCATGTGAAAATAGAGAGACAAGACCAACTACAAAGGAGAGATCAAGACGAGTGTGAGTCAAGTACAACAAGCTGCCAACCAACTACCAATACAATGTTGGATCTACTAAAGGTGAAGCGAAAGAGGTAGAAAAAGTAATACCTAACTAAAAAAGTGTGGGAGTAGACTTGCAATCAAGCATGTCAAAGCATTGAAGCATGTCAAGAGCATACTTCTACTGGTAAACAAAGATTCTAGCAAAGGATAGAACAATCTGTAGACCAAGAAAATGGTGTAAGAGACCAAGATCAATCATTTCAAATTGTTCCATCAATGCTCACTAAAGATCTTGAATTATAGAGGATAATCTACCTATGAGAAGAAGGTCATCAACACATACCACAAGGATCAAAACTTCAGCCTCAAGATGCTAAATGTAGACTGTAGGATTAGAATGGTAGTGTTTGAAGCCTATAGAAAGTAGAAAGGATTCCATCTTCTCATGCCAAGCCTAAGAGGCCTATTTGAGACCATATAATGAGCATCAAAGTTTGCAAACCAAGGAGGAATCCTGCACAAATCCATGAGGTTGCTCCATGTAAATCTCCTTAATGAGATCACCGTGCAAGAATGCACTCTTCACATCCATCTAAAAAATGGGCCATCCTTGTGAAGCTGCGAGGGATAAGATAAGGCAAATAGAGTTCATCTTGGAAATAAGGGCAAATGTCTCAGCGTAATCAATACCCTCAACCTGTGAAAAACCCTTCACAACAAGATGTGCCTTGTGCTTATCAATAGAACCATCAGCTACAAACTAAGTATGATACAACCATTTGCATCGCACTAACTTTCTTCCCTTAGGAAGAGAACAAAGATCCCAATTATGATTCTTCATCAAATAAGAATACTCCTCCATTGCACTATCCCACTCAGAATGTCCTATCACTACTACAAATGTCTGAGGATCATCACAAATAACATGATTGAGAAGACTAGAACCTACAATATGAGATTGGGTGTGATAGGAAGTGGAAGGGTCACCAACTAGAGATCTTGCAACCTCAACTATAGCTCAAGCCCATTTAGGCATCTAGGGAGGATCCTATGGTAGAGGTAAATGGGGATCTTAAAGATCATCATCCTCATCATCCATAAAAGAAATTGGAAAGGATGAGGGAGTAGTTGTAAGTGAAGTAGACTCTTGAGATATGGTATCTACTATAGGAAGGCGCTCATCAAACTGGACATCCTATCAAAATAGGACCTCTCTGGAATCAGGATCAAACAACCTATAGGCCTTAACATCCTTGTAGTAGCCAACAAAAATGAGATGTCAACTCTTCCACTCCATTGCTATCCTCTGAGCATCTAATACAAATGCCCATTCTTCACTACCAAAAACTTAGAATGAAGATACATTAGGCTTGACATGAGACCAAGCCTCTTGAGGAGTCATATGTTGAATAGCCTTGTGAGGCATCTAATTCTAAATATAGTTGGCACAATTGATAGCCTCTACCCAAAAAGACAAATCCATGGACCTGGACTAAATCATACAATTAGCCATCTCCCAAAGTGTTATGTCCTTTCTCTTTGTCACACCATTCTACTAAGGGGTGTAGGGCACTAAAAACTGATGTTGAAGACCATGTTCAGAGAAAAAATCCTTGAAAGCTTGATTCACATTCTCCCCCCACTCTTTGTGTGTATCTGTCAAATAGAAAGACTAGACTACTTCTCTACAAATGTCTTAAAGAGTTGAAATGAATCAAAGACATCAGACTTGTACTTCAAAAAGTACACCCATGTACATCTGGAGAAGTCATCAATGAAAGTAAGCACATATCTAACACTAGAAAAAGGAGTGGGAAATGACATGAGGTCACTATGAATCAACTCCAATGGTGCCAAAGCACAAGTGGCTCGTCCATGTGCAAAAGGATCCCTATGTTGTTTGCCAAGAGCACAACCCTGACAAACACCATATGTGCAGGAAATTTGGGGAAGCCCAAGAACAAGTGCCTATGTGCTCATTTATTGAAGATATTTTTAATTGACATGGCCCAAATGCTCATGCCAAAGTCTACTTACTAAATTTGCATGTGCTACAAGATAGGAACCTGTGTCATTAGAAGACTCAAATCCATCAAATTTGTAGAGGTGAGATGTAGAGTCAACACTCCCAGTAGCCACACTCAACTCAAGATCAAGTAAGTCTTGAATAACCACATCATATTGGTGAGAAATCAATTGTCTTATTAGATCCAGAGTGGCAAATCTGATAAATAGACAATAGGTTCTTCAAGATGTTAGGGATAAAAAGAACATCCTAAAGAGAACCCCCAACTAATGCAAAAGAACCAAAACCCATGACTGAAAGATGTGATGAGTTCCCAACAATCATTTGTGAAGTAGCACAAGGGGCAAGTGAGGTGATCAACTATTGAGTGTTTTTCATATGCTGAAAGGCACTGGAATCAAGAATCTAGGTAGGCCCAGAAGTCATAGCTCGTGTAGTAAGAGCATGACCTTTCCCTACAAGGGGGATGAAGACTTAAAGCTGAAATGTGATGTTCTTGCATGGCTTCCTCTAAAGCCTCCAAATTTTTCCAACACCTAGAAATGGGATGTCCTTCCTTTCCACAAAAACTATAGGTCTCAGCTGACTTCTTCTTAGTCTTGGAGGTAGACTCATTAGACTTCAAAGTAGATTTACCCTTGGAAGGGTTAGCTGGAGGTTTGGAATCAATTTTTTATGTATCTTTCTTTGGTTTAGTTTTCTATTTTGGTTTCTCTTGAGAAGTCTGAGAAATAAATACTTGGCTGGAAGAGCCAAAGGCATCCACCTATTAGATCTTTGCTTGTTCCCATGTCAACCAATCACAAAATGTCTCAAAAGAAGGAATCTAATGTCTATTACCCAAGGCATCCATAGTGGAGTAGAAAGTGGAAGAAAAGATCTGATACTATCCTCGCAACTTTGAGAGTATGAAAAAAATACACTCATCATCTGTTTTGTTTTCCCACATCCCTACAAAACTGTAGACAAAGATTTGAACTTCATCAAGAAGTTCTCAATGGTGAGGAAGCTGGTAGGGGTCAAAGAAGTCAACTCTACATCAAGTTGTATACCCAAAACTCATTCACTATGCCAAACAATTTGTGAAACGTGGTCTGAATAGCCCAAGGAGTGATCAAACTATCCAAGTGAAATAGCAGACTATCAAAGATGTTTAGTGCAATCAATGCCATGGTTTCATCCATTTTGTTCCTGTGTTGAAGAACCTCAAAAGATTGTTGTAGGACATGTTGATTCTCATCCAAACATGACCATAAGCCGTGTGACATAAGAAGCTGAGTCATGTGTGCTTTCCAATTGTGATAGTTGTGTGGCATTAGTCAGGCCATAGAGGGGTTCAACATTGAGAGAAGAAGATGAAAGTAGAAGGGTCAATTCTGAAGTAAATTATAGAAAATAAAATACTCCCCCCACAACATGTAAATATATCCCTCAAAAACCAAAGAAATAACTATTGGAAGCACAAAATTTGAGAAAAAAACCTAGATGCCAGATGTAGAGAGGGAGGAAACTTTAGCCTTTACTTAAACACCAAAAATAGGAGCTCAAATGGACTTGGAACAAAATAAAACTAGCATCATTGTCTCCATATAAGAACTAGCTTTCCAGTGTTTCTTTTGGATCAAAAAAAGACCTTTGTATGCTCAAATTATGGTTGGAAAGTGATGTCACCTTGCCAAAAATCAGAAAATGATGTTAGCAAGGGGATAGGAAGATGATGTAAGCATGACTAAGAATGATGTCAGCATATGGTTTGATGATGTTAGTTTTTAGTTTGATGATGTCAGTAGTCGTGGATTGTCGGCAGCAGCCTAGTGGAGCTCTACAGTGGTGGTGGCAAGACAGGGCAGCTCCACCAATGGTGGTGGCAGTCGGGCTGGGTGGAGGTCGTCGGAGGGCAACCCAATGGTGGTGGTGGGGTGTAGGCTATGCCACCACTATGTGGCTGATGGTGGACATGTTGCAATTGGGCAGGTGGCACTCCAGCGGCGATCAGGTGGACGGAGGGTGGTTGTTGGGTGAAGCGGCCTAGACGGGCCAAAAATGATTTTTTTTAATTTTTTCATCCATACAGCCCTCTAGGAGGCCAATTTTTTTTTCATAAGCTATAGTGGCCAAAAATCAAAAGTTTTATATGATTTTTTACTATACCAGGCCTTCTAAGTGCAATGGAAACATTTGTTTTTGACCAAAGTGCCTCAAAAAAATGTGCCTTCTCTCGATTGAAGAAAAAACCTTGAAAAAGGGGGTTTCTATCTCTAATCACAACTTCAAAATCTCCAAACCAGGAAGTAGTAGGGACACTCTGATACCATGTAGAAGTTGTGAAACCAACTTCATAGATTGCTAAGAACACTTGCATGCAAATAACTTGTATTGAAGAGAAACCAAAAAAAGAAACAGTAGAGCTTGGAAAATATCAACGGTGTGAGAGAGAAATTGTATTCCAAGTTATATAAACAAAATGTACAAAATTTCAACCTTAAAGGTAAAAAAAACCCTAAAGGGAAAGAAAAACTAGGTTTGCACATTATAATTAATATAAAATATTAATTATATGCACCTAAGAGAAAGCTTAAGTAGACTAGAGTAATGCATAACTTAATTAATTATATCAACATGATCTAATTAATAAGCGTAAATAAATAATTACTCTAACATTTTCTTGCTTTGGCTAGTCTACAAGACATGTGTTGATCTATTACTTTTTCACAAAAGGTAAAAAGTTTGCAATTTCAAGATGTGAACAAGCAACTACCGTAGATCTTCCAAGATCTTATGGTAAGGAATTAGGTAAACACTTTGAGTCACTTTATTCAATGAGACAAGTATTAAACCAATAGAACCATGCCACATGGTTTTAAAATAGTGCATCAAAAGAAAACTTTGATGGGCCTATTGGAGTTGATGAAATCTAACTCCAAAGACGCCCAAGATCACCTACATGCAATAACCTATCAAAGGGAAGCCAAGGAAGGAAGAGCATGGAGCAAGGGAAAAATCCTAAATGGACATGAGAGAGAAAATATGCAAACACAAGAAAATATGTATTTAAAATATGTTGAATATGATATGTGTTGAGTTGTGAAAATACAATGAGGGAGCCCGAATATAAAGAACTCAAGGAATCTCCTAGAACAAGCTAGAAGATGCTAGGAGATAAGGTTGACAACTAAGCATACATCCACATAAGGTGGAAAGTCTTCGAACAAAGTGAGAGGATAAGTATGACTTAGGAGAGAACAAACTCTCATATTCTCAACAACTTATAACAAACTCCTAGACTACAACAAATAAATAGATGCATTTACCTAAGTAAGCTTAAGTAATAGAATAAATAATTAGTAAATTAATTATTTACTCTAACACCCCCCCTTAAGTGCAACTTAGGGAAATTCCTTAAGCTCACAAAACTAAGAAAAGCATAATGGGTCTCGGCAATGAGGCCATGTTAGGTACCCATGTACAAATGCAAAGAGATGAAACCTCTATAAACGGGGAAAGAGAGAAAACCATGTAGGAAAAACCCTCCCCCAAAAAGAGGTAAGAACCTAGTGAAGAACTGAAGAAGCCTCCAACTAGTAGAATGTCCCCTAAAATAGGAACAAAAAGTGATCATGAAGAGCATCACCAAAGCATAAAGAAGCCGCAAAAACTTTTCCATCAAGAAGAAATTGTTGATCTGAAGAACCTCCATGGAAGAAGAAGTCACGAACCGAGTGTGTCTATATGGTAGATGATCCATCTCACTGAAATGCATAGGTAGCCAGCCACTGCAATCACCTTGTATATAGGATCAACCATTGAATACATAGTTCATACTATCGAACCATCGAACCATGGATGCATTATAACAACAGCATAACCCCCCCTTAATTCAGATGGGGTGACATGACAGGCAACTGAGAATGTGGGCCAAAAATCTCCTATAGATGAACCAAGAATGATGAGAGAGGAAGAGGTAGAAACACCTACAAAGACATGGTCACAATGACGCTGCATGGGCTAATTTAGGGATGCTCAATTGACAAAGGGAGAAGGCCTAAAACAGCAAACAACTATCCCCCCATGGCGCTTTATAAAAATAGTGCATGTACAACTAACTAAAAAACAACATTCATGAACCCAAAAGGCAAAAGTGACACTTTATCTCAGTGCGTATACAAAAGTTCTTACAAATGATGTTTACAATGATCAGAACAAGGAAAAATGCTAACAAAAAAGAAAGTACAGCCTAAAATAAAAGAAACCATGCCAAGAAAATGATCCTCAAACCTAAAACACCCAAGACATCCACCATAAAGTAAAAATGCCAAAATAATGATAGAAAGAGCATAGGGTATAATCTGAAGGAAATGATAGCATCTAAAAAGTAGACAAAATCAGCTTTCTAGAAATATAACATTTTCAAAAAACTGACATGGGATGCAAAAGATATGCATGCTGGAGTCAAAAATAGAACTTTGAACTTAAACAAAAAAAAATGGGCAATAAAAATGCATCAAAACCTCAAAATATCTACACCAATGTCTCTGTCTTAGAACCAACTTTTTGACACTTCTTTTGGATCAAAAAAATACCTCTGTATGCTCAAGTTATGGCTAAAACATTGAAGGTAGGTCCAAAATGACCTAGGAGAGGTGCAAGGGGCATATGATGTAGTGCTAATGTCATGCTAACATCAGCATTTCATGAGCAAAAATTTGGTGGCTTGGAGGCCATCACTACAAAAAAAGAAGCCACATGGTAGTTTTATGTGGACGTCACATGGCAGGCGACTAACGTGGTAGGGGCCACATGGCAGACTCGCCACATGTAACACGCTGAATGGGTGCAAATATGTCCAATAGAGTGCTGATTGTACATGGGCTGCCTGTCCAACTATGCATTGAGTCTATAAAAACTACCAATGTGGACTATGATGTAGGTGTTGATGTGTCCATGGGCAGAGCTGAGCGGCAGACCAGTGTAGAACAGGAGGAACAGTGGGATCAATCGCTGAATAAGGAACAACACTGGTGGGGCTACTGGTGTAGGTGGCAGTAGAACCACGAGTGGATTGGAGATATAGGGAGGCATAGCCTGGAGGAGGAGGCATTCAGGTGGAGCGTGGGCCAAGGCTAAGCCGCGGTGCTGGAAGGGCAACACTGTCGGTTGTAGCCATTATGGGCTACGCACGGGTGGCGCTACGGCAGCCCCGCAGTGGCACGGTGGTTGTGCTATGAAATATTTTTTTTTTTTTTATTTTAAACATTGAATCATTTGTACGACTGTGTAGAAAGCCCTGCAAGCAAAAAAAATTTGCCTCCTAAAGCTCTATCTCCAAAATTGACAAGTTTTATATGAATCCTAACTGCAAATAGCCTTCCAGATCCAATGGTAGCGTTTGTTTGAGTCCAAAGTGCTCCGAAAAAATTTTATTCCCCTAATTTGAAAAAAAATACACAAACAAGCTAGGGTTTGTGACTTCAAATCACGGCTTCAAAAAACCTTCAACGAAGCAGTAGCAGGGAGGCTCTGATACCATGTTGGAGTTGATGGAATCCAACCTTGAAGATGCCCAAGATCACCTACATGCAATAACCTATCAAAGGGAAGCCAAGGAAGGAAGAGCGTAGAGCAAGGAAAAAACCCTAAATGAACATGAGAGACAAAATATGCAAACACAAGAAAATATGTATTTACAATATGTTGAATATGATATGTGTTGAGTTGGGAAAATACGATGAAGGAGCCCAAATATAAAGAGCTCAAGGAATCTCCTAGAACAAGCTAGAAGATGCTAGGAGATAAGGTTGACAACTAAGCATACATCCACATGAGGTGGAAAGTCCTTGAAAAAAGTGAAAGGATAAGTATAACTTAGGAGAGAACAAACTCTCGTATTGTCAACAACTTATAACAAACTCCTAGACTACAACAAATAAATAAATGTATTTACCTAAGTAAGTTTAAGTAATAGAATAAATAATTAGTAAATTAATTATTTACTCTAACAGGGCCTACAAACATTTTATCTGATTTAAAAAAGGAAAACCCACAAATGTGACTTTGTTAAAGAATTTTAGTTAAAAGGAGATGCCAGCTTCGAGGAAGAACAAAAGACTTTAAAATTGGTTTAGATTTACCTAGGGTTTCCCTCTAAAATTTTTGAGAAAATAATAAAGGGCTGAAAAAAATATTCATTTTCTATCTGAGGATCACAATGAAACTTCAAATAAAACTTAGCCCTAAAAATATGACTAACACATCATTTGCATTCAAACATTCTCTAGGCCTTCTAGACTTGATTTGTTTTTGTAATTCTTTACTCTCTTAGTACATTTAGAAGCATAATGATCAAATTCATTACAATTCCAACATTTAAATATTTTCTTACTATCTAATTCTCTTTTCACAAGTAGGGAAATTCCATCTTCAATCTTTTAGTCTTCTTCAGATCTAGATCTACTACTACTAGCATAATCTCCACTCGTGCTTGCACTCCTTGATAGGGAAGGAAAAACACTCAATGTACTGAATGCAATCTCCACTCTAGGGATGTAATGTATAATGTATAAGTTAAATTTCACTACTACAAAGAAAATGTGGGATAAGTTGGCACAAATTCATGGAGGAGAAAAAAATGTGTTAAGCGATAAAGCATAAAGTTTGAGAGGCAAGTTTGATGACATGTGAATGAAAGAAGGAGAAACTGTTGCACAATACTGTGGGAAAACTAAAGAGGTTTTTAAATGCATAATGCATAAAATGTATGCATGTATATGATGTAATGCATACATGTGCATATTATTTCTAAATGATATTTGAAATGAATTGGGTAATTAGGATTTGAGATGGATATTATAGATGTACATGTTTGAAATGAGACTAAAATTATCTATTCTAAAAAATGAACTAATCTATGTTATAGGTAGATAATCAATGATTATGTGTGTAAATGAATAACAATGAAGTGAATAACTATGATCAATAATGATAATGATCAAATGGATGATTGATAATAAATAGAGTATGATTAAGGAGTGAATCTACTAAATATGATCTTACTAAATGAAATGTAATTATTTTTTGTTATTTCTAATAAATTCAATCTTAGTAATAACAAAAATATTTCATCCCAAGAGACCTAATGGAAGAATAAGTAGACTTAGAAGAATGAACCCATAATCTATAAAAAGAAGCCTCTAATGATAATGATTTAACACATATGAAATAAATCATACACTAAAATTTAAAATGCAACTATAATTGCCATACTAACCTATTAAATGCATCTTCTCCACAACTTTAGAAGCATCTTGGCTCATGTTTTCATGATTTTTATCATCGCTGAGCTCTTTATTGTTGCAAGAAAATACAAGGTGGTATAATTTGACCAGGATGACATGAGCACTTCTTATAGGGATTTTAATGTAAACATCTTGACAAGCATCTAGGTATAATAAAAATGAGATGACCTAAGTTTTTCTTTTCTATTCAATAGACAAGGAATGTTTTCATCTCCATCTATGAGCAAATTTTTGGAGTCAAGGCATTTGTGTCATGTCATAATTGAAGAATGTGTGTGGCAAACTGTAGTGAAACATTTTGGTGCTTATTAGATATATGAAGGCACTTATACACATACACTCCAAGTTAATTATGCATTCAAATTCAACTAAAAACATGCCACAAGCAACAATTAAAGGAAAATATTGTGCCATATTCTGACTATTCTAGTCACATGTCATATAGGAGTGATTAACTCATACCAATAAGACATCATATAACAACATAATAAATATGATAGAAATGAAATAAAAATATGAATGTATATCCTATAATAATAAATCAAAGATATTTACCAAAGATATAATCTTCTTACCAAAAAATATGTCTTGATATTGTTCATTTTTTTTGAATTTTGGTAAGTTATATTTTGATATAGGTAACTATTTTTGATTGAGATGTAAAAAATCCTTATTCATCATCTCAATTTCATTGAAAAATTGTATTTGATTGTGTTTATTCTCTGAAAATAATTAAAACTTGATCTAATTTATCATCTTGAGTCATGACTATCAAAGACCCACTTCCCAAAACTAAGTTGAGAACACATCCCCAATTAGGTAATCAAAAAACTCATTATAGGTGGAGAAAGACACTTGAATAGATGTGCATGAAGACTAGGTGCAAGACCAAGCTATGTTGGGATTTTATTATGGGTATATACAAGATAAGCAAAAAGTGTAACCAATTTATTATGGATATGTACAACTATAGGGTAGATGGTATGATTTTACTATTGTTATACAAAGGAGAAATTATATTAAAAGAATCCTAATAGATAAAGGAGATAAATAGTTACAAATAGTAACTCTTGCCAAGTTTTCATCACATGCTTTGATTACATCTTTTGTTTTTATTTGAAATTTTTTCCTTCTTTTTTTTACCCCTTGCACTAGGATTTCTAAACACTAGAACCTCTTAAGGTGCATGTTGTTAATGGGATCATCCAATAACTCACCTCATATGCATAAGTAATTAGTAATATACATTTCTTTTCATGATCTAATTGATTCTTTAAATTCTCTCCAAAGACTAGGTCACCCTCTTGGAATTCCCTAGGTTTCACTTTATTGTTGTATTGGCATAAAATTATTCGATTATAAGCCTTCTAATGGTCAAATGATTTCTATCTTCCCTCATCTAGTAATTCTAGTTTCTGTAACCTTGATACAATGTATTCTTCATCTGGAACAAGATCTCATAATGGAACTCTTAGAGAAGGTAATTGAACTCAATGGGTAGAATAGCTTTCGAACTAAATACATGGGAATATGGTTTATAGCTAGTTGGGATTCGAATGGAATTACAAAAAGCCCACAAAGTTTGACTGAGTTTGATATGTCAATCATGACCAAAATCATTGACAATCTTAACAATGGTTTTATTAAATGCCTCAACTTGAAAATTCCCTTGGATGTAGTAAATTGTAGAGTAGTGATGGGTGAAATGAAACTTCTCACATAGTTCATCCATATCGTGCTTTTAAAATTATTTTTGGTGGTATGTGGTTATGGACATAGGGATACCATATTTGTAGATAATATAGTTAAGGATGAACATGGGTATCTATTTGCTAGTGGTAGTTATCAAAGGAATGGCCTCAACATTGAAGGAGGGTGTATGAATTACACCTAGAAGGTTGAATCCCCACTAACTGAAAGGCCGTATAGTTGTCAAAGGATGTAGCTCTTGTGTTGCTCTTATTCAACTATAAGAGCTCCATAGACATGTTTAATTCAATAATTTTTCATTATACTACCATCTTAATCATATCATTAGTGTCTCATATTATTTCATATTATTTTTGCAAGAGAATAATACATTATATGATTTTGGTATTGTGCATCCTTGAGGTGTAACAAATAATACCCCAACTCTGAAACCATGTTGAGTGAAGAATTTATCAAAGTATAGTTTCCTTTCTTGTATATATAATGTCAGGATCTCTAGGTATGGGAATTTGGTATGTATAGGATGATTATTCAATAATGGTGCTTCATCTAACTAGTCTAGAATGAATTATCCCTTTGTGGCCTTCCTATCTACATACTCAATATAAAATTCACTTAGAATCATAACCCACTTTGCTAATCTCCCTAGTAGTGTTGACTTGCTAAGAAGATACTTTAGAGGATCTATTTTTGTAATGTGTTTTATAGAATAAAAATATAATAATGTCATGGTTTTTATGAGGCGAAGACTACATTAAGGCATGCAAATTAAATCTATGAATAGTTAAGCACATATCCCACCAAAGTACAACCGATATAGTATATTGCCTTTTCTTTTCCTTTATGATCTTGTTGTGCTAATAGATCTAGTATTGGTGACATTAAATTAGGCAGATTTTTCAAATATTTCCTAATTTTGTTCAATGTTTATTCATAACTATCATCCCATCCAATTAGTACATTCTTATGCAATAAGTGCATACAATGATGACTTATGTCTAGCAACTAAGAAATAAATCTTCTAATGGATTGCACTCATCCTTGTATTGATTTCAACTGACTAATATTTTTTTGAGGTGGCATTTCCATGATTGCTTTGACTTTTTCTAGATCACCTTCTATTCCCTTTTCAAAAACTATATATCCCAACAATTTTCCAAAAGTGACAACACATGCACCTTTTTGGGGATATAATCTAACATTGTATGTTTCTATCCTAGTGAATATATTATCTAACATGTGTAATCAATATTTTCTTTTTTTTCCTAGAATTTCATCTACATAATATTTCATTATTATATGCATCAAGTCATGAAATATTGTAAATTCATGCCCCCCTAGTAATTTTCTCTTGCATTTTTTAGTCCAAAAGGCATAACATTCCAGCAATAAGTTCCCTAGGGCCATGTAAAAGTAATTTACTCTTGGTCTTAGGTGAAATCTTGATCTAGTTATAGCTATAAAATCCATTTGTTAAGGACAATATTTCATGTCCCATTGTGAGGTTGACAATTATATCTATGTTTGGTAGAGGAAAATCATCTTTTAGATAAGTCTTGTTAACATCCTTGAAATTTGTACACACTAAGATAGACTTGTTTGGTTTTGATATTGACATAATATTGAAATCCACTCCATGTAATCAATTGCTAAGATGAAGCCAAAATCTATAAATTTCTTCTATTATACTTTCACTAAAAGTACAAAGTATGGATGCATATTTACAAGTACTTATTTCAGTGGTTTAACCCCTAACACTATAGATAAGTGATGCATAACTTAATTAATATATAAACTAGGCATATCAACATATGCCTATGTAAATTTTATTTATTTTACTTTAAAAAACTATAGAAGTTATTCTCTTTTTTAACAATGCAGCTACTTGAAGAATACATTTAGTTTTCTTCCTTGTAATATTGATAGGTATAATTAGTTCAATGAGTATTGGTTATTTATCCTGATACAAATAGTTGGGGAGAGTGTCAATCCTTTCATCCTTGGGTGTGTTAGAAAGGTTTTCACCCTCAAATATATCTTTTGTTTTTACTATCTTGTTAGCATCTAATATTTCCATAGATTAGTTTTCAAGGTGCATTGGAGAGGTCTTCAACCTTGAATATGTCTTTTCTTTTTATCCTGTTAGCATCTAATATTGCCATATATCCATTTTACAAATTAGATCTATTTATTAATTTTACATATTTTACGACTCAAAGGATTGAAATCCTCACTCAAATAATCCATGTCATTAAGTTTAGTGGGGAACCTCCAAAATGATCCCCTGATGGTAATCAATATGTGATACCAAGCTAATTTGTGATTGCATCATTATTATGAAAAAATATAATTCAAGCATAAGAGGGGAATCCCAATCCATGAGCTTGAGATTTACAAGAGGTAATGGATCATTTGGGTCACATTTAAAGGAAAAAATGGTGTTGATAGAGAAGTGGTCAAGGTTTCAAATTGTATCAACAAGGTCTATTTTTATATTCTCTTCTAAATTGTCTCATTCGTGATAAGCTTCTATTTCATCATATTTGTCATGATTAGTATAATATGAGATTAAATTTAGTGATTTCATTTGTGAATTGTCTCCCTATTGGATACAATTGATTAATTGTGTGTTGTCTTTGATGTTACACAAATTTCATATCAATTGACATAAAATGCTTACCAAGCTCACTTGGTCAGTAAGGATAGTTTTCCTTGTCTACCGAGCGTTCACAGGTTTACTCTGAATAGATGACAGTGTCTACCAAGCTCACTTGAGTGTTGAAGGAATTGAGGTAGAAAAGAGTGTTAATCAAGCTCACTTAGTTAACAAAGGGAAAGTTGGACAGAGTTAGTATTCACCGAGTTTACTCAGTTGCTGAAGGATTTTTGCAAGTTCATAGTGTTAACTGAGCCTTTGTTGGTTAACATAGGAAATCATTTTAAAGTTAGTTTCTACCAAGCAGGGTCAGCTTATAAAGGATTTTTCTTGTTTTGGCATATGAAGCTTAATTACTTTATGTATTGATTCTAGCCGACTATGATGATGAATATTAGTTATTATAATTTGAATTTTGGCTAACCAGACAATCTAAAGGTACAAATAAAAGGTCAAGTTGAGATTTCTAGTGTGTGTGCAAGTGTATTGATTGAATTGAGAAGAAAAGAGAGGGAGCAAATTTAAAGGATAAGCAAGTATCCTTGTGGAATAGAAAAGTAATATTTGATTAGGAAGGATCAAGTTTAAGCAAAATAGAGATCTAGATTCAGCAATTCAGTTGCATCACAATCAAGTCATTTCATTGTTACTCTCTAACCATTGTAGTAGTGATCTAAAATCTCTTAAAAGAGTTGGTTTAACAACCAATTGTAAATCCTCTAACAAGGTGGCAATTCCATTGAATTGTTTTAAGACCTCTTGCAAGGCCACTCCTAGCAATGTGATTAAATCCTCTAATAGGGTCACACCTAACAGTGTGTTTTGTAACCTTTAACAGGGTTGGCTCTTAACAGGGACTTCAAAAGAGTGAAAAATAGTAACTAGTTACATTAGTGGTTTTTTCCAAATTGGGTTTCCACATTAGATCTTGGTGTCTCATGTGTTCATGATATTTCTCTTATGCTTACAAGATTAATTATTGTTAATGTTTTAAGATCTTCTAAAAGTAATTCATACTCTACATTTACCAAGTTAAAGAATTCTCTATGTGTTTACCAAGTAACAGCAACAATCGGTTTTCTTAGTCTAAATTTTATTGTTGACATCTAAGGGAGCTGGGATTTATTTTAGTAGTAACTAATTACCCCCCCTCCCCCCTCCCCCCCTCTCACCTACTTCGTCTATATTTCCAACAATTGGTATCAGAGCTTTTGGTGCTTACAAGAAAGGTTTCAAGGACCTAAGCTAAAGATCAAGATGTCTTAAAAGAGAAAAATTCCAAAGCTAAATAGAGACAACTTTTTAGCATGGCAGGACTCATGAGACTTTATTTGGCCACGATTAGTGATTCAGGCTACAAATACCTTGATGAAGAATACAAAACTCCTACTGGTACATTATCTGTTGGAGATCTAGTTGAGAAAAAGAACCATAACATCATGATGATTGATATTGCATCTACTCTTAGCTATGATGAATTTGATGAGATCAAAGATTGTAAAACTACTTTTGATATGTGGAACAAGCTAAAGGACATCTATGGTGGTGATGAGAATGTAAGGAGAGTTAAAGAAAAAAGCCTCAAAGGACAGTGTGATAAAATGAGAATGAGAGAAGATGAAAATGTTGTCAAATATGTGGAAAGAATCAAAGCTTCTAGAGGAGAAATCAAGGAAGAAACCGTTGTAAATAAAGTTCTCAAAACATTGCTTCCTATATATGTAATTAGAGTATCTACTATTCAAGAAAAGAGATGTGATCCAAATCACAAGTTAAGTTTGGATACCTTAGTAGGAAGATTGACAACTTTTGAGCTAGACAACTTTGACAATTATGTTCTAGCTTCCAAAAATGTTGAGTTTGCATTTGAAGCTAAAATTTCACTCAAAGAGAAAGGCAAGAAAATAAAAGACATTCAGTTAGAAAGTGAAGAGGAAATAGAGGAAATTTTTGACAATGATCTTGAATTTGTTGAAGCTTTACTTGCAAAGAAATATTCTAGAGGTAGAGGAAAGTACAAAGGTAAAGTTCCTTTAATCTGTTGTTCATGTGAAGAAATTGGTCGTATTGTTGCTAGGTTCCCAAACAGAGAAAGAAAGGATGAGAAGAAGAGCCACAAGTACAAAGGCAAGAAGGAATCCAAAAGTCACAAATCCGTCAAAGACAAAGGTAAGAAGACTTGTTTTATGGCTAAAGATTTTGATAATAGTGAAATGAAATAGTGTACATTGTTGTGAAAAATGAATCTGATGAAGAAGAAGATAAGATGGCACTTATCTCTCATGTCAGTAGAAATGACACATGGATCATAGATAGTGGATGTTCACATCATATGACTAGAGACAAAACAAAATTTGAACACTTTGAACACTATGATGGAGGTAGTGTAAGCTTTGGAAACAATGAACCTTGATGCATAAAAGGAAAAGGTTGAATCTCATTAACCAATGAACTTGTATGTAACAATGCCTATTGGGTTGAAGGACTAAAACATAACCTACTAAGTGTGGCATAGCTAATCACCATCGGATTTGAGGTAGCATTCATGCATGGCAAGGCAAGACTGTTGGATGACAAAGGGAATCTGATCGGATTAGGCAAACAAACAAGAGGTAACCTATTTTATCTTGATCTTGGTGATTGCTAATGTTTTATTGCTCAAATGGAAGAAAGTTGGTTATGGCACAGAAGAATTTTTCATGTAAACTTTAAAAATATGGTCAAGATAAGAAAATTCAGAAAAATAAGAGGTATCCCTAGTTTGAAGAAACTAGATGTTAGATTTTGCAAAAATTGTTAGATTGGCGAAATGAGAAAGAATAGTTTTAAAAGCAAAAACTATCAATCTGAAGATGTCTTGGAAATTGTGCATATTGACCTATATGGACCCATTGGAATAGAAAGTTATAGTGGAGTAAAATTATTTATTCTTTTTGTTGATGACTATTCTAGAATGATGACTGTTATGTATGTTAGAGAAAAATAAGAAGCATTTGAGAAATTCAAATGGTATCTAGCAAGAGTAGAAAAAGAAATAGGAAAAATATTGAAATTCTTAAGATCAAAAAGAGGTGGTGAATTTATCTTCAATGAATTCAATAATTTTTGCATTAAAAGAGGAATCAAAAGGCAAGTATCAACCACTGGCACTCCGAAGTAGAATGGAATAGCTAAAAGAAGAAATAGATCCATTATGGATTGTGCAAGGACTCTAATGATTGAAAAGAATGTTACTATCAAATATTGGAAGGAAGCCATCAACACTGCAGTTCATACTTTGAACCAAGTTCAATTGAAGAAGGACTCACATAAAGCTCCCTGGTATGGCTGCAAACCCAATGTAAGTTACCTAAAAGTATTTGGCAGTAAATGTTATATCTTGAAAGAGTCTAGAAAAGGAAAATTTGATGTGAAAGGTGATGAATGTATATTCTTAGGATATTCTTGCATAAGTAATGCATAAAAATGTTTAAATTTGTCTACTCATAAAATCATAGAAAATGCACACGTAAGAATTGATGTGTTTGCAGAAAAGACTGAAGAAGAAAGCAAAAGGGAACTAGAAGATTATAAAAGATTTATTTATTTTGAACCTAATACATTTCCAGGCACATCTAAAAATAAGGAGACTTCACCTCTTGAGTCTTCCATAGCTACCGAGTTGCAAGAAGTACAAACTGAGTCACAGGGACTTGAGTCACATTTTAAAGCTACCGAGTCAATGCCTACTAAGTCTGAATGACCTGAGCCTGAAGTTGAAATTCAAAATGAAGAAAATACAATTCATTCAAAAGGAAAAGAACCTATATTGGCCAAGTATGTCAGAAGGCATCATGCACCTGATCAGATTATTGGAGATAAATTAGAAGGTACTATGACAAGAAGAAAATTAAAAGGTACATGTTTACTTGCTGATTTTGAACCTAGAAGTGTTAAAGATGCTATAGAAAATAAAATTTGGATTGAGGCAATGAATGAAGAAATAGAATAGATAGAAAAGAACAAAACTTGGACTCTTGTTCCTAGGCCTAAAGATAAAAATGTGATTGGAATAAAATGGGTATTCAGAAATAAGTTGAATGAACATGGACAAGTATCAAGAAATAAAGCCAGATTAGTGTGTAAAGGTTATTCTGAAGAAGAAGTAATTTATTATGGTGAGACTTTTTCTCCTATTACAAGACTAGAAGGTGTTAGGACCTTACTTGCATATGTTGCTCACAAAGGATTCAAAGTATACCAAATGGATGTTAAATCTGCATTCTTGAATGGAATTCTTCATGAAGAAGTCTACATTGAATAGCCAAAAGGTTTTGTTGATCCTGACAAAAGGGATATGGTCTACAAATTACACAAAGCACTATATGTTCTCAAACAAGCTCCTAGAACCTAGTATGAAAGACTACATAACTACTTGATACAAATTACTTTTTAGAGAACAAATGATAACAGTAGTCTATACATCAAGGAGGGATAAGATAACAAAATTGTGTTGGCATAGATATTTGTGGATGACACTCTATTTACAGGAAATGATGACATATGCAAAGCATTTTCAGAACAAATTAACAAAGAGTTTGAGATGTCCATATTTGGTGAAATAAAATTCTTTGTTGGATTGTAGATACAATAGAACAAGAATGGTATCTATATCACCCAATCCAAGTATGTAAAAGAGATAATCAAGAAGTTTGGTATAGAAGATTCTAAGCTAGTTGGTATCCCTATGTGTACTGGACTCAAGCTTACCAAAGATGATGACTCCAAAGAAGTAGATCAGACCTTATATAGATCAATGATTGGAAAATTACAGTATGTAGTTCACACAAGGCTTTATATTGCCTTAACAGTTGGGATAGTGGCAAGATTCTTAGCTAAACCTAGAGGAAATTTTTGATGGCAATCAAAAGAATCTTGAGATATCTAAAACGTACTGAAGACTATGGCTTATGGTACAAACTTGGAGGAAACCTAGACCTGAAGGTATTCACTGATGCTAATTAGGTAGGGAATCTTGATGATAGAAAAAGCACAAGTGGTGGAGCTTTCTTTCTTGGTAAAAGGTTGGTATCTTGGACAAGAAAGAAGAAAAAATACACATCCCAATCCATAGCAGAAGTAGAGTATGTAGCAGTAGCAGTGAATTGTTCTAACATTGTTTGGTTCAAACAATTGCTGGAAGGAATGAAGGTTGAGATCAAAGAGCTAGTAGTCATGTATTGTGATAACACCAGCACAATTAACATATCAAAGAATCCAGTAATGCATTCCAAAACAAAGCACTTTGCTACAAAATATCACTTTTTCAGAGAACTGGTGCAGGACAAAGAAATTAGATTGGAATATGTCCATACAAAAGAACAAATTGCAGACATATTCACCAAGCCATTACCTAAGGATGCATTCTTGTATCTAAGAGGTAAGCTAGGGTTCATTCCCTTATCTGAAGCTCACTAAATGAAGTTTAGCAATGCATCAACAAGAACCTAGCTAATAATCAATCAGTTGATGTAGTATAATCAAGAGAATATTGCATATGAATCAGTACTCAAGGTACATTGATACAAATTCGGCATGTGTTTCCAAAGAGCAAGAAGTGTACTATCATAGCTTTATCTTTTTGGATACAATTGTCTAATTGTGTGTTGTCTTTGATGTCATACAAATGTCACATTAGTTATCAGTCAGTATCTACCAAGCTCAGTTGGTTAGTAAGGTAATTTTCAGTGTCTACTGAGCATTCCTCGAAATTACTCTGCGTAGATAGTGTCTACCAAGCTCACTCAAGTGTCGAAGGAAAATGTGGTAGGAAGTAGTGTTAACTGAGCTCACATGGTTAACGAAGGGAAGTTAGTGTTTACTAAGTTCACTCGGTCTCCAAAGGATTTTTGCAAGTTCACAGTGTTAACTGAGCTTCTATTGGTTAATACAGGAAATCATTTCAGGAATAGTGTTTATCGAGTTAGGTCAGCCAATGAAAGATTTTGTTAATTTGAGAAATGAAGTTTAATTGTTTCAAGTATTAATTCTAGCCAACTGAAGTAATGATTATTGATGATTGTAAGTTGTAATTGGGCTGACTTGATAATCTGAAAGGTATATATGAAAGGTCAAATTGAGAATTCTAAAGTATGAGTGAGTATGCAAGTGTATTGATTGTTTGAAGAAGAAAGTGTGAGTGAATGTGAAGGATGGTTAGATATCCTTGAGGAGCAGCAAAGTTATATTTGATCAGGAAGGATCTAGTGAAGCAAAATAGAGATCTATAATCAGCAATTCAGTTGCATCTAATTCAGGTCATTTCATTATTACTTTCTTACTATTGTAGCAGTGATTCCAAAATCTCTTAGCAGAGTTCGTTTAATCGCCAGTTGTAAATCCTCTAACAAGGTGACAGTTCCATTGAATTGTTCTAAAGACCTTTTGCAAGGCCACTCCTAACAAGTTGATGTAGAGGTATGGGCTAACAAAAAATATCCTAGGATATTTTGATCACCAACCTAGCATGACAAGAGAAAGACCCAAACTTCTACACCTTTGCAATAAAACAAGATTTAAAGGATCACTTCTAATCCATGCAACTATGGTTTGACAAGACTTGACTTCTTACCCTCAAATGGTGGATTTACACATTTTGGATCTATTAACATACTTGGGGTTGAACACATGTTAAAAAGACCAAGGAATCACTGCCAAATAGCAATCCAAACCCAACCTTCACTATTATGTCCTAGTAATGCAACAACAAGCCTAGTAGCCCTTCCAAAAGCAATTTGTGCCATAAGTGCAAAATCCTCCAAAGGACCCTAGGAAAAAATTACCATTCTTAACACCCTTTATTGATTTTGACATACTCCCAAAATGACAATTTCTAGTTTTGTATTTCAGCCTTCTAAAATACCAATTCTAGACAGGCCTAATTGCCTCAATTAGGTCTATTTTACAAAGGAAGTACCAAAAATTCAAGGAAATGGAGCAAACCAATGCATGGAACATCTATGTTAGGACAAGAAAAGAGGGATTCCAAAGTTTCACCCACTGGCTCAAACCCCAAGGCATGTAATTTAGCAATTTTTAGTATGCAGCAGAGTTGTCACATGAGGATGCCAACTCATTCTTGATTATACTGTACAGCCACCATTTGATCCTACCCTAAAACCTCCAAAATCCTAAAGTACACTTGACAATCTCCCATTCCCCTAAAAATCAGATTTTTCCAATGGTGGAAATGGGAGATATTGCCATTTTTCTCCAAAACCCTAGGTGGTTAGGGTTTGTAACCAAGTTCAACAAAAAAACTTATAACTCCCAACTCCTAGCATTTTAGAGGCTCAAAGTAGGCTCATTGGAAAGGTAACTCTTCAAGATTTTATAAAACCTGATCCTCCAGTCCACCAAAGCTCATATAGTCTGTTCAATAAGCAAAAAATAATGTTTTTGCAGGAAAAATGGTAGTTTTTATTGATTCAAAGGTAAGATATTACATTTCTATGTCTTCCATCTTCTTGTAAGGGTTTATGAAGACCTTCCTCCAATTGGTCCAACCAAAATTTGAAGGTTGTGACCATTGGAGGGAACTTATTACAACCAAAATTTATTAATATAAGATAAATTTTGCATTATTGTCATGATTATGCAACTTATTTTGATTTTGAGATTCTAACATAACTTCTAAGAGACTCTAACACTTCCTAAGACCTTTGACATGAACCCAGGAGACTACTAGATCCCTATGGCATCATGAAACAACTGGCTTATACAAATACCAAAAGTTCTTCAAGGGTTCACACAATCAGATCATCCAAGTGGCATCAATATCAGGAAGACCTTTCCACTTGACAAGGTACTGCAAATAAGTTTTATGCCTGGTCTTTTTATAGATTTTAGTGTCAAGGATCTTCTCCAATTGAAGGGTTTGGCTTGGTGGAAGTTCTTGCAACCAATCAGCATGTGATTCTTCCTCATCATTAGTACTTGTCATATATGCATTTCCTTTAGAAGGAGTTAGATCAACAATGTTAAAAATAGGAGAAATGGAAAGGGATGGTGGGAGATTGATATCATAAGCATTTTCACCAAACTTATGTAGTATTGTGCATGGTCCTATTTTTTTCATTTAAAGCTTGGTGTGTTGATCCTTAGAAAGCCTCTCCTTTCTTAGGTAAGCCCACACTTTATCAACTACCTTCAAGTGAACCTCCCTTCTCTTCTTATCTGCCATTGCTTTGTACTTTTATGCTATTTGCTCCAAACTGTTCTTGACCTATTCTTGCACCTACTTTATCATTTCTGCCAATTCTTCCCCTTTGGCACTAACTTTAAAATCATTAGGCAATTCCCTCAATTCCATAGGTCCCTTAGGATGCATGCCATAGACTGTTTGGAAGGTTTTTTTACTTGTGGATCTATTCAAGGAGTCATTAAAGGAAAATTCATCTTGTGGTAACAAGAGATCCCAACTTTGTGTGTATTTTTTTGTCAAGCACCTAAGGAGATTACCAAGAGACCTGTTTATGACCTTTTTCTGCCATCTGTTTGAGGATGATAAGTAGAACTATATTGCAAATTTTTTCCCAACTTCTTATGAAAGGTTCTCCAAAAGTGACCTTGGAACTTGGCATCCCTATCTAACACAATAGACTTAGGCAACCCATGGATTCTAACAATTTCCTTGAATAATAATTGTGTAATATGTGATGCATCAGAGTACTCTTGAATGGTAATAAAGTGTGTCATTTTTCTAAAATGGTCAACAACCACAAAAATTTTATCATAGCCTTGTTCTATCCTTGGAAGTCCCATAACAAAGTCCATTGAAATAGCTTGCCATGGCCTAGAAGGTATAGGAAGGAGTTGATAAAGACCTTGGTTATTTGATGTTCCTTTGGCTTGGTGGCATATGACACAAGTTTCCACAAATTTTTTGACATCATTTTGCATTTTTGGCCAATGGTAATGCCTCCTAACTACTTCTAATGTTTTATCTAGACCGAAATGGCAACTCATTCCCCCACAATGATTTTCTTTGATAATGTTATCCCTCATTAAACACCTAGGGATACATAATTGATGTCCCTTAAAAAATAAACCATCTTGAATGAGATATTTAGAGAAATCAGTGTTATACCTTCCCACTAATGTAGTGCATACCTGATAAATGTTGCCAAAATCAATGTCATCTTTGTAAAGGTATTTGAGAGAATTTATCAAAATCTTTCGAGTTGAATTTGCTACACCAAAATGATCATCCCGTTCAATGCATCAGCCAACTTGTTGGCTTGGCACTTCTTATGTTTAATGCTGAAAGAATATGCCTGCAATTGTTCCATCCATTTAAGATGTCTTACATTCAATTTATCTTGGGAGTTTAGATAACTTAAGGCATGGTTATCAGTGAAGACTACAAATTCTTTAGGCAAGAGATAATGTCTCCATTTTCTAAGAGCTTGGACCATAGCATAAAGTTCTAGATCATAGGTGGAGTATTTCTTCTTGGCATCATTTAATTTTTTCTGAGAAAAATGCAACTGGCTTTCCATCTTGACTTAGGACTACACCAATAGATAGGTTGCTATCATTTGTTTCCACTATGAAAACCTTGTTGAAATTAGGGAGGAATAGTATAGGATATTGTGTAATTCTAGATTTAAGGTATTCAAAGGCATCATTGGCTTGTTTTGTCCATACAAACTTAAATTTCCTTCCACCTTTAATGGTATCTAATATTGGAGCACATACATGGCTAAAATTTTTCACAAACTTCCTATAAAATGTGGCTAACCCATGGAAGCTTTTAACATCACTTTGTGTCTTAGGAGGAGGCTAGTTAACTATTGCTTCAACCTTTGAAGGATCCATTTTCAAAGTACCTTGAGAGATCATAAATCCCAAGCAGGTAAGTTCCTTTTACAAGAAGGTACACTTTTCAAGGTTGATAATTAGTTTATGTTCCTATGACCTTTTGAATACCAAACTTAAGTGTTTAAGATGCTCTTCCAAACTGCAGCTAAATATCAATATATCATCAAGATAGATAACCAAAAACTTTCCATTGTAGTTTTGAAAAATCTCATTCATTAACCTCATGAAGGTTGAAGGTGCATTACTTAATCCAAATGGCATAACAAGCCATTCATACAAACCCTCTATTGTTTTAAATGTTGTTTTCCATTCATCACCTGGCTTTATCCTTATCTGATGATAACTTGATTTTAAATCAATTTTTGAGAAGTAAGAAGCACCCCCTAATTGGTCAAGCAAATCCTCTATTCTTAGAATTGGAAACCTATATTTAATAGTTATCTTATTGACTACCTTGATGTTAGTACACAATCTCCATTTTCCATCTTTCTTTTGAGCCAAAACAGCAAGCACTGCACAAGGACTCAAACTTTTCTAAATTAGACCTTTTCCTAGCAATTCACTGACTTGTTTAGCAATCTCAGCATTTTGTGCAGGTGTCATTTTGTAAGGGGCTTTATTGGGCAAAGAAGCACTAGGTATAAAGTCTATTTGATGACTTACATTCGTAATAGGTGGTAAGGAAGAAGGTAAATTAGTTGCCACTATCCCATGATACTCCTCAAGAAGTTTTTGCACCTCTTTGGGGATTGGCTTAGCTTTTTCAATCTTCACTTCCTCTCTAGGTTTATGGATCAATACATACCCCTCATCTAATTCTTTAATTGTTTCAAACATCTCCTTTTCATTCACATAAACCACTAAAGGCTCCTTTTCATGTTTTTGATCAGGCAAGGGTTTCAAGATGTAAGTTTTTCCATCCCTAATTATGGTATAGGTATTCTTCCTGCAACTATATGTTGCATCCATGTCATATTGCCAGGGTCTGCCAAGCAGAAGATGGCAGGCATCCATCTCCAGTACATCACATAGGACAGTGTCCTTAAAGTCACCCAAGGAGAATTCCACCATGGTTTGTTCAGTCACAAGGGTTTTTTGACCTTTAGTGAGCCATGAAACATGATAGGGGAAAGGATGGGGGGTCTTAGTTAATTCTAACTTGTGCACCATTTCCTTAGAAACTAGATTTTCAGTGGAACTAGAATCTATTAACAAATTACATACCTTCCCTTGGCATTTGACCCTTATCCAAACAAATTCTTTCTTTGTGGAGGCTCTTGAGTATGTGCCACTTGCAAAAATGATTGTCTCATCATCAATGCTATGCCTTCTTTTGCTTCAAGGTCTCTTTCTTCACGGACAAGTTGACCTCTCCTTTCACCTTCATTTCCATTTTCTTTCTCCAAGCATTTATTGGAGTAGTGTCCTATTTGATTGCAGTTGTAACATTTTGGAGGCCTATCTGATCTTCCTCTACCCTTGCCAAAGGGTCTTCTACCTCTTGCATATCCCCTTGAACTAGATTCTCCTTGCTCTTTGGTCTCTTGATCAAGAGACTTGTCTGACTCCCCTTTATTCCAAGAATTTTTTATTTCTCTATCATTCCTTCCTCTACCTATTCCACCTTGTTCACTCCTCCTTTTGAACCTCTCTTCTACCTTGGAAGCCAAAATGTAACATTTTTGGATAGTAGTTATGGTGGTTAGGCTCAATTCATATTGAATTGGCAATTTGAGTCCTTGCAAGTACCTTGCAAGTTTCAATTTCTCTGGTTCTACAATACCAGACTTCATCACAAGATTGTAGAATTCTTTAGTATATGTTGAGACATCCATGTCTTTTTGTCTCAATCCCATCCTCCTTTTCTTGAGTTGCACTTCATAATCTACAGGTACATAGGCTTTTCAGAGAAAGGCTACCATTTTCTCCCATGTGGAGACCTAATTTTTGTCTTTCTTTACCCTATCATCTTGGATAAAGTTCCACCATACCAATGCAGACCCTCTTAGCCTTGACTTAGCTATCTTAACTTTCTGATTTTCAAGGATAGTTTCACAATCAAAGAAACTAGTTAGGGCATTCACCCAATCCACAACAACATCAGGATCCATCTTTCCACCATAAGTGGGCAAATCAAACTTAGCATCTAAGGATCTCCTTTCCATGGACTTTAGAGTCTTCACAAGCAGCCTCTGATCTGAAGGGCATTCTTCTTCTTCTTCCTCCAAAAGGGGTTCATCATCACTCCCTTTTTCAAAATCACCAAAGTTCCCACTGCTCTTCCCAAGCTTTGCCTTAAGCCTAATTATCTCATCCCTCATCTGCATTATCTCAGTATTTTTCAGATCATCCTTGCTTCTTTTCTCAGTCTCCTTTCATTTTTTTTCCCTCAAATACTTCACAATCTCAACATTTGTCATCCTTGATGACAATCCATCTCCTTCTTCTTCAAACAAGATGAAAAACTTCAAGCCTTAGAGATCTTAAGTCTCTGGTATCAATTGATGCAGAGGTATGGGCTAACAACAACTATCCTAGGATATGCCAATCACCAAACTAACATGACCACGAAAACACCCAAACTGTTGCACCTTTGCAATAAAACAAGATTTAAAGGATCACTCCTAATCCATGCAACTATGGTTTGACAAGACTTGACTTATTACCCTCAAATGGTGGATTTACACATTTTGGATCTATTAACATACTTGGGGTTGAACACATGTGAAAAAGACCAAGAAATCACTAACAAACAACAATCCAAACCCAACCTTCACTATTATGTCCTAGTAATGCAGCAGCAAGCCTAGTAGCCCTTCCAAAAGCAATTTGTGCCATAAGTGCAAAATCCTCCAAAGGACCCTAGGAAAAATTAACATTTCGAAAACCCTTTATTGAGTTTGACATACTCCCAAAAAGATAATTTTTGGTTCTATATTTCAGCCTTCTAAAACACTAATTCTAGATAAGCCTAATTGCCTCAATTAGGTCTATTTTACAAAGGAAGTACCAAACATTCAAGGAAATGGAGCAAACCAATGCATGGAATATCTAGGGTAGGACAAGAAAAGAGGGATTCCAAAGTTTCATCTATTGGCTCAAACCCCAAGGAAGCAATTTTCAGTATGTAGCAGAGTTGTCACATGAGGATGCCAACTCATTCTTGCTAATACTGTATGGCCACCATCTGCTCCTACCCTAAAACCTCCAAAATCCTAAAGTACACTTGACAATATCCCATTCCCCTAAAAATCAAATTTTTCCAATAGTGGAAATGGGAGATATTGTCATTTTTCTCCAAAACCTTAGGTGGTTAGGGTTTGTAACCAAGTTCAACAAAAAAACTTATATAACTCCCAACTCCTAGCATTTCAGAGGCTCATAGTAGGCTCATTAGAAAGTTAACTCTTGAAGCTTTGATAAAACCTAATCCTCCAATCCACCAAAGCTCGTACAGTTCGTACAATAAGCAAAAAACAACATTTTTGCAGGAAAAATGGTAGTTTTTATTGATTCAAAAGAAAGATATTACATTGTATGTCTTCCACCCACCTGTAAGGGCTTATGAAGACCTTCCTCCAACTGGTCCAACCAAAATTTGAAGGTTGTGACTGTTGGAGGGCACTTATTACAAATAAAAGTTATTAATATAAGATAAATGTTGCATTATTGTCATGATTATGCAACTTATTTTGATTTTGAGATTCTAACATAACTTCTAAGAGAGTCTAACACTTCCTAAGAACTTTGACATGACCCTAGGAGACTACTAGATCCCTGTGACCTCATGAAACAACTGGCTTATACAAATACCAAAAGTTGTTCAAGGGTTCACACAATCAGATCACTATGCAAGAAAGAGCCTAATTAACCAAAATATGCTAGAATCAAGGATTGAGAAGGCCTAGAAGACCTTAAGAATACTTAATTTTGATGGGATGCTCCTACACCACAAGGTGATTAAATCCTCTAACAAGGTCACACCTAACAGTGTGCTTTTTAACCTTTAACCAGGTTGGTTGCTTATAGGGCTCACTTCAGAAGAGTGAAAATCAGTAGCTAGTTACTTGGTGGTTTTTCCCATATTGGGTTTCCACATTAAATTTGGTGTTTCTTGTGTTCATTTTATTTCCTTTATGATTGCATGTTAATCACTGTGAATGTTTAAGATCAGTTAAAGTTAACATACACTACATTTATTGAGTTACAACAAATTTCTATATGTTTACTGAGTGACAGCAATAAATAGTTTTATCAGACATCTAAGGGATTTGTGGATTTGTTTTTATGGTAACTGGTTCACCCCCCGCACCCACCGCCCCCCCCCCCCCTCAGTTACTCCATCTATATTTCCAACATATCTTTGTAAAATTTTGTAGAGGGAGAAACTTTCTGTCAAAAGAAGTCTTGTTCTCAAAATTTTATTGTGTTATGACATGTTGTGTTTCCATTAATGCCAAAGAGAGATATTGTTGGATACAATTGATTAATTGTGTGTTGTCTTTGATGTTACACAAATGTCATATCAATTGACAAAAAATGCTTACTGGGCCCACTTGGTCAGTAAAGATAGTTTTTCTTGTATACCGAGCATTCATAGGTTTACTTTGAAAAAATAACAGTGTCTACCGAGCTCACTCAGGTGTCGAGGGAATTGAGGCAGAAAAGAGTGTTAATCGAGCTCACTCAGTTAACGAAGGGAAAGTTGGATAGAGTTAGTATTCACTGAGTTCACTCTGTTGCCAAAGGATTTCTACAAGTTTGCAGTGTTAACTGAGCCTTTGTTAGTTAACATAGGAAATCATTCTAAAGTTAGTTTATACTGAGCAGGGTCAGCTTACGAAGGACTTTTCTTGTTTTGGCATATGAAGCTTAATTACTTTATGTATTGATTCTAGCCGACTATGATGATGAATATTAGTTATTGTAATTTGAATTGGGCCAACCTAACAATCTGAAGGTATAAATAAAAGGTCAAGTTGAAATTTCTAGTGTGTGTGCAAGTGTATTGATTGAATTGAGAAGAAAAGAGAGGGAGTGAACTTAAAGGATAAGCAGGTATCCTTGTGGAATAGAAAAGTAATATTTGATCAGGAAGGATCAATTTTAAGTAGAATAGAGATCTAGATTCAACAATTCAGTTGCATCACAATCAGGTCGTTTCATTATTACTCTCTAACCATTGTAGTAGTGATCTAAAATCTCTTAATAGATTTGGTTTAACAACTACTTGTAAATCCTCTAACAAGGTGGCAATTCCATTGTATTTTTTTAAGACCTCTTGCAAGGCCACTCCTAGTAGGGTGATTAAATCCTCTAATAGGGTCACACTTAACAGTGTGTTTTGTAACCTTTAACAGGGTTATCTCTTAACAGGACTTACTTTAGAAGAGTGAAAAATAGTAACTAGTTACATTGGTGGTTTTTCCCAAATTGGGTTTCCACGTTAAATCCTAGTGTCTCATGTGTTCATAATATTTCTTTATGCTTGTAAGATTAATTACAGTTAATATTTTAAGATCTGCTAAAGTAATTCACACTCTAAATTTACCAAGTTACAGCATTCTCTGTGTGTTTACCGAGTAACAACAACAATCAATTTTCTCAGTCTAAATTTTAGTGTTGACATCTAAGGGATCTGGGATTTATTTTAGTGGTAACTGATTCACCCCCCCCCTCCTCTCAGTTACTCCTTCTATATTTCTAGCACCCCCTTGTAGAAAGAGATACCTATATGTCTTATTGAAGTTGATGAAAGATCAACCCCATAGCTCCCAAGAATCACTTGCATGAAAACACCTATCTCAAAAAGAGAGAAGCAAAATCTATGGAGGCTGAAATTCCTAGATCAATAGAGGAGACATTCTTGACGAGCAAAAAGAGAAATTTTTACCAACCAAAAGTGAATGATTTTTTGTACAAAGAGAGATCATCCTTATAAAGGAGATAAAAACACTAAAAGGTAAAACCTATGTTGCATTATAATAATTAATAAAAGAATTAATTATTAGATGCCTAAAGTTTATCTTACGTAAAATAGAGTTAATTTAAAAATATCTAATAACTCTAACACCCCCATTAAGATAAACTTGGGGAGTAGCTAAAAACCTAGAAACTATTACTAAAAGTGAATTTGGGTCCTGACAATAAATTCTAATGAGGTACCCAAGCACAACCAAATCTCTGTAAAGAGAAGAAATAGAGAAAACCACATGGGAAAAACCCTGCTCTAAGAAGCGATGGAAAAAATGGTGAAAGAACTAGTGAAGGTTTGAAGAAGCCTCCAAAATAGAGAATATCCTAGAAGATAGGAATAAAAGATGATCACAAAGAACACTACTGAAGCATGTAGAAGCTAGAAATCTCTATCAAAAAGTAACTACCGATCTAAAGAACCTCCACTAAAATAGAACCTGACTAGGTAGAGAAGACTATAATCTGCAAGAGTGGTCTCAAAAGACACTATTCAAATTAGGAGGCACGCAAAGGAAAATAATTGAACTTGAAGATACAAATTAAATGAAACACCAAAGCCTAAAGAGTTGATCAATCAAACATGGAAGGTTGCATCCAAATTAGAAACATAAAGAAAAGTGTCTCTATGGTAAATGGTCCATCTCACCGAAATGCATATGTACCCAAACGTTGCATCCACATAGTACTTAAGAACAAATACTAAATACATAGCTCACTCAATTGAACTAAGCAAGCATAATAACTAACAAAAGAACCCCCCTTAATGTTTTAAAAGATTTTTTAGATATTGTAAAATAATTAAATGTATTTATACTTTATTTTAGGATAAATTACAATCATATAAAAATGCTTATGAATATTTCATTACAAATTCTAAAATAAAAAATACTTATTTGTATTTTTTTAGGATCAATTAGTTTTAAATTTTTCTAAACAAATTATTCAATTTTTAAAAAGTAGTACTACAGTAAAAAGTTTATGTCAATTGGAAAAAGTGGGCCTAAAGAATTGCATTTCAAGGAATCACAATCAAGATGCACAAAATAATACATATGTATGTATTGAGGTGATCAATCTTAGACATGTCATGAGGCTAATGTCATGGATGGAATACTCACTGACAAAGGAAGATGGAAAAAAAAAGGTTTAACATAACCCCCCCTCCCCCCCCCCCCACCATGGAACTTTAATTAGAGTAGTGCATGTACAATAAGGCACAATATATAATGAATCCAAAGAATAAAATAATTTGTATGAGTGCCCTTAGATGAAACTACTCGAATCAGAAGGAAAAACATGGGAAAATAATTGAAGTGTAAATACATATGAAATATGACACTTTATCTCATTGTAGTTGCAAAAATGCACACAAATGATGTGTAAAAAGACCAGAAGAGACATAAGGCTCATACAAAAGATAGTCCAATCCATGAAAAATTGTATGAAGCAACAAAATCGATCCTCAACTCAAATACCATGTTGAATTTGATGAAAGATCAACTCCACAACTCCCAAGAATCACCTGCATGTAAATACATGTCATAGAAAGAGAGAAACAAAAGCTATGGAGGTTGGAATTATTAGATCCACATAGGAGACATTCTTGATGAGCAAAAGAGAAATTGCTATTAACCAAAAGTGAATGAATGTGTGTACAAAGAGAGATCATCCTTATAAAGGAGATCAAAACCCTAAAAGGTAAAACTTAGGTTGCATTATAATAATTAATAAAATAATTAATTATTATATGCATAAACTTTAGCTTAAGTAAAATAGAGTTAATTAGAATTTTACAACATCTACTTTATTTTCTAGAGATGATTGATTTCTCTTACAACTCATATTTATTAGACTCATCATTATTATCACTGACATCTTGTTTATGTTTGATTGTATTGATAAATTTAGACATGGCCTTTGGTTTACCTTTATCTTCATACATTGCATCTTCAATATATCCCAATCCTATATTTCCTTTTTGATACTTAGGATTTCTAAAAATTGGTTGTAGGAAATCACCTCTATTCAATCGCATAGGCCCACTTCCTTTATATGTCATCTTTACTATTAAAGTTAGCCCATTCCCATAGTGTTTGGGAGATATGTTCTCATACTTAAAAATTATTCTTTCTATTCTATATAAAGAAGTTAATTTACATTTTTATTAGTATTCAATATGCTACCACTTATAAAAGTGCCAAACATAATTATGGGACAAGGACCCGATCTTCTTTACTTTTGTGATTAAAGACTTTCCATATGATCTAGGGGATAAAGGTAACCTTATTATGAAAAATGTATATCCCAGAGTGCATTAACCTATGCTTTATTCCTTGATGTCAATTTCAAGGTTAAATGACTTGGATGTTGATTATTCATTACTAGAATCACTATTTATTGAAGAAGATATAGCTTAATTATGTGGTACCAAAGATTCTAATAATGACTTCAAAGTATTGCAATACTTAAAAGGATTGAGGTTTCCTTTTACTATTATCTCTTATCCATTATAGGATAACTTCAAGCATTAATGGTAAGTTGATGGTATTTCTTTCATAGAGTGGATTGAAGGACATTCCAAAAGGATGCTATATGCTAGTTTCATACCAAGAACTCGATAAATAACATATTTAACCATGAGAGCTACTCTAATAGTTAAAGAAAATGAACCTTTGGATGATCTTTCCTCCTTATCATAAGATTTAATTTTAATTTTCTTCTTAGGATCTATGATTTTTTTTTAAAATCCCAATGCAAGGACTAGTTTTAAGGTACATATATTTGGGCCCACTCCTCTATCTATTAGAAATCTTTGATTTTATGAGTTTGGATAGGGGCTTCAATATGAGCATTGTGAGGTTGGTTAATGACAATGTCATCATTTCTAGTGAAAGATATGTAATGTGGAGTGGTCAAATTTCCCACCATATCTTGTAACTAATCTTGATCTAGCTTTGTAGGGACATTGGTTTCTCATAGAGTCTTTTCAAGAATTTCCCTATAGGACATTGATAATTATAAATCTCTAGTATATATATATTTGTCCAAGTATTTTATTCAATTCATCCAAAAGGCCATTATACTAATTTAAGACATGGAAGACATAGATGAAGTACCTTGGAGAGTACATTTTGATTGACCTCTAGTGGTAACATTAACCAGTTTAGACTCCTTTTTCTCATTGATAATAATCAAATTGGCATAATATCAATGAGGATCAACCTATAATATTTCTCATTATAACTACAATGATTTCCACTTTCGGTATTAAAGGAACTACCTTTATTATTATGTTCATGCTTCTAGGTGAGATTGTGTGTGAGTTTATCAACATCAAAATTTCATATCATACTCAATGATCCATCATTAGGATGAAAGAGCTAAGAATTTAGAGAAATAATATGTTGTAGATCCAGACTTAATAAAAATAAAAGAGAGAAGGGCAAGGATAACCAATGCACAAATCAAGAGAAGAATTAAAAACAAAAAATAGGGCAAATGAAAGATGAGAAGAAAATAAGAGAAAAGAAAGGTAAAAAGAGATGACAAATCAATTAGTCCTAAAACTATAAAATGAATAAAAATCACAATACATCAAACTTAAAGAAAAGTACATATTAATGTCCAAACTTGTATATCCAAGATTTCATGTATATATATGTATATGTATATGTATGTATGTATGTATATATATATACATATGTATATACATATGTACATATATATACATACATACATACATACATATATACATTTATATATATGTATGTATATATATATATATATGTGTGTGTGTATATATATATAATATATATACATACATATATATGTATGTATGTATGTATATATATAATCAATACAAAATTATCAAAGAATAAAAGAGAATATATCTAATAGGTAAGTGAAGTGAGCACCATTGAGAACTAGTAGAGATTAATAAATAGATATATAGAATAGTGTATGAATTGTTATTATATATCAACATAATATATACATAATCATAAATGCAAATAAATATTAGTGAACCTAGAAAATAAAGCAACTTTTTTCCTATATATGCAAATATACAACTACGAGCTAAATGTATTGACTATGAATAAAAAATAACAAAAGGGGGCTATATATATAAATATAAAAGAACAAAAAAAAAAACTAAATAAGAAAACACAAATGAAACATGAAAAATGAAACACAAACGAGTTTAGAAGATTAAACAAGAAACCTATGTGGAAAAGCTAAAATTAAAGAAAGGAAAAAGAAAAGGAAAAATTAAAACAAGAAAGAAGAAATGAACATGAAGTGCCAATAAAAATTGACCAGTCCAGAAAAAAAGGAAATGTGTGTGTGTGTGCGCGCGTGCGCACGTACGTGCACGTGCACACGCGCATACATCCATACATATGTATGTGTGTGTGTACAAGTGTGTGTGTGTGTGTGTGCGCACGCGCACGCGTGCACATACATCCATACATATGTATGTGTGTGTGTGTACAAGTGTGTGTGTGTGTGTGTGTGTGTGTGTAAGTGTGTGTGTGTGTGTGTGTGTGTGTGTGTGTGTGTGTGTGTGTGTGTGTGTGTGTGTGTGTGTGTGTGTGTGTGTGTGTGAAGGAATGAAAAAAGGGACACAGAAGAACAAGAGGCTCCAAAATAAAGTTTTAAAGGAAGAAAAACAAGGAGCAAAGAAAGTACAAGAGGATGAAAATAAATGAAGAAGATCTAAAAATAAAATAAAATAAAATGGTGTGGGTGTGAGGGAGAAAGGAAGGGACCACCAGAGAGCAAGACAAAACATGCAAAGGAAGAGCATTAGAAAGACAAGGGAAAGATGGAAGGAAAGAAGAAAGAAACTAAAAAGAGGATGGAACAAGGAAACCAATTGAAGCAAGCCAAGGACAAGAAGGGCAGAGAGAGAGAGAGAGAGAGAGAGAGATTGGGGGTGAGGGGGGGCAAGGGGGAGGAACGAAGAGCAAGATGACAAGTACGATGGAAAAAAGGTATAGATACAAGAGCAAACTAGTAGCAAGAGAAGAAAAAGGGGGGGAAATCTAATCTCAATCGTAATGAAGGTTGGGCCCTTACCCTTACTTGGCATCTACTATTATCCTCCATTAAGAGACCCCATCATCCCCCTATTTGACCTTTTCCCCACCTTTTTCTTCTCTTTCCACTAGTTTACTCTTGTCTCTATACCTTTTTTCCATTGTACTTGTCCTCTTGCTCTTCATTCCATAAATGTTTGGTCGAAAACTTTCAAGAATTGGTCAAAATTTTGACCAATTCTTGGTAGAAAACTTTCAAGAATTGGTCAAAATTTCTACCATTGTTTGGTTGAAAACTTTCAAGAATTGGTGGAAATTTCCACCAAACTATGAGGTTAAAAAAAAATAAAGCAGGTGAATCCACCAATGAATGCCTACCTATGGACTCTCTCTTAGATCATCTTCTTGGACCAGTGCAATTTTGGAAGAGGCTTGGCAGTGGTTGCCATTGTATAGTGCATTTGTTTAGGGATTTTGAAGTTGATCTAATGGTGAGACCTCATCTAGCATTAGGTGGCTACTTGGCACTCTAGCACTTTGTTATGAACCTATCGTGGCTAATGAGACATTTCATAATGAAAGCTCCCAGTGACCCTCTAATAGAATCAATGTTGGTGTTCAAGAAAGACATATTTTCTAGATTTTGACTATTGGCATTAGAATCCTTTCTATTGCAGGGCCATGAAGCATCCCAATTTCTATGCAAGGGCTCCCCAAAGTTGTCTCTATGCAACTTCATTAGCACAATTTGCGAAATGGTTTGATAGTGGTTGTCATTGTGGTTGCCTGGAAAGCGATCTGAAGGGCGAGCCGTCATCTAGCAGTTGTGTTGCTTATCATGAGTGATGATGGATCCATTTCCAAGAATGATCAAAGGATGAATGCAGTACCAGATTCCAAATGAAATTAATGAAATACCATTCTTGGGCAGGATGCTCACGGCTGAGAGGGTCAACCTGCACAATCTTAGGAGAAAGGAAAAAGTATACCCACTAGAATCTTCCTCAAAGTGTTTGGACAACCATAAAAAAAGATTGAGCCCAACATTTTACAAGGGTGGTAAAAGCCAACTCAAAAATATATTCCTCAATATAGCGAGCTTATGAGCATGCTTGAACAGAAATTGACAGAATATTAGTAAGCCATTCACATTCATCTTGAGATCAAAAGGTCAAGCAAAATGACAAGACAAGTAATTTTACTACGAGACATGGAAACACTAATAGTATATGCCAAAATTGAAATATTTTGATTTTTCTCATATTAAAATATAGATGACTCTCAAGTCTTCGGCATTTAACCAAAAATGAAATACATAAACAAGTGTGATCAATGGAATGCATATAACACAGTTAAGAAATTGAACACTGCACACTAACCAGGGTGCAGTGTTCAATTTCAAGACTTGAGTAATCAAAAGAGGAAAAATGGCATACCTCCTTCAAGCTAACCCATTCAAAAGTCTCCCTACTCATATTAATATCATAAATGAGTGCATGTAGTCCCTAACCATACACAAATATATTAATATATATAGTTGTTTAGTTGTTAATAGTGTCCACATCTCTTGTTTGGAGACTTTAAGCAATGGGATGATGCTCACATTTTTCCATATGGTAAATGTAATATTACTCTTTCTTTAAGGTACCATGTATTTTGATAACAAAATCAACTTATAACTGGCAAAAAATGGGACCTGAAAGAAAAGAAGAATGGTTCTGCATGTGTGGGCATGTGGGCATATTACTACAATACAAAAAGCACATGTAAAGCTAGATAGATAGATAGAGAATAATCTGAGCATTACAAATAACCATAAGAACTAATAAAGTTTACTCTGCAAGAATCTATTTCTATAAGAAAGATCTATATTTGGTGAAGGGTCAAAAGATCCAAGAAAAGCCAGTGGACTAGTACTGAGACAAGGGGAATTTGAGAGAAATCATGAGGAAGAGTTGCAAATTTCTACCTGTATGACTAGTTGGGCATATCAAGTCACTTTTGAAGTCAATAACCACTATAACTAATAAATTTCACTCTACAAGAACCCATTTGTACAAAAAATATCTCTATTTGGTGAAGGGTCAATAGGTCTGGAAACGAGCAGCATATAAGTAGCAGGATAAGGGGAGGGTGAGAGAAATAATGAGGAAGAATTGAAAATTTATACTTGTACAACTAGTTGGACATATTAGTCACTTTAGAAATAACTTGTTAAAAAATATTATAATAAACATATCCAAGTATCTACTTAACTGGTAATGTAATCTTATGACAATTCCTATTCATTTTAAAGTAAATTTCAAGGAAAGCTTTAGTTGTATAGTTGGGGTTATGCCTACTGCTATAATTTTTTTCAATTTTAGATCCTTAGCAATCATGAATAATATTCAAACTTGTCATATATACTAAAAAGGTAAACATAAGCCATGGATCTAGGTTTTTTAGACAACACATAATGAAAGAGTGTGTGCTAAAAGATACCAAAAATGTGGCACTGTAATCTTTAAAACCCCAACCTTGCAAGAAAAAAAAACCAAGTAGACAAAAAAATATTGTGGCAATGACCCTACAATATATGAAGTGGGACCTCTTCAAGTATAAGGTTTTTTTCAGTGGCCTTGTGTTATAACAAAAAAAAATGTTTACTGAGTAGCAATATTTCACATATCATAATTTCCATAAAACAACAACCAAATTATTAACATTGAACTTAAATAATTTCAATGCCTTAATTGGATCAGAATTAGTAATAATAGTCTCATAAAAGCTATTTTCTTCTGGCCACCTTGTCTTCACTTTCTTGCCCACCAAGGGGTCAAGAGTTACAGCTTCACTCAAACCTGGAGGCTCTAATGGTCCTTGGTTCCCAAACTATCCTCTCCATGTTGTTGGAAGAGTAGGAGGTAACTACTGAGCCTTGATTGGGGTAGACAACACAGGCATTTGTTGATTCTGCAATAAAAAATAGTTCTCTTTTATTATAGAACTTATAAATACTTGGAATGATTTAGAAGACAAATATTTAGAGTAATAAAAAAAGAATTGAGAAAATTTAGAAATTAATTGCTCACTGCTTTGGTTTTCTTGTTCTTAGTTCCAAGAGAAGCTCCTCTTTTTGTTGATGATGAAGGTTGTGTTGTTGCAGCAATTGGCAAAGGATGCATCATTGAATGTGGTGGCATTGGTAGAGATGGCAACACATGAGCTATTTTCTTTTTCTTCTGTGATGCTGAAATAGTTGGACTAGGGGATGGATCATGGGCTGGTGCCACCTTGGTTAAGAGTTCCATATCTCTATTCTCTAATCAAAAATTTAAATAACTAATAAGAAACATTTCGTCCTGTATAGTTTTTGGAGATTCTCTAGTGTTGAACAAGCAAAACTTTAAACTACAGAGATCTAAAAGGAGTCTCACAAATAACAATGTGCATAATAGTTAATAATGTTTCATCATAAGAATTTGTCCATCTCCTTAATCAAATGAATGAAAGAACCTAAAATGTCAAAATGAGCATAGATTTAATTTTCCCCATTAAAAATTTGTTTCTTGTAATTGTATGTATTACAATGAGCATGTATTGAACCTTATTCGTCTCAATAAATCATTTACATTGACTCTCCCCAAGAGTTTCCTATGCTCCTCATTGGAAACTCTAAGTTCTTTTCTCAACTCAGAAAACAAACCCTCTTTTACCTAAAGCAAATTGTTTTTAAAGAACCCATAAGTTTCAAGATAAAAATATAAAATTCAAGACATGTAAGTTAACTCCCTAAAATCTACAAGCACAACAAGCAAAAAGTTCTTCAAAAATGAAATAAATAGAAAGAAAAGAAAAGAAAATTAATGTCAAATAATGAAATGTGTGATAGAAGACACTGACGAGTATGTAGTACAAAATAGGTAAATACTCATGTAATTGCATCTGATTGTGCCTTGAAGGCTCTAAGAACAAAACTCTATGCCTCTTGTTCAAGCAAATGAATTTGAGGCTCCATATCATTCTAAATTCTAGCATATGACATTGGACCTACAAAAGGTTTTCCATTCCCAAAAATCTAGCTACCACCTCTTGCTAGTTGATTTTGATGAGAAGGAGGAATATCATCATCTATTCCTGCTCTAGTTTCAGAATGAATGCATGAAAATCATTTTATAGTAGATAAAACATTTGAACATTGCAATAAGATAAAAATAGATATAGCCATATCAAAAAATGCAATAGCAAGTAAGAATAAGACATGCAAAAGTATCATTATGGCCTCAAAACAAGAAATAAGAAGCAAACAATGAATTTAATAGCTAAAAGAAAATGGTAGTTGAATATCAAAGGCTCACACTGGCACATATAGTGAAATTAAGAACACTAAAGAAAAGAAAAGGGGGATAAAATCACCATCACAAAGGATCTCAAATACTTTATGAGGGTATATTACATGAACCCACTTTGTTATAATTAAAGAAACTTCCACTATTTTCAAATTTTTCATCCTTTACTTAACAGATTAAAGAAAATGCTAGATAAATATAAGTGGTTCACCTTGTGGCCTATTCAGTAAAACTAAGCATATTGAAGAATAAAAAAACAAAAAGGAATTTCACCCTTAGAAACTCTATCAGAAACTTTATGAAAATGTATTGTGTGACCCCACTTTGTTTTGACATGGGCTAAGCTCCTTACAAAACATACTTGAGACAAAAAAATGTCAATTTTCCTTTTTCTCACATTCATAAAATATGCAGATCATGAAGAAAAAATACTGAAAATTTTGCAAAAATTTGTTGTATTTTCAAGTTTTTGAAATTTGGTCATTGGTGCATTTTGTAGGGAGATATCGAATAAATGGCATATTTCAATAAGCATAAACAAATTTTGGTCATCAAATCACTGACATGCAATGGTCTACAATTCAATTCTACACAAAAATGTACAAACTATTGTAACTTAATTTTTTTAAAATGAAACAAGAAGCAGTATAAGATGATTGATAGCACTTAGTGACATGTTTATGGTAGATAATCTTTTTACATCATTCATTATTAGTTGTGAACAATCTTGTGCTTGGGTAATAAGGTATGAGCAATGCTGGATTTTCTCATTTAAAGCTTGTTTTATGATAAGCTCTAGCCTGGTATAATTCTAAACTTTTTATTATAGAACTAAAAATATTGATGCAAAATTTGAATACTAACAAATAACACTAAAAACTTATGGGGTTAACTAATATTATATTGATCAATCAACTCATGGTCAACACCTACTAAACTAACCAATCCATCTATATATAATTCTCACTCACCTAACCCATGTGTTAATATTGAAAGGACTTTATATATTTCTCCAACATGGACTACCATGGAGTGGTGCACCTCTACACCAGTCTGCTAAGGTTTTGCTCATTTTGGTAGGCTACCACCTAGCGATCTTGCCTCTTTCAAGCTTTTAAAATCCAAACTCCCTCCTATGTCATATGTCTCTACAGTATCAGTCTCCTCTTAGCTACATATTCCTAATTGAAATGGTCCATTTCTAAGCTAGACAAAGTGACATTGGTGGAAATGCCTCCTTAAAGTATTGATTGATCACTTCATTTAGATTTGACCAAGCCCCATTGCACTAGAAAAATGGATTGTGAATTCCTTGGGTTCCAAAATCTCTTCCTTGAGTTCTAGTTGTGCAGCCACTATTTTCTCACCATTTTTATGGGTTCTTGTCCTCTTTTCTCTAATATTGAACAACTCATTTCAATCCTACAGTGGATATACCTTAAGAAATTTCAATTTAGATAACTCTGCACCTTTGGAATATGAGAATTCTTGGAGAAATCAGAAACCAGATTCAAAATTTTGTTTAGTGAATTCCCCCTAATGTCCATAAGACCTGCCATGCCAAACTTTGTGTCCAAGTTAACCTTGAAAAAGGGCTTTCCAAAGCTATGTAAATATCAAAATCCTGGATTGGATTCACACTCAAAACCTAGACTATGCACACATTCCATTCAATTGCTTCTTCTAATAAACTTGTAGGAACATCTCTAAGAATTACTTTAACAAACTAGTTTCTAGCCCGCCTCTCAATTATCATGAGGATTCATGCCCACCTAGCATAGAACTATAAAAAAGATATAGAAGTAGGAGGCCCTATAACTTAATAGAACTTAATTAGTCAAAAATATTCTCCTTTCCAAATCCTTGACTTGAATCATGAAACTAAGTTCATTTCAAGGCTAATCCTGGTAGGAAAGATCCTGATGATTTAGAGACAAAAGGGACATGGAATCAGAGGATGAATCCCTTTCTTTTTCAATTTACAATTTTTTTGATACTAGAAAGAAAATTTTGGAGAAAATAATACAGAATATTGCACTAAAATAAAAATATCACACTCAATCCTTCTCTTGAACTATTGAGGATAACTAAAATACTCAACATCTTGTGAGAAAGATGAATCCAAAATGGTAAAATACAATGCCAAATAGTTTTCAATACCCAACAAATGGAAAATGTTTTGTTTGTTTCCAAGAAAGAAATCCCCACATTGAAAATTTTGAAATTAGATTTATATTGATAGAAAGATTCTATGACAAATCTACAATAGCTTAAGACACCATGACAATTACATAAGTGGAAAATAAAAAATAAGAGGGGAAATCAAATCTATTGCACAAAAATCTCAATTTGACTAATGGCCCAACACCACCTTACTTATAATAGTGTTCTAACAAGCTAGGTAGATTTGGTTAGATTAAAAAAAATGATCCTAAATATAATGCTAACTAATGATTAATGAAATAACTCAATGATATAAGATGATAAAGATATTTAGGGTATAGAAATGGAAAGAAGAAACAACTAAGACCAACTGATAGGCTAAGTGAGCTCTTTATCCAAGACACCTACACGATTCAAAGAACTACAATGCAGATTTAGGGTGCCAATTCAGCACATGTCCATCTTGTATGGATAGGCTACAGATGGTCGTACAAGAAGGTACAATAAGCTAAAACACGTAAATAGAAACAAAGTTAAGCTAAGAATATGAAACAAAAAGAAAAGTACAAACTAAAAGTATATGATTTAAAGACAAGAGAAAGGAGAGAGGAATTGCAACCCTCCAATGGAAACTCCCAATGTGTCACTTCAGTCCACTTCTCAGACCTGCACACACACATGAGGAAAAGCTTATGGTTTTTTGTTTGAGAAGCATGCCAAAGTCAAACCCATGTTTCAGTGATTCCAAATCCATGGAAGCCAAGATAAAGATGATTAGATAAACAATTATAGATATGAGAAGAAAAGATAAAGGCATTATGATATGCTAATTAAAATCTACAATAGTTAGTGCAAAGATAACTCCCCTCTGAAGCCAAGAAGTCAAAGCTCGTTGTAATAAAGGTCAATATGTGTTACTATGCAATGAAGGAGGGTGGAGCAATGATGCAAGATGAACAAAGAGTTATGAAAACTACCCAAAATGGTCAAGAAATTTGATTAACTAAGAAGCTTGAAAATGGGGGCAAATGGAGGTTTTAAATAACCCAAAGGATTCTCAATTTGGTGGCCTACCAAAGAAGGCATTACACTGGCACAGACAATAGGTGCAACACTTAATGGTCTCTTTTTCTATGAAGGTTCACAAGAATAGTGGCCACTAAACATCTATGTAGTGCACATGTGTGCTTGATCAAATTAGTCTACATGTTGAGGAATTTGAACAAAAAACAATGATTAGCTAAGCAAGATGAGGTGGAGGCATAGGTCAAGATTGGATTCAATGAAATCATAGAAATGTTACCACAAGCACTACAAACCATGAGAATTGTCTAAGTGTCTTTTTAAAATAAATTACAAACTTTTAAATTTACTTTTGGATACCATTCAAACCCTAATTTAAGGAGGTTGCCATCAAGTTCCCTCAACTTGATCAGACTTTGACATCATGTTTTGATTTAACGTTGTGAAAACTATATCTTAGGGTTTCATGAGCATTGTTTTTGTCCTCTTAATAGATCAAGACAATGATGTATTCCTATTGCATTTGCTGCTAACTAGGGTGTCTACTATAATGAGATATAGCAATATGGTATATATTTGTTTGCCCAATATTACTCTTGGTCCTTTAATGAAGCTACCTGCAAAGTTCATGTATGTCATGTATGCACACCTTGGAGAAAGATAATGGAAGTGAAAACCCTGCAAAGGTTCAGTTTGATCTTTTGGTTAAGTATCCATATCAATAATGAAAAAGGCACACAACCCATAAACAAAGAAAATTTGATCTAGGATACAGAAATCCATCACCAAATTAGATAGAATCAGATCTTCAAAAAATCTATTCTTTATGAAGTTCAAATTTTACACTGAGGTTCTAAAAATATGTATACCTCCTATAAAAAGTATGGTGTACCCTTTCTTTCAGGGCATTTAAATCCACAACTTTCAAATAACTCAAGAAAATTTTCTCTTGGTCCATAATAAAAAATTGACTTTCTGAAAGAAGCATAATGTCATCAAATAATTCATATGTTTCTGGAGCAGGCTAAAGCAAACACATGAGAATAGTTGCATTCATATGCGTATAAAATTGTTGTAGGCACTTCACGATTTGATACATTGTAGAACTATCTAGGCCTGTGGATATTTTGTCCATCAAGAACAGTAGTTCTTGGCCCAACAATCATCTCTCCTACAATCAAACAATATTTAATCTTTTTTTTTAGAGATTGCAGTCTGAAACAGAGAAAATTGTTGGAAGTTGCAATTGAGTACATTGCTTGAGATGCATACCAGTTGTAACACGTTTCTTCTATCCACGAGAAACTCACCTAAACATTTCATCTCCTACAATAGTATCTACACAAATATCCAAACCAAGAATCTATTTCCAAATTGGCATTAGTTAAATGAAATCTTGTATTTCTTAACTCGAAAAATTAGCTCTTATATTTTGAGTTAGTAAGGATACCAAGAATTAACTAGGTCAAACACATGCTACCTAGAGAATAATATTTTTCTATTCTGACTTGGTAAGGAGAGTAGGAATAAATTTATATGATATTAATCTAGTCATAATATGCTTGAAGGATTTTGGATTTAGAGTTAAACTGTGTATCTTATCTAAATCAATTTTTAGATCATACTTTATGATCTATTATCAGGACTTAATCAATTTTTAGATCATACTTTATGATCTATTATTGGGATGGTGAACTAGAAAAGAGAAGTGAATCTACACCAACTAAAAAGTGCAAGAGTGGTATAGAGTCAAGAGAGTGACACTAGAAACAAGAGAAAACATAAGAGGAAAAGGAATATTAATTTATTAATTTGGTTCTTTGCAAGACCTTCTAAAGATCTGATTAGTCACTCTTGTATTGAACTTGAAGATAGTTTTAATCATCAAATTAAAAACAATTGTACCAGTTTCTTATTGTAGCAATGCACCCTTATGACAAGTTCACCTACCTTGAGAGTGTAATTACTCTGAAGACTACTCTAGACACCAAGGGATGTTGCCTACAAATACAAAGAATAATATAATTCAAATAAATGTTTTGGAAAGAGAGGAAAATTATAAAATCTTGTTAGGCCTTGGCCCAACATCACTGCCAACACAATTACGAAGCAATATTTTATGCAACTATATAGGAAATCAAAATCTAGCAAACTAGTTCTAGTTCTTCTTTCTGTCTGCAATCAAAAGATTATATTTGATTAATTGTGCAATTTTAAAATCACAATAAGGCAATGAAAAATGCCCCCTTTCGTGAAAAGGTCTACTTTAGCCTCTGGTAAAATTCTAACTTCTTTCTCCCTTCTAACCACTTCACTTAGCAAGTCTATTCACAAATTCAACACAATAAGATTTGTTATTTCATGTTTAGAGACATAAAACCCCCTACGATTAAAAGCTATAAAAAACTACTAATGTTCTAAGAATATGGTGTGGTTGATATTTCTCACTATATCTACTTCCAACACCTTGACATCTTGTAGAGAAATCCAATGTCTCTCGAACAGTCATCAGTGACACATGTCAGTCATTCTGGCTTATGTAAGCAACAGTTTTCTAAGGGACAAACTCCTCCATTGAATGGCCATTATAAGTTATACAACCATGCATCTACAATTATAACCAAGTAAGGAGAAAAAGAAAGAAACCATCTTAAATTAATGCCTATAAATGTGGCTAGAGCAAACCTTTAAATCCTTGTCCAATCTTCTAGCCAATGCTAACAGTAGATTAGTCTTTCCAAATCCAGGTGGACCTAATAACAAGGTCATTTTGCACCAGATACTCAATTGGTTACAAAAGTGATGAGATTCAGTTGTCCTATTTTTATTCTTTCTATTAGTCAATTGCAAATTCTAAGATGCTTATCACCTAGATGGCTTTATGATTCCACTAACACTCTTAAGGATTGTGAGTTCAGTCTTCTTTGTCAGTGATAATCCAACCATACTCAAAATGCTTTATAATTCATTCACAAGATAATATAAATTATTCCATATTTTTAAGCTAGTTCAAAACTTCTTCATTCTAAAATATAGAAATTTGAAAACAAAGAAGAACAATGACTTGTCTATAGATGCTCTATTCAATAAGAGCATTCCAAATATAATCAATCTTACCCCTATAAAATTTTACTTGAGTTCCAAAGTGTAGAAAGAAATGTTCTATGAATCAAGCACTTTTCCTTTACTATCAAATCTTCAAATCAAATTTCTACTGTGGGGAGCACAATCCCAACTCTATAAATGACAAAAAAATATTGGCTAATCAGAAATGAAATGAGGAATCTGAAATGAAGTTTTATTCAGTTCAACAAACTGATACTCATTTAGGAAGATTTTGTCATTTTTAATTTTTCTCAACAAATGTAGTTGTAAGCATGATATGCTATTACTATTGTTGATTTTGGATTTGATTGTGTGAATTTTTTCGTATCGATGTTTTAGATTAGACTTTGTGATCCATTTTCAAGATTGTAGATAGCAACTAAAAAAGAATGGCACATTCTCTAACATCTTGATGATGGATCACAAATACTAATGAAGAAAAACATTTCATGCAATGAAATCTAGAAATAATAATAGTAATGTCTCATAAATTGTAGAAATCTACTAATGTTAAATATTATGATATTTGAAACAAATTGTATAACTATAGATAACTACAGCTAGCTAACACTCAATGCCCCCCTCACATTGTCTCATTGTACTCTATTGCTTAAAAAGTAGTTAAGTCCACAAAAACTCAACTCAAGAGAATTTAGGTGGTGTTCATCAATATCTCCATAGAGGAGAATGAGGGAAAAGGCAAAATAGTGATGGAAGGTGTAGAGATAGTGGAGAATAGTGAGTAGAAGCAGAAGAGGTAGATATGAAGAAGGAAATAGAAAAGCGCGAGAAGGATGCAAAGGCCAAGTCAAGGAATACCAAGGAAGTAAAGGCAGAGAAGGATGACTTCTAAGGACTAAACCTTCAAGAATTTGAGTCAGAAAAAGAATCTCCAACAGATTAAAAATTATATACTCTGTTAGGTATAGCTTTTTGTTGAAGATTTCTTCTAGCTTCTACTATATCATATCTCAGTGGAACAAGTTTGAGGTCAGTGGAGTCATCTTGTTCTTAAGAGGCTCATCTTCAGTTAGAATATGTTTTCCTTTCTTCTTAGTTTTCTTCATGCAACTTTTTGGATTTAAACTATATTGTTTTTTATCATATTTTAATCCAAAACATTTAGCTTTGGTCCCTTATTCATAAAAATAAAATAAAAAACACTGAATGCTCCTCACAAATGAGATAAAATGGAAGATAGGGCCAAAGTAGCAAACTAAAAGAGTACAAATCAAGCACCTTGAGTCATAAAAAATAAGTGTTGTAAGCACTCAAATGAAGACTTGAAACTGACCAACCTATGTACCACCTATTAATACAAGATTTCAATCTTTAGTTAGAATATGTTTTCCATTTATTTTAATTTTCTTGTTCAACTAACCTCCTCCATTAGATTGCCCATTATGATCACATCTTGAGGTTTGAAATTTCTTGCACTAATGCAAAAAAGACTTTCTTTTATCATCCATCCACCCCTGCATGCATACCCCCAGGGCCCTACTGGGTTGCTGGGTAACTAACGAAACAAAAGGAAGAATGAGCAGAGATCAACTAGGGGTAGTGGGGAATGAGTGGTAGAAAAAGAATAAACTAAAATTGATATATTGATATTCGACTTTATAGAGCTATATTTTCTTGTGTGAAACTAACCTAAGAAAATGAACTCCCCACATAATCTAACTAGGAAATATTTGAATTATTACATGTAAATGGGCTAATGAAATTAACTTTACATTAAAAGATGGGTCATTTAGTAATATCCATTATAACATTACTTCTTACATGTTTGATTCTTTATTGATAATCAACTTGAATGAAAAAGGGCACTCATATGATTTATAGAGAAAGCAACTAAAAACATAAAAGAAGTGAGTTGCAACAATAATAATATAGAAAGTGCCTAATTAGATGAATATAGTTGTTTATCTTCTCCTCATTTGCATTGAGAAATGACCTCAAAAAGAGATACATGGTCATCTGAGAGAAGTTAAGAGTATACAGTGAAGATGCCAAATAATAGTAGCAGTGATAACTCTACGATAGTCAAAGCACCAAAGCATAGCACAATCCACTCATGTTTGGGGAGCACCATGACATATGCTGAAGCATGGAACATCAAGGCCAAACACATTGTTGCTACCCATAGATCAATGCAGATGAAGTTGTCCACTACCTTCAATGACATGTGCAAGGTTGTGCCTACAATCATAGCAACTGTCAAGATGGAGGCATGAAAGGTTAGAATGTCTACAACCAAGAACACCATGAATGGAATGGTGTCATCCATAACAGCCTTCCCTACCTTGTTAAAACCTCTATGAACATTGTGCATGGTGCCAAATCTTGCTTCCACCAGACCAAATGCTACTATTAGCATGTTGTCACTTCTCAATGCACACTACTCTAGTCAGAGGTCTGTTGATGTCAATCAATCGGCCTCATTTATCACCTTAATTTGTTCTCAAAACAACAACAACAAGGAGATTTTTCCAAAGATCTACCAAATTATTTTTTCTAGTAGCTCTTTTCAACAAAAATAAAATAAATTTGACAAAATGAGTAAGTACCAGACTGGCAAAATGACACTTTATTGGTCCTTGAAATCTTGCTTCGCACAGGGGCAAGGTAGGTGCTTCCACGCTCATGGGATCGAATTGGGAAAATGTTACCTGCACGAATGAAGCCCCAATTTTGCTAGTGTCACTCAAAATATAACATACGACATAATATAATGCATATACTTCTTCTTTTTTTGTTATGACCCGAGTTGGTCAAAATTTTGACCAACTTGAGAAAACTTAGGAAATTTTTGACCAATGCAGGGATGAAAAAAAAGATGAAATCATAGCTTTGGTAAAAAATTTTAGTAGAAAAACAAGTGCAAATGTATTAGTGAGAGATAGATAAACAAACACACTACCACATCTGCCAAGAAGCTTGGCAAATAATGGCCTACCCACTACCAACACTTTGCAATAGACCTTGTTGAATTCTACCAAACAAAACTCCTAGATCTAGCAAATAGTAATCCTCGAGAAGAAGATTTCAAAAACCTCCAAACTTGCTCTCCAAAATAAAATTTTCCCAAGTATGCATAATGAAATTTACAAAGGAAAAAAATTTGCTTTATAGAGAAAATTTTCCCAAAAGGATAGAACTTGGGGAAATTTAATATAATTTCTAAAAATTAGAAATTTTATTAAAACCCATCACTTAATTTTTCCAAAACAAACTTAAGTGATTGAAGACGGATGAGTTGGATCCCACTATCAGAACTGCACAAATGAATAAACCATCTACTCAATAAAATAAAATAATAAATTAATTAATTTAAAATAATATTTATTTAATTAAGACCCAAAAATCCCAAAAATATGAATGATCCAAAAGACTTGGAAAATCCATCCATAGCCAACTGACCGAAAACCAAAAAGGTTAAATCAAGCAAAAAGCTTGTAGAGATCCTCAACAAATCTAGAAATACAAACATAATCTAGATGGCTGGTCTAAACACAAGAAGAACTGAGTTATCTTTAAGAACCAGAAGATAATCTAATCTATAAAAAGAAAGATACATTGCCCATATCGAAGGAAACATTGGCTCAAGGAAATAGTCAAATCACTATCCCCAATGTGATTGTCGAAGCTAGAAAGCCTGCACATTTTACACAACCTATCAAGTGAAATGGTACAAATATCAAAGCTAAAGCAACATGTATAATAAGCATAGATATCCATGTAGAACATATCTACTAAACCACCTATGCATAAAATCCATAAACTCCATAACATGACATCTCAAATGTTGTCAGCACTGACATCAAGTAGGTAAAACAATAAAAAATATATCAAACTAAATCTAATTACTACAACATATTTCCAAGATGAATCCAAATATCTAAAAAACATAATCCACCAAATACATAACATGAAATAAGGTACATAATGCATAAACCATCATATAGCAATATCCAAATACTTAACTATAAAGTAAATGTCATCCATATATGAAATAATAACATAATGATCATCACTAGAGAATCTCAAATATCTCCAAGAACAAAATGGAATACTGTTGCAAAATGACAACATGAGAGGCACCACTAAAGGCACTTAAAACAAATAAGTTAACATGGTCAAACACATTACTAACCACAGCTATAGGAACCTAGTCTAGTGTAACAAGATAATAATACACAGTGCAATCTTTGCACACATCTCAAGGTAATCATGGAACAACATCATGATACCACATCAATCCTGGTAACCACTGGCACAAACCCTGGTGAAACCATCTAATACATCATAAATTCATAAATCAGCCATAAGCATAATCAAAGCAAGTGATACAGTAATAGAAATCTAATCACCTTAAGGGTGTAGACCACTCATGGTCTCAAACATGATCTCTTCACAAAGAAAGATCAACAAGGTTGCATCCATCAGGATGACTTACAGAAACCAAATGGGAGAGGCACTACAATCTTGGATATACATTGTTGGACATTAATATGTATTTTTCTTTAAGTTTGATGTATTATGATTTTTATTCATTTTATAGTTTTAGGATTAATTGCTTTGTCCTCTCTTTTTACCTTTATTTTCTCTTATTCTCTTCTCATTTTTCATTTTTCCAATTTTTTGTTTTTAGTTCTTCTCTTGATTTGCGTGTTGGTTATCCTTGTTGTAAGAATTTTCCTTAGGGAAAAAACACACCAAGGTCAAGAAGCTTAAGCACTAGCACAATATGGACCAATAAAGTATGATCAAAATAACAATAATGAGAATATCATTGTGTGTATGTACACACTAGAAGTGCTTGTATATAAAGGCCTCTAGAATGACTACGAGTTAGCAAAGTGACAAGTCTCACAACTAAGCACATGTCCACCAAAAGTGGATTATCCTTCATTGAGCACAAAAGTTAGTGTGATGATGAGAGGATAAGATTAACATAGGTTTATCTCATAAAGAGATGTTGTAGACACCATGTGCTCAATTAGATTACAAACAACTGTGTTTTCTACATGACAACTCAAATGATTATGCAAACTCATGTGTTGTCAAAAAGACAACTCATCTAACTATGCATACTTCTAGATGTCTATATGATCAATAATAAAATAATTCATTTAACCTAAGTAAACTTAAGTAAATTTTAATATTAATTAATTATTTACACTAACACTTTCCCCTCTCTCTTTTCTTTTTATTAAGCCTGGGTTTGCAAAATATTATTTCTCCACATTCTTAGCTCTCTCATCCTGCTGATGAATCATTGAGTATGATCTAAAATGTTGATGCTGATAAACTCACACAATATCTCACCTAGAAGCCTGAAAATAATATAATGGATTGTGGAAATATGTTGCAATTTACCTTTATTATGTTTGAGAAGTGTATCCTTGAATGTAGTATGTGACTCATTTGAGTTTTGTCCTTCAAATTTTATCTCATTACTATCTCTCTGGTCTTTAATTACATGTTTCAACCTTTGGAAAACATAGATTTTGTGTCCCATTCCTCTATAGAATTTATAATAGTCATCATCATTCCATCAAGATGATTTCACCTTTGGTTTATAGTCTCTAACTTTAAGAAGTATAACGAGTTTATTTGTGATTAACTACTTTAAATCATATTAAAGAGACTCACCTAAGGGAATGAATATTAATTTTTTTGGTATGAAACATGGTCTTGAATATGATTGATTATTAAATTGGTTGTTTTGAACATTTTGAGTGGTTTTATTTGTTTGAGGAGTGGTATACTTGCTTGCAAGATTCAAGATAGGTTGTTCTAATTTAACATTTTGGTTGTCTACAAATCCATCATTCATAATATTCTTGTTCTTATTCCAATATTTTGATTTTTTATTATTGTTATTGGAATTATGATTGTTGGATCTCGAGGATCAAAAATTGGCTCTAGAATAAAGTTTTATTTCATCTTTGAAAACTATAGCTTCTTTAATCTTAACTCTATTTTCTATGAGCTTATTTAAATTTGGGATACATTTAAGTTGTACTCTATAACTCATTCTAGGTGTGAGGTTATCTAAAAATATATCCATCTTTTCTTGTTTAGGTATGATTCGTGGATGTTTCGAAAATAGTTGATGCCATATTTGGAAAAAGGTGAGAAATGGTTCCCTATTCTTTTGACATGTGTTGCAAAGATCAGGCCTTTTAACCTCATGTCTAATTTTATAGAAATAGCATGTCACAAACTTCTCAACTATCTCATTGAAAGATTTGATACCGGGTGGTAACTTAGAGAACCATTCTATATCTTAGCCTCCCAAAATTATTGGAAATCATCTCAAAATACATGTCTTTTTGTGAGATACTACAATACAAGCAACAAAAAATTATCTAACATGATCTTGGGGATCTTTATTTTCTTTTTATTCATCAAATTTTGGTACCTCAAAGTGAGGAGGAAATGGAACCACTACTAAGTTTTTGTCAAAAGGATATGGACATATATCATCCAAGATATATGTCTTTATTGAAGATCCAATTTGAATGTCATGATTTTATTGTTGAAGTATTTGGATTTGTTGCAAAAGAGGGTCCAAGGATAGAGTAGGTCCATATGTATTAGCACCTTGGGTAGTAGTTCCTTATGTGTTCAATCTTTGGGTATTGGAACAATATATGTTTATTCCATATAGGTTGAAACATTATTGATTATGACCTTTTTGGTTGGGACTTTGTTTATGGTAGCCTTGTTGGTTTAACCTTGTTGGGTATGACTATTGGACTAATTATCATAATTCCCCTTTGTAATTCATGATATGGCTCGACCACCTCCTTTTCTCTATAAGCCTAATGGTTGTATTGGGTAGTGTCAAGTGAATATTTTGGTGCAATGACAACCCTAGATTGTAACAAGTAGTATTAGAGCTTGGTCATAGGGTCAAATCACCTTGGGTAATGATGAGGAAGGGATTATTGGACTAACTATTAACATTTCCATTTGGGATTCATGATATGGATTAATCACCTCTCACATTCTATAAGTCTAGTGATTGTATTGTGCATGGATAGATTGATCTTTTGGTGCAATGACAACCCTAGATACTAACAAGGACCTTGTTAGATAGAACCTTCTTGAGTTGAACCTTGTTGTGTAGGCCCTTTGTAGTACCTCTCCCATCTGATTTATGTAAGTCATCCTGATGGATGCAAACTTGTCAATCTTTCTTGGTGAACTGATCGTGATTGAGACCATGAGTGGTCTACATCCTTGTGGTCATTAAATTTATGTTATTGTATCAATCGCTTTGATTATGTTTATGGCTAATAATGAGATTATGATGTGTCAGATGGTTCCACTGAGGTTTGTGCCAGTGTTTACCTAGATTTGTGTGGTATCATGATGTTGTTCTGTGATTACCCTGAGATGTGTGCAGAGATTATATGGTGTATTATTATCCTGCTACACTGGACTAGGTTCCTATAGCAGTGGTTAGTCATGTGTATGACCTTGTTCACTTATGTGTTTTAAGTTCCTTTTTAATGTTGTTTAAACAACCATTATTAAATACTTAAATAATTTGAAATGAATTGTCCATGTTACATTACTATGTTGTTTAGTTGATCATATATGCATGATGATGCCTTTTTTGAGATGACAATATATTTTATGATGATATCTAGTTATTTGATATTTAAAAATATCCTCTGATTACGTTTATATGTTGGAGTTAATGCTATGGCTATTTACTTCATTCGTTCTTTGTGATACTTTATGCAAAATTGAGTGATGTAAATGGATTATTTTAGTATAATTAAATAAATGGTTTAATTAGGTTATAATGCATTTATTGCTTCGGCTATGTTATTATATGCAATTACACTTGATCATGTGTTTTAGTATGTAGGATTTATATCCCTAGCAATGGCACATGAAGTTAGTGATTTAGTTGTTCATATTTAGCCAATGTCATCCCTATATGGTCAACGTATCCTATTTAATTGTTTAAATTAAACCCTCTAGTGATTTAATAAATCCAGACCCATGAGCATGTCTATTCATTTTAGAGGTTTGTAATTATCACGAAAGTTATTAAGGAATTCTATGATTTTGGTTTAAGGGAATTTTGGGTTTTATCTTATTTTATTTAATTCTTGGCAACTTTTCTATAATTTAATTCTATTTACTTGGAATAACCTATTTTTGTTTTGGTGGATTTAGGGTTTAACTAGGTGACCTGGTTATTTACCCTAATCCATTATTCACTCAAAAAGTGAATAAGTGTCCAAAAAGGAATTTTATTCCTCATTTCTGACTTTTTGAAATAGGAAATTTGAGAGCATATTCCAAATCCTCTTAATGAGGAAATATTTTTCTGTTCATTGTGGGAGCTACAGGCATGGGATCATCGGGAGATTGGTATCATTGGATCCATCTTGGGGAGACCTTGTATTGCTTTTTAGGTACTTCTACTAGGTTTTTATTTTATTTCTCATATTTCCGTATTTTCCCTTTTGGCTATGAGGTAGGGCTCTCCCATGTTATTGTTTCAACTCTATTTCTACTTCCATATTTGGTAGCCACTTCTTACAAGGCTGAGAACTAGTGTTCCCCTCCAATTTTGTATGCTATCTCTAGCTGGTTGGGTAGGTATGAGCATTTCCCTATATTTTGGGATGAGGGTTTGGGGTTTTGCACCATTATGTTGGTCATTTTTGCATACAGACTCCAAACCCATATTTTATTTGATATTCATGGCTTTTGTGCCCTAAGACCAAATGGGTTTTAATTTCAATGTTTTTGAGTTTTGAGGTTTTCACCTCGATTTTCATGCCACCCAGTTTTCTCAGGTTTTCTTGGCATGATGTTGGTCGTGGAATTAGATCATCCATAGGATGTCCATCCGACCATTATTGCACTTTTATGTTTGCATTGGGATGTGTGTCACATCCATACTCTTGACTTTGTGTTCGATTGAGGGATTTTATATCTAGTGTTATTGTTTTCTAGTCAAACCCTTGTTGTATTTCATGGATGTTAGGATTTGTGTAGAATCTATACTCCTAGATTGAGGTTGGTCAAGTGAGTTCATAATGTTTGGTTTGGTTGCATCATTAAGATTCATTTAGAATCCATACTCCTAGATTGAGGTTGATTGAGTGAGTTCATGACACTTGGTGATTTATTTTACTTTTTGATTCATGTAGAATCTGTACTCCTGAGCTTGTATTTAGTGGAGTGTTATTTTGATTGTGTTCTCATCCAGTCCTTATTTTATGATCTTCATGATGGTGGTGCACCATACACAAGCACATGTACATGCATTTATCAGGTGACTTGGGAGACCCAAACTCCCGGTTGTATTTTGGTGGAGTTATGTTCATTGGGGTTGGGTTGGGAATATGCATGCCTATGAGCACTCATAATGTGATGGGCATGTGTATGTAGGGTATCATGGAGGGGACTTCTCTCTCATATCCTGGTGACTATATCCCAGAGGGTTAGCATGAAGAAGTTCTAAACAAGTGATAACTAAATAAATTAACTGGGTAAAAAATTTAAGATAATAAAATGTTATGTAAGCACCCGGTTAAGTCCAAAGACACAAGATTGTGCTCCTCCCTAAGGAGTGCAAGCTACCAATAGTAGCTTGGGCTACCTAATTCCAATCAACTTATCCTCCAATGATCCCCTGCATAGTGACCAACTAGGACTTGATCCACTTGCATTGTCTCATGATCTTGGTTTCAATCATTTTATTATCTAGTGTGAGTGTTAGCCATGGATGTTTTCTTTATGTGTGTTTTTGGTTGGATCATTATTCCCATCAGCATGACGAGAGTGGACCTATAGGTTCCACATGGTGGGGAGGCATAACTACCTATAACATTGCTAGATACTAGTGTACTGAGATGAACTATTTCTAGTTGAGACCAATGCTTGATGTTTACTTGGTATTTTGGGTTTCCAAAGTATGTTTCCTTGTAATTTATGCTTTAATTGGAATGCTTAGATATCATGTTTAGATGATGTTATTTTCATTTGATGCATTTCCTTATTATGATGTTATAGCACATGGTTAGATTATGTGATTCACTACTAGTTGTTGTATCTATACTTTGATGGATTAGCATGTTAGATCTTCTTGTTCTTATGATGTTAGTTACTTTTTTAGTAGTAACACCCTCATAAGACAACTCCAACTATCTAGTTGGTAGTTTAGGATGTTACGCATGAGGGATGACTAGGGCCTTTGAGGTCTCATGATGCTATTATGGTTGGGAGGAATTGTGCACGATTTTTAGTTGTGTTGGTGCTTAGATGTTTATGTTTTCCTTCATGTGATGTTTGGTTTATGAACCATGTATGTACATCGTGATGTTGCTTTTTGCATGTTCTTTCATATGTTGTTATGGATTAGATGGATAGTTTTTTTCTACTCTCTATTGCATGGTACTTTGCATTTCATGTATTCGAGTGTCCAAGCCTCGATTATAGTGGATCGAGTGCTCCTTGATTTGGAGGTTCTAAATCTTTTTCCCTTCTAATTATTTTTTATGTTGTTTCTTTTCAATCCTGGGTGACAGTGGTTCAATATTGGGTGATACTAAAAGAGTATCACATGCCTTAAGGAGAAAGATCATATGATACTGGAAAGTATCACACCATAGTAGTGTGAAATATCGTACAATATTGGTAAAGTATCGCCTAGCCATATTAAGAATTATTGTCAGGCCATACTAAGAAGTATCGACTAGCTATAGTGAAAAGTATCATCTGGGAAAAAATTATCACCTAGCTATAGTAATAAATATCGCCTAGCCATTGTAAAGTGTCACCTAATTTCTTGCAAAAACCTACTCAGGAAAACAACAAGTATCTCTGGACTTTTCAATTGAGATTTGATTGGTTTTTTGGGTACCCTTTAGGGTTGGGCACCTTCCTATTTGAACAGATTTTCTATGGGGTTTAAAATATATCATTTAAGTATAAGTTGACATATATTTTAATATTTTAATATTTTAATTCCTAATACTTAAGATGTATTTTAATATATGCGACGATTCATTTGAGATAGGTTCCAGACCTCTCTCGGAGATAAGATAAGGATTCTAAGAAATTTCAAGGCTTCAAGATTTCAGAGTTAACCAAATTTTGGGAGTCAGCATTATCTTTCAACATGGTGCCTAGTAGGTGAGTGGATGTAACCTTGAGCCCTTGTCTTCTACATGACCATTATTGGTCTCTACTTGTTAATCATGATTATGATAATTTTTTGTAGATATGGACTTGTATGTCTAAGCATGCTAGGAGCTTTTACTTTGGGTTTGAAAGAGAAAATCCCATTAATATTTTCTCATGATTCATTTGATCTTTGGTTCATGAGTTATGGTTTAGATCTTGGAGATATTTGGAAGTGTTTGTAAAACTTCTATTGGTGTAGGTGAGCATGTGAGTCTTTCTATGTTCCATATTCTCATTACCTTGTGTTGATGCTTCACTCTTGCACTTGTTTACTTTATGTTGTTGTTCAGTAACTTATCTTAAGAAAAGAATTTATTCAGAAGCATGTTTTATCCTTGTGTTCCAAGGATCTCCAGGCGGGGCATTAGACCCTTGTTGGTTTGAACCTCATTGATTAGGACCTTACCGGATTGAATCTTGATGATTAGTCCATTTTTGGGTTGAACCTTATTGATTATTACCTTTTTGGGAAAAACTTTGAGCATTTGCATCAAATTAGTTGAGTCCTTGATTGTTTTGAGATGGATTTGGTTTCTCTTGCTCACTAGGAGTATTTTTAATCAAGATATATCAAAATCATTAGACAACTTGATGACTTGTTGAGAAAACATGAGGAAGTATCTATCTTTATCAAAGTCTAAGATCATTTTCATAGTTTTTTGACATCTAGGATCTTTCATGACTTCCTTAATTTCTTCGTTAGATGGTTCCTCATCATGAAAATATCTAAAAGTTCTAATAGGTGTAGTCAACCATTGATTCACATTAATACAATATGAATGCGCATAACTGGTGATACTGAATGCACAAATAGAATACACAATTGTGCATATGTGGTATGTGATTTTATAAAAATTTCCTATCAACTAATATTTTTGGTTTTTTTTCTCTACTTTTAAAGTTTATTTTTTATTTTATTTTTGGAAAGAAAAGTATATACACACATATAAAACTGTATGAATAATCCTAAAATTGTTTCTAAAACATAATATACAAACATACTTTCAATCCTATGATAGGAAAGGGCAATATTTGTTGAATTCTCACTTAAACTAGGTCCAATTGTGCTAACTAAATGCAATTACTCTAGTATCTTTGAGGCAAAATATTTTCCTTATAGTGCACTCTCTTCTTGGGCACATCAACCTTCAAATTCCAAGGGGCATCACTTCCCAAGAAACCACTATATCTACAAAGAGCCACAAGTATTGTGATATGTCTTTAGGAACCCTGAGTACCATTAGATAGGAGGATTTTGGCATCTAAGAAAAAGGTATTCAGTAAATATAGGGGGCTAATATGTTACAAGAATCTAGCAACCCACTTGAGGATCTAAGCAAGTCTATTAGGGATCTAATATACTTAAGGTATTCCCCCTTTCAAAAAGATATTGTATAGTAAGCACTAATATTGGTTAGGAATTGTCTTTGCCCTTATCCTATTTTCTATAGAAGACCAAATTGAAATCATTTCTTTAGGTTGTTCCCTTGGGGTGACTAAAACTTTGCCCAAGGTAGGCCTCTAAAAATTTAATGCAAATTTCTCTTTACCCAAATCTATGAAGGTGAGGGGAGAGGATACATTTGTATCAAACTTAGGTAACAAAATGCTATAAAAGAAGAGACATAATAAATAGATTTAAACTAAAGAAAACAAATACAAAATAAATGCATGTCATATTTTAAGCCCAAATTAAGATTATAGTTTTCGTTGACTAGCCCCATTTTCCAAGAATCTACAAAATAAAGGGGTTAGTAGTGGGAACCTTCAATTTTATAACCTACAAAATAACCTAGTAACTACCTATATTATCTTAAATTGGAAGCACTACAATTTAATGATGGTTTAGCACTTTTTAAAGCTGGGTTCATCATTCATTTGCATTTTGCCCCTTTCTTATCATCTCTTATCATTCCTCCTAGGAGGAATTAGGGTAGGACCTAATAAATCCTCTTTAGTATTCCTATTTCATAGCACAAATATTGAGATAGGATCTAACCACTTGGGTCATCCCTTGCCTTCCTTTAATCACTTGAGATCTATTTTCTACACCAAAACAAACTTTTTTTAAAAATTGCACCTAATGTTTGAAATTTGAGACCTTTTTCAAGACTACGAGAGAATACCAGAGGTTTTAGGACATGGTTAGTAGGGATGTAGTGTTTCCCTAATCAATCAAGTATGTAGTGCATCCCTTCTTGGGACCAATTTTGGGTCCTTTTCTTTGGCCCCAATTCCAAGTTAATCTAAGGTTTAGTCAGCTTGTAAAAGAAGGCTTGAGTGCTTGAGCTCTAGTGTACATGAACTAGTAGTGTGAATGCATGATGAGAAATGAGAAAATAGATGGGCTTATAAAGTGCTAAAAAATAATTTCTTTGAATAAATCAGTGCTAATAACCCCCATTTATCGAGTGTAAATATTTAAGCCTATAAAAAAAATTTGGAGTCTCTACAAACTTAACATCCCAACATCAATTGAGACACACATACTTTATCACATTTTCCCCAAGTCCTATAATCATTGTCACCTTTCAATGTTGGTAGATTATTTAACTCCTCTATTACTAATAGTCCCAATGTCTGCAAAATCATCCTAGATGATTGGGTCTAGTTGGAGTATTCAGAGTGTTGAGCTTTGAGTAGGCATGTTGCATGTAGAATCTAGCAGACCGTGTTGAAGATATAGACTGAGTAACATTAACCTAAAAAATAGTAGAGGGGCATATCCAAAAAATAGTAGGGGACTTTGCATGCACCCCTACACTGGTTGGGTGCTACAACTTCATCGACACTTTCTCTACAAAATGAAACTATAAAATTTTTGTATGGTTAGGTGGACATGTTTTAAAGAGATCAGTCATTCATAGGTAAGGTGGGACATGTGTTAGTAGGCTTGTTAGGTGGACAAGCCCTACTATTCTAATGGGTGTCAAGTGTTCAAGCATCCAAGCTATCTATAAGTACATTCAAGGAGATCCTTTTGCAAGCCATTAGAGAGGAGATCTCTTACATTAAATGTGTTTTCAAAGTGCTTCAAGGAGTTCATTTGGGGGACTCATCATTTATCTTTTATGTTCATGCTACAACCTTTCAATATCTAGCTTCCTTCATTGTTAATAGTGGAGCTTGTCATCAATGAAGGGCTTCTACATTGACACTTCTTCTACATTCACATCCACTTGATACATTCAATTGGTAAAGTGGGTACATTACATTTGATTTGAGATATCCCAATATTGTAAGGTGAACTCATGCATTTACTTTATATTTCATTAATAAAATTATTTCAATCTCAAGGTTAATTCCTTAACTAGGGTTTGACCAAGGCAAACTCCCATCAACAAAACAAAAAACCATTTTCTTTGTGTGTTGTAGATATTAAAAGGAAAAACAAGTTACAGATTTGGATACCTTTTTTTTGTGCTTCAGAGGTTTAGAAATTATTTTCCATTCATAGACTATTGGGTAGGGATGCACTTCATCCCTACCAAGTTGACCTTTTCATTGAAAGTTGACCCTACTAACAAAAGTTGACTCTTCTGGACAATTGAATGATTTCTCAGTTTTAGAGATCTTGTAGTTTTAGGTTTGGGGTTTGGACTATTTCTTAATTGAAGCTGCATAGACATTAGAAAATTAGATCTAATCTTCCTCTTCATTTTCAAGGCGAGTCATTAAATCACTTTCATTATTTTAGTACATCTTTTTTCTAAATCTATAATCTTAGTTATATTTCATAGTTGTTTCTAAACTAGGGATTTAAATACTTTTGCATTCTCTGTCTAATTATATAAAAATTAGAGTTTCATTTTTATTAGTGCCCCTTCATCATTTGATTGGCATCAATCTCCTTGGATTTAATCACCTTAGAATTGGAATTGAAAGGATCAATATCCTTAACTTCCCCTTTTGAGTGTTAGGTTATGTGATGAACTTAGGTTTATTTATTTGCTCCATATTTCCCCCTACATTCTACCAATAGAAATAAAAACTAATTCAGATGTTACAAGTCCAAATAAAATGCAACTTACTAAAACAAAAATACTAAATTGAATGAATACATAGGTACATAGAATATAGGTGCAAATATTATAAATAGAAGCGCATAATAGACATAAACGCAACAAGAAAATACTGAAGCACAAAAATATTTGATGAAAGCACAAAAAGGAGGAATGTAAAGGTATAGAGACTAGAGGTGTAGGAAGCCTAGATCAATGCACAAAAATATAGAATAGAAGTGAAAAAATGTTAGAAAAACTAGGAAAATCAATACACGCATTGGTATAATGGACAAATGCATCATTTTGATGGACAAATTTATAGATGCTTCTTGTAGAAACTAACACACCTAAAAAATCAAGAAAAATATTAGATTTTGGGGGTTGGGCCCTATGATGGATGCTAGGAATGTATGTGAATTTACTTTGTTAATGCTTAAAAGCTATAAATTACTCAAATTAATCCTAAAATACACACCCAATGAAGAATATAAATGTAAAGTGAATGAAAACATACAATTACCTTCAATTACAAAGTTTAGCTTGTGTTAATTGTCTTCCTTGCCTTTGAGTTTCTTGATTAGTAAGCTCTTAGATTTGATTAACTCCTTCAAGTTGCTTCGAGAGTTTGGATATTTTTTGAATCTAATGCACAACTAAAATGCTCTATCCAAAAATACTCAATATGAAATGATGGATGGAAAATGATTAGAATGGTGATATGGAAGCCATAGATTTATTCTTAATATAAAAACTGCTATGCTATGCTATTGAAATTGCTATAGTGCTTAGAATTGATTAATTTCTCAAAGATTGCTAATTTCTCCAATATTGCACTCATTCTAATTAACCAAATATGGGAGGAATGAGGCTTATGTTATAGAATTTTGGGAGATCCTAACCTATGTGGTACAATTCAATGGTTGTGAGAGACAATTGGACAAGTGGAGGGTCAATATTGAATTGGTTTAGGGAGTGGAGAGAAAAGGAGTGGTTGACATGTGAGAGGAAGAATAGGGGTTATGTTCTATTGGAATTCTTTAGAATAACTAAGAGGGGGGTGAATCAGTTATCCAAGGTCCAAATGTACAAATAAAACTTTTCATATCTTAGTGAACCCATATCCATAAAACATTTTCATCATGCATGCATCCATTAGATTGTACAATCACTCAAAACTTGTAGGTTGTTGTCAAATCAACTTGTAGAAATATAAGAATGAAATATAATAGATTCAATAACACATTTTACACAATGATTTAACATGGAAACCCAATTTGGGAAAAACCACCAGTAACATGCAACTCATTCTCACTCTTCTGAAGTGATGCCCTATAAAAGGCCAACCCTATTAAAGGTTACAATGCACATTGTTAAATGTGACCTAGTCAAATGATTTCAATCACCCTTTTAGGAGTGAGCCTTGTTAGAGGACTTTAGATCATTCACTTGGAATGTCACCCGATTAAAGGATTTACAAATGACTATTAGGTCAACCTTAATCCAAAGGATTTACCCTAGACTGGTACAATGATTAGAAAGTAATAGTAAGGCTTAATCTGATAACAACTTACAACACACTTGTAGATTACATATCTTTGTTTTAGTCCTCCATTATGCTTGGCTTTCACACACTTCAACTTTGATAGCTTGTTCACCCTTCAAGCATCCATACCCTTAAGCCTTCTTTCTTTTCATGCCAATGTAGAATCTTCTCTTAGGCCACTGAATGAAGCAATACCCTAGAATTCTTGCCTTCCTTAGGTTCTCACACATGACAACCTTTGCTTCTGACTAGCCATCTCTATAAATAGAAAATTAAGATCTTTTATCATTCATCCTCCTTCATCCATTTTAGGGTTAGGTTATATTAGGTAGGATTTAATGAATCGAACCATCATTTCATTTTATTCCCTTCTAGAAACTTCTCCTTTAATCCTCTTTGAATTTATCTCAAAATGGTTCATCCTGAATTCTGTGCCACCAACTCATAAGCTTATCTTCCACATGGTTCACACAATCCAAGAAATCAAACTTGTCATCTTATATTCATTGAATTCATGATCTTTCTATGTTGCATAAAAATGTAACTAAGGGAATAACACTAAGCAACTAGTGCACATTCCTACATTATCATGCAAAACCTCAAAATATGAAAGAAGACATGTAAATCAGCAACATGAGACAAACAAGAGTATTAATGAAATCAAAATAACACTATGCAAACCTCATGAAATCACCAAGTGATTAATGATTTCACATTGTTGTGGGATGTGGTTGCTCACAAGTCTAGCAGCATAACAATAAGGTAGATAGTGCTTCCTGAAAATGAGGAGAGGGCTCTCCATTTATAGGAAAATGGATGCAATGGACGGCTAAGATTGAATGCAAGATGGAGGGCTAGGATCCCTCAGGAATGATGAGGTGTCAATGAGGTGGAGGACAAGTAGACTCCACGTGGATTAGGGTTTTGACCATTCAAAGGGGGCAATATGCTCACACATGTGTGAGCAACCTCTGATGGTGACATGATCAATGAGGTGTGAGACAACTTGATTCTCATGCAAGAGGACAAGTGTACAAGAGGTGTGAGAAGGCATGGCTTCTCACGCATGTGTGAGACACCTTGACTCTCATGCAAGAGGACAAGTGTGCAAGAGACATGCAAGACATGAGGGATGAGGGAAGTGTGAACATCTCTCACACATGTGTGAGAACACACTTAGGATTAAGAGGTGATTAGCTAGGATGATTAGGAAAAGAAAGCATGATTAAGGAAGTGGGTAGGTTTAGCATGATGGGTTAGGTAGGATAGTGAGGTTAGGTGAGGGTTAAATGTAGGAGCCATGTGCTCAAATAGGATTAAATGCAATATTTAATTCCTAGGGGGTTTAGGCAAGGAATTAATTAAGTAAACGAAGTACTTAATTAAGAGGAATGGGCTAGGATGCAAGGGGAATAGGTTAAGATTTAAATAAACCTTAGTTTATTTAAATCAAGGTAAGGAAAACATAATTAAATAAATGTAAAATTTATTTAATTAAGGTAGGGGAATTAAATAAATAATGAATATTTATTTAATTAGCTAGGAACGGGTTTTGGACAAATTTAGGTGTGTACACTTTCTCATAATGTTGACACTGAATATTAACTTGCTTTTGATGCTCGACACATATTATGTTGCTTGACATTCACTATCACAACACTTGGCATGAACTAAAGTTTATTGGTGCTCGACATCAACTAAACTTTACTCAACTTACACTCTATCACTCAACTTACACTGAAATTGACTTTGCTCAACTCCAACTAATTTTATTCTTGGCTTACACTAACTTTGCTTAGCACCTACTATGTAGATTGTTAATCTTGGCAGACACAATTCTTTTAACTTGTTCTTCTAAACTTAATTAGTGTATCCATCCTTTGTAACCTTGAGTAGATTATTAATGCACTATAATATCATTGTCTTAACTAATCCCTATACTCCTTTTCCATATCATAACTCAACCTTTCCTCCACGTTCTATTATTATCTCATTTGATCAAATTCTCTTCATCAATCAAACAAATGATAGTACTCAAATCATCTAAGAAATTGTTTTACTAGCAAGTAGCAGGTTTGACGTCAATGACAAAATAATGATTGAACACATATTCATACTTGTATCAATGTGTTTCAAAAATCTCCCTCTTCAGGCATTGATGGCAAACGAAACAGACTAAACTTAATCAGTATAACCAACAAAATACCAAAAACAAAAAAATTCTTTGTATTGAAATCTCACCCTTTATCAACAAATTCTCATCTTTTGAATAGGTTACAAAATTATATTCTGATCAACAAAAAATCAATCAACTCATCCTTATGACTCCCTCTAGATTACTTATTATATTTCCTTTGACATTAACTCCCTCTTATGAGGTATTCTATGTTTCTTTTGTGTTTACTTTCATCTCCTTATTACTTTGACTACAATATCTCCCTCAACAATCAGGATTTCTCCCTCAATAGGACTTCTCCCTTCAATATGATTTCTCCCTCTTTGACAACAATTCCAAAGGCTTGTCATTTTAATATGCAGATATGAACATTTTAAGTTTCTCCCTCGGTCACCTAGCTTGTGACTGATTTGTAACTCCAACTCTATGATTATTTAGGTAACTCCTAAACTAAGATCCACTGCATCAATGTGTAACATATTGCAATCAAATTATTTGATGTAGGGTACTTCTCATGCTTCTTAGATAGCCTTTGATAGGGGTACCACCCCTATTTCACCTCTTAGATACTCATGAGCATCCTTAGGTAATGCTTTCATGAAGATATCATCTATTTTCTCTTTTGTGTTAACATATTCCATCTTCACCTCTTTATCTTGAACTAACTCTCTCAAGTAATGATTCTTAATTGCAATGTGTTTAGTCTTTGTATACATCACATGATTCTTTGATATATTTATAACACTTGTATTATCACAATAAAGTATCATAGGTTAAGCAATTTCCTCCTTAATATCTTTGAGTAGTTGTTTGATCCATACAATGTTTGTACAATTTACTGCAGTAACAACACAACTTCAGCAGTAGATTGAGAGATGCAATTTTTTTTTTTGCTAGTCCATGTAACCAACATTTTTCCTAAGAAAAATTTTGCTCCACTAGTGCTCTTTCTATCATCAATATTTATAGTCCAATCAACATTAGTGTAGGCTCTCAATTCAAATTTCTCATTTTACTTGTAATATAGACCATAGTCTTCTATTCCTTTCATATATCTCATTATTTTCCTAACAACCATCTAATGATTCTCTATGGAATTAGTAGAGAATCTTGCAACTATCCCAATAGAATAATGCAATATCAAGTCTTTTGTGTACTACATATTGTAATTTGCCAATCATAGACTTGTATAATGTTTGATTCACCTAAGCTAAATTATCATTCTTTGACAATTTATGCCCTGTCACCATAGGTGTACTTACTAGCTTGGAATTTTCTAATCCAAAAGTTTTTAGTATCTCTTTTACATACTTTGACTAAGTGATGTATATACCATATTTCATCCGATATACTTGCAAACCCACAAAGAACTTGATCTCTCCAAACATAGACATCTCAAATTCTTTCTTCATTTCATTTGCAAAATATTTATATACAATATCTTAACCTCCAAATATGATATCATCAACAAAAAATTTAGACATTAAAATACCTTTATCTTTCTCTATCTTCAAGTATAGATTGATGTTATCATCAATCCTCTCAAATCTGATCATCACAGGATAATTATGAAGCCTTTCATACCATGCTCTTAGTGCTTTCTTCAAACCATATAAAGCTTTTTGTAGGCTATGTACCATATATTTGTTTTCTATTCTATATAAATCTCTTCTTCCAATATACCATGTAAAAATGTAGACTTAATATCCATTTGATAAACTTTGAAACCTTTGTATGTAGAGTAAGAAAGTAGAGTTCTTATTCCTTCTAATCTTGCAATATGAGCAAATGTTTCTCCATAGTCTATCCCTTCTTCTTGTGCATATCCTTTACAAACTAATCTTTCCTTGTTTCTTGTGACTTCACCATTTTGATCTAACTTGTTTTTGTATACCCACTTGGTGCCAATCACATTTTTATCTTTTGGTCTAGGAACTAGAGTTCATGTCTTATTTTTCTAAATTTGTTCAATCTCTTCTTTCATGGATTTACTCCAATCCTTATCTTCTAAGGCATCTTTCATTGTTTTAGGTTCTTGCATGCTTAAAAAACATGATTCATTTCTCAATTTATTTCTTGTCATTGGTCTAGTATCTTTATCTACAATGATTTGTGCAGCAGGGTGATGTCTCTTGACATACATAGACAATTTTGGTTCTGCTCTGTTTTCCTCATTTGGTCTCTCAACTTCTAAATCACTGTGTACATCTCTGTTAGGTAGTTCAACATCTCTTTCATGTACACTAATATTAGAATCAAAATGTGCCTCAACTTCATTCTATAACTCGGCACCTGAATGTAGCTCGATTCCTGATTGCAACTCGACATTCATAGTATGTGACTCGACAGTCATTGAAACTTGTTGTTGATTTTCAAATTAATTTACATCTTCATTAGTATACATACCTTCATAAAAATATACAAATGATTTTTATTCTTATGGTTCTTTCATAGGTTCAACCTCATGTACTTTTGTATATTCATCAAATTTCACATTTGCACTTTCCACAACTTTGTTAGTGTTAGTATTTAAACACTTATAATCTTTACTTCTTGTGGAATAGCCAAGGAATATACCTTCTTCACTTTTTGAATCTAATTTACCATTTTTGAAATCTTTAAGAATATAACACTTTCTTCCAAATACCTTAAAATATTTTATATTGGTTGAGTATCCATACCATAGTTCAAACGGTGTTGAATGAGAACCTTTCTTAACTTGCACATGATTCAAGGTATAGACAACTGTACTTACAACTTCTCTCCAGTATTTCAAAGCAACATTTTTCTCCATCATGAGTGTCCTAGCATAGTCCATTATAGATCTATTCCTCCTTTCAGCAATTCTATTTTTCAGAGGGATCCTACGAGCAAATGTTTGTCTTTTTATTCCTTTGCCATTATAAAACATCTCAAACTCATTTGATGTAAATTTTTCTCTTCTGCCAGATCTCAAACATTTTAGAATTTTGCCTATTTCCTTCCCAACTCTTGCTAAGTACCACTTAAACATTTGGAAAGCATTAGATTTTTATTTTAGAAACATAAATGTTATCATTCTAGACTAATCATCAACAAATAACATAATGTACTTGTCTCCTTTACAAATTTGCACATCAATTGATCCACACAAGTCAGTATGAATAATCTCTAATATTCCTTGAGAGGTATGAGTCTTGCTCTTAAAAATTGACTTTGTCATTTTTCCTAATTGACATTGTTTGCAAATTATATTGTCAAATTTATTCAACTTAGGCAAACCTTTGACTCTTCTCATGTTATCAAGTTATCAAAATTAATATGACATAACCTCTTTTTCCATAGACACGCATCATCAAATTCTACAACTAAAAAAGTAGCATCATCTATATCAAGGTAGAATAGATTACCTCTATTTTGATCACCTTTACCAATTAGTTTTCCATCAGTATCATATATCGTAGTAATCTTGTTCTCAAACTCAACCTTATAACCTGAATTATTCAATTGTGAAACACTCAAAAAATTATAGTTAAGTCCTTCAACATACTAAGCATTGTCACATAAAATCTTTTCTGTGAGTTGGATAGAACCTTTTTCCTTTTATCAGACAAGGTGCATCATTACCAAACCTTACACTATTTCCATCATAATAATTCAAGGTAATGAACTTACTTTTATCTCCAATCATGTGATGTGAACACCCACTATCAATGATCCATCTATCATTCTTATTCATAGAAGACACTAGTGCACTTGCCTTATCCTCATCATATTCATCCTTTATTGCAACATACACTACTATATCATCATGATCATTAGATCCATCTTTTGCTTCTCTTCAACAATGTAGCAAGACTTCTTGCCTTTGTCTTTGTAATATTTGTTGTCTTCATCTCTTCTACTTTTGTACTTGTCTCCACCTCTGTAATTCTTCTTCTCTAGACATCTAGTAGCAATATGACCAACCTCATTACAATTGAAACACATGATAGGTAATTTACCTTTGAACTTGCTTTTACCTTTTTGAAATCTCCTTGCTAGTAGTTCTTCAAGTTGTTCTACATCCTTCTCATCTGTTTCATTGTCACTGGACACATACTTTACTTTTTTCTTCTTCTTCTCATTAGGTTCCTTAAATGACAACTTGGATTTGAAAGAAGATTCAACATTGTCAGGTTTGAAATTATCAAAATTAGATAGCTTAAAAGCAATGAGCATACCTACCAGACCTTCAAGAGTTAGATTAGAACTTGGTACACATCTTAGTTTTTGTATTGCAAAAACTCTAATAGTATAAATGGGAAACAATGTTCTCAAAACTTTACTTAGTACAATCTCATTATCTATTTTACCATAGCTCCTCTTATTGCATTAACAACATCTTTTATCCTAGAGCAATATTGAGCAATATTCTCACCTTCTTGCATTCTCATATCATCGAACTTACCTCTAAGACTTTCAGATTTGGCTCTTAGAATATTTGTGTCTCCTCCATAGATAGTGTGAAGAGCATCCCACATTTTTTTTGCACTGTCATAACCCTTGATATCATCAAATTTGGCATAACTTAGGGTAGAGGCAATCTCCAACATTTCCTAGTTGTGTTCTTTCTTATTTTTTAGATCTTCAACAGTTAGGGCTCTAGCAAGATCAACATGCTCTGTGGTGATGGTAGATTGTGCATGATCTCCAAGACCTCCTAGGTGTAGCTTCATTAGAATTTTCCGTGTAAGAAATTTATTTCTATTAAGCTTGGGTACCTCTCTTTTTGACATCTTGATCTTTTTTCTTCTAGTACCTTCAAACTAGTCATCTTGAGCAGATGGATCTAATACCAATTGTTGGAATTCATTAGAATAACTAAGAGGAGGGGTGGATCAGTTATCCAAGGTCCAAATATACAAATAAAACTTTTCATAGCTTAGTGAACCCATATCCATAAAGCATTTTCATCATGCATGCATCCATTAGATCATACAATCACTTAAACTTGTAGGTTATTGTCAAATCAACTTGTAGAAATGTAAGCATGAAAAATAATAGATTCAATAACACATTTGACACAATGATTTAACGTGGAAACCTAATTTGGGAAAAACCACTAGTAACATGATACTCATTCTCACTCTTCTAAAGTGATGCCTTGTAAAAGGACAACCTTGTTAAAGGTTACAATGTACACTATTAAATGTGACTTGGTTAAAGGATTTCAATCACCCTATTAGGAGTGAGCCTTGTTAGAGGACTTTAGATCATTCACTTGGAATGTCATTTGGTTAAAGGATTTACAAATGACTATAAGGTCAACCTTAATCCAAAGGATTTACCCTAGACTGCTACAATGATTAGAAAGTAATAGTAAGGCTTGATCTGATAGCAACTTACAACACACTTGCAAATTACATATCTTTTTTTTAGTCCTCCATTATGCTTGGCTTTCACACACTTGAGCTCTTAAGCTTATTCACCCTTCAAGCATCCATACCCTTAAGCTTTCTTGCTTTGCTTACAAATGCAGACTCTTCTCTTAGGTCACTGAATGAAGCAATACCCTAGACTCCTTATCTTCCTTAGGTTCTCACACATGAAAACCTTTGCTTCTGACTAGCCTTCTCTATAAATAGAAAATTAAGATATTTTATCATTCATCCTCCTCATACATTTTAGGGTTAGGTTAGATTAGGTAGGATTTAATGAATCTACCCATTATTTCATTTTATTCCCTTCTAGAAACTTCTCCTTCAATCCTCTTTGAATTTGCCTCAAAATGGTACATCTTGAATTATGTGCCACCATGTCATCAAGCTTATCTTCCACACAGTATACACATTCCAAGAAATCAAACTTGTCGGCTTAGATTCATCAAATTCATGATCTTTCTCATAATGCTAGCACTTGACATTAACTTGCTTCTGATGCTCGACACATACTACGTTTCTCGACATCCACTATCAAAACACTTGGCACAAACTAAAGTTTACTAGTGCTTGGCATCAACTAAAATTTACTCATCTTACACTGCATCACTTGGCTTACACTGAAATTGAGTTTTCTTGGCTCCAACTGATTTCTTGTTTGGCTTACACTAACTTTGCTTAGCACCTACTATGCATATTGTTAAGCTTGATAGACACAATTCTTTTAACTTGTCTCTCTGAACTAAATTGGTGTATCCATCCTTTGCAACCTTAAGTGGATTATCAATGCACTATAATATCACCATCTTAATTGATCCTTGTACTCCTTTTCCATATTATGACTCAACCTTTACTCTAGGTGCTATTGTTGCCTCATTTGATCAAATCCTCTTCATCAATCAAAAAATTTTCTTAGCACCTATTGTGCAGATTGTTAAGCTTGGCAGACACAATTCTTTTAACTTGTCTTTCTGAACTTAATCAATGTATCCATCCTTTGCAACCTTAAGTGGATTATCAATGAACTATAATATCATTGTCTTAATTGATCCTTGTACTCCTTTTCCATATCATGACTCAACCTTTCCTCTAGGTGCTATTATTACCTCATTTGATCAAATCCTCTTCATCAATCAAACAAATGATAGTACTCAAATCATCTAAGAAATTGTCTTACCAGCAAGTAGAAGTTTTGACATCAATGGCAAGACAATGATTGAAACACATATTCATACTTTTATCAATCTATTTTCAACATGTTCCTCTCAAATTCACATACGAGTTTGATGTGACATGGAGAGACACGTGTCACATATCTCACAAAGAACTTTGAGAGAAGTGTTGCAAGACTCAATCCTCATGGGGACTCATGGTACACTTATCCCATGAGTCTCCCTTGACTAAGTAAGGTGGCTTAGCCATCCACTAGTTTGTAGGGGTAGTGGCAAGGAATTTGTCACAAGGAGACAAGTGTCTATAAGACCAAGTCACATAAGGGAAAGTGTCCCTAGGACTAAGTCAGTTGAGGGAAAATGTCCTTACAACTAATTCCTTTGAGGACATGTATACTCATTTGTTACTCCTTAAGAATAGGACTTGTGTGTGATGATAGATAGGGATATTTAATAATTAATTTAAATTAATTATTGGTACAAGGGTGATATGTCATCTGACTTGGACAAGTGATGTAGACAAGGAGTCTTAGTCACAATTGTGTAATTAAGTAATTACTCAAATCAATACATAATAGGAATAATTTTGAAGACTTAGGATAATGAGACATAACTTAGGTGAATTAACCAAATAAATTAAATATTTTTTTATGGCTAATATAAAAATAATATTAATTAGATATTAAAATATCTAATTAATTAACATGGAAAATTTTAAGTGTATACCCTAACAATCATTAAGATGTTTTCCTTATGGGATAGGTTAATAAAAGTTGTTCATGACACAAAAGGCTTGGGAATTTGAAATTTGAAAATATGGTAAGAGTTAGTAAGTATCAAAATGTAAGCCATTACAACTATTCCATATTGATTTATGAGGTGCTACAAGGACAATTTTTATTAATGGTGAAAAGTATTTTATGCTCTTTATTCATGATTACATCAAGGTGACATGGTAAACTTTCTCATAACATAAATCAGAAGTATTTAATAAGTTTAAGGTTTAGGAAAATGGTGGAAAAGGGATTAAAATTGAAGATCAAGTGCTTAAGGTCAAAAAAACGCGGTGAGCACACTTTAGAAGAGTTTTTTAAATTATTGTGAGAAACTTTATATTAAAACACAGTATGCAAGAGAAAGAACTCCTTAACCAAATATAGTTGTTGAGAGAAAGAAATGAACTACAAAAGAGATAGAAAGGGCTAAGTTGGATAAATCCAAACTTCCTTATAGATATTGGAAAGAGGTTGTCCATAAAATAGTATATACACTAAATATAACACAACTTAGGCTAAAAATATAGTTTTTTGCATATAAAATTTGGTATGGCCATCCTACTTATGTTATGCCTTTCAAGACTTTGGTAGTAAATGCCTTATTAACAATTTTGATGATAATATTAGCAACTTTGATTCATTTTGTGATGAAGGCATATTCTCAGTATATTATTCACAAGGTAAAGCTTATTTACAAATGTTTTAATAAAAGGTTAAATTTAATATTTGAAAGTGTGCATGTGAAAGTGGATGTAGTTGTAGAGGATAAACAAGAGGCACATGTGGATGATATTCTTGTTCAGAAATATAATGCCCCACCCGAAGATCCTTGGAAATAAGGATGGAATACAAGCCATAAATTTTTTTTTACAAGTATGAATGCACATGACAACATCATATAGGGATCACAAAGATTGCAACAAAAGACTTCACCATAATCCTGGCAACCAACGAATCTCCGAACGCCACTACCAAATTGACACACGCAAACAAAAGCCAACAAAAACCATGCACAAGATGAGGCCTCAAGAAATGACCACTCATCAAAAAAACACCAAGTTGGGATAAAATGCAAAATCTTGAAATTTGGCTAAGCCTGAAATCCTAAAGCCTTGAAAATTGGCTAAGTCTGGATTTCTGAAGCCCTAAAATTTCCTAGAATCTTTATCTTATCTCTGAGAGGTCTGAAACCTATCTCAAAAGATTTGTCACATATATTAAAATATATCTTAAGTACGTCAACTTATACTTAAATGATATATTTTAAACCCCAAAGGACTACAACAAAAACACGCAAAAAAGGACCTAAAAGAAAACAACCTGAATCCAAAAAGCAACAACATAGGGTCAAAGAACACCGAAAAGGGTATCCAAAACAACTCTCAAAAAGTTTGGATCAAATCGAGAAGTGCCTGCTGCTAGCCCGCGCAGGTTTTTACAAAACTCGTGCGATACTTTAATACAACACTAAAAAGTATCACGTGGCATTTCTAAAGAAGGAGGGTGACACTTTCAGAGTTTGAGTGATACTTTTCTCAAGGGCATGCGATACTTTCAGGGTATCGTACGACATTTCTCCAAAGGAGGTGCGATACTTTCCAATATCGCACGACATTTCTCCAAGAGGCGTGCGATACTTTCCAGAATCGTACGACACAATTTCTATGGGTGTGCGATACATTTTTATGTCACACCATGTTGATAAAATGTCGCCCATAGAAACACAAAAACACTTAAGGAAAACACAAAAGGGAAAAAATAGAGAAAAACAAAGTTCAGAACCTCCACACCGGGGAGGACCGGATCCACATAGATCGAGGAGCGAACACTCGTGTGCATAATCAACAAGATGCCAAGATCAAGAAGGAGATACATCTACCATCTAAAACTACAGCAGAAAAGAACGTACTGAAATAAACATCATAGTGAACAAAAGTAACATTGCAATGTACAGAAATAACATCACAATAACAAAACAACCAAATTAAGTATGCGGTTCCTCCCAACCATCAATAGCATCATAAGACCATCATGGATCCTAGTCATCCCCCATGTGTAACATCCCAAGCCACCGATCGGATCATCAATACTGTTGTAATAGGGACGTCACTACTAAAACATGCAACAATTTAAGCATAAGGAATCTAACATGCTAGTAGAAAATCATAAGATAATCCTACAGTAGATAACATCACCTATCACATGCTAAACATCAATAAGCAATAGATATGCTACTCTAGCAATTCACATCATCTAATCATATGCTAAACATCCTAATATGGGAATGCGTCAAATAAACTAACATCATCTAAACATGATATCCAAGCATTCCAATGAAAGCATAAATCACAAGAAAGCATACTCTGAAACTCGAAGTACCAAGTGAAAACATCCAGCAACGATTGCACTAGGACACAAGATCGTCTCTGTACACTACTCCCTAGCAGTAGTGAAGGTAGCTATGCCTCCCAACCACGTGGAACCAATAGGTCCACACCTGTCGTGCTGATGGATCCAACGAGCCCAACCTTGCGATGATCCCACGCCCGTAGGTCCCACAATGAACAAAACAATAAATCCTCATGAAGAGGATTTTGGGTTTTACTCTCCAACTTTCTAATTCAAAAGTGAGAAGTGAGGAATTAAATTCCTTTTTGGATATTTATTCACTTTTCAAGTGAATAATCGATTAGGGAAATAACTAGCCAACCTAGTTAAACCTTGAATCAACCCAAACAAAATAAGGCTATTCCTAGAAATAGGAATTCATCTATGGCAAAGCTACCAGAAATTAAAATAAATCAATTAAAAAGCCCAAAAACCCAAAAACACATAAATCTCCTTAATAACTTTCGTGACAATGCAAACCTCTAAATGCACAGACAAGCTTACTGGTCTAATCACATAATGCAAATGAGTTTAGATTTAATAATCACCGAAAGTTTTAATTAAATAATTAAAATAAGGATACATCAACCATACAAGGACGATATTGGTAAAATATGAAAGGTTGAATCACTAACTCCATGTGCCATTGCCAAGGATATAAATCATGCACACTAAACAACACGATCAAGTGCAATTGCATTTAATAACATAGCCAAAGCAATAAATGCATTAAATCACCTAATTTAACCATTTATTTAATTATATTACAATAATCTATTTACATCACTCACATTCGCATAAAGCATAACAACGCAGGAATGAAGTAAATAACCATAACATTAAATCCATCACCTAACATAATAAGAGGTATGTCCAAATACCAGATAACCAAATATCATCATAAAACACACTGTCATCTCAAAATGGCATCATCATGCAATATGATTAACTAAACGGCATAGTAGTCTAACATCTATGATACTGAAATCAAAGTATAACATCTGACCCTCAGGTCATCTCAAATGTAAAACATCACATAAGTAATAGATATCTCACAGATCAAAATATAACAAGATAAATGTCATAGCACATAACCAAATAATCCATTTTAATTACTTAAGCATTTAGTAATGATTGTTTAAAGAATCAACAAAAAGGCACTTAAAACACATAAGCAAACATAGTCATAGACATGACTACCCACTGCTACAGGAACCTAGTCCAGTGTAGCATGGTAATAGTACACAATGTAATCTCTACACACATCTCAGGATGATCACGGAACAACCTCATGATATCACATCGATCCTGGTAAGCACTGGCACAAACCTCAGTGAACCATAAATCAAATCATAATCTCAAAAATCAGTCAAAGCATAAACAGAGCAACTGAAACAGAAACATAAATCCAAACACCTCAACGGTGTAGACCACTCATGGTCACAATCATGATCCAACACAACAAAAGATCAACAAGGTTGCATCCATCAGAATGACTTACAGAAGTCAAATGCGAGAGGCACTACAAGAAAGATGAAACAAATGTGATCAAATTAGAATATGAAAATGAAATTGAATAAAGTGAAAAACTAATAGAAAATTAGATTTCTCTTTTCTGCAAAAATGATAGGAACACCAAATCAAATATCTCTTATCACAAAATTAATAGGAAAAAAGTCTGTACCTAACATATTAAAATGATCTCTTATCATTATCTCTTTTATGCTCAAAATGATCCCATATTTGTATACAAGGATCAAGTTACAAAATGAAAGGACATGCCCTTTCTTGACACAACTATCCCTAACAAATGATATTAACTCTGATTATGAACAATTGACTTATGACAACAACTTCAAAATAGAAAATTATAAAACTCAAGACAACATTGGATCAATCTCCAAGAAGGATGCCGCATTTCTTAACATATTCTAAATAATTCTTGGATCATAAAGGGTCTGCATTATGCATTGTGTCCTTATTAATGATCTCCACTATGATCACACATTCCATGTATGTTGTAGAACCTTCTAGTTCTATATCATCAGTATGTGCAATATCTAAGGCCTTCACAAGGATACCTTGGCACTCATTCAACCATTGATATTTGTCTTGTATTTCTCCCTTATTAGCCATTAGGTTGGGCACACCATCTTCTTTTATAGTTGTAAATTCATCAAAAAAAATTTAACTACCTCAAGAACTTTTCATGCCTATCAATAGCCTTTTCAATGACCCCAATCTCTTGAGAAGAAACCTATTTTTATATTCTCATCATGTAACAATATATCTAGTCTATTTTTAATCCTTTCACTTGTGATCAAATTCTCAACATTTTTTATATAGGATTCACATAAGTTGTCAAAGAAAATAGACATGTTCTCAAACCTTTTTATCTACATGTGAGAACTGGTGTCAACTTTGAAACTATGTATTTTCCTTAGAAAAGTTTGGTCTTCCTTATGTAATTCATCATACTTTGGCTTCCACTAGCTATCATCTCCTAAGGGTACTCCTGGATTGGTTGTCCAATCCTCCTAAAACCTTCTTCATAAAGATACTTGTATTGATCCTTCTCCTTCATTAACTTTGAGATTTGACCCCTATTTATCATGGAAAAGTTCACCCCCATATCTCTAGAAATTATTGGCTCAATATCCCCTAGCTTTAGCTTCATCATATGTCCAAATTATTCTTTAAGATTTATAATATTAGGCTTCTTTGAAGGTGGATATAGTGCCTAGAGCAACAAGGCTTCCTTACTTGGATAATATCTTGAACCAATGAAAACATCATGCACTCCTTCAAAATCTAATTTAACATCCCTTATTCTATGACCTTAGGAGGTTAAAAAATATGAGTGAATCCCAAATAGGTAAAAGTATCACAGTAGCTTCCATGAATAACCACTTTCCTCCCTGGGGAATCATGTTCTCCACTTTTACATTGATGTTCTCCTTAAGATTCCTTAGCAAACCTGCCTCATTTTCAGGGGTGATATTTGAGACACTCTCCCTTAATTTGTTACCTTTCTAACTAAATAGAAAATATTTAAACTCCTTACACTTGACCAAAACTTCACTTGCAAAAAAAATCATGATGTTCAATCAACATGTTATCCTTATGGATATATAAGTTAGAATCAATTTAATCATTAATGTTAGAGCACTCTTGAATGTTTTCTTGGTTTAATTTGGATATGGCCACTAGTTTATTTAGATCATCATCCTTTGTTTCTTTTGAACTCACGTCCCTTAATTATTGTCTCTTTTCATTCAATTTCTCATTAGATTGATTGACGCCCCTTTGAGCCTCCCCCTCTTCCATATTTCTAAATAGATCTTTAGTTTCTATATGGAATTGAATATAATCACCCAAAATTTGCTTCTCCTTGAAAGAGTGAGTATACTCTTTAAGATCATAATGTCTCCTGGTCTTATTCACAAAAAAATTATATTCTACCTCTTATGATTTCCTTTGCATCATCTCATAGACTATGGTTGACATAATGCCAAAGTCACACAATTTAAGAGTTCCTAGTAGATTAACCCGTTTGTGGTGTTTCTCATAATGGAAACGGTTAGAAATGCTTAACTGCGTCATGGTCTCCAAATAAGAAAATATGTTTGGAATACTTTTTTGAAGCATGTAAGGGGATTCTTCAAATATGTAGACTTTCGAACATGTAAAACCCAAGTGCACATACCATTCACCCCAATTGTGATCAATAATATTTCTTTCATCAAATAATTTGGGTCTAAGAAATTTATTAATTTCAATACTGATATAAGGGTCAAACAAAATGTTGTACATTTGGGAAATGATATCTACAAACCACTCTTCAAAATTTATATAATTTGACTCTTAATACTTAGATCCCTACACTAATGTCCATGATTTCATTGGATGATAATTTTCCTCCTTACCCACAATATCAACTTTGAATTGAGCTAACCAAAATCCCTTTTAATAACCATGAATCAACACCAAATACATAAAAATAGAGTAATTCATGAATCTAGGGTTTTCATCCTTTTGTATAGATATTAAACCCTTATATAATTTTTTCATAATATATGTCGTATAGTCAAATGGATTGGGATTGTATAGTGAATGTCTGTAGGTATTACCATCAACCCTACATTCATCAAATGTGGTATCTCCACATTGATCACTTGTCCACATGATAGATATGTATGGTATAAATAAGGCTAAAATAGAATCATATAAAAAGGAGGACCTTTTTCATTTGAAATTTGGCTACTCTAGCCATCAATCATTTCCCTATGTAGGGGTAATTTGCAACCTTTATATGTATTATCCACCTTGCAATATTCTTCTTCCAATTTACACAATGATAAGAGCATATTAAATGTTTTTTTCTAGTTTTAAAACTTCATCTAATTTATCGTCAACAATAATAATGAATGGATTCCCTTGTTCATCTAGTACATATCTATTTTCACTATCATAGCATGTTGCCCACAATTTGAGAAATTTAGCATTGCCAAACACATTTGGCAATGCTAACTTCCCCAAATTCACAATCTAAGGGTTATTGAGAGGAGTAGGCTTGTCTCTTCTCAAATAATGAAATATAAACAATTCATATCCTCTTACCTTTGTCCAAACATCTCCTACAAATTTGTATTTTTCCTCCAATTTATTTCTTTCTAAAAAATATTGCTTGGACCTCTTTGATCGAGGACTCAATGCTAGTATTTGATCAATCATGTCTTGACTCAATTTCCTACTTTGGCTTTATTTTGCTTCTTTTACATGGTCCTCAAATTCAACACTTTTAGCAGACCCTTTCCTAGTAGTTGTGCTTGAGGATTCCATATTTTCAAAACAAGGGGAAGGAACATTGGAAATGGTAGGAAGCTTGTTATGTGAAGTAGAAGAATAGTGGAAGGAGTATGGAAAACATTACGAGGATTTGGTGAAGTAAGATTATAAAATAAGAAAAGGAGCATTTTTGTAAGAAGGTATGAATGAAGGAAATGATACACATGGAATACTTGTAGGAAGAGAAGGAACAATGAGACTAGGAAGACTCACATATGTGGGATTTGAAGGTTGAATTGAAGTGGTGATGAGAGGTGGAGCACAAGTGCAAATTCTGGGAGTAGATGTTTAAATAGGGAATGTTGTTTCAACACTTATAAAAGAAGCAACACAATCTATCTCTTCATAATACTACATCATAGACTTAACAATATAAACAATAAGATGAGAAATTTCATGCAAGAGGGTAATGCCTTGTTCATAATGTTAAATAAGTTTCCATAAGCCTTTTGTAGTGGAAAAAGATTTAAGATTATGATGTTCTTGAGCTAACCAAATATCAAATTCATGAATTAAATTTTATACTTAAGGAGGAAGTCTTAATAATTCATCTTCATCATGAGAAGAATGAGAAGATTTATTCTCCACATGGTAGGATTAGGAGCACGAGAGGAAGGATATTTGTGTCATCAAGATTCCTAGAAAAGAATGAGGGTTCAATATCAAATGAACCCATGAGTTTATGACTTCATCTAACTAGAATAATATAGGCTAGACTTAAAGTAGTAAATCTCATGCACACGGTGAGAAAGAGAAAGAAGATGCAATATGAGGATGAAAAGAGGGTATTTGAATGCAAACAATGCAACCAAACCAAGGTAGGTATGAAGTAGATCTAAGTAGGAAGCTATGCGATATAAGATAGAAAAATGATCTAACTATCAAATCAAGAAGCATATGGAAGAAATATCACATAAATAAGATTTAACTATCCAATCAAAAGGTAAAAAGCATGAAAGCATAATTTATATAATATGAATATGAATAATTTATATAATAATATGAATACTTTATATAATGATATAATGCCATATTTTTTGTAAACCTTACATCATTTTCTCATACTTTTATCATTTTTGGTATGCAATTCTCATAACTACATATTCAAAATAAGAGACACAGTGTCAAGTGTTTGCCATTGATATGTGTAGTTTATAGTAAATAAAAAAAGAGGCAAAGATAGAGGGAGAGAGGAAGAGGGAGATAAATAGAGCGAGAGATAGGGAGATGTAGAGGGATGGATAAAAATACATTGATTAGGACAAAAAGATTTATGGATTGAGAGAAATAAAGGTAGAGAGAGACAATGAGGATGAGATTAATAGATATATAATTGAATTTATATTTTCTATCGACTATATAGAAGGTGGCTAGATCTGATGAGTTAGAGAGATGCATAGGTAATGAGTTGCAGATAGAGAAATAGATAAGGGAAGAAATGTGGATGGGTGGGAATATAGAAGTGAATAATTATAGTAAGAGGGAGAGGGAGGGAGTGAAACATGAATAGGTAGAGAAAGTCATGTATAGAGATGAGGGAAGGGGGTAGACATGAAGATTAAGATAGAGATGAATTAAAATAAATTACAATGAAGCTAGAGAGTTAGGGGGAGAAATAAATGATGAATATATAGAGGAAGACATGTGTAAAGATGTGGGGGATGAAGATAAAGACGTAGATAGAGAGGAAGATGGAGATAAATAGATGGAGAGGTTGAGAGGTGGAGAGTTAGAAGAATACATAAAGATAAAGACAGGGAGATATAGAGTAGGGAAAAGAGATAAAGATAGGTAGATATAATGAGATAGAGAGATGAAGATTTAAGAAGATACATAGGAGGAAAGGGAGATGGAGTAATATAGTTGGCAAGACAAAAGAAGAAGAGAGGGTGATATGTATAGAGAGAGAAGAGTTGAAGAGAAAGATATATATATATATATATATATATATATATATATATATATATATATATATATATATATATATATATATATATATATATATATAACAATAGTGTATAAATATAACATTTCACCTTATTTTCTATTTATTTTTGATCCTCCTTACACATTTCTTTTTTCTTCAAGTTTTAAAAAAATTAGTGGAACTAACCAAATTTTTAAATAATATATATAAAAATTATAAATAAAAATTAACTTTTTAAAACATAATAATTTTTTTTTGAGTTGTTATGAGTGAAATAATAGTAGACTAACTTAAGTATTTTCTTAATTTATTAAGTTAAATATAAGTTTAGACTTAAATTGAAATATTTTTGTTGCATTGAAAATTAAAGTGAACTAAAATAATTTTTTTCCTTTCATGAATTCAATGATATCAATATTTGTTGAATGCAAAATATATTTAATAGTTTGAATTATACATACATATTTTAGACAATAAATGTGCTATTACATATTTTGTAAGATTTAAAAAACTGAATTTCATGCTCATCAATATAAACAAGGAAAAGTTTCATTTAAAAATAAAAAAATTAAACTTAGAATTTTGTTTTAAAAACAATTCTAAGTATTAATAAACATCACTACAAAACCACTCTCAAGGTGACCCATAAATATCACTCTAGAATTTCATCAAAACCACTCTCAAGATGACCCATTAATCACTCTAGAATGTCATTGCACTTATTCCATTTTAGTTATTATATCGATAGAAATACGGAAAGATAAAGTGAGACTATATAGACACATTCCTAAGATATATTGACATAAGGAAAAATATTCATTTTAGTCTTTTTAGGTATGCCATCAACGCCGTCAACTTTTTAACATGAGGACAAATGAAAATGATTAAAACAATTATTGTAGTCTATGCAGATGATCTAATTATAAAAAACAATTTATGTCCTTATAGTTTTAAAATGGGACCAACATAAAAAATACAATAGAAATCAAGAATCCAAAAAAAATACAATAGAAATCAAGAATCCAAAAAACAAGAGCTCCCATTGAGCTAGAGTCTCCGCTTTATGAAGGGCGTTTTAAGCTCGATAGGACTTTAGTGAGAAGAATGAATGTAAGAGGAGGTAATTGCTAAAATGTTTACTAATGTGTTGGATGTTTTAGTATATACTTCTATATTCTAAAATTATGCACTTCTAAAATTTATTTAAAAATTTAAGTTTTGATAATTTTTAATTAAAAAAATAAGAATAAAATTTTAAAGAAAAATGAACAATTTCAGTAAAAATAATTTTTATTTTTGAATTTCTCATTGATCAACCCATTTGGTAATTTTTAAATATAAATATCTCATAACATAAGAATAATATAATTATTAGTAACATAAAAAAATTCAAATAATAACTATTTATAAAATTAATTCAAATAAATTATTTTTAAACTTAATAAAAATATTATTTGATATTATTAGTTGTGAAGTAAAAAGTAGAAAGTAGACATGATTAATATTATTATTTTAATTGTTATTATAGAAGTTTCAATCATGTAAAGTTATAAATTTGAAAATAAAAAATATAAAAAATATTTAGCTTCTTTAATTATTATTTTGTCATATTTAAATTAAAAATTAAACTAGTGTTTAAACAACTTGGCCATAAAATGTCATTGCATCTTTAGCACTACACACGTTGATGTTGTCAATGTTGTCAGTTTTTTATAAACATTAAAGACATTATATAAAACATTAATACATCCTTTTTTCTATTACGAAGTATTTATTATAATCTTTATAAAAAAATAGAAATTTGAAAAAGGAAAATTGAAGGAAAAAGATTAAGTAAAATCCTTTTTTTGTTTTTGGATGGAGGGTTTAGACTTGCGAGGTAACCTAGCGAGGCATGAAGCCTGTGAGCTACCAACCAATGAAGGTGACCCCATAGACTTTTTAGGCACCTGATTCAGGGCTACTCATGCTTGAAACCTCTTCCGCTTAGAGCCAATGACAGAGGGGGTTCAGACTTGTGAGGCAACCCAATGAGGCACGAAGCCTGCGAACTACCAATCAGCGAAAGCCACCACACAGAGTTGTTAGGGACTTGATATGAGCCCACTAGTGCCTAAAACCTCTTAGTCCTTAGCTCTAAGGACTGAGGGGCATCCACGCCGTCAAAATCACCCAAGGCACGATCCCAACCTCATCCCTTATGATGTCAGAGCTTTGCATTCAACAAGACTTGATCACTGGTGGGCTCTTTATGAACCATTCAACTTCACCAGTAGACCAAGGACCCATTGACCTAATATCCAATTTTGAATCGCAAGCTTCGTGCCTCACTAGGCTGCCTCCCAAGTCTAAACCCTCCATTATATATATATATATATATATATATATATATATATTAATCCTTCCCATTTTGAACCAAATTTAACCCAAACTTCAGAAAAATACTAAACCTCCCAAAGACTGCCTTTGAAGTGGTGCAAATCAAGGTAAAGTGCTAGATGAAAAAATTACGATAGACAATAGAATTGAAAATAATATATGTTCGAGCAGGATGATTTAGAGGGCAGATAAGTGCCCATTGTACAAGTGTGTGGTAAGTAGCTTAGCTAAATGATAAACTATTTTGTTTGCATCTTCATCTAGTGGGCAATAGCAGGGCAAACAAAATAGTTTACCCTTTAGCAGTTCCCGCAGGGAGCTTAGCTAAATGATAAACTATTTTGTTTGCATCTTCATCTAGTGGGCAATGGCAGGGCAAACAAAATAGTTTACCCTTTAGCGGTTTCTAGCTTTATCACCGCCTTTTCCGGAGGCAACTATTGAAAACAAAGTCACTGAAGTCTGACGCTCTGACAATGCATTCATTTCATAGTTATCTTATCTCTGCTGTCAAAAGGATTTGGTTTTAAGAACATTTAATGGATAGGCGTCGTGGCCAGGGGTGCCAAAGAACAATCGATCAGGTAACCGTCAGGTAAACGGTTCAGACTTTATCATCCAGTGGTCGCAGTAGTGTTGAATGCTTCTGAATTAATTCGAGAGGGAGGCATAATGCGGCATGATTCATGTCCAGTCGTCCACTTTAGAGCTTATTAAGGCTTTGAATCTGATTCTCCCCCTTGCCTTTGTCTCTCCTGCATCTGTCCCGATGAACACACTTATTTGAGTGGAATTGGAACTCAATCTTGATAGGTCAATGACGACTGGTGTTTATGCTATTCAAATTACTGGAAGCCACAATAGAAGTAATGAAAGATAGTTTCAGTGCTATCTATTTGGGGCTCCCCTGTATCCCTCCATATCTGCAGCCAAAGGCCTATTTTAACAGAAGGATAAACATTGCATCAGGAAGATTAAGAGTTTTAAGTTTGTGATTTCTGGACCAGAGTTTTATTGTTCTTATTTAACTTGTTGGTTCGTGCCAAAGTTCCCAAATCTGATCTATTTCTGCAAGGAGTTGCCATTGGCGGACAGTCGGGGACTGTGTCTTTGTCTCCTGCCATGTAGCATGGCAGTTGCTTCACAGAAAACCCCACATTTTCTCAATCATAGCTGCACATTTTCTCAATCCGTATATAAAATATCCGATTACTTAAAGCATCACTGGCGGAATCATATTTCAGGGTTGCCACTTTGACAACCAAATCCTCCTTATTATTATATATATATAGTCGGAATAATATATTATCATTTGCTTAGCTTATTTCTCTTCATTGCTGTTTTTGGGCTGCAACATTTCTTAATGCCGTTGATCCCACCCAGGATTCTAAAAGGCTAAAGTTCTAAAGAATTTGAAAGATTTGAGGACATATTTCAATTGTGTTTTTGAAGTACGAGAATGATGCTGCATATTTTAAAATGTGTTTATTGGATTTCGATTTCAATTGTTTACTGGTGCAGATTATGGAAAAGATCTTGTTCAATAATCATGCAAGGATTGCATTGCCTGAAGAGGGAGATTAAAAGCGTAGGAGAAAAACGGCTGCCTTTAGCTTCTCACACGTTGACCGAGTATCATTATTTTGTTTTGTTTTAGAGTTCTATACTTGTCTTTGTTACAGACTTGACAACGGTAGAATTTTTGAATTGATCAAATTAGTAGGCTTGCATTTGGAGACTTGGGATTTGATGCAAAACTTGATAAAAAAGGTTTTAAATTGTATATGCAAGAAATACATCTTCTCTGTTAAAGAGTCTTGGAGGGCAATAAGAGATGGTCCACAACTGCTTGATTTTCTGCTGGGTTCATTTGATTTATATCTGCTTGATTTTCTGCTGGGTTCATATGATTTATATTTGCTTGATTTTGGATGGGAGACATATGCCCTGCACAGATCCTATTCACATTCTTGACTAAGTTTTTGTAGGCGTTGATTGCAAGTGGGGTATTGGCGGTGCATGTGTTCTATAGATGGCTGCTTACCTTTATCTTCAAGTGGGCGTCTTCAAGTGGGGGTATTGACTATGGAGGCGAAGCTGGTGTTGGATCTTTCTCTTGGAATGTATTCACAAGAAGAAATTCTATCCAGAATTCTTGAAGCAGAGGAACATTCCAGAAAATTATTTTTCTAATTTTTTTTGTGTCAAAATATGAATTTTACCCCTAGCAAAATTGCAGCTGGACAATCAAAAAATAGAAATTACTATTTGAAAATTAATTAAAAAATAAAGTAATTTTTAAACTTTAGAAACTCACTAGTTCTGATTTAAAAAATTAAATGTGACCACCACGACTGATGAAAACATTCGTTCCCTGCCTATTTAGATAGGCAGGGACTAATAAACATTCACAAAAATATAGCTAGTCGCAAAGAAATTAAGAGGAAGAACATGAGAAGAATCAACACACTATTGAATAGAACACAACAGAATTGAAGAATCCAAATAGGAACAGTTGAAATCTATGCTCATGTCCTTGAGAGAGCAATCAGGGTCATTATTTCTAATGACGACTGAGACAATATTTGAACTTCAAAAGATGATAGCGTCTTCCTTACATTCATTTAACTGCCACGTTGCCACTACTAAATATAAGAGGAAGATTGAAAAAAAAAAAAAATCAACTTAAGATTATTTAGAGTTACACTCGAGAATTATACGAGTACAATGCCTTGTCTCTATTGCAATATGAGACATGCAGGCAGAAGATTTCGAACCACAAAAGAATCACAAAAGAAATGAAAGAATCACATCAGTAATGAATATGATCAATTTTGCTTCTTTCCACCCGCCAATATCCGGGAGATCTGCAAGCCTCTGCTGAAAGCTTGATTGAAGAGCAGGCGAGTCTGGAACTCAGAAACAAAGGGAAACCATGCAAGTACTGCAACAGGTAAGAAAATGACCAAACCCATCACATACTCATAGGCTCTTGCAAGGGACTTTACTGATTCCCAGTAACCAATCTTCACCACCACTGGTCTGCATGCCTGAGCAATCTGCACGGACAACAACCACCACAAGTTAGGTCTTACATTTCCTTTCTGCCACTGAAACCTTCATTATCTGTTGCATGTCAGTCCATGAGTTTAGTTACCTGAAGCAATGCCCACCCTGTTGGCATGAAGGCTAAAATACTGGCGAACAAATCCCCTACAGAGAGTTCAAGGAGAGAAAATAGTACTACAATGATTGCTATGGTTCCAAAGAAAAGGAGAAGTTTGAGTAATCTGAACATTAACTGAAAATCTGCACTGAACTTTTTTCGTCCCATGGACACCACCTGCAAAATAGATGATCCATAAGGAATGAACTAATGAAGAATGCATCACCCATTATCCTAATAACGAAAATATACTACACATAATATCGTTCTGTTCACCAGAATGTACATATACTCATGGGCACATACATACATAGATACACGTGTGTGTAATGTATGTATAACTATACATAATACATAGATACATACATATAGACACGTACATTCATATATTCATACATAAATACACATATATGGGCACATACATACATATATTATAGGGAGAAATTCTTATGATGATAAGAAAATGTTGCCCAAAAGCATACCTTTAAAATCAGCAGTACAACAACAATAACAAGCCACGATAGCCCATACACCTGGTGATAAAATGGACGTTCAATTTAGTGTTAAGAATCAGCACAAAGAAGTAAAAGAAAACTGAAAAGAGGAACAGGTAAGTGCTTACAATTATGTTTTTATTTCCGTTAGCTATTTTTAAATTGTACACCAAACCATATTGGTACAAAAAGAATCTTAAGGAAAGGAAAATCTCCAATATTCGCCCGAGAAACCCAGTACACCGAAGATGCTCCTGTTCCTCATCCCACCAAGATTCCCAACTTTTATTTGCAGGCACACCAATGCCACCCCAGCTGTTTATCCATTTGCTCCAATCTTCCCAATCATCAACAATCTTTTGCCATTCAAACCCTGATGGGTTAAACAAGAATGGAGCAAATAACCATGCAGCTACCAGGAACCACATGGAAATGTTTATAAAAATGTAAGCTAATGAGTCTTTTGTTGTGGTACCATAAATGTTATACACAAACAATAGCATCATCAGCTCCAGGCCTTTTGTAAAATGGCTTCTTGAATAAAGCCTGTAGTTTTCTGCAAATTTTTCATGTCGCACCACAAAGCCTCGTCCAGTGGCCCTGTACTTTGCACCACCGTGCAAAATTGTCCGCCCAAAGTAATGAGTTTTTGTTCCCAGAGAGAATGTGAAAAAGAAAGAGGCAAGCTGAAGTTGCATGATGATGAAATCACCAAATGCAGACCGGAAGCCTCGTTCTAAGCCAATCTCCATTATCATTGGTAAAGACATCAATATGCCTATCTGAACTAAAGACTGTGATGCAAGAGCTGCCTCAAGAGGATAATTCTCATTGACTTCTGCTTGTTTTATCAGTGATTTTTCCAACCCACTTAGTGCCAAGTACAGTCGCCCATATAGAAATGCATACACGGTGATCACAACCAACTGCATAATTCAGAGAAACTTGCTGTTATGTTAATGAAAGATTTAATTTTACTATAGAGTCTTACTGAATCAAACATCATTGTTCCTCTTCTACTTGTTAGTCAAGGGAAAGGAATATAGCAGCTAGAAACCACTCATGATTGTTAAATCCGAGAATTAGTAAGATTTACATACCATTGTGGCAGCTAGAAAATATTATCTCATTAATTCTGAGAATTAGGAAAATCTACTTACCATTGTACTGACATAATACCCAACAGTTGTGTAATAGCATGACAGCATCCGGAAGAAGTCAAACCGATGCCCTAGTCGGTAAATATCTCGACTTAATGCCTGCTCTCCATTGCCACAGGCTACCTTTGCTTCAAAGAGTGAGATTTGATTTAGTCCCACGTCTCGACCTTTTCCCACTTGAATGTATTCATGGTGAGTGACATTGCCTTGCCTTAGGGTGGAGTTGAAGCCTGATTAGACCAAACCTTACAATGAGTATGAAAAAAATCTTTATAATATAAGCAGAATGCCTATGAAACTATTTGCATTATAAGGCTCTACAGGCTAGGGAATTACCTGCAAAGATGTCCTCACTCAAGTTGATGACACGTGATGCCTTACTTATGCCTCCTCGTGTAATATGGAATATCCTATCAAAGACATCTGGATGGCCATAATGGAAGCGTACCCTGCATTAATATTGGGAAGTAATCAAGATATATGGTTGAACGAAATCTTATATGGAGACACATTGTGCAAACATGTAGAGAATCAATGGCAACAAGTAGGAAATCAGATTGGGTTTGATCACTAGAAACCATTCACCCAAATGTAAAGGGAATCGATATAATGCTAATAAGAGTTGTGACAAACACCAAAAGGAGGCGGTGTGTCAGAAACATGCACTGATAACTTCTCACTAACCAGCAATGTTGGATATTGTTCATCTCATAAATAAGAATCAGGGCAACTGTATCAAGAAACCTAATTCTCATTATCATGTATCTTTGTGCTGTAGGCACAAACCTGGTAATACCCTTAGAACATTAGAGGACAAAATATGAATTAATAGCAAATTGCTAGTCAATCTCCAGTCACATTTCATGGCACAGACCTTAAGCACAGAGGATGGAGTCAGCTGCCTTACACATTAAACCATATATTGAGCAGGCACCCTATGTTATGGCTACTGCATAGTACCAAATAAATGCAAACACTGGTGTCCAAAGAAAAGAAAACATATAGTTTTGTGTATGTAGTTATTTGCCTTCAACTTGAAATTACTAAAACTATAGCTCGGATTTTCAAAAGGATCTGAAATTTCTTTTTAATGATTAAATATTGGGACAAAACTGGACAAATCTGTCTTGCCCAAAAAATAGATGGACTATTACATTTCTTGCCAAAATTTGGTAAGGACACAAGTGTCAGTTCCTACTTTCTTTTTTCATGTATGATGAAATATTGGATTCTGTGATTACTAAGCTTGTACTAAAATGGTGGCATACTTATGTTAGGTTTAAGTTTCAATCCACTCTTGCAGTAAGATTGTTTGGTGTAACCTGGGAGTGTGGGACTCTATTATCTATGTGCAATCCAATCTTAGGCTAAGACCATTTGATGTATCCTCAAGATGAATTAAAATTGTATTTTCTAGGTCAGTCCATTATGCAAATAAGATCACTTGATGTAATCCATGAGTAGGATGACTGCGCAGCATGTTTACATCATTCTTAAGGTTGTACTATCTAGTTGTAATCTGCTGGTTTGCTAAAATTGTTTGGTCTAGCTAATTATATATCAAGACTATTTGTTATAGTGCATGGGAGGAGTGAGATTGTATTTTTGGTAGCTATCCCACTCTTCAGTCAAGACTCTAACATACCAAGGGTAGAGTAAGGTGCAATAAATTAATCAATAAATAGAGTACGACTATGCTGTATTTTGTAGTCTGGGAGAGGAGTATGATATGCTATTTTTCGTAATCTGGGAGAGTATGACTAATTAATTGGGCATATCCAAGTCTTGGAGTAAGATTGTAGTAGTGGATGAAATGCAATTGTGGAATGAGGCAGTGACAAAGCTGTTCAATCTATGAGTGAATTATGGTTGGCATATTGTGTGACACAGCGGGGGTTAAGATCAAAGGGCAAACAGGCTAATCCAATTTTTAGACCAAGGGTATGATAAGAGAAAAGCATAAAACTGTCTCACTTTTTGATTGTTTAAACTTTGGAACCATCAGACTATCATGGATTCGCAAGTCTTCTAGGCTGTGTTCTGTTATTTCAATTGTTAGCGAAGGTAGTGCAAGTTATTTAATGGTTATAAACAGTTCAACCCGATAGTAGAGACCCTACTGATAATTACTGGAATAGTTATAAACAAGGGGCTTTAATTGAAAAGTCATTATATCGCTGAAATTGTAATTACACATGAACTTTTAAAAAGGCATCAATTTTTTAACACTCGTGGAACCATTCTTGGTATGAATTGCTATTCTTATCTCAAACAGCCTATGTTAAGTTCAACGTGTCTATGTAGTGTATTATTCGGGTCTTGATATGAGATTATGCCTTGGATTCATCCTAGGTCTAGCTTAGGTACTCTAGGTTCCCTATTAACTAAACTAAACAGAACATTAAAGAAATTCAATTCATTTCAATGATGATTGATTAGAGTAACATGCAGCTAACACCAACAGTGGTGGAAACAACGATTACAAAGATTACATCACTCTTTATTAGGCAAATACATGAGGAAGAAATAAGTAAAATCTGAAAAGAAATCATCGCTATTAATAGGATGAAAACTAACCCACGATGAGAACTAACCCATCATGGATCTATAAATAACTTCTGAATTGAAGTCCAACACTAAAATAATCATGTCAAGAAACTCAAAAATATCAGTTAGTTTTCTACGTACTCATATTATTATGAAAACTATTACAAAGTAAAAGCATACCCCTCTATGCTCTAAATTAGATCCTTGAAAATTACAAATATGTTAGTATTCGATCTTAGGTCTAGTGTTACATCCCAATTTTTGACCTAATTTAAAATATAGCCGTTGTGGTTCACATGAATTCAGTTGACAGTTAAATTTGTTATAATCGTGTGAAATAGTAAAATGGTTAGTCGTTATAACTTCATGTGAAGATAATATGCTAGTTGATTATTTATCATGAATTCATGGAATTGAATAGGTGGTTAGCCATTATGATAATTTATGATTAAATAACTTGTTATAGTAATATGATTTAACTGCGGAGAATTTCCTTGTAGGAAGCACGTCGAAGGGGTGGAAGCATTGTTAGAAAAGAATTGGGTATAGGAGCATCACCATCACTGAAAAAATGGGCATGAATTGTGAATCACCATGATTGAGGACCTAGCGACTTGAACATCAGGATACAATCTATGGAACCACATGAGCTATTAAATAAACATTTTAAAACATAAAATAATTTGATTAAAAATATAATTCCTACCTGAAAGGATTTTAAATGATCTTTCACCATATTATTATAATATGTACTTATGTATGTACATATGGATATAAAATGAAGTGACATTATAATATTATTTTCTTATAATAAAATGATGCCACCTCACCAATATATTTACATGTACATAGATAAATATAAATCATAATAATTTTCGAATTATAACCTTCCAACTCTTTTTCCATCTCTTTATTTTTTTTTTTTTAAAAAACTGATTGAACACTTCGCATTTAATTGGTGCTCAAAGAGCCAAGATAACTTTTTAAGTTACGAAAGCCAAAGTCTTTTTAAAACCTTTTTATATCATGAGTCGGGAGTGACAAAAGATGCAAGAACACACATTCCCTATTTCCTTTTATTATCACATTTTTCCTTGCTTATTTCCGACTTCCTTCACAACCGATACTCTGCTATAAAACCATTGAATTTCTGCAAGACCATGGGAAGACCTTTTTCATCTCATAACAATGTCATTCTATTATAGTTTGTCGTATATGTTCTCTCCTTGCTGAGGATTTAAGAAATATTTGTACATTGTGGTTACGTCTACAAGAAGTTGAAGAAGAGCTGATTACCAATCATTTAGCAAGACTCCAGATAGTTCCGAGTTTATATCAGGTCATGCGATAATCATTCCCAATTAATGTTATTACAATTGTTTCAATTTCATAGCTGCAAGCTATAGATTATCCTCATTCATAACTAAATAACTCTACGGAGTTTCTTACCAATAAGCATAGTAAAGTGTCTATAACATGGAATCATAAGTTATTTTTGCCAACAAACATTGGAATCAGATGATAGTTATTTCTGCAATTATTCTTTTACAGAATAAAATCTTTTAAATCATAGATTGTGATAAGCTGGAAACATATAATATTCTTTTATCAGTTGAGGATCAACAACAAGAGCTAGTTGCTCTAAGATTCAAACACCTGGGACTCACCCGGCTGTATAGCCAAGGAAAAGGGTGAAGAGGTGAGAGAAAGGAACTTGCATTAATATGAAACAGAATCAGATGTGATATAACAATGTTTATTACTTCTAAAAGAAATCATTTAATAGCTCATGCATGATCATGTTTATTGTATTCTCCTGCTATCAAGTTGAGTGGTGTGATTAGATATTAGAATGCTTAGTGGATGACAAGGTGTTCCATGTCTATTTCAGGTAGGAGGGCCTTTCTCGTTAGAGACTGTGTGGGGTTAAGTTATGGTCCGAGGTTGGGTGGTTAAGCACCTGACAATGTTTCCCCTCTCCACAAGATGTTGGACATGCATCAGATAAAGATAAGTTATGCATTCAAACTTTTGTTGGAAATAGGTATTTTTTCTTTTATGATGTATATTCAAGTAGAAGGTACGATTAATTGAGTTGTATCATTGTTAAGTTATTTCTTTAAATGAAAACAACTCTTGTCGTCAATATAATTGGCAACCAATTAGATCAGTTGATCTTCTAACTGAATGTGGAATATATTTATTTGCAAGAGATAGAAATATCTAATGGATTGTTATTTCAGTCTTTCATTTATAAAAATAATGATTATGAGCATATCTTCTAATCTTATGTTATTGCCTCAGTTAAGCAATTGGAAGGAAAGGAATGATATAGTGGTATTTGATGCCCTAAATGATACGGTGGTATTTGAAGCCCTAAATGATATAGTGGTATCTATTGTCCTAAATGATCCAATGGTAATTGATGGCCTAATTGATACAACGGTATGTGATGCCCTAATTGATATAGTGGTATTTAATCACCATTTGATATTGATATAGTGGTAATTGTCATTTAATTTTGATATAGTGGTATTGGATGGTAATTATTATTTGATCCTAAGTGATATTTATGAACTAACTTGGGTGTTTGCAAAAGCATCCCTAGATTGATTTCGGTGTCGAATACCATGGTATGTAAATTTTAATTTTCATAGTAAATTTATTGATGGTGTTTTCAGATATTAGTTATGAGTTTTCTGTTTAAGTAATTGTAACTGTAAATCACATTCACATGAACATAACTGATATAACTGTCTTCCTATGAAAATGAAGTAATTTAGTTGTTAATTAAGATTCGGGAAAATTGGTTGTTACATCTAGCTTAGGTACTCTAGGCTCCCTAGGGATCTAGTTAGGATGCAAATCAATCTAACACAGTCATTTTTTCTATTTCAATAGCTTTTAGTGGCAATGGGTTCAGATGCAACCCCTCTCTTCCGAATTATATTTTGCTACTTTGAAAAGCTGTTTAAATACCATAAAATTTTGAAAACTTGTGGGGAATAAGATACTTTTTACCTTGGTGCTCCCAACATTATTGTAACTACTCCTAATGAACAAAACAACTTATTCTATTTGTTTCTTATCTGGCCTTGACATTCTACCTGGTTGATAATTGTTTGGAGTAGTGGTGGATAATTTTCTAAGATCATATATATGTTTATTTAATATTTAATAAATAAATACATTTATAGAATTATAAATACTAATAATTGATTTCTATTATATTTCTCACACATAAATTATTTAGTTATTTAATATATTTATATATTGTACAAGTGAACCCATAACAATATTGAGCTTTGGGAGGGGATTTCTGCTTTGTCAAAATTGAACTTCAAACCTATAAGAATCATATAATCATAGTCTATCAAGTTCTTGAAATGTTTTTCTGGGTTTGACTATGGCTTTTTGCGTCCAACATCTTGGATCACATGTTTAGATTTTCTCCCTTGGTGTTTTCTTGGTTGGTGTTTAGATTGTCTTATGATCCTTGCTTCTATTTAGGCACTTGGGTCTGCTAAATCTTTTCACTTCTTTGTTCCCATACTTTCATTCCCTAATGATGGATCAAAGAGTATGATCTGAGATGTTGGAGACAAAAAATCTAGAGTCAAATATAGAAAAATATTTCAAGACCTTGAAGGTCCTATATTCAAGCCAACAACTTATCAAACAACAAATGATTTACTGATTGTTAACATTTGTTTCCATTGCCAGCAATAACTATTCATGGCAACACGAAAAGATGAATTTGTAGGAGTGAATGGGGCAACCAGTACAAGAACTAGTTGATATGTAAAAGACAGGGGAGATCAACTCACTCAAAACCCTAGGTATTTGTGAGAAGTTTTGGTTAGAGAGCATGCCAAGGATTTGTTAGTTAGGAACAAAGTACTTAAGTGTCCATTTGACGTAAATCATAAACAAAGAGGTTGATTATCAATTCGATAGTTTGCCTAGATTATGAAGTGAAGACTAATGTTGTACTCTAGGAGTCTATAGTATCTATTAGACTAATTGAGCTAGGAAGGGAAGAAGGTAATGAGATGAAACCAAATATAGGAATCCATCAAAACAATTTTATGGTGGTACCACAAGTTGCAAAGAGTAGGCCAAAGTCCCAACTATAAACAAATAAATTTACAAGTTCAGTTTACTTCAAGAAATAGTTTATTGCTCACAAAATAATAATGTGTTGAAGTTGTTGGGCTACTTTCTATTGTTGAGGAAGGAGGTTTAGACATTGCCAGTCAAATTAGTTTAGATGTTGTTGTAGAAGAGTTTACTAAGTGGGGAGTTTATGGAGCCCCCTCAACTTTAGGTGTGTGTGTGTAGCTTAAAGAATCTCTCATTGAAGAAATAAGTGGTGAAGAATACACAAGCAATTCTTGAGGTATCAAAAAATGCGATTGGAAGACACCAAGCTAAGAATAACAAGGCAAAAAGGTAGACAACAATAAGGGGAGCTTGAAGGACACCAAAGTAGAACAAAAATCATTAAGACAACAGGAAGGTTGGAAAATTTAGTCACGCTAGAAAAAGGTAGAAGAGAAAATGAATTTCTTGATCAAACCTTCTTGAGGAGAATCTTACCAATGCAATTACATGGAAAAAGACAACAGGTGATGAATATTCCACTAGCCAATCGAAATTTAAGAGGAAAAAATTGTCAAGATTCACTATTGATGTGTCAAAATATCCAATTTACCATTGCAAAATATTCAATAACTATTTGGCTGTTTATTAGGTTAATTGATGAATGTCTTTGTTGTGATCATTCCTAGTCACGCTTGGGGGAGTTTCATTTGCTTTTTTCACTCTTATATATGTAATCATGTAACATCAACAATTTTTTTGTTGAAAGCTATAATACATACGAAGGATAGTATTAAATTGTATGAGCATACGACCATAGGATCAAGTAATTATTGGGTGAACTAGAAAAAATACATGTTGATGGATTGAAGAAATGATGGTTCAATGATGGTTGGATACTTTTGTTGTGAAGGAAGATTATGGGAATGCCATCTTCATGTATGACTATATATATGATTGTGAGATGGACATTGAAAATAATGTCCTTAGAATTTCAATGAAAAAACAAAGATAATAATATTGTTGTTGAAGTCTACAATACCTAGCACAAAAAAACATAAAAATATTTGATCATACAATTCTAGGACCAAATAGTTGTTGGGGGAATTAAAAAAAGACATGTTGATTGAAGAAATGATGGTTCATTGAGTGATTGATACCCTAATTGTGAAGGAAGATGAAGGTAGTACCACCTTCATCTAGGATGATGTTGATGGTCATTGAAAGTAAATAAATGTCTTCTCACTCTATATGAAGAAGAAAAGATGATAATGATTCAGGTGCAAGTCACAATAGTAAACCAAAATTAATTCAAAACCCACAAAGAGATAAGCTCAAAATGATGAATTCAAAAAAGATATTAATAAAGGTTTCGAAGATCTGCGATGTAAAGAGTGCAAGATTTCAACCCAAAGATATCATGAGATTTTCCAAATAATTTTGCACTCTATCTAAGGATTGCGTATACAACTTGAGAAACAAAGTATCGAAATACATTTCACCCTAGTAGAGTAGCCAAATCCCCCATCATGCATCTTAAAAAATATAACAATAAAGTACATATTTTAGCATCTATTGCAACTGAATAAAGAATAATTAGAAATTTCAAATTAATAATTGTGGAGGTGGTCAGAATAGCATTAAATATGTATTGGATATCCCATGTTCAACCTATTGTACAATGTTGACAGCACATTGTTGTGTCACTTTGCACGAAAATCTCACATAAATTAATGTAATATGAGATTTCTCTGTAAATGGTGTAGATGAGGAGATTATGATGATACTAGTTGCCACTAGCAAATCAAGCATAAACATCAAAATGATTGATGTAGCCAAAGACGAGGAAGGGTTGTTCACACAAACCTAAGAAAAGAAGGTTGCTCATGTATAGCAAAATATAGGTTTTTCTGAGCAAGAGTTTACATAACTCTGACAATGATGCTCCAAACTGCTATAATAGCCATAGTGGGACATGCCATTTAATTCAAATACATGGACAGTGCCAAGTCCATAATTGGCTGTATCTGTTTTTACCAGTCTTCAGTTCAATAATCACTGGGGTAATGAAATCTCCAATAACAGATAAGGGAATGAGATTTGGCAAAGCAATGATTCTTTCAATGACATCTAAAGTATATTGCAGTTGCACCACTGGCTACAACCCTAATCTAATCAATGCGCCAGACATTTTCACCACAACTTTATGCATAATGTCGATGGAGATAGTGAATATAATAAATAGCCCCTTTCAATTACTAAAAGGTACTCAAGTCTATGGTATAGAAATCTGAATATTTGATTAAACATATGAGCCAGTGTATGTAAAAAGGGATGTCTAAAAGGTATCTTATAATCAAGAAAAGATGAAGTGAGGAACATGTATGATTTGGTTTGTGGTATTGAAATCAAAATATTAGATAAAACATATGCACCATAATCTGTAACCACTGATGTCTAGAAAATATCTTATAGTAACACAAAAATGGAGTGATATTTCTTACTTCAAAGGGTTAGCAAGAACTCGCTGACCAATCGTAACAAAACTTGTTTCTTGATTAGACATAAACCAAGCCAATGAGGATACACTGCACATCAACAAATCAATAATCTTTTAAATATCTATATTCAATAAAGCATTTTAAAGTGCAGTAGTTGACTTGAAATATAGATGTCTATTTGTGCATGCCTTAACATGTTACCTTCCAGTGAAAATGTGTTCACGGACACCTAAAATTGTTGGAGGGTGTACACCATGGTCTTCATGGAATTCTTCCAGTAAATTACGCATCTTAAGAGCTTCTTCCAAATAATTATCCTTTAAGAGAACAAATCCATGTAGCCATCAAGAAAATACGTATCAATATTCTTAGTAATTTAATCCACTAGGTTGTTTAACATGTTTACTGTATAATAACTACCTGATTCATGTCAATAGTCTGCAGCGCTTCCCCACGTGTAAAAATAATGGCATGATTTTGATTTTCTGGTTTCCCCTCTCCTAGTTTTGTTGGTCCTGGGAGTTTAATGCGGTATATTTCCTGTAATTTGAAGATTGTGTAAATATCATTAAATAGGAAAAAAGTGGACATTTGCAAGCAATATCTAGAATATCTCCAGCTATATATAAGCCAGTTATGATATAATAGGCAATACCTGATCACGATTATTGACTGCTTTAACCAATACTGAATAGTACACTTTTTTGACACTGTTCTTGTCCCTCTCTTCAACCTCATCGATATATGCAACGCGCAAGGAAGGATTGCTGCACAGAAGAACACATAGTTATTATTGTTCAAGCTAAAAAAGAAGAAGTAAGTTTTCAGAATTAAATATTTTAAATACAAATTTTATAAATCTGCGTACACAGGTAAGCCATGTAGAAGCATCTTACATACTTGACCATTAAGTTTAAAATATCTGTAGCTCGGCGATCCCCATTTTGCTTTTGGATACCATAGTTTTGGCAGGTAGCAACATAAGTGAATTTCATGTCAGCTATAGCTTCTAGTTGAGCACATAATGACCTCTGGCTCTTTGGATCATCATCAGTTGGAAAAGCAGCTGATCTGTAACCTTCTAGAATCTCTGCAAAGATTACCTTTAAAAATTTAATAAACACAGAGTAAATATGTGCAACTACAAACCATGCAAATTTTGGGTAGTATATTGAAACAAGAGGTTAGCATTTGTACCACTTTCCGAAGCCAAATCAAGATATGCTTGTAGCTTCAGTGCTCTTTTATAATACATCATGCCACGGACTGCAGAAATTCATCCAAGTGTTGGTAATGTAATATCAAACTGAAACTATAATGAATAAGGAACTGCAGAACTTAGTGCATACTATTTACCAGTTCTAGACAGCGTTTGACCTCTTTGTGAAGCCCAATGACGAAGCTGAAGAACATTCTCTTCACTTGCCCATACTTCGCTTTCCCTTTTACAATTTAAGCGCTCCATAAAGTTACTCCATTCATCTGCTTAAAAACGATAAGCTTAAATTTGCACCAGATATTTTCTAGCTTTGCAAACTGATACTGGAACATGCCAAAATATGAACCAAACCTGGAAAGATCTTTTGCAGGTAAAAGACTATTGAGACTCCATCCTCATTTTCAAGTTCAAGATCGCGTTTTGAATAAATAGTCTCTTCACTATAATATGGAGTAAGAATGCTGTCCAAAATCGCCAAAATTAAACATAACATCAGTTAATATTGTCAAGATCAATATGTTTTGCCAAAACATATCGGTTGGTTCAATGTGATGCATTCCAACTTCAATTTTAAGTAAACAATTTGTTTTGATGTATCATGAGTTGCACGAAGATGACTAGACTATTAATCCTGATTGGAAATTTTGAGAAACAATAAAGAAAGAGGATATGAACACAGTTGTTTCTACATGTATTTATCATAAAATCATGTGTTTATTTGCTTACATGTTTGTATATGCTTATAGAGAAATTGGTGTTTGATATTCTGCAAAAAAATACCATCTTCTGCAGTTAAACAATTAAACGCTTTTAAATTAGTCTACAGTGCACATCCTTCAGCGAGCATGGGCTAGATTAAATTTATTATTTCTGGATGTTGTCAATGTCCATGGATGGACTTGTTGGTAAAGCTATTTTAATTGCTAAATGACTAAAGTCTGCTGATAATTACTATTGATGTTGAGACCTCCATACATCACTACTATCACTTGTACATGATTTACATCATCTCTTTTTTGGAGAGGAGCTTTGTTGCACATAATTTTCTCCTTTGCTCTGTTTGCAAGAGATTAGTTATGCATGTGTACCTAACATGGCTTTGGTGTTAGGACTCTTACTGCATTTATATTTGCATATTGCATAATAATTTCACCCCCCAAGTTACATTGAAGGGAGGATGCTAGTGTGAATGAGATTTTTTTAAAAATTTAATTATTAGTGGGAACCAAGGTTGCACCAAGATAGGGGTACCTGGATAGAGGAACCAGCATGGTAGTATTTCAAAATCGGATGGGGTTACTTAGAGATGCCAAGTTGAATCCTTTTCTATTTTATGTAATTATATATATAAGAAAATGAATATAGATTAGATATATGAGATTATGCATATGGCACTCTCACAAAAATAAAGAAATAAAATGTACATCTGAGGAAAATTCCAGACTCTCAAAGATCAAATATTTAGTTTTAGTCACATAGACTATTTTATATTTGCTTCAAAAATTTATCATTTCATAATGAGCATTTATGTTTATATCAAGGGTAGTTTTCATGCCTCAACACACCTTGTCTATATGATCAAGTTGTGTAATGTCCCCAATTTTTATAAAGTTACTTTAACTAAGTGGTCCTAAAATTTAAATAATATCATTAGAACTTATTTAATTATTTAATTTTGCATTGCATGGAGGATAGATTTGAATATCTTAGGGCAAGTGTAAGAATTTAGAAGCCAATTATGAGGTATTTTAATCTTATTTATATCAGATCTTTACATCAAAATTTGTTATAAAGGATTAGGATATCATTGAAGACCATAGAAGGCGTTGCCCTAATGTCTTAATGTCGCAGATGCATATTTTCTCATTTGTAACTAGTGTTATATGTTTCAAAAAAATACAAAAACATTTGCATCTTCATTGTTCGACGTTTTGGAGTTCTTTGCAAGCATATTTATTAATGTTTGACATTTAGAAAGTGTTGAAAACAATTGATTAATTGTGTATTGGCTTTGATGTTACACAAAATGTCATATCATTGCCAGTCAGTGTATGCTATGCTCACTTGGGCATTTGAAGATAATTTTCTGTGTTTGTCGAGCATTTTAGAGTTTGCCAAGTTCAGAAAACAGTTTCTACTAAGTTCACTTGGGCATCAAAGAGAAGTTTGCAGAAGTTGAGTGTTAACTGAGCTCACTCGGTTAATGAAAAAAATGTTAGATGGACCAATGTTAATCGAGCTCATTGGGTTACCAAAGTAACTTTTTGTATATGCAGTGTTAACCGAGTTCACTTGATTAACACAGAAAAATCGTTTTGAGTGAAAGTTCATGTTTTATTGCTCAAGTAGAAGAAAATTGGTTATGGCACTAAAGATTATGTCATGTGAACTTTGATAGTCTAATCAAGATAAGCAAGAAGAAAAGAGTAAGAGGTATTCCTAGTTTGAGGAAACTTGATATGGACCTATGCAAAAATTGTCAAATTAGTAAAATGAGAAAGACAAATTTCAAAAGCAAGGACTATCATTCTGAAGAAGTCTTGGAGCTAATTCATACAAACTTATGTGGACCTATTGGTATCGAGAGTTACACTGGAGATAAGTACTTTATTTTATTTTTTGATGATTATTCTAGAATATGACTATAATGTATCTAAAAGAAAACTCTGAAGCATTTCAAAAATTTAAGTGGTATCTGGAAAGAGTAGAAAAAGAAACTGGAAAGTAGCTAAAATGTTTGAGATTAGATAGAGGTGGTGAATTCATTTCAAATGAGTTCAATGAATTCTACGTTGAAAGAGGAATTAAGAGACAAGTATCAGCCCCTGGTACACCACAACAAAATGGAATAACTGAAAGAAGGAACAAATCCATCATGGATTGTGCAAGAACTTTGATGATAGAAAAAAATGTTGTAATCAAATACTGGGAGGAAGCAATCGGTACTGCAATTCATACCTTGAATAGAGTACAGTTGAAGAAAGACTCAAATCAAACTCATTATGAATTATGGTATGGCTACAAACCTAATGTAAGTTACTTGAAAGTATTTGGTAGCAAATGTTATATCTTAAAGGAATCTAGGAAAGGTAAATTTAATGCCAAAGGTGATGAAGGCATATTCTTAGGATACTCTTGCAAAAGTAAAGCATACAAATGTTTGAATTTATTCACTCATAAAATCATATAAAGTGCACATGTGAGAATTGACGAGTTTGCTAAAAAGAGTGAAAAGGAAAGCAACAAAGAACCTAAGGATTACAGAAAGTTTGTTTACTCTGAAACTGATACATTGCCAAATCTATTTGGAAGTCAAGAGGCCTCACCTCTTGAGTCTCTAAAATCTCCAAAAGCTATCGAGTTGCAACCAGTGCAACCTGAGTCACAGTCTGAAGGACCCAAGTCACAATCAAAAGCTACCGAGCTATTGCTAGGGAAAATCGAGTCTGGTGGACCCGAGTCACAGACAATGGGACCCGAGCTTGATGTAGAAGATCATGAAGAGGTTAGTGGAACAAATTCCAAATCCAAAGTACTTGTGTTAGCAAGATATGTCAAAAGGCATCATGCACCTAATCAGATCATTGGAGACAAATCAGATGGAATAATGACAAGAAACAAATTGAAAGTTACATGTTTGCTTGCTGAATTTGAACCTAGAAATGTAAAGATGTTTTGGATAATGAAAGTTAGATTAAAGCTATGAATAAAAAAATTGAACAGATAGAGAGGAATAAAACTTGGACTCTTGTTCCTAGACCCAAGGATAAAAATATAATTGACACAAAATGGGTTTTCAAAAATAAGCTAAATGAAGATAGAGAAGTTTCCAGAAACAAAACAAGGTTAGTGTGTAAAGGTTATCCTCAAGAAGAAGGTATTGACTATAGTGAAATTTTTGCTCCTATTGCAAGATTAGAAAGTGTTAGAACCTTATTAGCATATGTAGCACATAAAGGATTTAAAGTTTATCAAATGGATGTAAAATTTGCATTTTTGAGGAGGACATTTTATAGGACAAACTGAAGGTTTTGTGGATCCTACCAAAAAGGATATGGTCTGTAAACTACACAAAGCATTGTATGGTCTCAAGAAAGTTCCCGAAACATGGTATGAAAGACTTTATAACTACTTGATATAGATTGGTTTTCAAAGAACAAATGATAACAACAATCTGTATATCAAAGAAGAACCAAATAAGAAGATTGTATTGACAAAAATCTTTGTAGATGACACTTTATTTACAGGCAAAGAAACGTGAATCGGAATCGGCAAGGCCGAATCGAATCGTGAATCGGCAATGAATCGGCGATGAATCGGCAAATTTGAAAAACCCCTTTAAATTTAAAGATTTTAACAATTTAAAACTTATTTCATGCACCCTTTATTGAATATAACTTAAGCACACTATAACATCATCAAATAGAAGTTAAAACTTAACATACATAAACATGGAACATAAAATCCATCACATACGTAACTATGTTATCTAAAATGTAAATTGTAGGCTAGCTGAAGTAAATAGAAATCAAATGATCATAATGATTTAAATCATAGAATGTATGTAAGATGATCCATAAGACATCAAATCATAAATGTATGTAAGAATCTAAGATGAAGATCCATGAAAGTTTGAAACATATGTCTATCAATGATTCAGTATCAATATCTATAAACAAAATATAAAAACAAGGCTCCAGCTCAAGCCTCAGGCTCATAGTCATCATCATCCTCAACATCATCCTCAAGCTCGACTACAGCCTCAGCCTCAGCCTCTGAGTATCCGGTCTGCCTAGTAGCAAGGCGTCTAATGTAGGTCCTAGAGGACTGTCGAGCCATATCTCCCGCATATAAGACGGGCTCACGAACGTCGCTAGGGCCTGTGTCTGTGCGTGCACGTGTGCGTCTACCAATGCCTGAAGAACGTGCTCTAGCTGCCTCAGCCTCTATATCCACCTGGTCAATCCACGCACGGTCTTCCTCAGTGAAGACTGGATCTACAACCTCTGTGAGCCACTCTGATTTTGGATCAATCTCCTCCAGAATGATCGGAGATGAGTCAGTGCTCAAAATTTGTCTGATCCTAAGACGGAGGTTGTAATGAACGAAGACAAGATCATTCAACCTCTGCACTGTCAACCTGTTTCTCCTCTTCGAGTGGATGTGCTCGAACATGGACCAACTGCGCTCACATCCAGAAGCCCTGCTTGGCTGACTCAGAATACGAATGACAATTTTTTGAAGTTTTGGGGTTGTGGCCCCAAACATTTGCCACCATCTATCTGAAATAAGGGAAAATAAAAATAATTAGTCTCATTTACAAATTACAAATTACAAGTTAACTCTAAAATTACATAAACATTGAATATATTATTTAATTTTTACCTGGCTGTATTGTTTCCTGAGCATCTATGGCTACCCTGCTAGAGAAAAGTGGCCCTTCTTTATTATTGAACTTATCAAGCTCAATAATTGCAGCACTGCTATACTCATCAGTACTCAACCTCTGGATCATTGTATATAATCTGGTGAGAACCTCCTCATCCGCCTTGAAGTCAGGACGGAAACGAAATGCCGAATTCAAAAAGTAAGCTGCTGCATGGATGGGTCTGTGGAGCTGATTCTGCCATCTCCTATCAATGATGTCCCAAATAGGGGCATACTTCTCCTGCACTCCTGCATACTGAGCTCTAATGGCCTCCTTGGCCCTATCCATGCCCTCATATATGTAGCCCATAGAGGGCTTCTCCCCATCAGCAGTTCGTAGGAGAGATACAAGGGGCTCAGTGGCCTACATATAAAGTAAAACAAAAATTTGAGTCAAAACTTAAACATAGAATAATTCAATAATATAACTTAAGGTAAAACTAAATCATTAAACAATTAGCATAGTAAACTGTAAAATATTAAATGTTAAATTGCAATAAAATTACCTTAAGGATTTCTCTAGCAGGTTTCCAAAAACCATCATCATTAAATATGCAATCCATCACATCTATCCCTGCAGTGGTCGTAGCATAGGAAGATGAAATCCACTCCCGCCCAACAAACATGCTCCTCAAATCATCCCTTGATGTCAACAAGGATTGCAAGGTGATGAAATTCGAGGCAAACCTCGTGATCCCTGGACGAGCTAACTCTTTGTCTCCTGTGTACTTCCTCATTGTGCTAAGGACAAATGAATGATTATAAATAAACTTGCATATGTTTTTTGCCCTTTCCACACATGACTTGACCCACTCAAGTTTGCCAATTTCCTCCAACATGAGGTCAAGGCAGTGTGCTGCACAAGGGGACCAAAATATGGTGGGGTTCCTCTCCATCAAAAGTTTGCCTACAACAATTTTAAGATAATTAGAAATTCAAATTTCAAACATGTTAGAACTTAGGAAACTTAGAAATTCTAAGTTAGAATTAGAAAAAGTTCAAAATTCAAATAAATTTATTTTCAAAACTTAAAAAGTTAAAAGTTTACCTGCAACAACATAACTTGCTGCATTATCCGTCACCACTTGCACCACATGTTGTTCCCCCACCTTTGCTATAACTTCCTCAATAACCTCACATAAGTATGTGGCGTTTTTTACATGAGCAGAAGCATCAATGGATTTGAGGAACATGGTATATCTTACAAGTAACAAAACAACGAATTATAATTACTATTAGCAATCAACAAATCAAAATTTGAAATAGTCAATCACGATTCAAAATTATGTATGTAGGAAAGTAGAATGATCAATCACCTCCACAGGATACAAGAAAATTGAGAAGTGTTCTTCCCCTCCTATCTGTCCAACCATCAGTCATGATGGTGCAACCCTTTTCGATCCACTCCTTTTGGTTGTTTTCAAGCTCATGCCTCATATCCTCAACCATTTCCTCTAGAAGGTATCCACTCAACTCAGCCTCAGTTGGGCTTTAAACCCTGGACCACAAATGGTAACTGCATCTATCATGTTCTGCCAATAAGGAGTCCTGTCACAAATAGATAATGATATTGATTAGAAATTTAGATGTCAAAAACTAAAATCATAAAACAAGTAGATATAATTAAAGTTTTACTTTTACTTTTAACTTTAACTTTGAAGATAACAAAGAAAAAAGAATCAATTACCTGGCTGCAATAAATGGAATGTTGCAAAAATACCAGAATTTGCAAATCTCTTTTCTGGCAGCATCATGAATCTCCTTGTTCAAACCCATGCCCTCAAGCGTGGGTTGGGAGCCAGGAGTAGTGCGGGGCACAAAGTAACTATCCATTCTGTTTTTTCGCACTCTAGGCCGCAATAGGTTGGTGTTGGACTCTGTCTCAGTATGAGACCGACTAACACTAACACTCACATGAGCACTAGCACTAGGATGAAAAGGAGGCCTAGAAGAACCCTCTCCAACACAACCTACGGATGCGGAAGCTGATGCAGATGCACTTGTAGATGTAGATGCGGTTGCAGATGTGGGAGCACGGGAGCCAATACCTCTTAACCCTTTAAGTTGCATTTTCTTAGTCAACTTGTCTTGTTCAATTTTTTCTAATGCCACTAAACAAGTGCGTTTTGCCTCAGCGGTTTGATGAGTGCAAACTGTGACATCATGGCCAGGTATGTCAGCAATGTGGTATTTCAATCTATAGATACCTCCCGAATTTATTTTTTCTTTGCAAAATTTACATTTTGTTTGATATTTGGTTCTCCTAGGAAACTCTTCATTATATTTCCAACATTCATCTTTTTTACCCATTGTGAAAATTGGAAAATGAAAGCAAAGGGCTGCTGCAATAAAAAAATTCATGTAGAAAATCAAAGTTTGCAACTAATAAACAAAAACTACAAAAAAACAAACCCTAGTTTGCAATTTAGTAAAAATAAAAAACATTCAAGATTTGCAAATGAACACTAAAAAAATTTAACAAAAAATGCATACTACACTAACATGCAAAAAAAAAATCAACACTTACCTCTTGCAAATGAGTTGAGGAGTGTTGATATTGACTCCTTAATGCTCCCAATGCAATTTATGGCCTCCCCAGATGGACTTCTGATCTCTTTAGGAAACCTATGGATTCTCTTTTCTCTTCTTCTCTCTCACTCTTCCTCTCTTCTACTCATACTAAGCAAATAGAAGGCTCTTTAGGGTTATAACAAAGAGGAAAGTCAACTTAGAAAGCAAATAAAACATGTGTTTTTTTTTTTAAATTGAACTTTCTATCCTTGCTGCCGCGGCCGATTTCTGGAGATTCACGATGGCGATTTTGGCGATTTTTGCCATGAATCGCCGATTTTGGCGATTCACAGGAAAAAATCGCCACCAGTGATTTTCGATTCCAAAAAAATCGGGAGCCATGAATCTTATTGCGATTTCGGCGATTTCATGGCGATTTTTGGAACTATGTTTACAGGAAATGATGACTTATGCAAGGCATTTTTCAGAAGAGATCAGTAAAGAATTTGAGATGTCCATGTTTGGAGAAATAAAATTCTTTGTTGAATTGTAGATCCAACAAAAGAAAGATGGTATCTACATTACTCAATCCAAGTATATCAAGGAGATACTAAAGAAGTTTGGAATGGAAGATTTAAGAGCAGTTGGAACACCTATGTCTACTAGACACAAGCTTTCCAAAAATGATAATTCCGAAGAGGTAAATCAAACCACATACAGATCAATGATTGGAAAACTACAATATGTAGTGCACACAAGGCCTAATATTGCATTAGCAGTTGGTATGGTGGAAAGATTCTCAGCGAATCCCAAAGAAAATCATATGATGACAATCAAGAGAATCATGAGGTATCTAAAAGATACTGAGGAATATGGATTATGGTACTAAAAAGGAGGCAATTTGGATTTAAAAACATTCACAGATGTTAATTGGGCAGGAAGTATTGATGACAGAAAGAGCACCAGTGGTGGAGCAATCTTTCTTGGTAAAAGACTAGTGTCTTGGACAAGCAAGAAGCATAATTGTATTTCTCAGTCCACAGTAGAGGCAAAATATGTGGCAGTAGCAGTTAATTGCTCCAATGTTTTTTGGTTCAAGTAATTGTTGGCAGGTATGAAGGTAGAAGATCAAGAATCCAATGGTTATCTTCTGTGATAACACTAGTGCAATTAGTATATCAAAGAATCCTATGATGCATACCAAAACCAAGCACATTGCTATCAAATATCATCTTTTGAGAGAATTGGTATAAGACAATGAGGTAAGATTGCAATATGTGAATACTAAAGAACAAATTGTAGACATATTCGCAAAGCCATTACCTAAGGATGCATTTTTGTAACTAAGAGGTAAGTTAGGGGTCATTCCCCTATTTAAAGCTCACTATATGAAGTTTAATGATGCATTAACCACAACATGTTGAAGATCAGTTAGTTGACGCAATATTGACAATGGCACATTGCAAATGAATCAGTACATGAGGTACATTGATCTCACAGAAATTATCTAAAGAGGGAGAGTATATATTTCACATAAATTTTATTATTTTCAAATATGTCAAAGAGTAAGAACTTGGTTTGATATCAAAGAAGGAAATTTTTCTATTAGAAAAAGATGTTGAAGATAGAGTTTTGTTGATAGAGGGAGAAACTAAAGGCAGAGGAAGTTTACACTGATAGAGGGACCTCATGGACAAGAATCAGAATGAAACTAAGGATATGTTCCTTACTTTATTCTTTCTCTAAAAATTTCATTATATTATGACATGTTGTGTTGCCATCAATGCCAAAGAGGGAGATTGTTAAAAACAATTGATTAATTGTGTATTGTCTTTGATGTTACACAAAATGTCATATCATTGCTAGTCAAGGTATGCAGAGCTCACTCGGGCATTGAAGATAGTGTCTTGTGTCTGTTGAGCATTCCAGAGTTTGCTCGAGCGTCAAAAAGAAGTTCACATAAGTTGAGTGTTAACCGAGCTCACTCGGTTACCAAAGGAACTTTGTGGAGATGCAGTGTTAACCGAGTTCACTTGGTTAACACAAGAAAATAATTTTGAGTTAGTGTCTACCAAGTAGGGTCAGCTAATGAAGGATTTTCTTGTTTTGGCATAGTGAGTTCAATTGATTTGTTTGTTGGTTCTTGTAACATACAAATTTTTCTAACCTAATTCAATCAACCTTTTTTGTAATTAACTAATTTCATTTCACATGACATTGATTTCTACTAACTGACAATAATTGAAGGAAAACTCTTTTCAATATATCTTGCATATTCTATTGAATATCCGGAAATACAAAATGAAATATTTATGTATTGCTAACATTTAACTACTTCTAATTATTCAACTGAAAATAAAGTAACAACTATTCATAAAGTAAATGTTCCTTATAATGAAATGAATTAACTAACTAAAATACAAATGAGATATTAACATTTAACTACTTCTAAATATTCAACTGAAATAAAGTAACAGTTATTCATAAGTAAAAGACTCTTTAACTTGAAATGAAATAACTATCTATTCATTCAGAGGTTTAAAGTACATACAGTATATTTGGAGAATTTTTTTAATTTGTTGTCCAAGCCTTGGCATTGGTGAGAGGAGAAGCATTGGCATAGGCTTAACCTCCCAACTATGGACCATCACTTATCCCCACATATTCTAATTTAGAATGACCCTCCCTACCTCGGGATCGGGCTTGGGATGTTCATAAGTCCAGCCATCAGAGTAATCGGGTGGGTCGAAGTCCCAATAGTTATTCTCCGAAATAACTGAAGCGTTTGGACAATCAACAAAAATCACTTGTTCGGCATATTTGCCTAATTCTAACCTGGCTAAGGATTTCAAAATTGGGTCTACAAACCCGATCTCCACCAACTCGACTTGACAAAATCTTTCATGAGTGGAGCATGCATGAGCTAATGTGTTATTTAACATGTTATTTATTAATTCTGATACAAATCTTGTTTTGTAGATTCTCAACACCTCCTCACCATCTTCAGGCTACCAAGCCGGTGATTCCTAGGTGCTATCAAATTATAATCACAGAGTTACTTTACACCTTCTTCACCATATATTGGCATCATTGCCTGGTGAATTCATTGGTGTTCTGATTTCAAAATATCATTTTTTCCATTATAAGATATATTTGGATGTAATTGGATCTAAACTGATATGATTGATTTTTACATAATTGATAAACTTCCATGTCATGGATTACATCAATATTATATGTTGCAAAATAACTCTATTTCCTATTCCATAATTTCGGATGAAACAACAGACAACTTGTTATGAATTCAGTGTCACTAATATCTTATTGCTGATGATATACTAAGAAAAATAATAATAGAGGAACCGGCGGTGTATGGGATATATTTTGCTTGATATGTATCGAACTTAGCATGAAAAGAACATAAGGAAAAACTTGAGTTACGGCAGATGCCTTACATGGCTCCTCTAATGAAATCCGAAAAGAGCTTTGTGCTTGGAAAGAAGACGTTAGTCCTATGTGAAGATCTGCGGCAAGGTATGAAATAGAATGGTTTAGACAGTAAAGAAATCGAGTTCTGAGCTTTTTTGTTTGAAGAATATCGGCAGAAAGGAGTTCGAAGGAAGAATGGAAAATATTAATGAAATGATACAATTATGAAAATCTATAATATAGAGAAGACCCTGACTCTACGGCTTCTTTAGTTACAAGAATCCTTTTGAAAGCCATTCAAATCGGTTTAAAAGAAAAAGAAAGGAGGGAAAGAAAGAAAGAAAAAATAGCAAGTTTAAAAATTATTATTATTTTATGTTCTTATCTACGTTCATGTGTACATATTGGTAAGGTGGCATCATTAGATTATAATTTATAATGTATTGGTGTCATCTTATTTTTATATACATATGTTCGTATTTGAGAATGTAAAATAATAGTGAAATAATAATAATAATTAATAATTCTTTAAAGGTAAGAATTTATGTTTATTTTACATTATTTATTATAATGTTTCTTTTATAGCTCATGTGGTTCCACCATGTAATATGTTGCCAAGTCCTAGTAACCTTGCCAAGATAGTTTTAGGTCAAACTTGTCGATTCTGATGATTGGAATTATTCGACCATCCCCTTCCGATGACCCCGTTTAGCAATGCTTCCCCTCTCTCTTCAGTCTTCTTCCTATAACCATCCAAAACAACTTTCTCGCCAAGATATCAATTCAAGATTTTATAAATTATTAACTTAAAATCATCAAGTGACCATTAGAGATTTCATCAACATCAAGATAACTAACTCTTTTCTCATGTTCATCTTATATACAATGGCTATAATTAAATAACTCACTTTCACATGATCAGGGAGAAATAAATTGATACAACGGCTATAATTAACTAACTCACTTTCACATGATTAGGAATAAATAAATTGATACAACGGCTATAATTAACTAACTCACTTTCACATGATTAGGAAGAAATAAATTGATACAACGGCTATAATTAACTAACTCATTTTCACATAATATTGATTCGTTAAATCAACGGCTAAATTCAACTTAAAATTTGGGATGTAACAGTTCTAGATGATTGAGGAGATGAATATTAAGTATTCTAAGTTGTATTCAAGCCGATTTGACATTGTGTAAGATATAAATATAAGGTCAAGTTGAGGAATTGAATGTGTGGAACATAACAGAAGATTTGAAGATGCTTAGAGCAAGCAAATTAGAAGGATAAGTGGAATATCTTTGTTGAGCTGCAAAGATAGACTCAATCAAGAATGATCAAGTATACAAGCTAGAATTGAGATCTGTAATCAGCAATTAAGTTGCATCAGAAATTAAGTCATCTCATTGTTATTTTCTAACCATAGTAGCAGTAATCTAAATCTCTTAACAGAGTTGTCTTAACAACTATTTGTAAATCCTCTAACAAGGTGGCATTTCTAGATTGAATTGTCTAAAGACTTCTAACAAGGCCACTCCTAACAGGGTGATCAAATCCTCTAACAGTGTATTTTGTAACCTTTAATAGGGTTGGCTCCTACCAAGGCTCACTTTAGAAGAGTGAAAATGAATAAGTAGTTGCAATGGGTGTTTTCTCCTAAATTGGGTTTCCACATTAAATCTTGGTGTCACTTATATTATTTCTTTCATGTGTATGCAACTAAGTTAAGCAAGATTAATCGCAGATAATATCTTAAGATTTTCATGTTAAGCATTTGCCAAGTTACAACATTTTTGCTAGTGTAAACTAAGTCCATGTGTGTTTGCCGAGTAACAGCAGAATACAATTTAATCAAAGTTTATGTTTGATTTGTATCGACATCAAGGGATCTGGGATTTATTTTTGTAGTAACTGATTCACCCCTCTCCTCTCAGTTACTCTTATATTTCCAAAAAAACGAAATCATAATTTAGATTTGCAGTATATCCCTTGTGTGCAAAGTGTTTGACAAAATTCTCAAGCTAAGAAATCAGAAAATTAAAATCAAAATTGCATGGAATACTACATCTAGCCTCACCTAAGTCTCCAAGTATACATGAACACCTGTAATCAATCAATCCATGCCAAACTCAGAATGCAACATGACACTATCATTTATTATCAAGAAAATGATCAAAGTACTCAACACCAAGAAACTAAACCAAGATCAATGCCAAAGCTCTAACCATAGAATTGGAAACATAAGCATGGCAACATGATCTAAACCATCTCTTCCAAAGAGATGATATGCTCCAAGTGAACAAAACAATCTCAAGAAAAATGTATAATGCCAAAACTTTAATGTCCGATTAAGAATGTATCATCACCACAAACACCTCAACCAAAGACTCTAAGAGTCCTCTGCGGCTCTAAGAAGTTAACATCACCAATCACATGAAGCCACTATCTCAAACTAGTGAACCAACAATTGTGAAAGACCTTTCTACGACAACATGATCTAAGGCATCCTCCAACATCTACAACACTAAAAAAGATAATCCATCCCTATGTGATGAATATAAAGTCACTACTAAAGCTCTCCAAGCACACCATCTTCCAAATCTGAAAATAATCTTTGCTCATGGATCACACCAAGTAAAACTAATATTTTTAAACTAAGGAAACTCACCATGCTATAGGACACCATAAGCAACTATCCAAGTACTCATTTATCATCCATACTCTCATCCACACGAATGCACAAGTGACCACAAACAAGGCTAGTTAACAAGTTTGTGCCAATAGTGAATCAAATCTAATGGATATAGACAGTCCAAATCCAAGTATCTCACTGTAATTAAATGGGTAGCCTACCCACCTAATTGCATAACTTGTAGATCCAATCATTTTACCATACAAGCCCACTATCACATCAATGCCATGTAAAAATGAGATCTCAAAGAGAACTATCATGTAGATGACATGACTCAAACACTAGATCAAGAACATATCCGATTTGCCAATTATGTCCACATTGAGACCATAGTCTAGGAATCCAAAAAGCATCACCACAAAAATGTTGAGTGACAAATCACGTATCATCATCCCCATGAAAAGAAAGAATCACACCTCCTATCACCACCATGCACAAAGCATGCATACATGTAGAAATATAACTATCTCATTCAGTAACACCCTAGTCGAATTAGGGGCGAGACAATAGCTCTTCAATAGATCTACAAAAGTTTTTTTTTTTTTGAGCATGCAAAAGCACTATGTTCATGAACACCCCATGCACATCCACACCCACTTCTCAACTAGAAATTGAACCCATAACAATGGATTGTCATAGATGAGCATCACCCTGGACTTTTGAGGAAAATATTTAAACCCTTCAGATCCAATGAACAAGAATCTAGGCCATGGAAGTACACAATCATCCAAGTGGAAATCGTAGTATAGGAACTCCAGGCCCTCTTGTAGACGAACTCCACAACCACTACTAGCACAAGCATCTGAGAGAGATAGGTTATTCTAGAAGCTTCCAAATCATCTAGTGATCAATTCCATAGCTTCTGTGTGTTCCAAGTAACAAAAGAGACACCTTCCAATAGCCATGCATCAAGAATCATTTTGTTGTCAACCAAGAGCTCCAGATCAATGCCATTTCAACATAACCAACTTTATTTTCTCCATCTTCACCATCCTTCAAAAATTGTCTGTTGTCTCCTAAAAAACTAAATCAGCCGTAAGACTTCACTTCATTAAAGGATTGAGTATTGGCCAATTCCTTCAAGCTCTGCAAGCTAAAATATCTTAATAGAGTAAATACCTAGAACCAAAAACAATATCAATCCTCACATGCAAGCATCATGCAATTCACAAAGTTGAGCTCTGAAACTAGGATCATGCAAGAAGGATAAGTTAAATTTTTTTATCACAGTTTAGAGGAGCATACAATTGAATTGTGAAAAGGTAAGGATAATATCCTACCTCTTTGGTTTCTTGAGGATTGCGTCCTTATTTGCCCATGTGTGCAGTTGGCTCCAATTTGGTTTTCAACATGCCTTCCTCACCTAAGATCCTCGCCTTAAATAGCGATTTTTTAACCAAGTGTACTAGAGAATAAAAACATTGATATCATTTTCTTAAGTTGGCTAAGGCCAACTAAAATTTATTTATTAAAAATTAAATATCATCTGTAAAGGAAATTACTAAATTTATTTCAATGTTATTTAAAAAGGAAAATAAAAGGGTGCTTTGAAGCATCATCACTTGCTATGTTGACCTTAAGCAATTTCAAGTTGGGATGCTCAAAGATCTTTGCCCCTTCTCATGTAGCATCTTCTAGTGGTAGTCCCTTTCACTTCACTAAATATGCCAAACTCAGCTTATTCCTTAAGCTCTTCTCCCTTACATTTAGTATTGCTTCTAGTTCTTATATTAATTTACCTTCATAATCAAGTGGTGATAATTCCTTTGACGGTGCAGTTTGTTGTACAAGGGTTTCTTTAATATAGGAAACACATAATATATTTTGAATTATGCTATTAGATGGTAATTCTAGTCTATATGCAACTTGTTCCATCTTCCTTACCACTGAACAAGGACCATACAAATGTGGTTTCAACTTTTTTGCTCCGCTCCCCTTAATGGATGACTATCTAGTCTACAATCTCAAAAATACCAAGTCACCCTCCCCTAACAATCCTTTCATTTGGTTCCTGCTAGCATATACCTTTTGTTGATTCTAAGCATGCTGGAGATTCTCTTTGAGGGCCACCAAAATGTCCTTGCTTTGTTGGACCATAACTTTAGCACTAGAACTCTACCATTAGTAAAACATAAATCTACAAAAGAAATTGCATCTTAACCATGTAGTGCCTTGAAAGGGGACATACCAATTGGTATATGATGAGCTATGTTGTAGCAGTACTCACCCAAATGTGAGCACGTAATCCATGTTGTTTGCTGACTTGTAACAAAATTCCTCAAATAATCCTCAATCCACTTATTTATTATTTTAGTCCGTCCATCCATTTGTGAGTGATAGTTGGTGCTAGGTAACTTTGTCCATGTCAAATGAAAGAGTCCTTGCCAAATCAAAGTAAGAAACTTGTTGTCCCTGTCACTCACAATTGTTTTTTGGTAAGCCATGAAGTTTGAAATTTTCTCCAAAGAACAAATCTGCTACCTGAGATGTTTTAAATTTTGAGAATATAGCATGAAAGTGAGCATACTTTGTGAGCCAATCAACCACCACATATAGACAATCTTTTCCTTTGGCAATCCTTCGATCAAATCCATTGATATACTTTCCTATTTCTGATTTGACATGGCTAAAGGCTGCAACAACCCAGCTGGAAAAACATGTCCCTCATTGTTTTGTTGGCGCTCCTTGCATTCCCTCACATGCTGCAGTACATCCTTTTTGGCCCTTTCCAAGAAAAATATTCCCTTCTTATCTTTATGTTTTGTAGAAATACAAATGGCCTACAAGTGAGGTTTATGACAAGCATTTGAAATCCTTTCCTTCATGTTAGAATCAACTATAAGATGCACTTGTCCTTTGTATAGAATCAGCTCATCAGCCACTTTAAAACTCTTATCTTGCACCTTTCCTTGCACAATATTGTTGGAAAATTCTTTACATACTCAACAACAATTACTGATCCCCAGTCAACATAGATATCAAAGGCAGTGTAAATGACATTTCCAGGACAAGGATCAACCATTGCATTGCTATTCTGTTTAGCATACTTGACATCAAAGTCATAGGCTTGAATTTCACTTACCATCTATTGCTGCCAATCATTCAAATCCCTTTGATTAGGGAAGCATTTCAGATAGTTATGATCAGTCTTAACCAAGAATTTTTTACACATCAAATATTGCCTAAACTTGGTTAAAGCATGCATTATGGCCAAGATCTCTTTATCATAAATTGAAAGTTTATGCTCAACTTCTTAAAGCTTCCTACACTCATATGTTATAGGATGTTTATTTTGCATCAAAGCAACCCCTATTCCTTCTCCCAAGGCATCACATTCAAAACAAAAAGAGGTGAAAAATATGGAATTGCCAAAATGGGGGTTAAACTCATCACCTCTTTGAGCATATCAAAGGCTTGTGTTGGGCTGATGGAGTCCATCTAAATGCTCCTTTCCTGGTTTGGTTCGTTGAAGGAGCCGATAGTCATGTAAACCCACATGCAAACCTTCTATAGTAGCTGCACAACCCTACAAATCCTCTTAGTTACATTAGATTGCTTATCCTAGGCCAATCTTGGATGGCTCCGATCTTCTCTTCACTACACTCACTCTCTACTCACTGATTTTAAAACCTAAAAACAAAATTGCTTACAACTTGTTGTGAGGTTTTCACACCATCACCCATTGTAAATGGGAACCCCTCTTTTTGCTGATAGGTTTAGGCAGTAGAGTTTGGCAACAATTTGGGCTTTATAAGGTCTTCATGGAGCAAAACTTGAAAATTTCAGCAGTTTTCCAAGCATGGAAGTGAAAAATTGATATATATTTTTGAGCCAAGGATGTGTGAATTTTCCTAAGTATGAAAGGGAGATGAGACACCTCTTTGTCCCAAGTGAAAAGGAGGCAAGATACCTCTTCATCCCAAGGAAAGGGAGATGAAGCCTCTTCGCATCTCAAATGGGGTGGACAAAGGCTCTTTTCATCTCAAATTTAAGGTGGAGGAATCACATTCTCGTCTCATGATTGAATAAAGAAAGATGTATATAAGGTATGAGCATGGGGATTGAATTTCGAGTTTACCATTAGAAGATAAACGTTTAATGTAATTAAACCTTGCAATAAGCTCTAGATTAAATATTTAAGCAACGTTGGATTAACTATTCAATGATATTAAGGAAGGGGAGGTCAATTTTAATGGCATCAGTTGAGGTGGAAGTAAATTTTAAATTGAGATAAGACCTAATTTGCCTCAATTTTACAAAATGAAAATGGATTTTAAATTTACTTTGATTTTGTAAAATATGTATTGATTTTAAATATGAATTTTTTATTGATTGATACATTTGTTGTTGCATTGAATTTTTCCAAATGGCATCAATTTGAACAAATGGTCAATTGAAATTAATGGAAAATAAATCAGAAATGGTAATAAATTAAATATTTCCAATCAACTTGAAGTTGTAAAGGTCCATACATTGAATGAATTATTCCAAGGTCGACAATTTTTCAAAATAAATTAGTTTCAACCAATAGGGAGCCAATTTAAATTGATTTGTTCAAGGAGTCTTTGAATTTAAATAATTAGCATCAATTTTAAACAAGGAAAATAACAAATTTTAATGATGTTGATTATTACTAGTTGCAAATCAATTTGAAGATGAGAGATGAGATTTCATTTTATTATTATTTAAAGTTCAAATGTTAAGTTTGTGACGATTTTTCTAAGTCTTTATAACTCAATATGTTGAAATTATAATTTAAAATTTCTCAATTATTTATAAGTGGTGGCTTGCCTTGTAGGTTTAAAATAATGATGAGATGGCAGCCATATCCTTAATCAATGAGAATGAGCCTAGTGTCCTTATCATATTGTGTCTAGTTTCATTGAATCTGCCAAGAGAGAAAAAGCGGAAAAGAAAAGAATATTTTCAAGGATTACTTATTGAAAATACAAGTGGCATCATCTTACCGGTCCATTAAATGATGGCTTTGTCTACAAGTTTTACTGTTCTACAAGCTTCTATCTAACTGCTCCACATTGGTCCATTGTTAAAATTGGTGATCAGATTTTTTTACTTTACTGAATTATATAAAAGACTTTTCGAGCCTTATATATTTATAAGATTTTGAATTATGGCAATCAATATATATGGGAGCTGATTAAACAATTTACACTATCTTGGTTGAAAATCTTATCCCACTTGCAAGTAAGCGACCACCACACTTTGGTGGACCAAATCCACAACATCAGTTTTGATTGCGAGCAATTAAAATTGTAGTCAATGAGTACAGAAAATGTTGCAGACAAGTACTTCTGGGTTGTCGACGTGTATAAAAGAAGAAGACTTGGAAGTAATGAATTTTTCTGATGGTTGTTTTGAAACACAGGTCAAACATTTATTAGTAGGTGAAAAGGAGTCACCATCCAATGGGGTGACTCCAACATGGAGTCGTGTCCTATTGGGATGTGACTCTCCATGTCACTCAAACAAAAAACAAGTTTCTTCTGCTATTGACCATGTATTTTGGTCAATCACCATTTAATTGGATTCATCGATCAAAAAAAACTCTTAAATATTATGCAATATTAAATACATTAGATATATTTACCATGATATATATATATATATGTGTGTGTGTGTGTGTGTGTGTGTGTGTGTGTGTGTGTATTAAATTGCATAAATTTAAACATTAAAATATTAAATATATATTTCAATATGTTCTATCTAAATTGACTACATAAGACTTTAACACCTACAAATTATTGTAATTATTTCAGTGGCTCATTTGTAAGTGCATCTTATCAAATTGTTATGCTTATTCTATTTTTTTTATTGGCACTTGAAGGAAATGTGATTTTTTTATTGGTCCACATGGTGGTGCCTAATTTTAATCGGGTAGACATTTAATATTTGTAGCTATAGTTAGGAAAACCCTAATTAGGGCATATGTGGATTAATGTTGGCCCTTGATTTCAAATTAATATTGACTATTTGTTGTAATTGAGCTCCCCATATAAAGGCTTGCTCACATCATAAGTAAGAGAGCTATGTTGGAGAATTATAGCCAAAGTACTACCAAGATTGTTCTATATTCATTGTTGGTCTTCATGGTGGATATATATGATCATTTTGGAGTATTGCACGGTTTTTTTATCCCTCACTTAGAGCGGGATATCATTTCATGTTATTTAGAAGTTGTTCAGTTGGATGGAAGAGATTGTGGATGTTTTCTTTATTGACTCGAACAAATCCAGGCCACTAGCCTCTCGTTGATTGTAAGTATGCCTTGTGTGGCTAGCTGATGATTGAAAGCACTTAACTTCAATTGATATTTAATCTGTAATTTGCATCCATTTAATGAGATTGAAGAGGAGATATTGATGTTGAAACCATTAGTATATTCCTTAGAAGCTTGCACTAGCTGGGTGGAGTCACTAAGTAAGCTACATCTAGTAGAGTTTAAGTCATTTACTATCCCTTGCATTCATACTTAGGAGGGAAGTAGTTGAAGTTAGCAATTTTAAGTTTAAGGTGAAGTAGATATTGAAAAGTCAAAACTATTTATTCATTGCATAATTGTAAAGCTAAATCTTTAGAAGTGAAAACACTTGATACCCATTGAATAAATAGCCTAAGTCCCCTATGTGATTACCATCAAATAACATCATTCTATTGAGCAAGTATCCACAAATTAAATGAATCTTGAAGTCATATCATCATCTTACTTTGCAAGATTATCAAGAGAGATGACCTCTTATCAAGAGAGAATTGAGTTTTTTGGGTTTCATTCTGAAACATTGAGTGTTTGATTCTGCATGTTTTAGTGGAGTAAAAATTGCATCAATACAACCCATATTCACATCAATACCTCATCCAAGTGCTTTAAATGATCTTCCCAAGTTTTGCTATAAACTAAGATATCATCAAAGAAGACTAGGACAATCCTCACCTATAAAATGAAAACCTAATTGATGCATGATTGGAAAGTTGTTGGAGCATTATTTAGACTGACAAGCATCACCAAGAATTCATAGTGCCCATAATGACATGAAAGTGTTGTCCTACGTATAATTTCATTTCTAACTTTGATTTGAAGATACCTTTAATGCAAATAAATCTTGGAAAAAGCACTTGGATAACATTAGAGCATCACCAAATATTTAGAGTGCCCATAATGACATCAAAATACTGTCATTTTCATCCCTAACTTTTATTTCTCAATACTTTTTTGTTTGAGAGAACTTTTTGTAGCTCAAAGTGGACATGTCCTTTTGGGCTCCCAAGCTCATAACTTTCTGCTGTGATGTTTGATTTTCATATTTTTTGGTGTTAGAAAGGTATTGAGGAGCTCTACTTTCTGTCCATGCACTTTTTCCCGATTCAGCTCTGGATATCAACTATTGAGTATTTGCAATTTGAGGCATTTACTCAATTACTTGGACATACCATATCTTGGAGAAGTTGTATTTGCTGGAAGGACTTCATTTTCAGTTATACATAATATGTAAGTTTTCAAATCGATTTACATAATATATTTTTCTATTTTGCTTGTTTCTTGTGCTGTGGCTCTTATGTCTAGTTTAGGATTTGAGGTTTTAACTCCTCATAATTGCTCTTATGGGATTATGGTCTACCTTGAATGAGGAGCAATTTGTCCTCACCAAAGACAATTCAAAGTTTGCACATAAGAACAAACGTGATGGGGTGATGGGATTGATTGCAATGCATGTTTTGAATTCCTTATTCTTCCACATTGAGGAGTGAACTACACGTAGAGAGGTATGGGATAAATATAAATATCTCTTTTGTTAAGTTAGTGATGTAAGAACTTTACAACTAGAAGTAGAATTGACATCTCTTTCTAGTGATCCATTTCCTACTATCAAGGGTTATTTGGTCAAGTTCAAGCCTTTCAGATCTCAAATAGCGGGTCTCAAGAAAGAGCAAACTGGCAAGTAATGCATTTTTCTATTTTGTTTAAAATGACTGGCACTTTTTATATTTCTCTACTTTCTTTTATTCCACCATGGATGGCTTAGGTGTTTCATCTCATGCCTACATTTGAGACGTTTTGCAAGAGATTGACAAGAGAGCAACCAAAACCTTGTCAATTTGACAGTACTTCTCATGAACCAATAGCTACACTACCCAAGGGAAAAGGGAAGAAAAAGAACAAGCCTATGACAATATCTAGAGAGACTTCCACCACCTCTTCTAAAAAGGTTCATTCTATGTAGGAGAAACCAAGTGTACCTTTTGCAAAGAGAGTGGATATAATGAAAAATTTTGTTATGTGAAAGAAATTCATGAGTTGAAACATACTTTTGAGGAGCATCAAAATCCATCCTTCATCTAGTTCACCTTCTAGCAATCTTGATGACATTTAACACTTCAAAAGGGGTCATTACTAGCTTATTGTATTTTATGATTCCAATATCTTTTAGAAAACCATATTACAATATGTTTTTGATTGCATCTAGCCAATTTATTCATGTTGCTATTGTTAGAGATGTTAACTTGGGTACAAGGTTGGCATTCAATATGCTTTGCTTTCCCAAGATTACCCATAATCTTCTTTTAGTTAATCATATTACACCAATAAACAAAATAGCTGAGTTCATATCCAATTTAGTGCTCATTTGTCATGAGATAGGAGAGCTTGTTGCAGTGGGTATGTTTGATCATCAATGTAAGATTCCCATTTCAATGATGATGATCCTTATGTTCCTCTATCTCCCTCTTCTGTTGTCCTCTTAATGGGTTTGTGGATCTTGTCATCATTTTCCCATTACTTGATTCATTAGAGTTGAGGATTGACATGTATTCAAGGACATTAGCAGAGCAAATTTGTTTTTTGCACAACTTCATTTCATGTGTTTCAGACTTGGTTTTTCATTCTTCCTCTAAAGGTTTGCAGGGCTTGCTTGAGGAGCTAACTTTTCTCACATTGTAGGATTCTCTTAAGTCTTCTAATTTCATTGTTTCTTCTTTGATTGGGGTTCTTCCTAATTTTAATGAGACATCTTTGGAGGCACTTGATGCTTCTCATTTGTAAGACTTCTTTATTTAGATGGAGTTTGGATCTCTTTCTTTCTCGGGGGAGACAAGTTTTTCATTATTGGATTCTCTTTTGGCTTCAGACAGACTTCATTGGTTTTGATGATACTTCATTATAGGGGCAAGGTTTTTCTCTTTCATTTCATTGAAAAAGTTGTATTGTATACTTGTGATGGATGTAGGTCTTGGGGGATATTGATGTTGAGATCTGCATACATCACTTCTATCACATGTACATAATTTGCATTATCTCTTTTTGGAGAGTAGTTTTTTCCGACAAGGTTTTCTCCTTTTTTTCGTTTGTGAGAAATTATTTATATATGGGTACCTAACATGGCTTGGTTGTTGGGACACATATAGCATTTTCATTTGCATATTGCATAATAATTTCACTCCCTAAGTTTCCCTTAAGGGGCGTGTTTGTGTGAATGAGGTTATTTAATATTTCCTATCTAATTATTAGTGGGAACCTATTCACATATTAGTTATCCAGGATCATTATATCTTAGGTGGCATTCTAGAAGTTCTATTATAATGGGACCATGTCCCATTTTTTACTTTGTCACATAGGTCACAAAATACTTTCTTTAAGCATTTATTATTGTTAGAGTTTTATGCGACTCTACAACACCACCAGGATCAAATGAAAGACCAAGATAACTTCCACAAGAGAATGGCAAGACAATTGCATGAAGATGCAAGAATGCTATTATTGACAATGGACTTGATTGACATCCAATGGATTGATTTGAAATGTACATAATACGCCTCCTAATATAGGAGAGGCGATAAGAGACAATGATAAGGAGAAGATAAGCTATCACCCACACAAGGTGGAATCACATGTCCACCAAAGGTGGATCATCCTCCATTATGCAATGAAGTATGTGCAATGATGAGGATGATAATGTGGTAAGTGCACTAAAGGTGGAATGAGATAACAACTATGACCACCCAAAGTGAAATTCTCCTACACCATGTGTTTAATTGAGGTGCAAACTCCCAAGTGTCTCAATCACAAACTAGTATGAAATGCATTATCCTAAGTAAGCTTAAGTAAGTGTAATTAGTGAATATTTAATTACACCAACACCCCCCCTTAAGTGCAACTTAGGGGAATGCACTTAAACTCACAATGCAAGATGGGTCTCAGCTACTAGGCCATTTTAGGTACCCACGTACAATATGAAATGCAATACATGAAATGATATCTCTCATAAAGTGGAGAAAGAGAGAAAACCTCATGGGAAAATCCTCCCCCAAAAAGAGAGACGAAAAAAAGATGCATGAATGGATGGAGTATTCAAGACCCCCCAAAAATTACATACATCATGTATATACAAAGGATGATCCTCCCATAGGAAGGAAATAAGGAGACATGATATCCCCCCCATAATGAAGAAGCTCCAATGTAGATGAAGAGTACCTACAAGCAAAATATAATCCAATGCCTACAAGAAACATGTCTCTCCTTAGGAAGAGATAAATACATCAAAAGATGAAGAAGCCACTCCATGTAAAAAGTGAGAAAGGAGGAAGAAAGTCTCCATGTATGCATCTCTAAAGACTGAATAGGTGTCTCCAAGTTCAAAGATTCTGTCACACCATCAAGCTGACCCATGAGATGTGAAAAAACAAGAGAATATGAAGAGTTGGGAAATCCAATCTCCAAAGAAGGTGAAGAAGTATCTCAAAGAGAAACCCCCTCAGATGTATTAACCAAATTTGCATTATGAGATTGGTCTGAAAGAGCACCCAGGAATTCATCCCATACTGCAAGATGTGAAGCCTAAAGATCATCCTACTGAATAGTAGAACTCATGTCTAAAGAAGCAGGAGGTGGAGGAGTAGAAAGTTCAACACTTGTCTCAAGAACAAAATGATTCAAGTGTCCAATGTTCTCCTCTCATGAATTATTCACCCTTGATAAAGGGTTAGGTACATCATAAATATCATCATCATTATCAACAAAGTGTGCAAAAGAATACAAGCGTGATGTATGATCAACAACTCCCATAGCTATGCCATCTCTAGTCTTCATGTCCCCAATATAGACATAATCAAGAGTGAACTCAACAATTTTACCTTGTGCCCCATGAGTAATTTGGTAATTGGAAACGATATTAGTGGTCAAGGATGGTACACAAAGAAAATCATTAAATGTACCCTCTCCCATAGGAATAGAGCCTTTCCCACAAACCTTCATGTATGTATTATTACCCATCAATATAGGTGGAGAACTACAAGTCTCAATAGAAGAAAACATATCTATAGAAGATGCCATGTGATGTGATGCACTTGAATCAAGAAGCCATTTACCTTGCTTAGGATGTGTGGAAGCAATGAGTGCTTGTCCTTTGCCTTTGGATGATGATGTAGATGTATAAACTGTTTGATATTGAGAAGAAGGAGAAGACACTGATGAGGGCAGCTGGATTTTAAGAATGTGAGTGAGTTCATCAATCTTCTTATGGAAACATTTATGCTCATCATGTACTAACTTTTTGCAATAAGCACATTTATCTCTCTTTCTTCTAGATGTTTCCTCTCTTGAAGAGGACCTTTTTCATGTTGCTTAGGATCCTTGTGTTGTTTGTTTCCCTTTCCTTTGGGAGTCTTTGGAGAGGAGTCATTTGCAACCAACACTTGATACTTGGAAGGCTTCAATTGACCCATGTGTGCTAACTTTGCTTGTTCCCTTGTGAACTGAACTGTAGATTCATCAAGAGAAGGCATTTTGTATGCACTACCAAGAGCATCCATAGTAGCATAGAATGTGGAAATAAAGATTGAATATTCAAGACCTAGCTTGGAAAGAATAGATGATATCAATTGCTCATCATCTTTAGTAATACCACAGTTAGAAAGTTCCAATCTAATAGAATTGAACTTAGAGAAAAAGTCTTGAATATTGTCAAAATCACATGGACTTAGACCTATAAGCTCATTCTCCAATTTGTATTTTGTGATTCTATCAGGTTTACCAAAGATTTCTTCCAATGTAGTCCAAGCATCATGAGGATGTGTTCAGGATGTAATATGATATAGCAAATCATTGGAGATGGTAGATCTAAGAGAGCCAAGTGCTTTATCCCTTCTATCAAACCATTTCCTTCTTTCTGGAACACCTGTAGCTGGTTCTAGATCATGTCCAAGAATCATTCTAAGCAATCCAATACTCATCAACTGATTAGAAATTGCTTGTTTCCATTCATGATAGTTATATGGAGTGAGCAATGGAACTTTTGAAAAATCCATAATGAATCATAGAATGATTGAAATCAACTAATTACTCCTTCAAATTACTGATTCAATTAAGAAAATTGCAATCCAAGTATTCACCAAGTGCAAATATTGCCAAAAAAGACCTATTTCTGAAAGTGATATGCCCACTCCAAATCACTAAAATCTGATTACAAATCTGGAAAGTACAGTTAAATCATGCACTTCCAAAAAAAATTGCACCTGAAAATGTTATTGAATGTGCCCAAATAGAGCCTCGAAAGTTGCAGAAAACAGGATTTGCAATTTTCAGAAAACTTCAGAGACGAAGATCCAAAATCACCCACAGCATTGTGTAGATTGTGAAATTTTACCCCAAAATAAAAAAATTGCTCAGAAAAAGGAGTCCGTATGAGGGAGATATCATTGTTTAAAAATTGCCTCTAAAATTATTTTTTTTGAATCGCCGCTACCGCACCTTCAAAAATCAAATAGCTCTAGGTTTGGCCTCAAACGTACGATTTGGATGAAAAAATTTCGATTTAGGGGTTTTTGGACCTCCTCTATATGATGCCAACCTTTGATTTGCACCAACAAGCTCCAATTTTTGTCTGCAATAGAAGGTCACAAGATACCACTCCTGAAATCTCCTCTAAATTGTGATGTCCAAATTGTCAATGTTACACCAACAATAAGTAAAGCCAAGATTGCACTTCTTGAGTAGAGGTGGTCTTCACACCATGAGAGCTTTGATACCATGTTAGTGTTTTAGGTGACTCTACAACACCCCCAGGATCAAATGAAAGACCAAGATAACTTCCACAAGAGAATGGCAAGACATTTGCATGAAGATGCAAGAATGCTATTATTGATAATGGACTTGATTGACATCCAATGGATTGATTGGAAATGTACATAATAGGCCTCCTTATATAGGAGAGGCGATAACAGACAATGATAAGGAGAAGATAAGCTATCACCCACACAAGGTGGAATCACATGTCCACCAAAGGTGGATCATCCTCCATTATGCAATGAAGTATGTGCAATGATGAGGATGATAATGTGATAAGTGCACTAAAGGTGGAATGAAATAACAACTATGACCACCCAGAGTGGAATTCTCCTACACCATGTGTTTAATTGAGGTGCGAACTCCCAAGTGTCTCAATCACAAACTACTATGAAATGCATTATCGTAAGAAAGCTTAAGTATAATTAGTGAATATTTAATTACACCAACAATTATATTCCATTGAGCATTTAATGTTTGTGTCAAGGTAAGTTGTTATACCTTGTCACATCTTAGATTCAATCAAATTTCTGGATTGAACTGTGTAGTTTTTCATCTTCAACGTTTTGGACCAAACTACATGATCTGTCATTAGGATAAAGTAATAGCTAGAGAGCATAGAAGCTATTACTTCACCCTGATGATGGATCATGTACTATGGTCCAAAATGTCGTTGATGAAAAACTATACAGTTTAATCCAGAAATTTGCTTAAATTTTAAAATGGACTGTGCAAAGCGGAAACTACTTGACTGTAATTATCACATCTTTTCTGTATAACCAAGGTGTTTGAATATTGTAACATAGCATATATCTCATTATCATTTTCATATCAATTGATTTCTCAATATCCATGCAAGCTCCTGTTGCAACACTCACTTGTATTTCTTTAAGAGGCCCAAAGATAGTTGAGATATCTGAATTCTGTCAAAAGATGGACTTAACCATGGCTAGTAAAACAATGATATTATAGGGCCAAGTTGGTAAGATAATACTTGAAATTATTGCAAAAACTAATTGCTATCATAGCATAAGAGGTCATCATGAATACATATTCTACTTATGGGAACTGCAAGTAGGAAGTTTAAATAAATCTTGGTTTTCTACAATTTCAGAAAAACGGCTGCCACCAAATCAGAAACACAAGATATTGTGCAAACCTGAGAGAGAGTACAGAGAAACTGATGCTAGCATAATAGAAAAATCTTACAAACCTGAAAGAGAGCATTTTCCGAACTGTAGGTGCATATGGCATGTCCATAAATAAAGAGTTTGCAAAAAAGGATATGCGTCTACGTGCTTCAAGATTAATTGGAACATCCATGGCAGATTCCTTCACTGTTAAAAGCAAGTGAAGCCTTTTTATCTGAGAAAACATCACAAGTGCAACAAAAAGGTACGCTGTTATTCTCATATACATGCAATTTCACACTACAGATCAATGGTAAGACATAGAAGCGAAGTGATGCAAACCTGTTCAATCCACTGGGATGTTGCTGGGGGTGGAAAGATGACTGCAGGTTTGGGTTTAATGCCTGCAAACAACTGTCTGTTTGTTTGGGGTGCATCTGCAGAGTCATGCCTCCCGTTGTTTGATTCTTGCTTTCCCTGACTAGATTCTGAGAGCTCTCTAACAAAGCAAGAAAACAATAAAAAATGGTTAGTAAATTGACCTTTCAATTCAAGAAACAATCAAATAAATGGTTAATAAATTGTCTTTTCAATTTGCATCATATTGACGTAGCAGGAATCGGATCCAATGACATCCAATTTTTATTTTATAAACTGCCTTAAAAGTGAAACAAATCAAGGAACAACACTTACCTGATTTCATTAACCATCATATCACGGGTAACAACTTCCAACATATCTTGAAGTAATAATATTACATTGTCACGCATTGATGCTTCACCCTTTTTCTGCAGTGAAGAGTTGTTTTTGACATGCTTATACTGACAGTGATACAAGATATATTATTATAAAAGGACAAAAGTTGATGTCGTTTTGGACAACACATACCAATATCTCTATAAGCTCTACAAATTTTCCATAAATGGTAGGTAAAACACTCATTCTGAAATTGATTAGAAGTGTATTTTTTGAGATATTTGCTTCAACCTCATTTATCAATATTTCTATTATCCTGTTATGGAAATAAACAAAATTAATGTTAGAGCAGTGACACTGGAAGCAAAATAAATGTGGAAACAAACCTAATTATGATTTAATATTCAAGATTAAAGGAGTACATTTTCTACTAGAATACATGGTTAGGTATATTTCAGTAAATTAAATATAACCTTATGTTACAAGCAGCATAGGGTTCTTTTTCATAAGGGGAAAACTGAAAACTACTAGAAAATTCTTCCAAAAATTTCTTCTGAGTGTTTTTTTCAGTTCAAAATGGTCAATGTTGATCAGATATAATCACGCATGCAAAGACTGGTCGCTCTTAGAAATGTCCTTGTATTTATAATTTGAATATCATGGTATTTACCTTTAATGCTCTTTATTGTGTATTATAACTTGGTATCCTGCATTTGATGTCAGGTGAATTTGAACTGGTTACAGGTACCACCTCGTTTTTACTACTTAGTATTGAATAAAAAACAAGGTAGGCTAAACCAAGATGAACATTTAAATGTGTATAAGAATCATCAAGGAGAAATAAATTCAACAAATTCTTCCCGTGTACCAAATGGAGATAAATATTCTTCTTGAGGAATTATATCAGAAACAATTTAAAGTATCAATAAAAACTGTTTAAACTCCCACCTTTTCTCATTGTCCCCAGCAACAAGTGTGTTCAACACATGTTTGAAAGACTCATAACATTCAACAACTGCACATTTCATGTATTTGTCAGCACATATGCGTTTCCAGAGATCTGAATCTCTTGCCCTAAATTGAGCTGCCATATCTAATGCTATTGGAATCTGCACATTTCAAAGACATCCATATAAGGATCCTGTTGCACGTAAGTATGACTGGACACGATAATTTTCAATAAATTTACTGATATTCCAAGGACTGCAAACCTTGCTGGCCAGCAGAAACGGAGGCCACTGAATAAGATTTAGACTTGTATCCAAGGAATATGGAACTAGTAGAAGGTCCATTTCTCTGTATGGTCAACATATGATGTCAATTATGTGGAAAATGTTATCTTCAGAAATTCAAACTATTGTTGAGAATATCAAAGGTATTAATTGGTATCTAATCCTAGGATCAAAATTCCTTACCTGTCACTTAATATGTCTTCCTCACGGAAGCTACAAATAACCTCATTCCATAGCTGTGCAAATTTGGCAGCTTGTGTCCTTCTGCTTGGGCAAACCTGTAAGGCAATGGTGTGCATGTAAGATGAGAATCTCTTCTAAATTATATTTAATGCACTCTTATTTTGAAACATGGAATATATGAGTCTCATTAACCTCTTCGAATCGCCGGGCAAAAGAAAATTTTCTTTGCAGACGCCTTTCAGATGCCACTAAGTAAGCATTGAATGCACCAGGTAAAGAATGAAATCTTGATCTCAACATTCCCAATGTCCGTATCTGCAGTTTGAAATAAGCTGGATTTTACTAATAAGATTTGTATTCACAATATCTTAACCATGAGCGATGTGTTGATGTTAGTTTGATATTCATTGCATGCTTCTAAGAAATAGTTGTTGATATGCTTAGGGTAACACATGATCTGAGGTACACCAGCTTATGATGTGTATTACTATCCACAATACATTAATTCTGAACAATGTTTTGATGTTAATTTAATATTCTTAATGCAACTCTATATTCTTAGAATAAAACAAGATCTGATGTACATCAATACGAAACTCATTACTTCCAGTACCTCTCCAAGCCTTCTCATGGCTCCACTAAAACCACCAGACAAGGTGGAAAATATTGCATACCATATCTGGATGTCCATAAAATAAATCTGAAGGAGTAACAAAAAAGAAATATTAATATATTTGGTTGTGCATAATTTGTATGAATAATCACAAAAGACATTTTCACTTGTACAAAGCAATTTGTATTGGAAAGATTTAAGTTATACAAAGCTATTGTTATGTTTCAGATTTTTGAGGAGCAGTATTCACAAAGGGGTTTTGAAGCCATTATTTTCTGTACAACAGTGCATTCTATACAGCCCTTATTGACCAAAATTTTGATCTTTAAAGGAACAAATTGATGCAGTAGAATGGCATAAGTAGAAAATGAGAATGATTTGTGCATAATTACATAAAATCGAAACTACAAAAACCAAATGCTACATACCAATATTACAGGTCCCCAGAGAGATGTAACTGCCCCGATATTTCCTGGTACTGCAAACATTCATGGCCCAGTATCAGATGAGAATTGCTTGGTGACTATATTAGAGGTATTATGAGAAACATTTGAAACTTTGAAGCCCAGTACCATTTGGGAATAACTCATGCCACAGGTAATGAACATCTGTTACATTCATTATGTCCTTTGTTGGCTGTACAAGAGGTTTTATCTGCATGGACAAGGTGTCTTTCAAATATTAATTCCACAATCGATATTAATTCAAGAGCCTGTATGATTAACTTTAATTTTTACTTGTATGTAGTAGCTGAAAGCCAATTTGCTGATCAATAGCAGCATCCAGAATAGGGTATACCTGCAATTGCAACAAAAGGTGCTCACATTTATTTAAGAAAAATAAACTGAATTTGATGGTTAGCTTTTTCTCTTGAGATTGCCCAGTTTTAGTTCATTTTATCATTAAATATATAAAATATGGATTAGTAAGTCCAATCATGACTTTGTGAACAAGATATAAGGAAACTCACTTGAACAGTGTAAATTGGCTCTCATGCATTCCTCTCCCAACATAAATTCTTGTCTAAAGGTGGTACACTCAATAGGTTAGTGTAAAAAATTAGCTTCATAGTTTTTAAAAATAGGACACCATCTCCAAAACAGTAGCCTATGCTCATCATCCATAAACATTACAAAGAAAACATTGTGCAAATAGTAATGTAATAAATTTTCTTTTTCAATGTTGGCTACAAATTACTAATTAGAATTCCTATGGAAACAATTATACACATCTTAATAAAACTTATGAAGGTTAAGCAAGATACCTGTGACCACCAGAGGAGAAAACGTATAATATGCCAATCAGATCTTTCAATCCATCTCCGCAGCAATGGAAATACAAAGAATGCAGCAGATAGTATATTAGGGAGCAAATATATGACAACAGCTGCTATATATAATGATGGTGTCTTTCCCCTATATCCAATCCACCGCTGAATGATTTTCAAAATTCCAGATGGCTTTTCCCATGTATGCACATAGCACAGCAGAAGGACGATAACCCAAGCAGCTGCAACAATTAGCTTCAGAAATAGTCGGATCAGAATATTAATTCTTGTGCTGTTATAAGCTTGGAAGTTCATGAAAACATCCAAAATGCCTGCGAAATTCAAAAGCACATCAGAAAAATGTGGTTAATCTACCATATTACTTAAATAACTTTTAAATAAAATTTTATAGATAACGATGATAAACTGATAACTACATATTGTTCAACTGCAACATTTAAATCTTTCGACTAAACAGCTTTCCTTTTAATAGCTTCTGGATTTAATCATGTGTTTATTTTTAGCATTAAAAATGAACACACAATCAAATCCAAAAGTTACAAAGAGAAATCAAATAGACTCTGGAAATCTGATAACATCACATAACTTTTCTTATGAAAGATGCAATGTCAGGAACACATCCAATGAAAGCATCAATTACAGGGCATTTCAGAAATTAAATTAAAAGCTGATAGACTATCTTTGTAGACTGGCCATGGATATACCAAAATTCCCCAAGATATCTGCCTCATAATTTCCAGGGGTAAAATGTGAATTATAAATTGTAAGACAATACTAATTGTTGGAGAATTTGAGAAACCACTAACAAATATATCATTAGAATTTTATGATATATTTACCCTGAATAAGCCGTAAGCTTGCTGCTGTAATGAAGATACTTGAGACTTTCTCAATAAGGTTGAGTTGATAAATATCCTTTAGGGACCCTGATCGATTCCAAGCAACAATGATCATGGCCTGTACAATAGGAGTTTTTCATTTTAGGGAAGGAAATTCTGGAATAATGAAACCTGATAGAATGGATAAAAATACAGCGATTCTCTTGGAAAATACCTGTAATGCCAGAATGAGGAACGTCCACATTCTGTCAAAACTTCGAAAAATGTGCCAGAAAGTACGCATCTCCACAAAGTTCATCTTTCCAATTCTTTTAGTTGTCCTTTTCTGACAATTCCAGAAAGCAAACACTTACATATGTCAGTTAAGGTTTTCCATCTTAGCCAATTTGAAAGCCAATTTATACCTTTATAGTTAGACATACATGTGTCAAATATCCTGTATCTGTTGAAGCTCCGAAAAAGTCAGTATCATCACGCATAGGCCAACCAAGGCGAAAACAATTGACCGACCTGTAATGTGAAGTAAATATGAGAAAGAAAGTAAAGTATAAAACATAGCATTTTGGATTTTGGTTGGGGTCAATTCAAAACTTGTCAAAGATGCTAATTTTCACAAACCAGAAATATTCGTTCAAGTCATCATAGTTGCACCAAGCTGAATGGGGTGCTGTTCCATTCCTATTTTTCTTGGATTCCTGAAATGCCAAAATAATTAGTATATACGGACTCATTTTATTTATAATGCCAACATCCATAGTGTAAATTCCTGTGAAATCTGACCTAAACTAACAATAAAATACCTTTTCAACTATATGATATAAAGGTGTTATGACTTTTGTCAGAAATGATTCTTCATCACCACCATATGCTGGTTTGATATTCTCCCCTGTGACAACACTGACATTTCCCTCTAACATACCATGCAGTTCATAGGCCATCTACAGGAAAACATTAATAACTTAAAAGCTGCCGGAAATTAAAAGGACATAAGATCCATGTAAGGCCTTAAACATTAGAATCTAATTTACTGGAAGATGTGATTGGCATACTCACATTATGAAATATATAGCAAAGACATTCTGGCATAAAGCGGATGTTTGCAGCTTCACCCCATATCAGCAGGTAGAGTGCCATGTAAAGAATTTTACGCTGGTTTACATCTCGCTCTACTTTTGGTAAGCTAGTGAGATAAGGTCCAGTTACCAAGGCCAAGCACAATTTATACCCATCAAAATTCAACATTTAGTAGACCACAACAATGCAACTCTAGAGGCTTAATAAATTATACAAATGCTTCTACTTCATTATGGAAACATCAAAAGTAAATGAATTGGAACTCCACAGATATTTGTGACTCAAGATTATCACACCCAATAGGAAAACTGTAAAGAAAGACAAATAAGCAGAAACACAAAGCAAGCTATCTTCTATAACATGCATTAAACCCCATTGAAGTCCAACATTTAGTAATACTACAGTAACACAATTTCAACAGGTCACAAATACAAAACTTCAAAGACGAATAAATTGGAACATAAATGCTTGTGATAAAAGATTATCATACCCAATAGGACAACTGTTTATAAGAAATACAAATCTCCATTACACAAATAAAGATGTTAATGATTCATATAAATACACATTACCTATCTTCTATAACTTGCATTAGACTATGCTTCTGACCAAGAAGTTCACACCACTTCTTTTAGTTATTATAGAAATACACATTAACACAAATAAAAGCTTCTGACCAAGAAGTTCACACCACTTCTTTTAGTTATTATAGAAATACACATTAACACAAATAAAACTATCTTTGATTGGTCACATTAATCTGTGCTCCAAACAAGAAAATTGCACTTCTTGTAGTTATTATATAAATGCACATTATACAAACTTCTTGTAGTTATTATACATATGGACATTAACAAAAATAAGACTCTCTGCTATAACTCACATTAAACTGTGTCTCCGGCCAAGAAATTTGCACCACTTCTTGTAGTTATTGAACAGCTTATTCATAACTGAATCTATTGCACATTTGTCAAGCTGCACAAAGAAATTGTTAAATTAGGCAAAGAAATTGACTTTTCACTCTAAAAAATCATGGCTATGTATGTTTATCAAGAGGAAAGAGAACCAATTACCACATTGAGAGGTGTTGGCTTAGGCTCTAATCTTATGTGTACATTGGCCAATAGAAGAACTAAATGCTCCCTTTGGTTTGCCACATTATCAGTCTGAAGGCAAGAAATAAGCATAGAAAGCAAATATTTGTCAAGCCTCAGATCATACTTTTTCAGACTTAAAATAAAAACATTTTTTTTATGACATCATTTTAAACATGACATAATAGTTGACCTGAAAGCCAAACAATGCTTGCAACCAATCAAGAAGATCTAGTTCTCTTGTCTTCTGCTGTTGCTTCTGAAATGATGAAGGCCAATTCAAGCCACGGATGTTGCGCAGGGCAGCTACAGTAGCTCTTACCTAAGAAAGCAAAGACTTTTTCTTCGAAATAAGACCTATAAACATATACACAGAGGGATACAAATATGCACATAGGTCTATACATATAGAAAGGATTGAGCTTCAAAATTATTAAGTAACCAAATGGGCGTATGCCACTCATCTAACATAGAAAGTACTACCATACATTCTAAAAAGGTCCACATGTTTGGCTTATTTTGATATAGGGAGATGTCCAAGTGAAGTCCGCACATTAGAAAATTTCATCTACTTTGCTTCTGGTAAACTTCTTCAGGATTTTCTTACCTCTTCCTGTTGCATAATTGCTTGTGAAGCACTTGCAGCATCAAGAGGAAGGATATTGTAAGGTGCATATATTTCCTTCTTTTCTTGAACGTCTTTGGCTGCTGCCATAATCTGGTTATTGTTTGTAAAAACAATTTAGTATACGCACCAATTTGATCACAGATACAAAGTACTAAGAAAGTTTAACTTGTGCTTAATATTAGTCCTAGGTGCACTGCAATAATTAAATAAACTCAAATAGCTATATCCAAAAATATTTTCTGTAATCATTCTTTTGTAAACTTAACCTCAGGGGCTAATTCTTCTTTTTTCTTTTTATTAACAGCACACAGCACTTCAAAAAGAATCCCAGCTGTCTGATATGCCTTTGCAAGCTCAGCCCTGTCAAATTAAAGACACGATAGAGAACAACCACTTAGAGTTCCTTACATGAAAGAAGAAATTTTGTTTAACAATAACAGTTAGCTACTTAATTGGACACTCGTTGTACAAGATAAACTTTTGTAATTAGAGAACCTGTTAGCCTGTTCAGCTCCATCGAGAGCCCTGACATAGTTTTTATAATATTGGCTGTAAAAACGCTCAATTTCTTGTGCATCTTTTGAGAAAACTCTTGAAGCTAGTGTTCGCTCATCGTCCTGGAAGTTAAGAGCCAATAATTATATTTGATAGGAAAAGACGCATAATTTTACAAAAGATATTGAAAAATCCAGTATTGCATAAGAAACATATTTAATGGTTTGATATCTTTCAATTAGATAAACCACCTACCTCAAACTAGGACATATGGACGGCCTAGTCGTTCTAGCCACTACAGAGAAGACTAAATGTACAGATTATTTTAAAATCCCAATGATGAAATTGAAGGGAACAAAAAGGTGACCATAATATCAGATATGCCAATTTAAAAAGATCGATTGTTTATTCCAGGTGTCAAGTTGCAGGAAGGGTAGAACTTGAACACAATGTAAGCAAGACATGTTACTACGATTTTTCTGATTCTTTTGCGAGAGGCCTTTTGAACGCTATTTGAATTTAGTGGTACCAGAAGATCCTCATAAGGAGTCGGCTGGTACCGAGAATACACTGGACGGTGAAGACACTATTTCTCACTATTGGATGTCCGGAAGAAACACGAAATGGAACGTTTGATAAAACAGGACAGCAGTTAGACTCAGGGATAAGGGTATCAATTGTGATACTCTAACCGTGTAGAGTTAAAAACTCTATTCGCTTGATTTCAACTTTTTAATAGTCCAAAATGCCTAAATTGTGGCGCATGCTTACAAAAGTTTGCAGTGTAATTTGACCCGAGCTTAAAGTGTAACAGATAGGCTCGGTGGAATTCTCGGGACTGCAGGATGATATCCAATTCGTGAAAGCTTAAAACTAATAGGAAGGCAGCAATATGCAGGGAGCGAACACCGAAAGTCCCAAAATTTATTTAGAATTTTGAATTGGAAGGAATTGAGTTTAAGTTATAAAATGGCAGCTTTAAGCCTGGTTTATTTACGGCATGTTTAGTTAACATACCTCTCATTAGCTGTTTCGCACTCGTAGTTAATAAATATATTGCTCATTCTATTATAAAAGAACTAAAGAGAGAATTGAAAATCAAGGAGGTCACGATTTAAATGGACACTGAACAAGCACCCGTTCAGAAGCCTAAAATTTTGCATCCAATTCAATTTTTACCTTCTCCAAGCGTTGCGCCAAAGCAGTCTTAAATTGGCGAACACCTCTTCCACTTGAATTGGGATCTAGCCGATGAGATTTTTCCAATGCGTAAAATCTGCCTGCAGTTACCAAAAATTTGAAAGAATCATTTTGCGTAGCTTAAATTAGATTAAAGTATTAATTTCACCAAATATTTTACGACTACTACTTACACAGAAATGCGACACGTGGACGCTCCGATTCTATTTCTCTGGCAACCTGCAGAATTGGTGCAATACTTGCAAGCGACGACGGTACAACTTCTGTGTCAAATACTTCCGAAGTAAATGTTCTTGAGTTGGTGCTCGGATTGCGCAATTCACGTTTTGAAGCCTCTGAACTCTCCATTTAAACCCCTGCACCAGATGATATTTTAAAGATTTTGTTAACCTTAGAGGACGCTTTCTGTGATGAATTTTTTTGAATATTATACTTAGTATAGTCGCATTACTGGTTGATTATTATAATAAGCTCGAACCTCGCTGGCTGCATCCTATAAAATCGTAAAACCAACCATTTGACACGCCAGATTTTCAAAAAAATTTAACGAATTTGCGAGACTTTTACAAATGTTTTACAAGATTTGAAAACAACATTTCGAAAACCTCGAATGAATTTCAGAGATCTCTATGTTATTTTCACAGGAACATGAAGAAAATGTAGCATATCAACGGGCATTTCAAAAATTTCAATTAAATTGCAACAATTCGAACTAAATTTGAAACCATTTCAAATATCTCTACAGAGAGAATAAATCAAACCAGCGAAAGTGCGTAAAAGAAAGAGTCATACAAAGAACAGTCAAAAATGATCTCTGCGCAAGAGATTTTTAAGTCTTGCACTTCATTTATCAAAAGTATATTTCACTACATTCTATGTCAAACAGTTATCCATGTTTGAAGCCCCGGTTCCGTTGGATCTCAGGGATTTCACCAGCGAAGTCTTGGAAAGTTTAATGTGCTAGGATAACAAGTTCAAATATTATTCACTGCATAAAAGAAACATAAAAGAAAACAGAAGGAATTCAAGAAAGCGCACATATTTTCGGGTTTCCTGGTAAATCCTTTGGCTAATCTTTCCCAGTATATCTTCAAGCTCTTACAATTGCTTATATTATTGTCGATGAACTTTTTTTTCAGATCTTAACCTCCAAAAGCTAGCGCTCACGATTTCTAAAAGAAAATACATATTTCTTTAAATAAAGACAAAGATCACCATCTCTGTGAACCAAGCATCTAGTTGATGTTCCCTTGCATGCTTACCAGCTTAAAAACACTACAAAAATATTACACGCCTGAATACACTACCGCGATCAAGAAGAGAAGATGCTATTTCAATAATCAGAATACAACGGAGCTTCTCACAGACATAATGTAGATGATATCAAAATTGAAAGAAAAGTCAGTGGATGACAAGGAAGATTTCAAAGAAATAGATTGCAAAACAAAAGAATATCAGAAAACAGTGACGAAAGATGCAAAGAAACGAAGTAACCTGTGGCTGGGAGAGCCCAATCCAACCGAAGCAAAAGCCTGTCACTCACGGAAGGCTTGGGTTATTTGCACGGAGGTTTTATGGTTCGATCCCGCGTCCTGTTGCTGCACAAATGTGATTGTGAGCCAAATAAGGAATGCAAAGGAGCATGTTGCGCATGACGAAGCGGGCGTCCACCACCTCTCCTTATATCAACTCACACGGTCACATGGTTGCATGGTCACATGGTCAACAGTTTTTAAACTCCCAAGTCCTGGGAATGGAATGTTTGAGCCTTCCAGCTTAATCAGTTTACGTTGGTAATCATCGTTCCTCGTTCCTAAATTTGATATAACGGTCAAATATAAATGAATATTTACATTGAAAAGATAACCGTCAAATTTAGGTCATACCTTTATGATTCTATGTTTTTAAAAATGTATGACAATGGCATAATGGAGGCGGCTATCCATTTTTATGAAAATTTCAGCATTTGATTTTCATGATTACATAGTTTGTCGTCGAAAACAACAAAAATTTGGAAAAAAATCACAACAATCTGGAAAAAAAAAATGTTTGACTTTGTTTTGTCTTTAGTGCATTTTGTCTTGGAATTAGCGTGTCCCATATATAATAGTCTGTAATAAAGTTTTTATTATTAGTACCTTATATAAGTGGAGATAGACTAATGTTTTCTAGTGAATGTATTTGGCATTAGTTCGCATTGAAATCTATGTTTTGTAAAATATTTTTCATGATTTGTAATGTTTGAGAGGAGTTTTATTGTTATATTAAATTATTTATAAAATATTTCTTTTTCTAATTGGTTCATATTTTTGGGTTTGATTATTTTTGTCATTCAAATATACAAGAATTTTTAGATCAATATATTTGTAATGTTTTGAAAGTATTTTTCTAGAAACTTCTTGTCAAGACTTGAAGAGAAATTAATTTGTAATATTTTAAAAGTATTTTTCTAGAACCTTCTTGTGAAGGTTGGGAGATTGAAAACCTTTGGAAGGTTGGGCATCATGTTTTTGCTCAACATTATTGCCCTGCCATTGTATTAAAGATTTGTTTAAGCACAAGTAGGATTCAGGTATGTCTATCTTTGTCCCTTTTTCATTAGAATTTGATAAGGCTGATGGATCATAGAGTTATCTATTCATTACCATTTAAATTTCTTTTTCTTTAGTTGAATGGACGGTATTTATTTTGTGTATTGTTTAGCTCTACATGCGTTGACTGTGGATGATTCTAAGAATTACTTGCATATTGTACAAATGGAGGAGTTTCACACCCCGCCAATCTGTGTTGGTCTACAAACATAGAGTTGTAGGTGTTCAGTGTTAGAAACCTTCTGCAGTTGTGGACGGTGATGGAAATTAGGGTTGTAATTATAGAAAAGGGGGAAGTCCTATTTTGGTCAGTTTGTTGAGTTCAGGGGCGCTCCTTGCATAGAATCCATGATGAGATGCATAAATTGGATGGGCTGTGATGATGAATTTATGTAAGGCACTCAATTGAGAGTTAAGGGGGGTTTGAATTAGTGTTTTGGTTAGTGGAAATAACAAGGATTGTTTAGACTAGAGAGATTTCATAAAGGGAAATTCGCAACCCCCCATATCACTCTCGAGTGAAAGATCTATGATATTATCACCTAAATTTTTCAAGGTACTATTATAGACTATTGATAGCAGTTGCCCTCCACTTCAGAACTTGGCAACCTCTGTTATCTACAATTTGACTAGGTCATATGAAACAAAGAAAGTGATGAGCAAAGTAGGATGCATTCCTCTTGTTGCGAGGATGGTCGATGACAATACTGATTCTTCTTAGGAAATTGTTACTTGGGATCTTTTTAGTCATTTTCTCATTAGAAGAAATAAAAACAAATTCATCAGAGATGAGGTGAGATTCTCATATCAGGTAGGGCTACTCAATATTGAAAATGACATCGTGGCCAAGAAATTTGCCCTTTTGGTAGCATAATCCCTCTCGAATAACACCAGCGAAAAGAAGGAAATTGGTGCAGAGCACTTAAGCAAAAGTTTTTTTTTGTTTAATGTAATAAAGTCCAGGGGTTGGTCATGTGATCTCCCTAAGACCATCCACCCATGTAATGGATACAAGACCCCATGGTGCTATTATAAACCTGGGCATCATTTGGTCCAAATAAGGTGAAATTTGGTTTGTTTTATGTTTGCTAGGGTAGTTTAAGTGTTTAGAGCTTTAGGATAACATTTAGGAATGGTTGGAAGTCAATTAGGAAGAAGATTTGGTAATATGACAAAAATTGCAAAAATTGCAAAAAGTTGCATTAGCAACTTTTGCAAATGTTTGACAACTTTTTCAAACAACCATCCCCAACGACTAAAATTGCCATAGGGTGGTTCTACCCACCTAGAATGGCCTATAAAGGCTCTAAGCATCCAATGGATGAAGACACTGATTGTACTTGCTCTTTGGATGAATAAAATCTATTGTTTCTGGACAGTTTTGTCTAATTTTTTCGTATAGTACGACCTTAGATGATTGGAGGGTGAGAACATTGTACTGATTTGATAGTCCTATTAAATTGTAAGGTTTTGGCTTTGATTTCAAGTTTCTATCAATCTTAATATTCAAGTTATCAATTTTCTTTGCTCACTGGCCTGTGAAACCCTCAAAATTAGGGTTTGGCCAAAGAAATGGCTCTAACTTGAAACTCCACTATTGGAATTTGTTCCAAATTGGCATGGAGCAAGTTAGGGAAATGTATTTTCATATTTTCAAAGTCTTGGAACAGGAGGTTGTAGTAGTGAATTATGGGAGCAAGCCCTAGGTCTAATATCTCTATGTATTAGACCTTGTTTTTGTGCAATTTGGTTAGATAATGAGAAGGAAGGAAGTTGGGGACTTGGTGTAAGAACAAAACATCTTTGCTTGGGTTAGGAGAACACTCTAAAGTTGAAGGTTTGATTTCATGAACCCATCTCTTATCCATTACCTTGTAGACCACACCTAAAGTAGCTAATTAGGTTTGAGTGCATGGTTTGGGTTGAGGCATGTTGGAGTGGAGTGAATCCTTGTAACTTTGGAGTCTATCAGAACTTGAAAAAGGGTATTCAAAACCATATCTTGTTTGCTAGGTCCTTTGGAAGGTTTTTGAGTTATTGGTGAAAAACTGAATTAGGAGGCCTAATTGGGCTACTAGGTCAAATGCAACATCTTGCATTTTGGGTTGTTGGGAGTGGATCCAACTATTGATTTTATTTGTTTTGATCATGTTGGAGTTGTCTTAAGCCTTGGTTAGTGTTAGGAAGGTTGGGAACATCAAAAACCCATTTTTGCCAAGTTGGGGGTAGTAAGCCTTGTTGCTCCAAGTACAAAGTAGAAGATTTTATGTCTTGATTGAAGAGTTGGGATTGTAAACTTGTTGAAGAGTTTGTAGAATCAGAGTATGGTCTATTGGGAAGTGAGTCAAGCCCTTGAGTAACCCTTTGTGAAGTTTGGAGGTTTGGGTAGAAGGTTTGAAGTAACCTTTGCTTCTTTGTGCTTACTCTGCATTAGAAATTGTCCATGGAAATAATGAGTCTGAATCATAGGTAATACATCATATTTAAGTATCATTTTTGCATTGCCTTGTCTTGTACCCGATTATGAGATAACAATTAAACATTGATTCTAGAAATCATGTTCAACCAAAAAGAATTACTAGAACAAAATTTGAAACTTATTTAGATTTGAACTTCCCTAGTTTCTATTTTTAAAGTTATTTTTGAAAGAAACTTTGTTGTTTAAACATATAATTGAAGGAAACTCAATTCATCAAGGTTACTCTAATTATTTTATTAGTTCTTCTATTGTCATGATCATTCATTGCTTCTTTCCGCTAATCATAATTGGGGTTTACACATACAAATTCAAACAATTACGAAGATAAGCATCAATGATCCTTCACAACATACAAATTCATTATTTTACTTACAATATTAAGCAAATATAAATTAAACTTTCTTCATTAAATGAAGATAAACACTAGCAATCCCCCACAAAAAACTAATTCAACAATTCACTTACAATTTAGCCTACATTGTACTAATGTTGTCTATAAGAAAAAATTCCAAATTACATAGGAAAGATGACTAAAACATGAGCTAAGAATGAAATCAAACACAAAGATAATTCGTTGCATCCTCTTTATCACATTAGTCCTCCTTTAAATCTTAGATGGAAGAAACCTTTGACATTTATGCCTTTTTTAGCTCCTAATGTATCATATAAATATAACAACTTGTCTTTGTGTGCTCCACTGATTGTATACAAATCACTTGTGCCTTTTGTCTTATCAAGAAACTATATGGTTGAAGTCGTTGTCATTGCGCTTCCTCTCATAGTGTTTAAACCTTGTTCATCAATTACCTATTGTTGTCATTCTTATTATAATTGCACATCATTTTCTTATCTTTTCGCCAGTCACCATTTGCCATTACAAAGTTAAATATGGAAGAGTTGGTTATGTCCAACAACACATACTATACTTTTACTCAGCATTCACCACATCTAAATAGTATGCAAAATGTGAAAGCGTAGCTAAGGCACATGGACTATGGTCCAATAAAATAAAATTATAAAATAATACATGATGTTTTTTTATCGATGAATTGATCTAAAATAGTCCGCATTCAATTCTTGTCAAAATGACATGCAATTTTAAATTTTGCAAATTCCAAACATATGGACACAGAGTAGGTCTCATGCAAGATCAATATCATATATGAAGAAAAGTATAAACTTTCCTTAAGAAATGGCCTAAAATTCAGTTGTGGTTATATATTTGCTTCCAATGCATGCAAGGATCTTATATAGAGTTAAATTTTATAGAGAAAAAATATTTTGCACAAAAAAACTATCTTCATATTTTTTAGTTTTCAATTACTTAAACCTATGACTTTTTATATTTCTGACACAATCTAATGATCAATCCCACTAAATTTTTTAAACTTTGATTTTTTTAAATCAAATTCAAGGATAACTAAAAAAAATCCTTACCAAAAAGTTATATTATTATAAAAAGAAATCTAAAGTATAGATTTCACATTTTCTTATTGGCAATTATTTACTTCAAAATCCATCGTGTAGGCATGAATTTGAATTATAATAATCTTATATTATTCTTAGCCTCAACCTCTTGCATTTAATATGCTTTGGTTATTTGAACAAAAAAAGTTTTGTACACCTTAATTTAATTTGTATTCTTTTAAATGCTTTAATTTTTAATTTATAAAGTAAAAAAAACCTAAAAAGAATGGAAGTGAAAAATCAAACATGGTAAATGTAAAATTGAAAATCATTTAATCATAGGGAGAAATGAAAAGGAAAAATTATTAGGAAAAAATACATACATTTCTTCTATAGCCCAATAATCTTAGGGAAAAGAAGATGTTTTGTGCTCTTTTAAAAATTGTTAGTCTCAACACTAAATCAGTGATAATAATGAGGCCATTTACACATGCTAAACTATGACTAGCAAGGAAAAGAAGATGTCTTGTGCTCTTTTAAATTGTTAGTCTCAACACTAGATCAATGATAATAATGAGACCATTTACATGTACTAAACTATGATTTTTAGTTCAAACTTGTTTGACATTTTCTCCTTCATTTTTTAATAGTTAAAGTTAATATATAATAAATATAATCATTACTCATTTTACTTTAAATAAAGAGTAATTGAATCTCATTTTTTGTTGATTTTGCAGGCTTCTGAAAGCATAGCTCATAAGAAGCAAACAAACTTTTTCAAAGCCATAGATCAATGAAGTAAAGAACTCTATCTTCTATTGGAGGAAGTAATCTTCCAATACTTGTAAAAATGTACAAAATGTTCAAACATATTATGTAAAATCAAATGACACCCAAATATTACAAAAATATATACAATGATTTGTGCACCATTTACTGTTAATATTCTTATGCTTGCCTCCTCCTCTTAGTATTTATAAATGTTGTGTTTGAAATTATTTGCAACTTGCATTAATAAATTTATCTTTCTTTCGTAAGTTGGGACTCTAGCTCTACAAAGCTCTTGTTAATAATAATAATACTAGCATACCTAAATATTTAATTAATTTTCTTATTTTGTAAATTAAGCCAAGAGATATCTAATTCTACAATTCAATAATTTTATATCCAAAATTAGTAATCCCACAATTCCACAAAATTATATCTAAAATTAGAAATTCCACAATTTTGTTACTGTTGGAAACTTACAATTGGAACAATTATTGTTTTATCATTGATGTCAAATCTATTAATGAGACATGTTGCTACCTAATTTAAATGTCATATCTATTTGACTGATAAAGAGGATTTGAGAAATTGCTCATAACAATAGCACCTAGAGGAAAGAGTGAGTTATGAAAAGTAAGCTACAATGGACATTTGATTAGATAGAATTTGATAAAGCAAAGTGATTGTTTATGTCAAGAAAGTTAAGCCAAGCTGAGCAATAGAATAAATGGCAAAGGAATGTCGAGTGATGCTATTGTCAATCAAGCCACAGTTAGTGTTGAGCAAATCTAGCGTTGATTGAGCATTAGTATCGATCGAGAAAGGTAGTCGATGCTGAGCTAGAAGTTTTACAGCACCCGATTGTTAAGTGATGACCGAGTGTCAAAACATAGTGATTTCCAAGTAATATTGTTAAAGATGAATTTGAGGAAATTGTGATTCCTAGCCAACTCAGTTGATTTCTTGGGAGATTTAAACCATGTTGAAGATAATATTGATGAGTTGGATCATTAAATTCAAAGTGAGGATTAGGTAAAGACCTAATAGACAGATTCCGGAGAAGTTTCTAGAAGAAGATCAAGAAGATGGACATATACAATGAATCATGTTGAACTTGATCAGAAACCCTAAGATCTATGGTGATTGTGAAAAATAATAAAGCAAGAATTTCCTATTTAAAGAGGTGCATAGCCAAATCAAATGTGTGTATGTGAAGTAAGGCATATAGAGAAAGGTGGATTAGACATGCACAAGTGTGAGAGTGAATGCAAAGCTAAAAGAGATTGCTTAAGCAGATGTTGCTGATAGTGATAAATAAAATCTAAGAAAGAAGGCTTAAGTGTTGTTGAAGGAGGAAGATTGATTGCTTGAAGGGTTGTTGAGCAAATCAAGGACAAATATGACAATGGAGAGCTTATTAGTAAGTCAACACAAGGACCAAATAGATATTTGAACTTGCAAAAGGAGTTGTAATCACACAGATCAAAAACTATTGTCTTCTTTCTAATCATTGGATGAGTGCACCAAGATAGTGTACAAAAAGGGGGGTATATGTGGACACTTTTTTTTCTTCTGAAATAAGGTAAACCTGAACTTGGATGAGATATTTGAGGGTCATCCACTAAAAACGACAAGATGCGTAAAATATATAAATTGTAGTACTCTGAATCTACTTTCTAAACTATTAGATTTTTTATAAAATAGATAAGATTAGGTGGGTCAAACCCTGCAAACACGAAAATTAGTTCATGATTTATTTTAGAAAACATAACATAGCTATTTTCGTGTGTAGCACAAAATACATAGTTATATTTAGTATTTTTCATATCCCTTTGGTAAGGTGATAGTTAAGAGTAATATCTAGAAGTTGTGTATTTTTCTGTAATTTTATGATGAGTATTTTTTTGTTATGAATTATTGAACAGACTACATCTTGAAATTTTGGTACATGTTCATGTGTTGACCATAACTTGCATTAAAATAATTGAAAATAGAATTTTTTTTATTTAAATGTGTATATAATAAAGTGTAGAATAGTAATATATATTTTATTTTGAATTTGGTTAAGTATATCAAAAGTTATTAAAAAAATGGTAGACTGTATATGTCTGTGAGGAATATCAAGGCATTGGTAAAAGTAATTAAAGTTTACAGTGTTGATGTTGTCCAAAATAAGAAAAAAAAAAAATGGTTAGAAAGCTAAGAAGACATGTAAGATTATGTTGGTGATTTTAGAGATACCCACTTCACCATTAGCATACCTGATGAAGACAAAGATGAGAATTCATCTTAGAAGATGAAAAAACATCTAAAGGAAAAAAAACGGAGGGAAAACAATCTCCCAAGCCTTTGGGTTGTTTCCTCAGGCTATTACCAAGCCATAAACCGATTGGGTTTTTTTGGATTCAAATAACTTGATCGGGTTATGAAAATAAAAATGCATTTAGAACCCAATCAGGTTTTATATTACTACTACAAGGGTTTTGTATTACTCTCTCTCTCTCTCTCTCTATCATATCCTCTCTCTCTCTCTCTCTCTCTCTCTCTCTCTCTCTCACACACACACACACACACACACACACACACACACACACACACACACATTATCTCTCTTTATCCTATCCCCTTCTCTCTCTCACTCTTTATATCATCTCTCTCTCTCTCTATCATGTCCTCTTTTTCTCTCACTCACTCACTCTCTCTCCCTCCCCTATCCCCCTCTCTCTTTTTCCTCTCCCCCCCCTCCTCTCTCTCCCCCCCATCTCCCTCTCTCTTTCTTCTATCCCCTTCTCTCTCTCTCTCACTCTTTCTATCATATCCCCTAATCTCTCTCTCTTTCTTCTCTCTATCCTATCCCCTCTCTCTTTCCATCATATCCTATGCATCTCTCTCTCTTTCTCCTATCCCCCCCCCCCCCTCTCTCTCTCTCTCTCTCTCTCTCTCCCCCCCCCCCATCCCCTTCTCTCTCACTCATTCTCTCCATCTAGATCTCACTCTTTCTATCATATATATCTCTATCCTATCCCCCTTTCCTCTTTCTCCTATCCCCTTCTCTCTCACACACTTTCTATCCTTTCCACTAATCTCCCCTCCCTCCCTCTCTCTCTCTCTCTCTCTCTCTCTCTCTCTCTCTCTCTCTCTCTCTCTCTCTCTCTCTCTCTCTCTCTCTCTCTCTCTCTCTCTCTAGAAGCCCTCTTTGTATCCCCTTCTCTCTCTTTATCCTATCCCCACACTCTCTCTCACATTCTCTCCATCACTCCCTCCCTCCTTCAATCTACCTTTATATAGTAGTAATACATAACCTGATTGGGTTATTGAAAATTGTAAATAAAACAACATATCAACTGTTATTATGTTGTTTCTGTGAAGTCCACCAGATTCTACTATTGTTTCACATGTATTTCTATACCAGGTATGCAAGTGAAAAGTTTTTTGTGCTTGGAAATGCTAAATTTTGTGCATGGAAATGCTAAATACAAGTCGACAGTCCTCACATCAACCATAATGGGAAAGGAAATGACAAAAACTCATGTGGTAAGAAAGTAAATCATTAAGGATGAGTACAACAACGTTAGTCAAAGCTTTAGTGAGGCAAGAGAAAATTGAGAATTCTAATGAGAATTTTTTTTGGTCATTCCAAGGTAGACTCCCACATAATAATAAAGTTATTGTTGATGTACTAAGAACATTAGTATAATTTTTTTGGAATGATAGCACAAGGTCTTCACCAAACCAAGAAGACGTTGTCAAAATATGAACTCGAAAAACAAACCATGAGCCACATGCAAAACATTTTTTGGATATGACTCAAACACAAATTTATGAAATGCTTCTTCAAAGATTTCCTCAAATTAAAATCAGCCAAAGGTTTTTTGAGATGAAAAAACCATTCTATGTTAAGATAAATCATACACGCACTACATGTTGTTGTAGGGTTCATGTTGAGTTTTCTATGCATTATGATGTTTATCATTATATATGTTGCACTCTGCATACTAACAAAATATTGTAGGAATGTGGTCTACAATTACCTCCTAAGTCACCGAGAGAATTTGTGTAGTATGTAAACGAGATGATGGGTGCATTTATTATAAGACCATGTGTTTGAAAGGCTTTTTCCTTCAATGTAGTGGTTTGCAAAAGTTGGATAGATGCCTACATCTAGATAGCACACATGAAATTGGTAAGACACTAATTTCTCTTGGAAAGCACAACTCATTTATATATGGTGTTAAAGATGGAAAATAATTAAAGAGGTGTGAATTAGTGAAAACTAGTGACGTTTGTGTAGCTGATTTTATGAAATTGTTTCAAGATAAAATAGTTTATGACTACATAGGTCATACACATAGAGCTAGATGGTTAGATGAGAAATTCAAGTTGTGTAAGGACATTTTTCCCTTGGGTATGATTGTGTTAGTTGTTGACTTCACTGAAAACTATATACTAAAACCTCAAAATGAAGTGCAACTAATGTATTAAAACTCTATACAAGTGTCATTTTTTTTACACATAACATTTATTTCATCCACATGATATCACAAAGGATGATAGAAAAGTATTACTTCTATATCAAAAATGATCAAACTCATTCATCAAAGTTTGTGCAAGGATATTATAGAGTTTTCTATGACAATTTGAGGGAAAGAGATGAAAGATACAATCAACACATTATATGGTCAGACAATTGCATTGCATAATTCAAGAATGCAAGGATGTTATATTGGTTGAGTAGGATGCATGTGACAAGTGGAGTGCAACATTCTTGAAATTTCATTGAGGCGGGACATGGAAAGGGAGAGCATGATGGTGCTAAAGCATGTGTGAAAAGAGCTCTTGGTAGAGAGGAATTAAAGAATGAAGGTGGCACAATATTAGAAAATGTTGAAACAATTGTCTAATGGTGCAATTCTATGATGGGACTAGGTAATACAAGTAAGTCTATGGTTTATAAATATTTTTGGTTGATACGTGAACCTAACATTAAAAATTTGCAAGATTTTTGTACACTTACATGATCAAGTGAGATGCATTCATTTCAAAGTTCAAATGTAGTGTCACTAGCTATTCATACTAGAAATTTTGCATGGATTTTTTCTCTTCTTGTATGCATCATTTGTGGGATAAATGTGAATCAAAAGAGTGGGCTAACCAATGGTCTTGTAGACCTTTGCATCTAATTGATTCATATCAACTTCCTACGACACTACAACTCAACTAGATTGAAGCATCAACAAATTTTGAGAATATATCTGACCTAGTTGAACCAGGTACTAAGTTATCAATTTAATACTTGGTTAAAATAGATTACTTTCAATGTTGGCATTAACTTATCCTTCTATATAATGTAGGTCATGTATATGTAGTTATTGCATATGGCAATGATGACAGAGGAACAAATTACTTTCTATGTTGATGTATTGAGCCCAAAAAGAAATCGATAGCTTTGGTCATTGATGGTGAAGATATTGAGTACCCAATAGGATCTGTCGTTGTGCTAGGCACATGGCTTAGAAGGTAGTATATTTTTGGTCCCCAACCATGAAGATCTCTTTAAGTCAATTTATCATGTATAATGTATCAATTTTGACTTTAAATTATCTTTACAATTAAATGTAGGTACCCTATCAAGAATTCTATGGTGTGGTTATTTGAGGATTTTGAGACACAAAAATATATTATTCATTACTCTAACCTTATTGTTGTAACAAATATTCAATTGATATTGTATTGTGGTAGGCCTCTTAGCAAGAAGAACTTGTGGAAAGTACATGAATCTGATCATGAGGCAATACTTGATACAATAAGGGTTAGAGCTGATCTAGAAGGTTCCCTTGATTGATTGTGTGCTATATAGCTGAATCATTCTACATATGGTAGAATAATTTCAAAAATTTCATATATATGTTATGCAAAATATTGCAACTTCACAGTGATGTGCATATGTAGATGCCAAATTTTGTATATATAAAAGAGAAGAAATGTATCATGTGCATATTTATATGCCATATTTTGTATAAAAATCTAATAAGACATGTCACATGTACAAACTTAGATGCCTATTTTTGTATATAAAAAGAGAAGACATGTAGCATGTGCATATTTATATGCCATACTTTATATAAAAATCCAATAAGAGATGTCACATGTGCATATGTAGATGCCAAATTTTGTATATAAACTCGATAAGAGATGTAAACATTGTACATTATATTGATAAAAATGTTATAAATTTGTCTCTTGAACTCTTTTTTGTGGGTTTGATGATATCCTTAAAAAAAATTCACTTATGCAACTTTCAAAAGTTACTAGAGCAACTTTGGGCAAGAAAGTTGCAAAGCGTTGAAGAGGAGTCCTAAAGGGTGAATAACCACCCAACCACCCTATACAAAGCATGAGAAGACCTATGAGAAGGGTTGGAAATCCTATAGATTGTGTGTTTTTACAATCAACATCTTGAAGCATTTTGTGAGCAATTTATTTGTTTTGAATGACAATAGGTAGTTAGGAGTTAAAGATCCATACAGTACAAGGTAGACAAGGGGTCTAGTTAGTGGAATCATCAATTTTGTTGTGCAATAATTCTAAGGGAAATAAACCTAGATAGGTTGATCCTAGAGACCTTTGTGGTAATGTTTGATAGGTTGGTGAACTCATTTGGAGAACAAAAGATCACTTAGTGTTTATTTGTCTAGGTTGTTCTAGGTTGGTCAAACATGGTCAACATTTGGTCAAAGGTAGACTCAAGGTTGGATTTGATCATTTTTGGTCATATTTAGTCTTTAATAATTATTTTGGATCATTTCATACCTAATTGGAGTCAAATTTCATAATAGTGCAAAAAGTTGTTAAAAAGTTGCAAAGTGCAAATTTTGCAATTTCTTGTAAAAGTCTTCAAGAATGCACAACCAAGTGAATAAGTTGGTTGGGAAATGAAAAAATGACCTGGAGGAGTGTATATGTTTTGGAGATCACCAAATTTTTGGGTTGGAATCAAGAAGATAAGTTTTGGAGTAATTTTTGTGCCTTCTAGAGTTTTGAAGCTTCTAATGCATTCTTAGCAATCCACAACTGCTCTGTTAGCTCTGGTTGGTCTAGTTTAGGCAAAACCAACCCTATTTCAGCCATAATTTCCCTTCAATAGTATTGACCACACTAAAAAGAAGTGTCCCTAATGGTCTCTAAGCATGATTGAGATGTGATCTTTGGTTGGGCATTTCTCCGAGCTCATGTGAGGTATTGACAAACTGTTAGTGCTATAGGATCGTGTTATCAAGGCCTACAAAAACCTATCTCATTTTTTAGAGATTTGACTTTTTTTGGTTTTGGCATCTGTATCTCACCTATTGCCAAAATTTGAAATGTTTCTCAGTTCAAATGAGCAAGGTTGTGTATATTTCAAACTATTGGTCCTAGGATTGAATTGTCTACTTTGTTAGCTCTAGTTGGTCAGGTTTAGGATAGGACCAACCTCGTGACCTCCAAAAGTGATTCAAGAGCATCCTGGGTTCCTTGTTATCCTACACTTTGGTTCATTTTGCCAGTTGTTGCTAACTTCTTAAATTGATGCCAAGCTTCTTTGGTTGCCGAGTGATCCTTTAGGTGTCGAGTGATTCCTTTGGTTGTTGAGTGATCCTTTGGGTGCTGAGCAATTCCTTTGATTTTTGAGCTTCTTTGGTTGTTGAGTGATTTCTTTAGATGTCAAGTTCAGAGTGCTATCGAGTGCCAGTTTTGAAAAGCTTTCTCTTGTTGAGTTATCTGTGTCTGGTTCCTATTTGGGCTTACTTTTCTCACATTTAATTTTGGTATAGGTAGTTATATTTACTGAGGGCCGACTTGTGGCTTCTCTATGTTCTAGAATCATTTGTAAGCCATTTCAGCAAGTATAAATAGAGTGTCCCAGGCTTGAATAAGTAAGAAGATAGAAGTAAGAATGAGTAAGAATTTGGGAAGCAAGAAGGAAGGTGCAAATTTGTAGCTAGATCGTGGATCTGAATGTAATTATTTGGTCATAATCCAAAAGGCCTTACAACTAGGCATGTCTACTATTCCCTTGATGGATCAATAATATATCTTGTTCTCTCTCTTTGGCACTATATTTATGTTGTTCTTTCCATTGTGTTGACATTGGCAGGTTGATCTAGATAGTTGGGTGTGCCTTAGGCCCTAGATTTCCTTATGCTCCTTATGTCAGGTGGTATCAAAGCCTGCTTCATCCTTGTGGTGATTGGATTGTGTAGAACCCTATTTGGATATTGGTTATGGGGTGGTAGATCTGTGGATTTGATCTATAACTTGGGTTATGATCTTGCGAGAACCTAATTTGAAGATGGTTCGTGGTAGAGGAAATGATGATAACGCTATATTGGATCAATTGAGACAAATTGTAGCTAGATTAGATGATGTGGAGACAACCCAGAGAAGAGGAGCACATCTTGATGATGTAAGTGTTGGAATTATGATATATTTGTCATTAGTTACAACACTTATTTGATTTTGAATGCTTATCGAGCTCATCACTCAATCTACAATTCATATCGAGCATTTAGTAGTGATTATTGAGTAGAACAGTTCATACCATGCTGAACAGTGGTCACCAAGCAAATGGGAAGTTCAATAGTGTTTACCAAGTTCTCAGTGTTCACCGAGTCATCAGTTGAAATTAGTGTTTACCGAGTGATCAAGGTAAATGAAGGACTTAGTGTTTTCCGAGTGATCAATGTAAACAAAGGACTTAGTGTGTACCGAGTGAACAAGGTAAATGAAGGAATCAGTGTTTACCAAGTGAAGAAGGTTATCAATGGATTCAATTTTTACCGAGTGACACAATATTCACCAAGTCACCAATGGTTACCGAGTTCCAAGCTACTTAGAGTGATTAGTATGGACCGTGCCTCTACTCTTATCGAGTGCATGATGATGCAGTGTATTGTAGTGGATGCTGAGTATCAAAAGATTACCGAATCAGTTTGAGGAACCCGAGTTTTCTACTATCTGGCCGACTCAGTAATGTTTTGTTTACTTGTGTTTGGCCGACCTTGCTAGTGTAAATATTGGAATGGTATATATGTAATGTATTATATCATTTGTAAAATATGAAAAAATGTTGTATATCATTGTATGGTGTTGTATTGCAATATTTTGAGAAGAGTAAAAGCGAATCAACAGCAGAACAGAGGAATACAACAAGGTCAACATAGATGCAGAAAAGTTATATCTATCACATCAGGTGATTAGTGCATAAAGGATCTTATCAGCAATCAGTTGGAACCAGATCCACTACTTCATCCTAACAGGTGAATCAGTTTGTGAATCCTTTAACAAGGTAGACTTAACAGTCTTTTGTAAATCTCCTAACAGAGTGCATACTTCATTGTATGTTTGTAAATCCTCTAACAAGGTGGATCTAGCAATCCTACTTGCTCCTAATAGGGTAGATCACCATAAGTGATCATTATAAGCCTTAACAGGCCAACTTTATACTGCAGTATTGAAGTTTTGTGGACATCATCCCCACCCCAATTTTACTTTCTAATTGGAAGGTTTCTGGGTCACCAAATCAATGTGTTCATGTGTTATGAATGTTTATCTTTTCGTGCATACAGTAGATTAGATGAATGAATGGTGAATATGTTATTATGCTGAATTGATTTAAATTTTTAGAGTTACTAATTCACCCCTCCCCTCTCAGTAACCTTGTTAGTCTTGATTATTTCCAATAATTGGTATCAGAGCATTGTGGTTCTTAGGATAAAGTTTGACAGCTTGAGAAAAGATCAAGGACAATGGAGATATTCAGACTTGACAAATCTATTGAGAATGAAAAGCTAGATCTGGAAATGGTCATGGCTCAACTCAAAAAAACAAAGGAGCATCTTTCTCAATCTCTAAAAAGAAGGAAGGAACTTGCAAGAAAAATGAATGATCATCAGTATGTTGAAGAAAAGATTGAAGACCTTTTACCATCAAGCAGTTCAAATGAAGCTAATGAGGCAAACAATGCAATCAAAGAACTCTTAGAGAAGAATGGATCTCTGCAAGAAGAAGTAAGAATGCTAAGAAGAGAACAAGAGATTTAGTCAACAAGGTTATGTGAAATTTTGGAACAAAGGAACATGATGCAAGATGAGATAGAAGGAAGGAACAATGAAATTCAAAATCAATCCCTTCAGAATGAGGATCTTACAGATAAACTTTCTAATGCAAATGAAGAAATCAAAATTCTCAAAGCACAAAATGAAAGAATAAGGAATGATCTAAATGTTGAAAGACAAATCACTAAAAGCTTACAAAGTGACCTAAGATCTGAAAGACAAATCAATGAAAGTTTGGAAAATGACTTAAATGTTGAAAAGCAAGTCAATGAAAGGATAATAAAATCTCAAACAAATGTGGATCAATTGAATCAACAAAATAAGTAGAATCTTCATAGACAAAAAGGTAAAGCAAGCCTTGGATACAATGAAGAAGGTGAATCTTCCAAACAAGGTGCCCAAAAGAATCAAAGACCTACTTGCAATCACTGTGGCAAGATAGGTCATACATCTAACAGATGTTGGAGCAATGGTAAAGGAAAATTCAATGGTAAATGCTACAATTGCAATCAGCATGGTCACAAAGCCAATGAATGCAAAGAGAAACCAAAATTTGAAGGCAAATGTCACAAATGTAAAAAACAAGGTCACAAGGCATCTGAGTGCAGATCTAAGTCATTCAATCCAGTAGAACAAATTGTCAAAGCATTATTTGGTTGAGACTATAATACTTGGTGCAAATGTCACTATTTTGGAGAATATGGACACATTGGAGTAAACTATACAAGGCATCACCTAAGGAAGAAAGATACTACCATAAGATGTTATACATGTACCGAACTTGGTCATATATCCAAGAATTGCATGAACATAGGAAGAGGTGAAGATGAAAAGAAAGCCAGAGCTGACAACATTCGAAAATAGATGAGACAACAGTGGATTCCTAAATCTACCAAACCAGAAAGTTCAAATGATGGCAATGTCACTCAAGAAGTGGGTGACTTTACCATTTCTATTTAGACTCATCAAGGAGGATCAGGGATTGCATCTTCAAGCCATATCCTAAGTAGTTCTAGAATGAAGGAGTGCAAATGACAAATCAGTATTTCAGATACAAAACATAGTTCATTGTGATGCATCTATCGAGCAAGGTTGGTCTCAGAATTAACCGAGCTAGGTCGAGAATATGAAAGGTTTTGTTTGTTCACTGAGTTTCAAGGTTTACCAAGTAAGTCGGTGACTATCTGAAAAACCCTAGGTCATCTCAGCTACCTTTGTACCTGAGCATTAATGGCATATTTTTCATCAAAAAGGCAGAATTTGATCTCATTTTTCATCACGAATTTAGAATATATAGAGCAAAGAGATTTCCAAGAGCACACAAGTGAGTTCAAGCGATTTGAAGTGATTTTCTAGCGAAGAATTTGTTTTAAGAAATTGTTCACTCATCGAGCAGCAATGGCATCTGCGAGCACCAACAACAACAAGGCGAAGAGGGGCTCTGAAATGCTTATGAAGGGAGTCAAATGGAAAGCACCTAGCTTCAAGTTTGTTCCTGCCATAGCTGAATCGCTCGACCCGCATGGAGCTCAATCATAGATTCCACCCAAGGTACTACTTATAAATGACATTCGTACTTATTTCAAATGCACTGTTCAAGAGATAGGGACACTAGATATGGATAATGCCCTAGTTGAGTTATGCGTGGATGGAACCCTTAAACTAGAGTTCAAACATCTGGAAATCAAAGGTTTAACTCATATCCCGCATTTGCCAAGAAATTTCCAAGTGAAATGGATAAGATACATTTTGAGCCGTGTTCATAATGGTCAGTTGTGGTTAGAGAAACCCACTCTGATTACAAAGAAGATGATTCACAGAATCACAGGTGTACCTATATTGAGCAAATCCAAAACCACTAAAACCCTAAGTCGAGATGAACTTCAGAAGTTAACCCTAGTTGAATGGGATGGCAGAGGACTGAAACTTAAAAATGTATTAGATATAGAGCTAAGATTTGGAATTAGTGTAATTGCATACAAGCTGTATAGTTCCAGCAGATTGAATAGTGTGCCCTGTGAGGCTATGGACTTAGCCTTTAAGATTGTGAAGAAGAACATGGAGTTTGACCTAGTAGATGTGCTGTTGAAACAACTAAATAAGAACATGGATAGTATAAGGACCTCAAAGACCAACCCTTGTAAATTTGGTTCTTTGTTAGTTTGTTTATTTTTCTATGTACAAAAGTTTTTCCCTTCTAAAGGTACAGTTGTATGGAGAAAAGATGTTCCAATTTTGTATTAGATAAATGAGTTTATTATAGAAATGGGTGTAAATTTTGATAAGGTTATGGATAACTACTTTGAAGATTTCAAGGAGAGAATGAACAACAGGTTTAGGATTCCTCCTAAACTTGTTGAAGACTATAAGGAAGATGTGTGTTTCATGGTTGACTGTGACAAAGTATATAAACAGACAGTCAAACCCCACATTGCAAGGGTAAAATCACTTCCCTATGAAGTGAACATTGATGAGACTAGAGACATCATTGAGGCACTGGTAAATGAACCAGTGGATCCCAAATTGCCTGCATTCGAAACATTTGATGAGGCAAAGGTAAGAATAGAACTTGAGATCAAGCTTCCCCAGGCAATCTCCAAGGGAAAGAGGAAGATAGAAAAATTGAAAACTGACACTGGACCTCTAATGCTTACCGAAAGAAAAGATAAAGAAGAAGAAGAAGAAGAATCTGAAGAAGAGGAGCCAGAAAAGGAGGCAGAGCCTGTGAAGAAGAAAGAGATCAGCAACTTTAAAGCCTTAAAGTATGAATCCAGGACTCCTACTGAGCAAAAGGAAATTGAAGATCTGGTAATGGAGAAGTTGGGAACTTCAAAATTCTTCCCAGACGAATTTGCCTCCCAAATTCCTGTAATATTGTTTGATAAAATAAAGGTAAGATTGGAGAACACCGAGCAAACTGTTAGAGACATTTTTGAACAGAAATTGAGAGAACTGGTACCTAGCCTGACAGATGTAGAAATCAAAAAGGCAATGAAGGATCAGGAAGGAAGAATGAATATGAGATTCAATACATGTCTCATATTGTTAAAAAATATTGAACCAGTTGTTAAGAATGAAATTGATGTTTGGAATGATACTTATAGACTGCATAAGCCAAGTGATGAACCTGTGGAAATCAAGGATGATGACATTAATGATGAAGAGGATGTGGATGGTGATAACTCTATCACCATGGATGTAACTGATGAAGATCTCTAGCAATTAATGAAGGAGAAGGAAGAAGGAGAAAAGGAGGAAGAAGCAGTTGAGGAGGAGGATGATCCAATTAAAATTGCAGTAGCTTTCATTGCCTCCCTTCCTCACTTTCCACCTAAAAATGTTAAATCTATGGAGATAGGTTCTTCAAGCAAGATTGTGAGCACCATAGAGACATCATTAGATCAAACTCCTCCAGTCACCTCTCAGCTCCAGGTATCTACAATAGAAGTATCAAGTACTTCATCTACTGAGCTGAAGATCACTTCTTCGTCTATCGAGCATTAGGCAATATCTTCAGTCATTGAGTCGTCCACTGCAACAATCACTACATCAAGTGTATCAATTCCTCCTGCAGTATGTACAGTAAGTTTTCCAGTTTTCACTTCAATTTTGTCATCCCCAGCCGCATTGGGTCCAATTTTTGCTCCAGTCAGCTCTTCTACTGCAAATATTCCAATTTGTACATCAGTCTTGGATATGGGAAAATCAATTTTTCCCATAGTTAGCACTTCTCTCAGTCTTCCTTTAGTTGGTCCTGTTCCAGTTTTGATAGCCAGTCCAGCCTCATCAACCATTGTCTCTATTTTCAAAGGCAAAGATGTTAGCACAACAGAAAAACCAAAGATTCCATTAAAATTTCTGCTTACAGGCAAGACAGTGGATGAGGATGTAGACTTGGATAATGAAATTGTCATTCCCAAGATAGATCTAGATACTGCTTTAGTTGATGAACTAAGACTGCTCAGTCAATGTATAGATCTAAAGGCAAAGCAGAAACAACTAAGGAATCAGAGAGATAGAGAGTTTAATATTATTGAAGGAGCGAAGAATATTATTATTGAGGCTATAGGTGTTGATGTAGATACTTCTCAACACATTTTGTTACAATTAGAAGAGGCAGTTAATAAATTCAATGAGGATATCTTTGGTCAAGAAAAGTTGATGGAGAAGGCAGAAAAGAAGTTTGATAATAAGGTGCTTGAGCACATTGCTCAACATATAGCAATAAAACAGGTTGAATTAACCACAATTTTTGCCAACATTGAAAATTCTTTTAATAATGTAACATCTCTTTTTGCTAAGCTTTGTGATGTTATCGATTATACTAAGGAGATAAGAGAGAAATTGAATAAGATAGATGAGGATCTGAAGGCAAGTGCACAAAAGCTGAAGGTTGACCCCAGTTCAAGCTCATCTCATCACCTCAGGATCAAATTTTTGTCAGAGAAGAAGGCATAGTTTCTTAGAGAGGAAGGAAGGATTCAGTCTACACTGCTAGATATCTAGAACATGATTCTTCCTATCATGGACACACTACATAAACATATTGCATACTCCAAAACATTGATCCATGACAACAATTTCTCTGTTGCAGACCATGTGATTGGACTTTCTACAGAAGTTCAAGTAGCTCTATCCACATGCAAAATCTTGCAAGAGAATTGGGATAATACTCTGCAACTCATTCTCAAGGTACATTATGAGCTTATCTCACATTTTGGTGTCTCTATGCAAATACATTATTTTATTCTTTGGCATTATTGTCAAAAAGGGGGAAAAAAAGATACTCAAAAAGAGATATTGGTGAGATAAATGTACAAAAGGGACAAAGAGATACTATGAATAAAAGTCATATAACTCATGTAAATACCTTGTGTATATTGTATGGGTGAGTTATATGTAAGGAAGCCATGTATAGTCAACGGAATCAGGACGTCAGTATGTTAGATGTTGTATATAAGTTTTGACTCATAAGTGTTTTTGTCACTAATGCCAAAGGGGGAGATTGTTGGAATTATGATATATTTGTCATTAGTTACAACACTTATTCGATTCTAAATGCTTACTGAGCTCATCACTCAATCTATAGTTCATACTAAGCGTTTAGTAGTGGTTACCGAGCAGAACAGTTCATACCATGTTGAACAGTGGTCACCGAGCAAATGGGAAGTTCAGTAGTGTTTACCAAGTTCTCAGTGTTCACCAAGTCATTAATTGAAATCAGTGTTTACCAAGTGATCAAGGTAAATGAAGGACTTAGTGTTTACTGAGTGATCAAGGTAAATGAAGGACTTAGTGTTTACCGAGTGAATAAGGTAAATGAAGGAATCAATGTTTACCAAGTGAAGAAGGTTATCAGTGACACAATATTCACCAAGTCACCAATGGTTACCGAGTTCCAAGCTACTTAGAGTGATTAGTATGGACCATGCCTCTACTCTTACTAAGTGCATGATGATGCAGTGTATTGTAGTGGATGCTGAGTATCAGAAGGTCACTGAGTCAATTTGAGGAACCTAAGTTTTCTACTATTTGGCCGACTCAATAATGTTTTGTTCACTTGTGTTTGGCCGACCTTGCCAGCGTAAATATTGGAATGGTATATATGTAATGTATTATATCATTTGTAAAATATGAAAAAATGTTGTATATCATTGTATGGTGTTGTATTACAATATTTTGAGAAGAGCAAAAGCGAATCAGCAATAGAACAGAGGAATACAACAAGGTCAACGTAGATGCAGAAAAGTTATATCTATCACATCAGGTGATCAGTGCATAAAGGATCTTATCAGTAATCAGTTGTAACCAAATCCACTACTTCATCCTAATAGGTGAATTAGTTTGTAAATCCTTTAACAAGGTAGACTTAACAATCTTTTGTAAATCTCCTAACAGAGTGCATACTTCATTGTATGTTTGTAAATCCTCTAACAAGGTGGATCTAGCAATCCTACTTGCTCCTAACATGGCAGATCATAGTAAGTGATCATTGTAAGCCTTAACAGGCCAACTTTATACTATAGTATTGAAGTTTTGTGGGCATCATCCCCACCCCAGTTTTACTTTCTAATTGGAAGGTTTCTGGGTCACCAAATCAGTGTGTTCATGTGTGATGAATGTTTATCTTTTCATGCATATAGTAGATTAGATGAATGAATGATGAATATGTTATTATGCTGAATTGATTTAAAGTTTTAGAGTTATTGATTCACCCCTCCCCTCTCAGTAACTTTGTTAGTCCTGATTATTTCCAACAGTAAGTGATGATGAAGTAGTTAAGGGTGTTGTCTAGGGCTAATTCAAAGCCTGTTGTAGAAGTTGTTCGTTATGATGGAAAATTGGATACCAATGTTGTGTTAGATTTGATCTCTGATATGGAGAAGTTCTTTGAGTATGAAAAGACTCTTGATAATAGGAAAGTGAAGATTTTAGTTACAAGGTTAAAAGGTCATGCCTCACTATGGTGGGAACATTTACAAACTGGTAGACAAAGGAGAGGAAAGGAGAAGATCAAAACTTGGCCAAAGATGGTGAACAAGGTAAAGAACAAATTCCTTCCTACTGATTACCAAGTTAACTTGTTGAGAAGGATGCAAAATTTGAAACAAAAGGACATGACTATGAAAGAGTATACTAAGGAATTCTATAGATTGGACATCAAATTTGGACATGTGGATGATGATTTTGAGAAAATTGTAAGATACATAAATGGATTGAGATCTGGAATTCAAGATGAAATAAGTTTTGTGAAGTTGGAAAGTGTTGAAGAAGCATATCAATATGCCTTGAAAGTTGAGGAGATCTTAGAAAAGAAGCATGAACAAAGACAAAGAGGTAGAGGTGGTAGATTCTAGAGAGGCAGAGGTAAATCTTATGGTAAAGGTGGCATATCTGAAAGTTTTGTGCAGGATAAAGGTAAATCTGAATGGAAGAATGATGATAAAGGAAAGAACGAATGGAAAAGTGGTAATTCTTACCAAGGAGGTATTAATTCTTACCAAGGAAGAGGTAATTCTTATTCTAGAGGTGGATTTCATGGTAATTGTTTCTGATGTGGTAAAGAAGGGCATAGATCTTATGAATGTAGATCTTCTGAAAGTGGGCAGAATAATAGAAATGTTGTGATTCAAGAAGACAATGAGAGTTCACCAAGTGGACCTGAGACTGGAGAAAATTTTATGGTGAGGAGGACCTTGTGTAATAAGGGAAATGATAATGAACTTATCCTTAGAAGAAGTCTTTTCAAGACCAGATGCAAGATGGCTAGAAAATATTGCAAAGTAATCATTGACAGTGGAAGTTATACAGATTTGGCATCAAAAGAGTTGGTTACAAAGTTGCAGTTGCCAAGGTTAAAGCATCCTAAACGCTATCATGTCTCATGGATCAAAGATGAGCATAAGATATTGGAAAGTGAGCAATGCCTTGTGAAGTCCAAGATTGGACATTACTTTGATGAAGTTTTGTGTGATATTATGCCTATAGATTGTTGTCATATTCTATTAGGTAGACCTTGGCAATATGATAGATATGTTGTGCATGATGGAAGATTGAATCGATATACTCTTTGGGTGAATGGGAAGAAGAAAATATTGTTGCCTTTGATTGAAAGTCCAAATGAGGTCAATTGTACTGCTATAAAAATTTGCATGGTTAATGGGAAATAATTTGAAAAGGAAATGAAAAAGAATCGAGTTCTTTTTGCTATAATTCCAAATAAATTGAGTTGTGTCAATAGTAACCAAGTGCTAGAAAATAGTGTTAATCGAGTGCCAATCAATACTGACTGAGTTACAGCTGGTAGTATTGACTAAGTACCATAAGAATGTTGGAATATTCAATTATGGAAAGAGTACTTATGAGAGGGGGGGGGGGTGAATCATAAGTACCATACTTTAGTTAATAAAACTTTTAACTGAAAGTAAATTGCATACATGTAAATACATCAAATAAACATGTAACAAAACACATGCATCAATAACTCATAACACTGGAATTTGGTAACCCAGAAACCCTCCAGGAATAAGAAGGTAAAATTGGGGTGGGGATGATACCCATAAAAATTTACTACAGCAATATTGTTCAACCACTTCTAATGGTTTGCCCTATTAAAGGCCTGCCCTGTTAAAGGCTTTACACTGTATCAATAGTGACCTGGTTAGAGGATTTACAAACACTTAACATGAAGTTGCACCCGGTTAAAGGATTTTAATCACCTAATCAAAAGGATCTTACAAAATAACTGTAAAGCTAACCTATCACCATAGGATTTTCATTCTAATACAATTGCTAGAGAGTATTAGATACAATAAACCTGATAGATTGCAATCCTTGATTGCTAAATGCAGGCTCCTTTTCTGCCTTCTCTTGATCTTGATCCTTTATGATTTGATAACTCTTTCTTTTGAAAAAAGATTTCCTTATGCACCCTTGTATGTCCTTCCATATGTATGTTTACAATGAAATTTCATCTTTCTTATAAAGACTGCAAAGACTTAGGGTTTGATTTGGATCTACGATCCATATTGAATCTCAATTTCTCGTTCAATACTTGTTTTTTACTGATTGGTTGCATGCCTTTATCATTTTTCTTATTGGCTACAAGTGAGTTGCATGGGAAAAATAAAAGATTCAATTTTATCATTAAATCCCTCAAAGTTTACCTTCTGTCGGCTGCAAAAAACTGTTTGCATCATAGTTTGTGCAATTCCAAACTTTTATGCTAATCTACTGAGTTACTCGGCTCCTGAAGTATTTTTGATACTTGGCACATGCTATTTCCTAGATAGCTTGGCACCTAAACAAAACTATATCACTCGACATATGTTGTACTTGGCACTTGTTATCACTCGACACTTGTTATTACTCGACACCTGTTATCACTCGGCACTTGTTATCACTCAGCACTTGTTATTACTCGGCACCTGTTATCACTCGGTGCTTGTTATCGCTCAACACTTGTTATTACTCGGCACCTGTTATCACTCGACACTTGTTATCACTCAACACTTGTTGCACTCGGCACTTGTTATCTTACTCGACACTTACTCTTGATCTTGGTTAAGTGTATTGACACTCAATTGTCAAATTTATTCTTTAAGCTAACAATCTCCCCCTTTGATATGAGTGGCAAAAACACTTAATTAAGATCCATGTGACTCATGAATTTATCCTACATTCAAGATTTGCTATCTCAAAATTTTCTCCAAAAATTTGCTATCTCCCCCTTTTTGCTATCTCCCCCTTTTATTATACTTATCAATTCATTCCTGTACTTAACTCTTATTACTTATTCTCCCCCTTTTTGACACTTATGTCAAGGGTCTTATAATGAAATGCCATACTTAGCGAAAAATGTGCTATTTACTTCAAGGAGTACCTTCAGAGCTGCATCCCAATTTTCAAATGCGACATCCAATGTTTTATGCTAGATGGCAATCTTTGCTGCTAGGTGTACAAGTCCATCAGATGAAGAAAGATTGGGGTCTTTCCTGAGGACTGTCTCTGCATTTATCTGCTCCTTGTGAAGTAATTCCAAATGAGGAGTAATTGACGATTGAATTTGTATCAATTTTGCTTTTGTGGTTTCCTCCTCTGTTGCTAAGACAGCTAACTCTCTTTGTGTGTGAAGCAATTGGACAAAATGCTTCTCACTCTGAGCTGGATCTGTAGGGAGTTGCATGCTAGAAATTTTCAGATTGTTTTCCAAGGTCAGTATTTTCTGGCTAGTGTCCTGTGTGAATGTGGAAAAATCACACAACTTTTTGTACAGGGAAAAGATGTTTCCTAGTACAATTTTAACTGTTTTAATTTTCTTTGCCAGTTCTTCTTTAGATAGTGCTATATCACCAGATATTTTACTATTTACCTTACCTTGGAACTTCTTTTCTGACCATTCAAGCAATCTAGTATTTGTTTCCTGGTCTTCATTAGTCACCTGGTCAACTATATCAGATAGTTGCTCTATAATTGGTCTTGACTCATCTGGAGATTGTAAGAAAAAAACTTCTGTGACTATATCTTTAATTTCATTCAATGTAAGCTTATGCTTGTATTCCTTTCTTAGTGCTTCTTATCTCCTTCTTTTGTCTAATGCACTCTGAATTTCATTAATCTTTTCTTCAGTAAGAGTGCTTGATTCATAGTATGGGATATTTATTTCTTCATCAAGATCAGGAACTCCATAGTGAAGTTTCCTGACTGCCTTTGATGAGCTTGAGCTTGGTGTCCTGATTTGCAGCTATAATCCATATGTGCTCGGCCGCTGAAGAGTTTGTGTTGGAGTACCAGATTTTGGTAATGCAACCAGTGTTTGTATTGCAGTCTCCTCCTTCTTCTTTGTCTCATCCTTTTCTTCAGCTTGAAGATCCCTTTTATGATTGCTAGGTGGGGTTGAACTTGTTGGTTGTTCAGATGTTTCTTTTATTTCCCTTGCTGCTGTACTCAGCACTTGGAGTGTATAAGTGACTATACTTGGTGGAGGTGGTGGTGGAAGAAATAGAATACCAATAGTCGAGGATGGCACTAGTGCTTTTACCTTGACTATCTCTGTTTTAACTTCTCGGTTCTGTAATTCATCAACACTGACCAATACAGGATTTGAACTTAATTTTGCTACTAGTGATGATTGGTCAAGGATTTCCAAATCCTCTGCAGTTAATGGATTGATGTTTAGATTTGAAGTGTCTGTAACATCCTTTATTTTTATGATATCTGCAGGTGTGATGGTGGCATAAGGAGGACTAGGAGGAGATACCTGTATGTCTTGCATACTTTGATCTTGTGGCTCAGCTGTATCTTTCTCTTCCTCTTTCTCCTCATTAGGTGCCTCTTCTTCCTTTTCTTCTTTACTGTCCTCCACTAGTTTCTTCTCTTTTTCTTTGGTTTTTGGTACTTTCTTTTCCTTTGTCTTGGCACTTGCTTCTGCCTTATATTCTTCATTATATACATCTTCTATCTTCTATTTTCTTATAAACAATTTTCCACAATCTTGTGGATTTGGTAACTACCTCTTCAATTTTATTCTGCAATATACTGAATGCTCTATACTTGGGATTGAATCTGTTATTATGCCTCTTTACTGCATTTATTATTTGATCTTTAGTCAAATTAGGCAACAGCCTAGCTAATTTTGACTCCCTTATTTCTTTTTCCATTTGTAAACAAAAATGTCATTTATCCTCTACAATTTTATACAATTCTCTTGGCATAGATTCATCTAATTCTAGAGGTGTGTGCTTATATTCAGCCATCATAGCATACACAAATTCCTCTAATTGATTTTTCTCTTCTTTGGTGAGCTTAGAAAAATTCAAGTTCTTTAAACCTTTTAAATCATTATTCCTAATCTTTGAACATAATTTATCAATAGTAGTCTGGGGTTTGTGTCTTACCACTTGAAATTGACTATTGTCTTCTGACTCTGTTTTCTCCTCATCTGTTTCAGGCTGGGGAATAAATTTCCTTTTTTTTGACTCAGCAGTAGTCTTCTTTGAGTCTTTCTTCTTTCCTTTTGCCTCCTCTTGGACTTTTTGTGCTATAGCCCTTGTGGTAGGTCTTTTTGGTGCAGGGGCAGCTACTTTCCTTCCCTTAGATTTAGGAACAGAAGGAGTTGTGCTCTTTCTCTTAACTGGTGCTTCCTTGGCTTTTTCTACCTCAACACTTTCCTCTTTGTTTTCTCCTAACCCTTGGGTCTGACCTTGAAGTTTATCTCCTTCTTCTTCAATGTCTTCTCCCTCTTCTTCTGCTATTCCTTCTTCTTCTTCCATGCCAAATTTTCTTTTGATTTGTCTCACCATTTTCTCTTTCTTCTTTACTGTTGAAGCAGTCTTCAAATTTTTTATTACCTTTGATTTGACAACATCATAAGTTCCAAATTTTTTTGCATTTTTATCAGCTTCTTCTGCAAGTAGAGCTGTTATTGCTACAAAGGCTTGATCAACATCAAGTTCATAACCTAGTGGCCTAAGCCATCTTACTCTAGGTATAACAACTTGTATGTAAGTATAATCTATATCTACAAGAAAATAAATGTCTTTTTCATATTTCTCAGTCAATGAGACCGGAATTCTCATTCTTTGTTTCATGGACCTTTTGAAGTCCTCAAAATAACTAGTCATTTGGGCATCAAAATTTTCACCCATCTGTTCAGTGTATCCATTAATTTGTTCAACAATTGTTTTATCCGGATTCCATTTTACCTTACCCATAGAAGGAAATTCTTTCATCAGATAGAAAAACATGCATATCAAAACTGATCCAAATTTGCATTGAGCTCCCTTGCTCTTCCTTATAGCTCCCAAATTTTCATTAATCTATTGAAACATGAGTTCTGCCAAATCATAAGTGTGATCCCTTTTGATTATCTTGTATGCAACATCAACTGCTATACAAGGTACACTGTTTAACCTGCTTGATTGATAGAATTTATGTGAAATGACTCTCACAGCAAAATCTAGTAGGGGATCTGTGACTGTGTCGATAGTCATTCCTCTATTGTTCCATTTGGCACCTGTATTTTTCTTTATTATTTCCCTTTTGTCACTTCGTAGGGTCTTTGGCCGATCTAGGGTTGGAATACCAGTAACCCTATGAACAATTTTCTTGGTAAATTTTACTGGCCCTGACTCTAACCAAAAAGCTCCATCATGTATTCAGCTCAAAACTATCCGTACCCATTTAGTTTTGAAAACAATCAGAAATGCTAGGGTTTTGGTCAATCCTTTTCTTTCAATTATTGAAAACTCATTTTTCAGTACTTTGTTTTCACATAGTTTATCATATGCATTATAGATTTCTAAGTCTCCTATGGCACCGATTTTGCAATTATAACATCTGCAAACATCTTGGACCATAACAACTTTATCCGGAATAACTGATAATGCACCTGCAGGATCATTCTTGTATGCTACTTCTAGAATGGGCTTAAATTTAGGTTGTTTAACTTTGTTGCTGACCAACTGAACTTCATGACTCTCTATAACCTTAGTGGTTCTTGACCCAGATGCCATTGTTTTCCAAACTAGGGTTTATAATTTAAACAATTTTATAAGTCCTACGTAGCTCGACACTTAAGTAAAATACCTTAAATCGACGAAATTTGTCTTGAATCACTGTTGAAATCTTCACAAATGGCTTCTGAGCTTATCTTGATCTTCTCCACTTTTTTTTTGACTTTGCTTCTCATTCGAATGGTGGGAAAAATGATCAAAAATTGGATTTATGTACCCTTCAAAATAGAGTAATAAATGCTTAGTGCACTACCAACTATCTACTTGGCACTTTGAAAAGTTTTGTCATGACTTGGCTCCTATTGCATTTTACTTTACTCGGCTCCTATTGATATTTCATAGCTCGACATCAACTATCAACTCGATCATTGTTAGCAACTTGGCTTCTGAAGGCAACTTTGACAAATCTTCAAAAAGTTCTCAATTTTGACTTAGTATCTTTGTTTATGCTGATTTCATTTTTGCAGTTCTTATATGTCTTGGGACTGATTTATGAGATAGCTTGGTTTATCAATCCCACACATTTGCTCTTTGCTTAATTTGATGAAGTGTGATCACTTGACCTATTAGGTGAAGTGATCTCTGTACTTGATGTGCTAGACTCATCTTTCTTCCTCCAAGTCTTATTCATTTCACTTCTGACATATCCAACATCTATCTTTGCCTTTCCATTACCGAACTCAGAACTTGATGCCTTTGACCTTGTTGGGCAATTCCTGCTGACATGACCAGTTTTTAAGCAACTGAAACATGTAGTTTGATTCAACCATCTTTTGTAGTTTCCTTTGAAATGTGTTCTTATACAATTTTGTGGTATATGTCCATATTTTTGACAATAGTGACAATTGTACCTGGTGTTGTAATCCCAATGATAATGGCTTCCGTTCCCTTCTATTTTTGCTGGTTGATTTAATGTCCACATAGGTTTTGATCTGCATTCAAAAGCTCTATGTCCATACTTCTTGCAATTATAACAATGTCCATCAAATCTTTGAGTCCTTGTGACATTTGATCTGCAATTTTGTGTCATATATCCTTGCATGTTGCATTTGTGACAGAAACTTTTGGGTATGTTTGATTGATTGAATCTTCTACTCCTGCATACATTAGCTGTATGTCCCTTCTTATTATAGAAATGACAAGTAGGTTTTGAATTCTTACCTTTATCACTTCTTTGTTCAGCACTCTTTGATGATTCTCCAACTTCAGTGCTATTGTATCCTAGTCTTGATGTATCATGGGCAGATTTTGATGATTTCAGCAACTGTTCAAAATACTTGATGGCTTCACTTGATTTATTGAGATTCTCTGCTACCTCTTTTTCTCTGTTCAATTCATTCTGCATTTGTTCATTCTGCATCTTCAAGGTGGAGATCTCAATATCTTTTACATTGAGTTCATGATGAAGGTTCATCATTTGAGCAAGTGTATCCATCTGTATGTTTGAGATCCTTGTCAGTTCAGTACATTTTTCTTCAAGTCTATTTGCAAGATTTCTTTTATCATTTTCCAACATCACTTTGTCTTCAACTTCTCTTTTCTTGTGTTCAATAATTTCACATATCATTATGACTTGTGATTCATGTTCCATCTTGAGAGATCTTATCTCATCTGCTTGAATTTTTTTTTTCTCCATCAGTTCTGCTATTACTGCATCAAACTCTTTAGTGTCTCCACTGGAAAATATGTTGGTGGTATTGATCTCCTTGTAGTGTATATCATTTTCAGCTATGGCTAGATCCTTCCTTTTTTTTAATGAGTTTCTCAACTTTTTTTTGAATTCCTCCAAGCTATGCAAAGCAAGTTGCACATCTATCACCTGATTTTCAATGATCTTTCCAAGTTTGAAAGCTTCCATCTTTAGATCTTTTCCTCCAAGCTGTTAGGCGTTTCCTTAAGAGAACCTAGATTAATCTCTGATACCAATTGTTGGAATATTCAAATATGGAAAGAGCACTTATGAGAGAGGGGGGGGGGGGGTGAATCATAAGTACCATACTTTAGTCAATAAAACTTTTAATTGAAAGTAAATTGCATGCATGTAAATACATCAAATAAACATGTAACAAAACACATGCATCAATAACTCATAACACTGGAATTTGGTAACCCAAAAACCCTCCAGGAATAAGAAGGTAAAACTGGGGTGGGGATGATACCCACAAAAATTTACTGCAGCAATATTGTTCAACCACTTCTGATGGTTTTCCCTGTTAAAGGCTTTACACTGTATCAATAGTGACCTGGTTAGAGGATTTACAAAAAATTAACATGAAGTGTCACCCGGTTAAAGGATTTTAATCACCTAATCAAAAGGATCTTACAAAATAACTATAAAGCTAACCTATCACCATAGGATTTTCATTCTAATACAATTGCTAGAGAGTATTAGATACAATAAACCTGATAGATTGCAATCCTTGATTGTTGAATGCAGGCTCCTTTTTCACCTTCTCCTGATCTTGCTATTTCTTGGATAGCTCGACACTTGAACAAAACTATATCACTCAGCATATGTTGTACTCGGCACTTGTTATCACTCGGCACTTGTTATTACTCGGCACCTGTTATCACTCAACACTTGTTATCACTCGACACTTGTTATTACTCAGCACCTGTTATCACTCGGTGCTTGTTATCACTCGACACTTGTTATTACTCGGCACCTGTTATCACTCAGCACTTGTTATCACTTGACACTTATTGCACTCGGCACTTGTTATCTTACTCGGCACTTACTCTTGATCTTGGTTAAGTGTATTGACACTCAATTGTCAAATTTATTCTTTAAGCTAACAAAGAAATTGCAAAATTTTTGAATGAGTATAAAGAGATTGTTGTAGAGGATATACCTAATGGTTTACCTCTAATAAGAACCATAAGTCATTGTATGGATCTGATCCCTAGAGCCAATTTGCCAAAAAAAGCACCATATAGATTGACACCTACAAAGAATGAGGAACTTAATACACAATTGCATGAGTTGTTGCAAAAAGGTTTTATTAGAGAAAGCTTGAGTCTATCTATTTTACTTATTGTATTAGCATCTAAAAAGAATGGAGAATGGAGAATGTGTATTGATTCCAGAGGTATTAACAAGATCATAGTGAAATACAAGTTTCCTATGCTGAGGATGGATGACATAATTGATTGTTTGAGTGGAGCAAAGTATTTTACCAAGATTGATTTGAAGAGTGGCTATCATCATATTAGAATCAAAGAAGTTGATGAATGGAAGACTACTTTCAAGACAAAAGATGGTTTGTATGAATGGTTGGTTATGCCCTTTGGTTTGACTAATGCACTTAGTACTTTCATGAGGTTGATGAATAAAGTTCTAAAAAGATTCTTTGGTAAGTTTGTAATTTTTTTTGGATGATATTCTGATATTCGGTAAGACTAAGGAAGACCATCTTGAGCATATTAGACAATATTGCAAAGGTTGAAAGAGGAAAATTTGCTGATTAATCTGAAAAGTGTTCTTTTATGCAAGAGGAGATTGTGTATTTGGGATTTGTGATTTCAGCTGATGGATTGAAGATGGATCCTAAGAAGGTTAAATCAATTTTGGAATGGCCTACACTTGACAATGTGGGTGAGTTAAGATCATTTCATGATTTGACTAGTTTTTATAGAAAGTTTATAAAGAATTTCAATTTTTTTTTGTAATGCTATGACTGAGATAATGAGAGGAGATGAAAAGGAATTCAAGTGGACACATGGAGCTAATAATAGTTTTGAGACTTTGGAACAAAAGGTTGTTGAATTACCTATTTTGGCTTTTCCTGATTTCAATAAGGTATTTCATGTTGAATGTGATACAAGTGGTAGTGCAATAATAGCTATATTAAGCTAAGAAGGTAAACCTATTGCTTTCTTTAGTGAAAAGTTGAATGATGTTAAAAGGAAGTATTCGATGTATGATCAAGAGTTTTATGCAGTTGTTCAAGTCTTGAAGAAGTGGAGACATTATTTGATTCCTAAGGAGTTCGTGTTGTATACTAATCATAAAGCTTTAAAATACTTGGGAAGTCAACATAAATTGAATCAGAGACATATGAAGTGGGTGGAGTATTTGCAGAATTTTACATTTTTCATTAAGAACAAGAGTGGAGTTACTAATAGAGTTGTTGATGCATTGAGTAGAAGATGTTCTTTGTTGACTAAAATGATGGTTGAAGTTCTTGGTTTTGATGAAATGAAAGAGTTGTATGATACTGACCCTAATTTTTCTTAGGCATGGAGAGAGTGTAGAGCACCAAATTTGATAAATCAAACAAGTAAATATGATGAGTATTTCATTCAAGAAGGTATGTTTTTCAAAGGTATTCAGTTGTGTATTCCTAGAAGTTCTATGAGATTGAATCTGATAAAGGAAAAGCATAGTGGTGGATTGGCCAGACATTTTGAAATTGATAAGACATTGAGTTTGCTAAAAGAGAAGTATTATTAGCCACAAAAGTATAAGGATGTTCAAAAATTTGTAAAGAGTTGTGGAGTTTGTCAAATTAAAAAAGGAGTAAGTCAAAATACTGGTTTGTATACACCTATTACTATTCCTGAGAAACCTTGGAGTGACATCAATATGGATTTTGTTCTTGTCTTTCCTAAGACAGTGAAAGGATATGATTCTATATTTATTGTGGTGGATAGAATTTCTAAAATGACTCATTTCATACCATGTAAGAAGACATTAGATGCTAAGCATTGTACTGAACTTTTCTTTAAAGAGATTGTGAGATTACATGGATTACCAAAAAACATTATTTCTGAGAGGGATAGTAAGTTTGTTGGTTATTTTTGGAAGACTTTGTGGAAGATAATGGGTACTGAGTTGAAATTTAGTTCTACATTCCATCCATAGATAGATGGACAGACAGAGGTTGTGAATAGAAGCTTGGATAATTTGCTGAGATGTTTAATTGGGAATAAGCCAAGTAATTGGGAAATGGTATTAGCACAAGATAAATTTGCATTTAACAATTATGTGAATAGGAGTATAGAGAAAACACCTTTTGAGATTGTTATTGGAATGTAGCCTAGAGGTATATCAGATTTGAGAGATGTTGCTTGTGAAGAAAAGAGGAGAAGTGTTGTAGGAGAAGATTTTTTTGATTTTATGAAGTCCTTGCATAAGGAAGTGAAGTTGAGGTTAGAGCAAAGCAATTAGAAGTATAAGGAGAATGTTCATCAATCTAGGAGACATCATGATTTTGAAGCTAGTGATGAGGTAATAGTTCATTTGAAGATAGGAAGATTTCTAGTTGGAACATATAGTAAGTTGAAAATGAAGAAGTTTGGACCTTGTAAGATCTTGAGAAAATTTGATAGTGGTAATGCTGATGAAGTAGAGTTACCTAATGACATGGACATATCTCCTATATTCAATGTTGTTGATTTGTATAAGTACCATGAGTCAAATGATGAAGTTTTTGTATTAGAGGATTATCCTAAGAAGCCAATTGAAGAATTTGAAAAAATATTGGATCAGAGAGTTGGCAAGAGCACAAGAGGAAAATATTACTATGAATATTTGGTGAAGTGGAAGAACAGACCTATGGAAGATGCTTCCTAGATTTCTCAATTTGAGTTGGATTCAGCTCAAGTTGTGACATCTCAATGATTCAGGAGAATCATTTTTCTCCCACCTTGGTTGCCTAATATAGGAGCATCCTAGGTTCCTTGTAATCCTGCACTTTGCTTCATTCTAGTAGTTGTTGTCAAGTTCTTAAGTTGATGCCAAGCTTATTTGGTTGTTGAGTGATCCTTTGGGTGCCGAGTGATTCCTTTGGTTGCAAAGCTTCTTTGGTTGATGAGTGATCCTTTGGGTGCCAAGTGATTCCTTTGGTTGCCGAGTGATTTCTTTGAATGTCAAGTTTGGAGTGCTGCCGAGTGCCAATTTTGAAAATCTTTCTTTTTTCAAGTTATTATTGTCTAGTTCCTACTTGGGTTAGCTTTGCTTACATTTAATTTTGGTATAGGTAGTTATATTTACTGAGGGCCAACTTGTGGCTTCTCTATGTTCTAGAATCCTCTGTAAGCCATTTTGGCAAGTATAAATAGAGTGTCCTAGGCTTGAATAAGTAAGAAGGTAGAAGTAAGAATAAGTAAGAATTTGGGAAGCAAGAAGGAAGGTGCAAATTTGTAGCTAGATCGTGGATCTTAATGTAATTATCTAGCCGTAACCCAGAAGGTCTTACAACTGGGCATGCATACCGTTCCCTTGATGGATCAATAAAATATCTTATTCTCTCTCTTTGGTGTTGTATTTGTGTTGTGCTTTCTGATGTGATGACTCTGGAAGGTTGATCTAGATAGTTGGGTGTACCCTAGGCCTTGGCTTTCCTTATACTCCCTGCATCAGACAGTATCAACCACACTGAACAGAAGCATCCCTATGGGTCTTTAAGTATCATTGGGTTGTGATATTTGATTGAGAATTTCTCTGAGCTTGTTTAAGGTATTGATGAACTATCAGGTGCTATAAGATCATGCCATCTAGGCCTACAACAATCTATCTCAATTTTTAGAGATTCAACTTTGTTTGAATTTGGCATTTGTATCTCACCTATTGCAAAAAGTTGCAATATTGCTCGGTTCAAATGACAAGGTTGTGTATATTTCAAACAATTGGTCCTAGGATTGAATCATCTACTCCATTAGCTCTAATTGGTTGGGTTTAGGCTAGGAAAAACCTCATTTCAAGTAGAATGTCCCTCTGATAGTATCAATCACATTAAATGAAAGTGTCCCTAAGGGTCTCTAAGCACCATCAGACTATGATCTTTGATTAGACATTTCTTTGAGCTTATGCGAGGTATTGACAAACTATTTGGTGCTACAGGATCACATTGTCTAAAACTACAAAAACCTATCTTAGTTTTTAGAGATTCAACTTTGTTTGGATTTGGCATTTGTATCTTGCCTATTGCCAAAAGTTGCAATGTTGCTTAGTTCAAATGAGCAAGGATGTGTATATTTCAAACCGTTGGTCCTAGGATCAAATCGTCTACTCTTTTAACTTTGGTTGGTTAGGTTTAGGCTAGGACCAACCTTGTTTCAACCACAACATCCCTCTAATGGTATTGACCACACTAAATGGAAACATCCCTATGGTTCTCTAAGCACTATCGGGCTATGATCTTTGACAAAAATACAAAAAGCATGACATATATTTACGTTTCATGTCTTATTACATCAAAATAAGTGACATATGAGTTTGATTACATGTTATAATGAATTTGATAAAAATGTTACATCTTTTTTATAAAATAATGAACATTCATGTGTTTGATTAATTGCATGAAAGTAAGAAGAAATACAAGTTTGTATGCATACACTGAATAAGTTGGATGGAAATCCAAGTTTAATATATATCAAAATGAATAATATATTATTTCATATCAATCATATAGTAACAAAAAGATGTTATGTCTCATTGATACAATACAAAAGTTGAATACCCAACAAATGTTGAATGTGTACAATAGAAATGTCAAATGTGCACAATACAAATCTCAAATATATACAATACAAAAGTTGAATATATGTCAATGTCATGTGATGACAAAAAATAGACATGTATATCACTATCAATATTTATGACTGTGTAGGATCATCAAAATTGAGCCTCTTTGATGCAGTTTGTGACTCACCAAGTGTTTACAAAAGAAAAATTAAAATACACTATCAAATATCTTATCTATAAGTAATATAAAAATAACTAGAAATTGGGTTCTAAATTGTGGATAATTGAATTGGTCATTACCTCATCCCTTTGTCCAATAGTTGGACTGAATGATAATGGTAATAGGCTTCTTCGTCAATGGGTGGGACTCCTAAAAAAATGATGAGGTAGAGTGATGATGAGAGACACAACTACTAATAAGTCAATGCTCATGGGAAGCACAACCACTGATTAATTATTGTTGGTATGAGGAAAAACCTATGTGGTAAGCAATAAAATGTTAGAATTCTAGAGTGACATTAGGGATTCCAAATAAAGTAAAAAAACAAAAAATGTACTACAACCTAAGCTAGATTTCCTATGTTAGTAGGAGGTACAACCACTGATGAATTAGTGCTAGTATGAGGCACAACCTGTATGGTAAGAAATAAAATGTTAGTATTATAAAGTGGCATTAGGGATTCCAAATATAGTATTAAAAAAAAGCATACTACAACCTGAGCTAGTAGGAGGTACAACTATTGATGAATCAGTGCTAGTATGAGGCACAACCTATATGGTAAGCGATAAAGTTTTAGCATTATAGAGTGGCATTAGGTATTCCAAATAGAGTAAAAAACAAAAAGAAGTACTACAACCTGAGATGGATCTCCTATGGTAGTAGGAAGCATAACCACTGATGAATCAATGCTGGTATGAGGAACAATCTGTATGGTAAGTGATAGAATGTTAGAATTTTAGTGTAGGTGTTAAGGATTTCTATCACACACACAATCAATCCAAATTGAGATCATAAGAGGGATTCAACTAAAAATCTACATACATACCTCTAGCCTCTATTGTGTTTGACCCAATCTTTGACACTCGGGACTCTTAACAAAATGAAATGGGAAATGATTTGCATGAAGTCTCAAAGAGTGTTGTAGTAGGTAAAAGATAAATAACACATGTAGATAAGACAAATTGTTGATAATTACTATAAAAATGAAAAAAAAACATGTACTCATTTGTAAATGCAATTGTTTAATATGTATATAGAAAAAATGCATAAAATAACCTAAAATTGATGAGAAGGAAAATATGAAATTTTACCTCTTCCATTGCCTTAACATTGACAATTTCAAGCACATTCATCAACTCTACAAAACTCAATTATTTCTACATATATGCAATAGAAAAGTCAACATGTATTCATAAATATTGAGTACATGTATATACATTCATTCATAATAAATTTCAAAATATAAACTTGACTTATATTTAATACCTTTTTTTGTTTTGGTGTTCTTGCTAATTTACTTCCCTTTCCTCCAAACCTCGAGCTATGTGGAATACCATAAAGAAGAAACAAATATAATATAAGAGGAATCAATAAGACACATCTTGAGTTCAAGTTCAACTCAAATTGTAAAATTGATAAATGTGCAAGCTATGATATCGCATAGCTCTCAAGGCCAAAGTTTAATGGTAGAAAGCGTGGCATCATCAACTTGAGAAATATTAGCCCCTGATAAGCCCTATAAAATAGTAAAGAGCATTGTTATAAATATGATATAATGTTGTAAATAGAAACAAGGAACAAGAATAACAAGAATATTATAGGAGGGAAATAAAACACAAGAAGGACTTGAAGGATGATATTGGAAGGATAGTTGAAAGATAGGAAAATTTGGGGCTCAAAAAGGGGCCTAAATTGAATACAAAGAGACCAAGAAGGAAATTAGAAATGCAAATGAACTTTTGGAGCCTTGTCAAGGAATAAAAGTGGAGATTCATGATCTCCACGCTCATGCAAGACACCCTATGTGATATGGAGGATGAACTCATGATGTTCATTAGATGGAGTTTGGGTATGCTAGAAGCAAGATATGTGGATGAGAATTGGGTGGATTTGGGAGGGTTTCAATGATGGTAGGAGATGGAAGAGGATCTATAAGTGGGTTGGATGAAAGAGGGATGATATTTATGGGACATGGAAGAAGAATGATGAGTGTAGGAGATGGAAAGGTTTCAACATGCTAGAAACTTCACATGATGTAATTAGATGAGATGTCCTTGTCAACTTAACTTGGACATGGATATTCTATTGGCTTCCTTGTAAGACTTCTTAGAGCCTGGGTGTGCATTGTAAAAAAATTAAGAACCAACATTTACAAAACTTTGTGTTGTTAGTGCCATACCAATTAAGAAACAATATTTCAAAGACAATTTATTATTGTACTTTAAAGAATATTTAATTTTTTTTACCTTGGGTGTTCTTTCTCCTAGCCTCGCACCTCTAGTAGAACAAGTACTATGTGGTGTTCTCGTACTACTTGTTGGACCTTACATTGCATATTGTTCACATATTTATTCTAAAGTTCTCTACAAAAAAAAAAAATAAATTTATTTTTATGATATTTAGGTGATTAAATAATATTGTGTCAAAACTCATGAGGTTCTTTAGATGAGTTTTGGGTAATGCTAGGAGCAAGAGATGTGGATGGGAATTGGATGTATTTCATGAATGGGAGGTTTCAATGATGGTAGAAGATGGAAGAGGATATATAAGAGGGGTTTAAATGATGGTGGGAGATGGAAGAGGAGCTATAAGTGGGTTGGATGAGAGAGGGATGATAGTTATGGGACATGGAAGAGGAATTATGAGTGCGGGAAATGGAAAGGTTTCAACATGCTAGAAACTTCATATGATGTAATTAGGCGACATGTCCTTGTCAACTTAACTTGGACGTGGATATTCTATTGGCTTCCTTGTGAGACTTCTTAGAGATTGGGTGTTTGTTGCAAAAAAATTAAGAAACAACATTTAGGGAACTTTGTGTTGTTAGTCTCAGACTAATTAAGAAACAATATTTTAAAGCCAATGTATTATTGTACTTTTAAGAATATTTTGAAAACTTTACCTTGGGTGTTCTTGCTCCTAACCTCACACCTCTAGCAAAATAAGTACTCTATAGTGTTCTCATACCACTTGTTGCACCCTACATTGCATATTGTTCACATATCAATCTAAAGTGATCATCAAATATATATATATATATATATATACTTTTACAATATTTAGGTGATTAAATAATATCATGTCAAAACTCAAACAAACAAACCTATTGTTCAAATTAATCTCAGATAGAAATAATAGTTACATGCAAAAATAACTAATATTAGAAAATAATAGAGCACAAATAAGAGAACACAAGACACCAAGATTTAATGTGGTTCACCCAATCCCTAGGCTACACCCACCAATAACAAGTCCAATATTATTATTATCCAGTGAATACAATCCACAATCCCTTACAACTCAAAACTACCACAAGAAGCTACAATATCACCATTACCTTATGAAATCCTTAAGCCTAAGCCTTTTTATACAAGATTTTATCACTCACAAAATTAGGGCTAGAATAAGTCATCCAATAGGAAAATAAGTAGTCGATGCCTTTTACAATATAAGATCATTTTTTAGCAGGGAGTGCACCTGGGGCGCTGCCCTAGGACCCCACAAGGATGTTGCCTCTTGACCCCATCTTGGGGACACTACCCCCAAACACCCGTAGAAATAATATGGGGAGAAAACTATGCTAAATAAACCTTTGAGTATGATTAGGATCCACATCACAAAAATCTCCCACTTGGGAAACTAATCAAAATCCACAACAATAACACCTTTGTCTCTTGTCCACTGAAGACCATCACCATCAAATCATCTGTGAGTGTAAAATCCCCACCTCTGTATGAATAACAAGTAAGCCCAAAATGTACACATGGATGAGATGACACTCGATCTTGAGATGCCTCAATATCTATCCCATCACACATGCACTGATAGTTAAAACACAAATGTTGATTAGGCCCCAAAAATTGTAATGATGCATGTGATGATGATGTAGGTGACACAAGCGAGGATGACACTAGTGGTGTAGGTGACACAAAAAGAGATGACACTAGTGGTGCAAGTGATGTTGATGGAGCTATCATAGGCTATGATGACTGAGGTTCTATAGGTGATGATGATGGAGCTGTTGCATGCTGTGATGACCCTAAAGGTGTATCTGATGATGGTTAAGTTGCCATAGGTGAAGGAAAACCACTAACTATAAATCAATAGACTCATTTACAATTTATTGGAGCACAACATGAGGCATGATTTTTTGTGCTATACGTCTTCTCTCATGTTGTGGTACCACCCTATGAGCCCTAGGTCTATCCTGCATAAAGCCTCTCCCTTTACCCTGAAACTCATGGATGTCAAAGTAATTTGGCTTCTTGCCAAGGATGAACTCACAATATAGCTTTCTCAAAAAATATAGAAGCACCTCATAATTATTACATGGTGGTAGGTCAAATACCATATACCACCTTCCCAAAAAAATCATCTCATCCACTATGAGTGCACCAATGAATAGCAAATTTTTTCTTATGTGTAATAGGGAATTGCCAGATATAGGATCAATGAAAAGAGAACACATAGTACATTTCTTTATGCCTTTATATTTCACTTGTTGATATGATAGACCATCGACATAAAATGCATGACACCTCATTTATTTATCCCTCCATGTACCCAATTTTGTAACCTCCCTAGACACCTCATTCACATTTTGGGCCATTTGTTCAAGTGTATTTGCTAGGGTTGAGTGGTGAGAAAGTGTAGATGACCACAACTGATTGACCATTTGGGTAATGTTAGCACTATTTTGTGTGAGGCAGTTTATGAGGTTCTCTTGTGTAACAATTAAATGATATAATTGTATATAGAGAGGGTTTATATGAGGTAGTGGTTATTGAATGGGAACATTGAGTGGAGAGTTTTGTGGTTGTGTCACTATAGGTGGAGGGTTTTGTGTTTGTGTCACAATGGGTGGAGTGTTTTTTGGTAATGTCATGATGGGTGGAGGGTTTGATTGTGTAGGAGGTGGTCTTTTGCCTCTTCCTCATTTTCTTGAATTCATTCATGCATCTATATTTTATAAAAAATTAAAAATTAATTACAAATTATGATTTTTTTTACAAAACCTATAAATTAAAAAACCATATTACAAAATTTGATGGAAAAATACATAAAAAATGAAAAGAATGAAGACATAACTTGTTTGTGGGGCTCCATGGGTGAAAATGCAATAAAAATCTCTTTTCCTCCCAAATTTGATAAGGTTTTGAACTTCTCCTTCGCACTCCACACTGTTGCTACCGTTTGAGGGTATAAAAATGACCTCAAACATGGGCAATAGGAAAATATTTATACTTCTTAAAACCTAATCAATTTTTAAGAAGCTCAATTTGAAAAACCCAATCGAGTTATTAAATAAGATAGTAACTCAATCGAGTTATTAAATTTATTGTAAACCCCGATTTGGTTTTTCAAATTATAATGGCCAGGTTTGGATAGTGAGCCTAGCCCACATTTCATTTTTAAATAACTCGATCAAGTTATTGAAAACCCAATTGGGTTATTGATATTTTTGCTCTCTTTTTTTTGTTGGGTGTCCACTTTTTGTACATAACTTGGTGCACTCACCCCATTGTAAATAATTTGTATTAAAATCCTTTTAATAGAGGTTGACCCAATAGTCATTTGAAAGACTTAATAGTATGTATAAATCCTTTCACAAGGTGACATTCTAAATGGAATGATCAAAGTCCTTTGATAAGGTCACTCCTAATAGGGTGATTAAATTCTCTTACCATGTCACATTTAATAGTGTGTATTGTAACCTTTAATAGGGTTCGCTCCTAACAAAGCTCACTTTGAAAGAGTGAAAAAGTGGTGACATGTTGCTGGTGGTTTTTCCCAATTTGGATTTCCACTCAAATCTATGTTGAATACTTCATATTTTTTACATTTTATATTCAACAAAGCGTGTTATATTTGGAAAAAGTAAATTTTGTATATAGTAGAGACTAAGTAAAAATATGTTGGAATGTCTTAATGGAAAGAATGCTTCTGAGAGGGGGGGGTGAATCAAAAGTACTAGCTTTTGACCTATTTTTAAACATATAATTGAAATGAACATGCATGCATATAAACATTAAGCAATCATGAGAAACATATATGCATCACCACATAACACTTGACATTTTGATAACCTAGAAACCCTCCAAGAATAAGAAGGTAAAACTAGGGTGGGGATGATACCCACAAAATCACTGCAGTAATAATGTTTGACCACTTCTGATGGTCTGCCCTGTTAAAGGCTTTACACTATGTCAATAGTGACCTAGTTAAAGGATTTACAAACACTTTACATGAAGTGTTACCCTGTTAAAGGATTTAATCACCTCTTCAAAGGATCTACAACCTAGCTGTTAAGCTAACCTATCAACATAGGATTTTCTTTTCTAATACAATTGCTAGAGAGTATTAGGTATAATAAACCTAATAGCTTACAATCCTTGATTGTTGAATTCAGGCACTTGATCTGCTTTCTCTGATCTTGATTCTATGAAATCTCATATCTATTTGTATTCCTTGCTTAGTTCTGATCAACTAAATATCTATTTGCTGCTCTTTTCCTCTAAGTCTTTTTACTCTACACTCTGAACTCCACTATATTTTTTTCATACACTTCTTCATCCTCTACAATACAATGAGATTTCATCTTCCTTATAAAGACATTCAAAGAGTTAGGGTTAGATATGGATCTATGATCCATATTGAATCTCTATTTACCGCTCATTCCTTACACTTTTGTTATTGGTTGCATGTCATCTCTATTTTTCTTATTAGCTGCATGTAGATTGCATAGGAAATATAAAAGATTCAATATTATTTGTTTGATCCTTCGAGATTCATTATATGTCGGCCATAAAATGGTTTTGTAGAACAAGAATTAGTATGCAAAGAACATTAACAAATAAAGTAAACATTCACAAACCAAAAACTAAATTCACATATATGCTTAGACAAAGAAAGCAAACAAGAAGTGCAAACCTCACAAGAGAAAACACTCCATGCTTTCTTGATTCTGTAGATGTGTCCTTTTGCTGTGGATGTATGCTCAAGATGCTCAAAAGTTGCTTCAATGGAGATGGGTAATGGCAAATTGGTAGCTTTGTGAGCTCTCAATTTGGCATTATAAGGGTAATATTGATGGCTTTGGTTCTCAAAATAGCATGGTAACTTTAGCTCAAATATTTTTGATGAAATGGCTTGGGATGGGATTCAATTTATAGGCTAAGGGGTAGAGGGATGGAGGGCTTAGATGCAAGGATGGATGAAGGCTTAAGGAGGGCTAAGATGCACTCAAAGGGGAGCACATGGATTGTGCTTGTTTAGCACCAATGGGAAGGTGACACTTGTCACAAGGAGGATGAGTGTGAGAGGGTAGGGTGAAGGGTTGGTTAAAAGCATGATGAGTGGGGTTGAGTATGTAAGAGGGATGTAAGAGGAATGAGTGTGGAAGAGGGAAGAGTGTGTAAGATGGGTGTAAGAGTCATGAGTGGGCTTGTAAGAGTCTTTTATGTTTTGTAAGAGCACTCATGACTTAGTGGTTGGGTTTTTTGAGGGGAGACTTTGGTTTGGATTAGGAAAGTCTTAAACTTGTTTAAGGAATGTGACAACATTAGGGGGTGGATTAGGCTTGGGTTTAGGATTAGCTTAGGGATGTTAGAGATGTGCAAGTGGATGGCATTAATGAAGGTGGGTGAGTTAGTGGCTAAGCTTGGTTAGTATGGGTGGATGGGGTGGATTAGGCTAAATGGAGGATTAGAGATAGGTTAGGGGTTTTTTTGAATTTGAGGATTTCATTTATCAAATAGATTTATTTTAATAAATGGGGGTTTTTGAAATTACATAGAAGAATAGAATTTAATTGATAAATAATAGATTATTTGATTTATCAATTAGGACTATAGATGATTAATTAAATTAATCAACTAGGGGATGACAAAGGATTAATTAAATAAGAATTTAATTAATGATGCCTTTAGAGATGGCTAAATTAGATTACCAAAGCAGTGTAATCAAATTTAGGTGTCTACATTTTTCCCCTCTTTGACATAGTGTTGAGACAACACTATTTCAAAGAAGTTCGAATGAAGACGACACGAGGAAGATGTTTTTAGCAACAAGGTTGCCCCAATCTCGGATAAGAAGAGGATAGACTAGACTTAGATGATGCCCCCTCAAGAAGGTGGTGAGGAGAGAAATGAGGCTCGACGACTTCTTGAAAAGTACAAGAAATTGAGATGAGTTGAGACGCAGGTTGGCGAAGAGAAGGGGTTGAATTAGCTCAAACTCTCACTACGGGAGAATGATAAAGGCAAATCAGAGGCACAATAGTAAAGCAAGCTTAAGACTTTCCAGGATTGGGGGGGGGGAGATGGAGGAGTAGAGCGCTATAAAAGGAATCCATGGTAGGGAGATGGATGATAGAATGATAAAGCTGATGCAACAAGATTTCAAAGAGTCAGATTGGCGGAAGATGGGTTTCGGAGATCCCTAGGACTAGGATTGTGGATCTCGAAAGATGAGGCTTGGTGGATTGATTTGATTGGTGGATCCCTAAGACTAGGATTGTGGATCCCTAAAGCTAAGCGTGAGGAGTGATTCAAAGAGATACTGATGCAGATGTAGGATATGGATGAGGGATAATGGAGATGAAGGAAAACCATTGAAGCTTTTTGAGTGGGGGGATACTTCAAAGAGAAGTACCACCATGTAGTTGAGCACTAGATTTGCTATAGGACTATTGGTTAATTGCCAAGGTTACCAAGAACATCAAGGCCTTTTCACCAACCGTCCAAAGGACTGACAAACTGACTCAAAAAAAACACACAAGGATTGCCCCAGTATCACACATGAATCCCAGAGAAAGTAGCGTGGAAATGACACTAGGTAACCCACAAGCAGAAAAAGAAAACAAGCAAAAGACCTGATCAAGACCTTACGCTCTAATTGTCCCATTCACAGCATACCATGATATGGAAGATCATGGCAACCTTGAGGAGGGAACAAGGAGATTGCTTGGAAAAGATATTTCAAGACCCAAAAGGGAAGATCCCAAATCAAAAGAAAGAGAAAATCCAAAAGAGAACTGTTTGCCAACGAGATGGGTAGGACGAGGTACTAATGGACCAAGATCAGACATGAGGAAAGCTATATCCTGCAAGGATCTATCAGAGAGCACCTAAGCTGATGGATCTGGATGAGTGATGCATCTGGCAAGCTGAACTAAGAAGGATAACACTTTGGTGACAGGAGATCTAGCTAAAGGATGCATTGGAATATCTAACCAAGGTGTGCGATGTGTGCAAGATGTTAACCAAGGATGAACTAACACGAAAGCCGGATAGATACAATGATACTAAGCTAAAGAGGATGCACAAGTTTGTTCATGTTTTGGTTTTTTGTGAGATGGAAATGTTTGTGAAGGATGGGATGTCTATAATAGTTGATAGGTGGATAGGTAGATGGTTTGTGAAAATCTTAAGGAAAATGGGATTCTGTGTGTGCATGTGATAGGATATAGGCTAGGATACAAGATTATTTACAAGCTAGAATATGGTACAAGCTTTGGACAAGATTTGGATATATACAAGGTATGGTACAAGATTTATAAGGTATAATACAAGCTTTGGTACAAGATTTACAAGCTGTACAGGAGGTATTGACAAGCTCCATCAGATTTTGGATATTTGATTGGAACACCAAGGGAACAAGCAGGTGTTTTATGGGATGGTGGGTGGATGGATGAGGGATAGGATAGTGATAGATAATGGATTAGTCTTTAGCACACAAGGCACCTGAATTTCCAGGTTTTCACCAAGGTACCTATCCAAGGCGCTTGAATTGCCAAGTTTTCACCATTGGATGCTTATTTCTCTTTACTATTTTTTTTTTTTTTTTTTTGTATTTTTCAAAAGCTGGGTATACCAAAGATCTTCAAGCATAGAACTTCTTGAGATGAATGATGTTAGTGGGATCATTCAAGAGTTCTCCTTCTGGTGTAGATAATTGATAGGCTCCGGAGCCAAAGGAGGTAGTAACCACATAGGGACCAAGCCATGTAGGTTCAAACTTTCCTTTCTTTTCTCGATCTGCTTCAACTTTCATATTTTCTTTGAGGACCATATCACCTGGCTGAAAGTGTCGTGGGAGCACCTTCTTGTTGAAATTCCTTTTGAGACAAGTTTGGTAGACTGTGAGATGGTCATAGGCTTGTTGTCTCTTCTCGTCTAAGAGATCTTGCTGGGTGAGTCGAGCTACTCTGTATTCTTCATCTGAGATTTGCCCTCGCAAAGATATGCATAGTGAGGGAAGTTCAACTTCTATAGGTAATACCACTTCGGCACAATAGACTAGGGAGTATGGAGTTGTGCCTGTGGATGTACGGAAGGAAGTTCGATAGGCCCATAGAGCCGGATTTATTTGAAGGTGCCAATCACGGCCGAAATCATTGACAACTTTCTTTAGGATTTTGAGGAGGGTTTTATTAGTTGCCTCTGCCTAGCCGTTACCTTATGGGAAATATGGGCTAGAAAAGTGGTGATGGATGTGGAGGGAAGTGCATAATTCTTCCATGTTGAGATTTTCAAAGTTACCTCCATGGTCAGTGAAGATGGTGGATGGGATGCCGAAGCGGCAAACAATGTGGTACAAGATGAACTTGGAGACTTGAACTCCTATAGCTGAGACTAGGGGGACTGCTTCCACCCACTTAGTGAAATAGTCTGTAGCTGTTATTATCCATTTATGTCCATCAGATGAGAGAGGTGTGATAGTTCCAACTAGATCAAGGCCCCAACAAGCGAAAGGCCAAGGTGGTGCAATAGGCTGTAGATCTTGTGCTAGAGCGTGCACAAGATTTGCATGCTGCTGACATGGGAGACACTTTCTGACAAAGTCACAAGAGTCTTCTTCAATGGTAGGCCAATAGTAGCCTACTCTAAGGATTTGTCGTGCTAGGACAATACCACTTGTGTGGGCATCGCAAATTCCAGAATGTACTTCTTTTAATGCCATCGCGGCCTCATTTTCATCTAAACATCGAGAGAGTATCGTGATAACCCTGACGATATAGGGTATTGGCTATGATAACATAGCGAGATGATTTTCGAATAAGGTTCTGGCATTGGGTGCATGTGAGGTGAGGGGATATGATACCATCGTTAAGCTAAGCGTGAATTTCATGGTACCAAGGGGATTGGGGACCAACCAAGATACAAACACGGTTTGAATCCTTATTCGCATAAGCGGGTGTGAGGAGCTGCTCAACTAAAAATTCATACTGCATAGCATCTTGGGGAATTTCCAAGAGCGAGCCGATAGTGGCCATGGCGTCTGCTGCCTTGTTCTGCATTCGAGGCACTTGTGTAAACTAAAGCTTTGTAAAATGTTGGGTCAGCTGATCAACTAGCTCTTTGTAGGGTAATAGCTTTTCATCTTTGGTTTGATATTCATTTAAGACTTGTTTGATGATGAGATGGGAATCGCCAAAGATTTCTAACCCAGTGATATTCCATTTAGTAGCTATCTTTAACCCTGCTACAAGAGCTTCATATTTTGCTATATTGTTGGTGCTGGGGAATTGTAGCTTGAAGGCTTTTGGAATATAATCTCCTTGAGGTGTAACTAATAATATTCCTGCCCTTGATCCATGAGATGTGTATGAGCCATCAAAATAAAGCTTCCATGAGGGTTGTTCTTCAATTAGGCAGATATGCTCGTCTGGGAATTCTGTGAGCAAAGGATATGCATCTACTAGAGGTGCATCAGCTAGGTGATCTGCTATAGCTTGCCCTTTGATTGCCTTTCTGTCCACGTACTGGATGTCAAACTCACTTAGTAGCATAACCCATTTGGCCAAATGGCCTGTAAGTGTTTTTCTGGAGAGCATATACTTGAGAGGGTCAATCTTGGAGACTAGTTGGATGGTATGACTTAGCATGTAGTGGCGAAGCTTTTGAGTTGAGAAAACAACTGCCAAAAAAGCTTTTTCCATAGGAGTGTAATTGAGTTCATAACCAACTAGGGTTCTACTAATATAGTAGATGGCTCTCTCTCTGCTATAATCATCATGTTGTGTTAGAAGTGCCCCTAGGGCAGTAGGTGTTGCTGATATATACAAGATCAAGGGACGACCAGGAACTGGTGGAACCAAGATAGGGGGATTGGTGAGATATTGCTTGAGCTGATCGAAGCTACGCTGACATAAAAGATCCCACTTGAAGTTCTCATTTTTCTTTAGCAAGTGTGAAAATGGTGTACACTTATCTACAAGTTGGGAGATGAAGCACCAGACAGACTAAAGTTTTCCCTGAAGAGAGCGAAGCTATCGCAGTGTCTGGGAAGGAGGCATGTCTAAGATAGCCTTGACCTTTTTGGGGTCGATCTCTATACCCCATTTAGAAACTATGAAGCCTAGAAGCTTTCCAGATGTGACCCCAAAGACACACTTCTTGGGATTTAGCATGAGATGATATTGGGCCAACCTATCAAAGACTTTTTCCAGGTTAGCAAGATGATCCATGAAGGTGTGAGATTTGACTAGGATATCGTCCACATAATCTTCCAAAATGCTATGGATAAGATCATGGAAAATGGCTGTCATAGCTCTTTGATAGTTAGCCCCAGCATTCTTTAGGTCAAAAGGCATCATGGTGTAGCAAAAGGTTCCCCAAGGGGTAGTGAATGCTGTCTTATGCTGGTCCTCTTCTGCAATCTTGATCTGATTATACCCAAAAAATCCATCCATAAGGGACAGAATTTCATGTCCAGCTGTAAGATCTACAATCATATCTATGTTGGGCAAGGGAAAATCATCCTTTGGACAAGCTTTGTTAAGATCTCTAAAATCAGTGCAGATTCTGATGTCACCTGAAGGCTTAGTGACAGGGACCATGTTGGAGATCCATTCTGAGTAGTCGATAGGCCGGATAACCTTAGCAGCTAACATTCTTTCTAGTTCAGCTTTGACTAGTAATGCCACCTTGGGGTGCATTTTTCTAAGCTTTTGTCTGACAAGCTTGATCTTTGGATCGACTGCAAGATGATGAACTACAAGCTTTGGATCAAGTCCTGGCATGTTCTGATATGACCATGCAAATTGGCCAATGTTCTCTCGTAAAACCTCAAAGAGGAGGTCAGCTTGGTCTTGTGATAGGGATGCAGCAATGTGAACAATTCTAGGGATCTCTGAAGAACCAATGTTGACTTCTCTAGTATCCTCTATTAGAATAGAAGACACCTCTGGTCGATTATCTTGAGGAGGCAATACTAAATCCTCATGTTCTGCTTGTGGCTCTGGATTTTCTTGCTGAGGGTTTCTCTTCGCTGCCTTAGCTAGTCCCAGATTTACCTTAGTTCTAGTTTTGGGTGTATCAAAACTAGGTTGGGGATTTTCTCCAAAATACCCCTTCGGATCTAGCTTGTAGATGTAGGTAGAATCTGGCTTTGTCTTCTTATGAGGAGTTTTGACTCCCATGAATCTTAGAAGTGCTTCCTCTGATGTGAACTCATCAATATGTATGACACTTGGTTGGTCCCAATCTATGAGTTGTGGATGAGCAAGTGGTAGGTCAATGAGATGGATGGATAGTTCTCGGAGAACAGAGTCTCCTAGGAAGATTTGGTCTGGGATATCATCGTAGGCTCTCTTTTCAACTTCCTCAGGAATGTCTTCGATTTTGACAAGGTCATGGTGGATGTTCGAAAAAGCGTGACCGTTCTTGTTGGTGCCCCCAGTTGTGGGTATGCCAAAGCCAAGTCCTGACTTTGTTTCCCAATTATGTGCTTCGATGGGACATTGCATGCCCCTTTCTTCTGGTCCTAGTCCACCTCCTTGATAGTTCCATTTTTAAGTGATGAGCTTATGTTGTTGGGGATATTTTTGGCTGAAGTGATCAAGGCGTGCTTATTTTTTGGAGGTGCATCCTTATGTAACCAATTGTTGATATCTGGAGTGAGCTCTTCATGAAGAGGGGTTTTTGAGGACACAAAGGTGGTTGGGCCAAACTGTTTGTATCGAGGAGGTGGAATCTTCTGAGCTTTGTGATATGTTGGCCGTCCATGGGTATGTGGATCAAGTGGGATTGCTCCGACAGCAAATGCATCTGATAGACTATATTCTCCACAACCTTTGTTGTTGATCTTTACAGTAGATAGGGTGGAGGCAAGGATGATTTCTGCATCATTACAAGTGTGGGATGAGCTGGCGATGGCTGTACCGATGTCTATTCCAGGGCAATGGTTTGTATATGAAGCTTCAACCACATTACAGTAAGCAAAGGGTTCTAGATCGGCATGGATGGTTACCTCAGTGCCTTGATGCAGAAATTTGATGCACTGATGGTAGGTGGATGGAACGGCCTTCATAGCATGAATCCATGGGCGACCAAGGAGGATGTTAAATGGTAGGTTTAGATCAAAAACATGGCAAACTATCTCTTGAATGACTGGCCCAACCTTGATTGGTAGCAAAATAGTCCCTTCTGTGGTCCTTTCCAAGTTGTCATAAGCTTTGATGGTGATAACCTCACTGATCATATCTGCCTCAGTATACCCAGCTTGTTTTATGAATTTTAGGGTGCAAATGTTCAAGGCTGATCCATTATCTATCATTACTCTTTTCATGGAAAAATTGGATACCATGATGACTATGCGAAGCGGAAGGGTGTGATCTGGCTCAACCGCGGGTATGTCGGTGGGTTTGAAAGATAGGGCACATGAGGATGAAAGGTGTCCAACAAGATTATGAAAATCAGTAGCATTGATATCAGAAGGGACACGGGATTCTATGAGAGCACTGTCAAGGATGTCTTTGTACACAGGACTAGTGCGGAGAAGGTCTAAAATGGATATTTGGGCTGGCATATTCCCAAGGTGTTCCAAGATATTGTACCGGCTTTTTGATGGAGCTGATGGTGTTGATGAAACTGGTGGGCCTACGATGTTAAATCGTGCTCTTCGAGTGGTGACCGCACACTCATTGTCTAGTCCTTGGATATTAATAACATTGACAGAAGGCTCTTTCTCAAATATAAAACCTATAAGGCTACCATAGTTTATATAGGATGAAGTGTGGTCATTGTTCTTCCCATGCTGTTGGTTTGGCTGGCAGTTGTTGGTGTTGTTTTGGATAGGTGCTTTTCCAGGATTTTGGTTTTTGTGTGGAGGAAAAGCATTTTGATAAATCTGTACCCTGCATTGGGAGAGGTTTGGGCACCAACAGTGATTTCCTTTCGATCAATGAGGTCTTGCACATAGTCTTTCAGTTTCATGCATCTGAGGGTGGTGTGACCGTTTACCCTATGGAACTTGCAATACTCATTGTCCTTGTACCATGCAACTTTGGATTGGCTTGGATCAATTTGCTGGGTAGGAGGAAATTTGATGAGGTTTTCCTTAGCCAATTTCTCAAAAATAATATCCAATGGCTCACCAAGGGGTGTATAGTTTCTAGGTGCAGGTTGGAATCTGGGCTTTTTCCCTACAGCTACATTGATGGCATTAGCTTGATTGTTAGACCCTTGAAAATTGGGTCTTGTATTGTGGTTTTGATAGCTTTGGTTATTTCGTTGTTGGTAATTGATAGCTTGTTGGTTGTTTGTTTGATATGGTGGGTTAGACTGGTTTTGAGAAGGACCAACAATATTCACATGTCTAGTGTCAGTAACCCCATCTGTTGCAACATGCTTGTTTTTGTTCCAATACCTAGACTTGTCATTGGAATGTGATTGATTTTGGTTGGCCTCTTTTTAAATCTTTACCACACCATCTTTGATGAGTCCTTGCTCAAGGATCATTCCTTTCTCTTTGATATCCTTATAGGTCTGCAAACAGTTCATGGTCATGTGGTGAGCCAAGCTGGGATGTGCATTATCAATAAACATTTTCACCACATGGCGTTCTGGTAAGGTGTAGGATATGCGGGTGGTAAGGGTTTGCCATCTTTGCAAGTATTCGGCAAGGCTTTCTCCACCTTTTTGCTTGGTGTGGACAAGATCAACTATTGATAGCTCTGTTTCAACAAGATGGGCATATTGGGCTACAAATGCTTCAGATAATTCAGCAAAGTTTTTAATTGTGCCATAGGGGATTCTATAAAACCATTCAAGAGCTGGTCCAGCCAAGCTTTTGGGAAAAAGGTGCAAGAGGAAGACATCATTGTATGCCACGTCTTGGCAATGCATGTAAAATTCTTTGATATGTATGAGAAGGTCTCCTTTTCCTCTGAATTTGTCAAATTTAGGTACCTCAAAGTGTTTGGGAAATGCTGTCGTGGTAATGGCTCTGTCAAATGGGTAAGGACACACATTCTCAAACTTGAATGTCTTTGGATCATTCCCTTCTTGGATGGCTTTCAGAGTTGTCTTCATTTTCTCCCACTCTGAATTGATAGGTGATGGTTAGGGTGCCCCCAATGTAGGAGTGCCTTGAGGTAGGTATGTGCTGGATGGGGCCACTGAATATGGATGGCTGTGAGGGATTTGTTGATAGGGATTGTACATGTTTTGGGCAGCTGCATGGTGGATGACGGGTTGTTGGGGGGGAGGTGGCGCATATTGCTGCATGTGCTGCGAGGCTTGCTGTTGATATGGGATTTGAGGTTGGGATTGAGGAACATAAGCTGGCTGTGGGATAAATGGATTGCTTTGTGGAGGTAAGGTATAAGATGGTTGTGAGGCTTGGGGAAAGGATCGAAGGGCTTGTGGGGTTTGACCAATATATGTGGGTTGTGCCCCCATTTGGGATGGTATCTGCAAATAATTGGTGGTTGGCTGGGGTGGTGGATTACCTCCTAGAAGTGGCATTGAAAAGTAGTTGGTAATTGGAGGTAATGGATTAGTTGGTGGTGGAGGCGGTGGGAATTGAAAGCTTGGGAATGGAACTGATGGGGTTTGATAGCTTTGTGGCTGGATTTGGAAGCTTGGTAGAGTGGTGGTGGGAGCTGGGGTCACTTGGGAGCTTGGTAGAAGATTGGCAGTAGCTTGTGGGTTTTGATAGCTTTGTGGAGTGAAGGTAGTAGCTTTTGGATTTGTGGCTGGTGGTATTGAGCTCCCAAGACTTAATGGAAATGATGGGATTGTACTTTGGGCTGTGGTGAACAATTTGGGAGCGATGAAAAGTTGATTACTTAGCCCCATGGGTGGCAGCCCTGTTGTATATTGCTGAGGTTGGCCAAAGATGCTAGCACTGATTTGGGAGATGGGTGGATTTGGAAGGCTGGGTTGGGGAGCAGTAGCAATAGTGAAGGGGGTGAACGGTGAGGTGTTTTGAGTAAAGTGGGTTTGGAGCGGAGAGGTATGAACCAAGGATGGAGTGGTGGTGGCTGGGTTGGCTTGCGGCATGGAGATTTCAACTTGGGTGGATGATGGTATGTTTGGGTCTGTTGGGTCATATGGATTGGCTGGAGGCTCTTCTTTTGGAATATATTGAGGATAATTTGGATCATAAGAGCCTATGGGTGGTGGCAGCTACCCAAACAATGGGTGAGATGGATCTGATAATGGAGGGGGTCTTCCAAAGTCAAAGGTTCCTACATTGTCCCTTCGAAAATTAGCCATGATTGTCTCTTTGTTTTTGTCTATAATGGCATTTACCAATACTGCATTTCCTGGTTGGTTCATGAAAGCTTCAATGTCAGTAGGTGATGGCATAGCTTGCTCTAGGCTAAAGGATGGCTGAGTGCTCAAGGGGGGTGAGGCTGTTCGATCCAAATGATAGGGCTCCATTATTTCTTTCTTCTTGGCTAAGCGAGTGACGGGTGGCATGAAAAATGCTCCTAGGGATGATATGCAATAATGCTGATGGATGCAAAAGGGGGAAGGCTTTTCTATGCAAATGATTTCCTAGGTTGAGGCAAAGTTATATGACAAAACCTAAGGAGGATTGGGTTGGGGATTCTAACTTCAAAGATATGTTGTCAAAGCACAAAAGGTCTGCTTTCCTATTTGCAAGCTTGGTGGTGATTGTGTCAACTTAAGGATAGACTGATGATCCTTTAGGAAGAACACGAGATTGACCACTTGCAGATCCCAACCTTTAGCTCAAGGTGATGAGGGATAACAAGTGACAAAGCTAGATTACCCTAGACAAAGCTCTGTCAAAGGGATAACCTTGGTGAGATTGGTGGATTTGGAAGATTTTAGGAATGGAAAACTTTTAGCAAGGTGACAACAATTTTGAAAGCTTAGATGTGCAGATTTTCGATTGCTGGCTAGATGGTATGATCCTAAATGAGATGGATGAGCTAATAATGCTTAAGGGGATAACCTAAGATGGCTGGCTTTTCTACAAAGATGACTTTAAAGTGAAGCTTATCCAAGAAGATGTGGAGAAACAAGGGTGTCTAATCATAGAAATCATGCCTAGTTGGTAAGGCATAAGCAGGATTAACTCCTGGATGTTGGCTAAATTTGATGGTGCACTCTAACCAGGCCTCTTGAAGTGCTTCGTCAGTAGCTTTTTCCTCTGCTTTGTGGAGTTTGGCAATTCGTGGGCTTGGTGTTATTTCTTTTCTCTTGGCTGAAAGTTCTTGGTATGCTAGAGATGGCTTGAGTTTGACCTTGTGAAAATTTTGTTTGGGTTTGAGTTGTTCCAACATAAATTCCTAAATTTTCTTGGCTTTGGGAAAAATCTCAGTTGTTTTGCTTTAACTTGTTCAACTTCCAAAATAGGCATTGACTACGCTAAGTGTGCCCTAAGCTAGGATTGACCAAGTTTGGCAAACATTCATTCAATAAATAAAAACAAGCAATAGATAGGAACACCCAGATAGAAGTTTGTGGTTCTCAGAATGTGATACTTGCACCGAGGAGTGTGTATGTTCTACAAATGTTTTGATCAGTCACTCAAAACACATTAACATCCTAGATGGTTTTCTGCAAGGCTGACAGTTGGTTTAGCTAGGGAGTCCTCGATATACGCAAGGTACGTGAGGCCCAAATTCATAGATGAGACCAAAAGGATGTCACACAGCCGAGAGGAGCGGTAACCCACTTCTCCTCTTTCACTTCTCAAGGGTATAAAGTTCCTTGAGGCTTAGCCCGAATGACAAAATCTTGATCCCAAGAGAGGTGTCTTTCGATTCACCTCCCGATTCTTATACTCTTTCGGAATGCTGGAGTTGAGGTCGTCCAAGGGGTGATGAAATCCCCAAGCAGGCCTCCTAAAAAGAAACAAGTTTTTGGATCCTAATCTTATGCACCCAAGATGGCCTCGAAAGACGACAAGGGGAGAGAAGACTTGGATGACCTTGGGCTAAAAAACACGCTTGTTCTTTTACCAACTGACTCTTATGTGTGCTAATCTAGACTTTGCAAGAACTCATGTTTAAGAGACAATGTTCAATTCCAACTTGAAGCGCCAACAAAAGTAAATCGATCGAAGAATGCAAACAATAAGAAGAGTTAGGGTCAACAAAAGCAAACTCGCGCGCCCGGAGGCCCTCCACGTCAAGTATCGATTAATTTTATTTAAGGCATTCAAGATTGAGTGTGAGTTTGTTTTAAGCCCAAAACAAAAGTGTGTGAGATTCAATTTCAAGTGCACTCCCAGAGGCTCTCCACGTCAGTTGTTGTTCAATTTTAGTGCCCAAACTTGAAGTGTGATCGATTTAATCTAGAGTTTTGGCCATTTAAGAATTTTGATAAAGTTAAAGCAAACGTTCAAAGACCAAGTGAGTGAGTTAGATTGTGGAACATTTAACACCTTTTTCAAGTAGACCCATCCCCATAAATGGCACTGAGATTGCAACCAATGGTTAATATTTGATGGGTGATTAGAAAAGAGGTGAGTCCAAGGAACTACTCAAATTGATTTTTGTAAATTTGTATTTTAACTTAACAAAGTTTCTTAAATGTCCAAAAATCAAACTTTACCTAGATTGCATGTGTAAAAGAGTTTTGTTTTGTTCAATTTTAGAAGCTCCAAATGAAGTGTTTGATATTGCAATGGTTAATTGATCCTTGACATTCAAGATTGGATTTGTTGTTTTAAGCATGCATTCCAAGGAAAGTTGATTTTAATCCATGGCATTCAAGAGTGTGTTTTGAGCAACATTCATTCAATGGAAAATGTGTTTAACCATTCAAGTTCATTTTTTTAGCAACATGCATTCAAAGACAAATGGTTAAACATTCAAGTTCATTTTTTAGCAACATGAAAACCTGAAAGAAACATGGTTAGTGGTTCCATATGTGCTGCAACCTGCAATGAGACAAAAAAAAGTAATTTAGTTAGTTAGCCAAAATCTTCAAAAATGAGAGCTTAACTATGGGAAAATTTTTTTTAACTTTTTTTGCTATTTTTTCTACGCGTAAAAATGCTTAAAAGAAAACTTGATCAAAATATTGTAACTTACAATATATACCTCAAAATTATTGTAACTCGCCCTGAGTGGATTGTGCCATTATCTATGCTATCTTGGTAACCAAAATTTTGTGTTGTATGTCATGCTCCCCCTTTTATCTTGTCTCCCCCAGTCTCTTTATAATATCTCCCCTTTTTGACACTTATGTCAAAGAGTGCTAAGGGTTGAGACCATATTTTGCCAAAAATGTGCTATTTACCTCCATAATCATCCTGAGAGCTGTATCCCAATTATGCAAAGCAATTTCCAATGACTTGTGCTGGATGGCAATCTTTGCAACAACGTGAACAAGTCCATCTAAAGTAGAAAGATTAGGATATTTCTTGAGAACATTTTCAACATAGACCTGTTCTTTATGGAGTCACTAATACATTTGGTACCAAATGTATTAGTGAGTACTTCCAAATGTGGGGTAATGGAGGATTATAGTTGTATCAGTTTGGCCTTGATGGTGGCCTCTTCTGCTATTAACATAGCTACTTCTTTCTAAGTGTGAAGCGTTTGATTAAAGTGCTTCTCACTTTAAGCTAGACCTTTGGGTAGTTGCATGCTTGAAATCTTCAGATTCCTTTCCAGGCTCATTATTCTTTGGCTTGTCTCCTGTGTGAAGTATGAAAAGTCACATAGCTTGTTGTACAATGAGAATATATTCTCAAGTACCTTTTTCACTTTGTTAAGTGTTTTTGCCAATTCAACTTGGGAAAGTGCAATTTCACTAGATATTTTCTCGTTTACTTTCCCTTGGAATTTCCTTTCAGACTATTCCATAACTTTTACATTTTTTTCTTGGTCTTCATTTGTCACCTAGTCAATAATATTTGATAATTTCTCTATTATATGCTTTGACTCATCTGGTGACTGCAAACTAAAGGCATCCATAAAGATGTCCTTAATCTCATGTAATGTTTGCTTTTGTTTATACTCCTTCCTAATTATGTCCTGCCTCTTTCTTCTATTCAGTGCTTCCTGCACCTCATTGATTTGATCAATGCTTATTGTTTTTGAGTCATAACTTGGTATGACTATCTCCTCATCTAATTTAGAGTCTCCATAGTGAAGTACCCTTTCAACTTTTTTAGTACTTGATCCTGGTGCTGATATTTGCAATGGCATTGCATCATTGCTTGGCTTTTTTGAAGGAGTTCTTGAGGTAGGAAAATTTATCAATGTTTGTATTGCCTCCTATTCTTTAGGGGTTTCCTCTGCTTGCTTCTTCTGTGTACTACCTTGATCAATTATAGAAATTTTAGGAAGTGCACCTTGTGTTTGTGTTGTAGGATCAGATGTAATAGTCTGTGCTATTTGTTCTACTTCTTTGTCTCCTGCTGCACTCGGCTTCTGTACTATGGTATCAACTATTCCTGATGAAAAAACTATTTGCATTTGAAGTTGACCACTAGTAGCTATAGAGATGATGGAAGGTGGTTCTTGTGGATTCACCTTATCTCTAACTGTGTCTTCTACTAATTTTTGTAATTCATCCACACTGACCAATACTGAATCTGTACATAATTTTTCTTGTTGTGTGGATTGGTCAAGGATTATTTTGAGATCCTCTACAGTTAAAGGATTGATGTTCTAAGTAGAAGTGTCAAGAACATCCTGTATAGTTATAGTTATTGTAGGTGTGGTGGGTACATGAGGAGGGCTAGAAGGTGGCAATTGTGTGTCTTGCACACTCTGGTCTTGTTGTTGTTCCTGCTCAACTGTTGCCATTTCATCTTGTTTTTGTGTCTCCTCCTCCTCATCTTTTTCTTTCTCCTCTCCATCTTTCTTTTCTTCTCCCTTCTTCTCTTCTTCTCCTTTCTTTTCTTCTTCCTTCTTCTCTTCTTCTCCTTTTTCTGTATTCTTTACTTCTTCCTCCTCTTTCTCACTAGGCTCTTCATGTTCTTTATTTTTTCCCTTAAGGGGATCTTCTTCTCCATCTTTGATAGTAGTCAAGCCATATATCAACTTCCATATTTTTGTTGACTTACTGACAACATTTTCAATCTTGTTTTGTAAGATGTCAAAGGCTCTATGCTTTGGTGTGAAATTGCCACTATATTTCTTATTAGCCTTTATTATTTGACCTCTTGTTAGGTCAGGCCTCACCTGTGCTAAGGTGGATTCTCTTATCTCCTTTTCAATTTTTAGACAATGATGCCATTTGTTTTCAATTATCTCAAATAATTCTCTAGGCATGGTATTGTCTGGCTTTAGAGGTGTAGACTTGAATTCAGCCATCATGGTATATACTGATTCTTCTATTTTGTTTTGCTCTTCTTTACTGAGCTTGTTGAAGTCAATGCTTTTCAAATCAGTAAAATTTGCATTCTTAATATTTTCACAAATTTTATCTAAGGCTGATTTGGGAGGATGACTTACCACTCTGAATTGGCTGATATCTTCTAACTTTGTTCTTTCCTCCTCATAAGAATCTGCTTGTGCTACATATTTTCTTCTTTTTCTTGGCACTTCACCAGTCTGTTCAATAGCCTTCTTCTTTTCTTTGATTTGTTCCTTGGCCTTTTGTGAAGATGCCCTTGTGGTAGCCCTTGTGACTGGTATTTGTGGCCTTGTTTGAGTTGGCTTAGCATCCTTCTTTGTTTTGGGTTGGGCTGGAGGCTATATTATTGCCTTTCTTTTCTTAAGCTTTGCTTGGGTTGATGCTTCCTCAGCTTCTTCTTCCTTAGCACCTTCCTCCTTGTCTTCACCTAGGCCTTGAGTCAATTCCATTTGGCCTTGCTCTTGTTCATCCTCATCATCATTGTCTTCTTCTTCTGCTTCAGCCTCAATTCCTTCACCAAATTTCTTCTTAATTTTCTTCACCAATTTATCTTTCTTCTTCATTATGGAGGCAGTCTTTAACTCCATATTCACCTTTGACCTTACCACATCATAAGTGCCAAAGTGTGGGGCACTCTTGTCTGTCTCTTCTGCCAATAATGCAGTTATTTTTGTAGATGCTTCATCTATGTTGATCTTATAACCAAATGGCCTTAGCCATCTCACCCTTGAAACTGCTGCTTGGATATAGGTGAAATCAATATCAACTAAGAAGCATATATCATTAGTATGTCTTTCCACTAAGGAAATTGGTATTCTTACCCTTTTCTTCATGGATTTCTTGAAATCCTCAAAATAGCTTGTCATTAGTGTGTCAAAATTGTCTCCCATTTTTTCTATATATTCATTAATTTGGGCTATGATAGTTCTATCATTTCTCCATGTAACTTTGCCAAAAAAAGGAAATTCATTCTGAACATAAAAGAATACACAAACCAAAATTGCTCCAAATTTGCATTGGGCACCCTTTGTCTTTCTTATAGCTGCTAGGTTTTCATTAATCTGTTGTAGTTGCAGTTCTACAAGATCATAAGTATGATCCTTTTTCACCAATTTGTAGCCTACATATATTGTAATACATGGCATACTATTGAGTCTACTAGATTGATAGAATTTATGGGCAATAACTCTAATAGAAAATTCAACGAGAGGATCTTGAATGGTGTGAATTGTCATTCCTCTTTTATTCCACTAGGCACCTATATTTTTCTCAATAACCTCCTTGGATTCACTTCTCAAGGTCTTGTACTGATCTAGGGTAGCATATCTAGTTACCCTATGAATGATTCTTTTCATGATATTGATGGGAACATCTTCTAGCCACAGACTACCATCATGAATTCTGCTTAACACAAGTCTGATCCATTCTATCTTAAATATGGTGGGAAAACTCAAAACTCGTGTTAGACCCTTCCTTTCAGTAATTTTGTATTCATCTTTCAAAACTCCATCTACACACAACTTCTCATAGGCTTCTCTTATTTCCATATCTACTATGGATTCTATCTTACAATTATAGCATCTTCTTACATCCTGAACCATTACAACTTTTGGGGGTATGCGAGAAAAGGCTCCAACGAGATCATTTTTGTATGCAACTTCAGGGATGGGATGAAAATCAGGCTACTTAACCTCATTAGATACTAGCTGGACTTCAAACAACTCTTTTTCATGGGTTTCCTTAGAACTCGAAGCCATTTGTGCAAACTAGGGTTTCCTTTACACAGAAATATGAAACTGCGTAGCTCGACACAAATGAAAATACCTCAAGATCGATGAAAACATGTTGTAAGAGGTTGGAATCTACTTGGAATATTGGATTCTCTGCTACAAATTCACTCCACTCTCTTTCTTTTCTTTTCTTCTCGTTCTTGATGAAGATAAATGATTAAAATTGCGATAATATACCCTATTTCCATCGCATTAAATGTTCAACTACCCACTTGACTTCTGAAGGATTTTTAACTTTACTCGGCTTGCACTACATTTCCACTTCACTCGACTTCCATTGGAGTTGTTTAACTTGGCATTAGTTATCAACTCGATCACTGTTAGGAACTCGACATCCAAAGACAGCTCAACATCATCATTTGGCATCTTGTCTCATGCATATTTATACTTTGCATTGCTTCTTCATGGTTTAGGGCTGATGTATGATACTTCCTTATATGTATCAGCCCTATAGGTTCATCTTGTGATTAATTGGATTAGAAATGATCACTTGACCTTGTGGGTGAAGTGACCCTTCCATTGGATGTACTTGGTTCATTCTTTTTTTGCCATGTCTTCTTCATGTCTATTCTAATGTGTTCCACATCAATCTTTTGTTTGCCCTTATTTACTTTAGTCTCATGTGCCTTTGACCTTGTAAGATAGTTTCTGCTGATATGACTAGTTTTCAAGCAACTGAAACAAGTGGTTTGACTTAGCCACCTACTATAATTCCCTCTAAAGTGTGTCCTTATACAATTTTTAGGGATATGTCCATATTCCTAATAATAATGACAACTATACCTGGTGTTATAATCCCAATAGTAGTGGTCTTTTTTTTTTTTTTGCTGGTTGATTTGATGTCCACATAGGCTTTGATTTGCATTCAAATTCTCTATGTCCATACTTCTTACAATTATGACAATGTCCATCAAATCTTTGTGTCCTTATGACTTTGGATTTGCAATCTTGTGTCATATGTCCTTGCATATTGCACTTGTGGCAGTAACCCTTTCTTTTGGGTGGGTTTGGCTAATTGATTCTTCTACTCCTGCACACATTAGCAGTATTCTCCTTTTTATTATAGTAATGACAGGTGGGTTTAGAATCCTTACCTTTGTCACTTCTTTGCTCAACACTCTTTGATGATTCCCCTACTTCAGTGCTGTTGTGTCCAAGTCCTGATGTATCATGGGATGATCTTGGGAATTTCAGCAACTATTCAAAGTACTTGATGGCTTCACTTGACTTGTTGAGATTCTCTACTATTTCTTTTTCTCTGTTCAATTCATTATGTAGTTGTTCATTCTGCATACTTAAAGTAGAGATCTTAATATCTTTCATATTGAGTTCATGATGAAGGTTCATCATTTGGGCAAGTGTATCCATTTGCATGTTTGAGATCCTTGTTAATTCAGTACATTTTTCTTCAAGTTTGTTTGAAGATTCCTTTTGTCATCTTCCATCATGACTGTATCCTCAATTGCTCTTTTCTTTTGTTTAGTGATTTCACATAACATTATGGCATGTGATTCATGTTCCATCTTGAGAGATCTTATCTCTTCTACTTGAACTTTATTTTTCTCCATCAGTTCTGCTATTCCTGCATCAAACTCTTTAGTATCTCCATTGGAAAACACTTGTGTGGTGTTAATCTCCTTGTAGTTTTTATCATTTTCAGCTATGGCTATCTCTTTCCTTCTTTTCAAGGATTTTCTTAATTCTACTCTAGCTTCTTCTGCCTTGTGTAGAGTGAGATGCACATCTATCACCTGGTTCTCAATGATCTTCCCAAGTTTGAAAACTTCCATCTTTAGATCTTTTCCTCCCAGCTGTTAGGCTTCTTCTTGAGAGAACTTAGCTCTAATACCAATTGTTGGAATGTCTTAATGAAAAAAATGCTCCTAAGAGGGGGGGGGGGGGGGGGTGTGGGTGAATCAAAAGTACTAGCTTTTGACCTATTTTTAAAAATATAATTAAAATGAACATGCATGCATATAAACATTAAGCAAACACATAACACTTGAGATTTTGATAACCTAGAAACCCTCCAAGAATAAGAAGTTAAAACTAGGGTGGGGATGATACCCACAAAATCACTGCAGTAATAATGTTTGACCACTTCTGATGGTCTGCCTTGTTAAAGGCTTTACACTGTGTCAATAGTGACCTGGTTAAAGAATTTACAAACACTTTACATGAAGTGTTACCCTGTTAAAGGATTTAATCACCTCTTCAAAGGATCTACAACCTAGCTATTAAGCTAACCTATCAACATAGGATTTTCTTTTCTAATACAATTGCTAGAGAGTATTAGGTATAATAAACCTGATAGCTTACAATCCTTGATTGCTGAATTTAGGCACTTGATCTACTTTCTCTGATCTTGATTCTATGAAATCTGATATCTGTTCATATTCCTTGCTTAGTTCTGATTAACTGAATATCTATTTGCTGCTCTTTTCCTCTAAGTCTTTTTACTCTGCACTCTGAACTCCACTATATTTTTTTCATACACTTCTTCATCCTCTACAATACAATGATATTTTTTCTTCCTTATAAAGACATTCGAAGACTTAGGGTTAGATATGGATCTATGATCCATATTGAATCTCTGTTTATCGCTCATTCCTTACACTTTTTTTATTGGTTGCATGTCATCTCCATTTTTCTTATTGGTTACATGTAGATTACATAAGAAATATAAAAGATTTTATCTTATTTGTCTAATCCTTTGAGATTCATTATATGTCAGCCATAAAATGGTTTACATATGAGTTTGTTCCTTTTCAAACTCATATACGCATTCTGTGTTACTCGGCACTTACTGATTCCTGATGCTTGGCACATATAACAAAACTATCTCAATCATCTCCTATTGTGTTCTTGTTTTTCTCAGCATGGTCTATGACTCGGCAGCTAAATATTACTTGGCACTTGTATCATGCTCGAAACCTGAAGTCACTTAGCACTTGATCTTCACTCGACACCTGAAGACTGCTCGACACTTGTTAGATTTTTTGACTCAGCATACATAGTGTGCTCGGCTCCAATGTAGAAAGTGGTTAAGTGTGTTGGCACTCAAATGTCAAAACCATTCTTAGACTAACACAATAGAGATTGAGCAACAATAGGATAAGTAGAATGGTAAGTGTTTAATTGTTGAAAAGTTCAAATGGTACTTAAGGACCTTGAGTGATTGATTCACCCCCCCTCTCAATTATTCTTAACATTTGTAACAATTAGTATTAGAGCTTAGTTCTTGCACAAAGAAGTTTGAAGGTACTTAAAGCTAAAGATCATGACTCACAAGAGAGATGTATTCAAGCTATACAAGGAGAACTTTCCTTCATGGAAAACCTTGATGAGGTTGCACATATCCAGTATCAACGATGCTGCTATCAACTTTGTGGGCAATGAGTATGTGAAGGTAACCACTATTCCTCTAACAGCTGATCAATTGAAGTTGAAGGAAGAACACAATTAATCAATGCTAGATTGTCTCAGCCCTAAGCTATGCCAAGTTTGATGACTTAAAAGACTATGATAGTGCAAAGAAAATGTGGGACAAACTGAAGACCATATATGGAGGTGATGAAAATGTCTTGAGAGCCAAATTAGAAATCATGAGAGGTAAATTTGATGACATGAGAATGATGGAAGCTGAGAATATATTACAATTCTACACAAGAGTTAAAGAAGTTGTAAATGCTATTCATGGTGAAAATGGAGAAATCAAAGATGAAACTATGATAAGCAAGGTATTGAGGACTCTTCTCCCTATTTATGCCTTTAGATTGTCTGTAATCCAAGAACTGAGATGCACACTAGGTAACACTTTAACCTTGGAAGGTGTAATTGGTAGACTTACTACTTTTGAAATGTCTAACTTTGATAACTACACACCTACCACTATTGACTCTGTATTTATGTCACAATTGGTCCTTAGAAAAAAGAAAGGAAAACATGTGAAGAGTGACAATGATAGTTATGATGATGAGATTGATGAGCTTGAAGCCCTTATTGCAGAATGATTTGGAAGAGGAAAAGAAAAATACAAAAGTAAACTACCTATTATCTATTTTTCATGCAACAAAGTAGGTCATATTGTTGCAAGGTGTCCTAATAGAGAGGATAAGGATGAAAGGAAAGAAAGAAAGTAAAATGAAGAAGAGATGATTGCAACTTCAAGAGAAACAAGGATGACAAAGGTAAGAAGTATTATTAAATTTTTGAAGAAGAAACTGATAATGAATCTAAAAGTAATGATGATGAAGTATTCTATACTGCTATGAAAGAACATTCTGATGAAGATGGGAAAAATGCATTAATTTTATATGTAAACAAAAGTGATGGATGGATAATTGACAGTGGATGTTCAAATCATATGACTAGTGATAAAGAAAAATTTGAGGACATTGGTCCATACAAAGATGGATGTGTAAAATTTGGTAATGATATCCCATGTGTTGTGAAAGGTAAAGGAACTATTCAACTAACTGATAAGATAAAATGTGACAATGTTACTAGCTTGAAGGACTTAACTATAATTTGTTGAGTGTTTCATAGCTTACCAAATTAGGTTAAAGAGTTGAATTTCACAATAGAAAGGCCAAGATACATGATGTTGATGGTAAGCTAGTTGGAAGTGGTGATTGCACAAGAGGTAACTTGTTCTATCTAGATTTATCTAATGAGACATGTTTGTTTGCACAACAAGAAGATGTTTGATTATGGCACAAGAGGCTATGTCATGTAAACAATGTCAATTGGGAAAAATGACCAAGTCTAGTTTTTAGAGAAAAACTTACACCTCTAATGATATTTTGGAATAGGTTCATTCTAACCTATGTGGAACCATTGATGTTCAAAGTTTCCGTGGAGATAAGTATTTCATTATATTTGTTGATGATTATTCTAGGATGATGACTGTGATGTTTCTTAAAGCTAAATCTAATTCTTTTTAGTTATTCAAGTGGTATTTAGCTAGAGCTGGAAAAGAAATAGGGAAGAGTTTGAAGTGCTTGAAATCTTACCAAGGTGGTGAATTAATTTCCAATGAGTTCAATACTTTCTACAATGATAGAGGAATTTAAAAAAAAGTCACCACCAAGGACCCCTCCTCAGAATGGAATAACTAAAAGAAGAAACAAATCAATAATGGACTATGCAAGGACATTAATGATGGAGAAGAGTGTATCAAAAAAATATTGGAGAGAAGCTATTAGTACTGCTTTTTATACCCTGAATAGACTACAAATCAAGAAAAGTACAAATGCTACATCTTTTGACCTATGGTATGGATATGCTCCTAATGTGAAATATATCAAAATATTTGGAAGAAGATTCTATATATTTAAAGATAATAGAAATGAAAAATTTGATGCAAAGAGTGAGGAAGGCATATTCCTAGGATATTCCACTAAGAGAAAAGCTTATTAGTGTTTGAACTCTAACACTAACAAAGTTGTGGAAAAAGAAAATTTGAAAATTGATGAGTTTGCAGAAAGAAGTGACACTACATGAAAAGAAGAACCAAAAGACTATAGCACATTCATCTATGTTGATTATGATGCTCCAAGCACTCCTAGTGAACAAGAAAACCAAGATGAAGTCTTTTAGTAGACAGGGAATTTTGTAGAGCAACAAATTTCCAAGCAACAAAGAATTGGTGCTAAGCAATAGACTAAAGATGCCAAGTTACAAAAAGGGAATGTTGACCATCAAATTGTAGGTGCCAAGCATGTAGAAGATGAACCAAACCCTAAACAACAAAGAACAAATGAGCTTGAGATTAATTTTCAAGATGAACCTATAGAAGAACAAAGAAGGAAACTACCTATGCTAGAAAAATATGTAAGAAGACGTCACAAACCTGATGAAATCATTGGCGATGTTGAATAAATTATTATTACAAGAAAAATATGCAAAGGTGACACATGATTACTTTGTGAGTTTGAGCTCAAAATAGTAAAGGATGCTTTGGAGAATGAAGATTAGATTCAGGCAATGAATGAGGAAATTGAACAAATTGCTAACATATTCACAAAACCCTTACCTAAAGATGCTCATGAATATCTTAGAGGTAAATTAGGGGTGTTTCCCTTAAACAAAGCTATTTAAGGAGGCAAGGTGCATTGCATAAAATGTTCTGATCAAAATATCTTACACATTGATCCAAAACAATTCTACTTAGGGACATGCCTAAGGTAGATAGTTAAGTACAACATAACAGATTAGTCATAGACAAATGACAAAAATAAGGTAAACATGCAAAATCTACATAACTTGAATGCATGAAGAGATTGAAGCTAAGAAAGATAAAGTGTCTTTGGCATTATTGTCAAAGAGGGAGAGATAGACAACGAGGGAGACATAAATGAAAGATATATATATATATATATAAGAGGAAAGATAGATAAAAGAGGGACAACATGAATACATAAAAGAAACTATTATCAAAGAGGGAGAAATATTTTTGGATTGTATGGTAACAAAGTGAGATACATTTGATACATTAAGATAGTGCTAATATTGAGATGTAGAGACTGTTGGAATATAGAGATGTTGCCATCAATGCCAAAGAGGGAGATTGTTGGAAAATTACAATTGGAACAATTGTTATTTTGTCATTGATGTCAAATCTATTGATGCAATGTATTTCTACCTAATCTAAATGTCATATCTATTTTATTGATGAAGGAGATTTGAGAAATTTCTCATAACAATAATACCTAGAGGAAAGGTTGAGCTATGAAAAGGAAGCTACAATGGACATTTGATTAGATAGACTTTGATAAAACAAAGTGATTGTTTATGTCAAGAAAGTTAAGCCAAGCCTAGCAATAGAATAAATGGAAAAGGAATGACGAGTAATGCTAGTGCCAACCAAGCCATAGTTAGTGCCAAGAAAATCTATAGTTGACCGAGCATCAATATTGACTAAGAAAGCTAGTCAATGTTGAACCAAAAGTTTTACAACACCCGAGTGTTAAGTGATGATCGAGTATCAGAACTTAGTGATTATCGAGTAATACTATTGAAGATTAATTCAAGGAAATTGTGATTCCCACCTGACTCAGTTGACTTCTTGGGAGATGTAAACTGTATTGAAGATAAGATTGATGAGTTGGATCATTAAATTCAAGGCGAGGATTAGGTAAAGACCTAATAGATAGATTCTAGTGAAGTTTTTAGAAGAAGATCAAGAAGATGGAAAGATATAATGAATCATGTTGAACCTGATTGTAAACCCTAAGATCTACGATGATCGTGGAAAATGGTAAAGAAAAAATTGTCTATTTAAAGAGGTGCAAAGCTTAATCAAATGTGTGTATGCAAGTGTGAATGTGAATTAAGGCATATAGAGTAAGGTGGATCAAAGGTACACAACTATGAGAGTGAATGCAAAGCTAAAATAGATTGCTTATGTAGATGTTGTTGATAATGATTAGTGAAATATGAGGAAGTAGGCTTAAGTGTTGTTGAAGGAGGACGAATGATTGCTTGAAGGGTTGCCAAGAAAATCAAGAACATAGATGAAAGTGGAGAGCTTATCAGTGAGTTGACACAAGGACCGAACAGAGATTTGAACTTGCAAAGTGAGTTGTAATCACACAGATCAAAACCTACTATTTTCTTTCTAATCATTGTAAATAATTTGTATTGAAATCCTTTTTACATAGGTTGACCTAACAATCATTTGAAAGATTTAGTAGTGTGTATAAATCCTTTCACAAGGTGATATTCTAAATGGAATGATCAAATTCCTCTGACAAGGCCACTCCTAACAAGGTGATTAAATCCTCTAACTAGGTCATATTTAATAGTGTGTATTGTAACCTTTAACAAGGTTGGTTCCCAATAGAGGTCACTTCAAAAGAGTGAAAAAATGGTGACATGTTGCTAGTGGTTTTTCCCAAATTGTGTTTCCACGTAAAAATCATAATGTCAAATCTATGTTGAATTCTTTATATGTTTTACATTTTATAATCAGCAAAGCATGTTATATTTGGAATAGTAAATTTTGTTTACAGTAGAGATTGAACAATAGCAAAATAGGTAGAATAGTTTGTGTTTTACTGTTGAAAAGTTCAAATGGTACTGAAGGACCTTGAGTAACTGATTTACCCCCCTCTCAATTATTCTTAACATTTTTAACAATTAACAAAATTACCGTTAACTAAAAATGTCAACTAAATTAATTTAAAACATGAATACAAATAAACTTACATATTTATTCACAAGAAAAAAAATGTAGGGTAAATAGTTTCACAATAAATGCAATGATCACTTGAACTTTTAATTAGAATCAAAGACTTCATCTAGACTTATCTCAAAGAAAATGTCATAGATAAAACACAAACCATTTTGAAAGACCTAAATATCTGTTTAAAATGAAGTTCCAATGGAAACTAAATTACCAAAGATTTCTAAAATGGTGAAATAAGAAATATAACTATTACTTGTTCAACTTTCCAGTGCTTTAGAAATAATCTAAAATTTATCTTTCCAAAGCTTCATCTACAACTGTAGTCTTCATAAGAAAACAAAGCTTCAAGTACATGTATGAATTGACTACCCAATTGTTGTGTTGAATCATCTCTCTCTCTCTCTCTCTCTCTCTCTCTCTCTCTCTCTCTCTCTCTCTCTCTCTCTCTCTCTCTCTCTCTCTCTCTCTCTCCAATATGGTTTCTATAAATGACATGCAATTGTTTCTACATTCAATATGCTAGTTCAAATAGCATTTGAATGTTCCTAATAAATATCAATGGTTTGATTTTGTTTAATTTTATAGATTGATGGCCACACCTAATAATGATAGTATATTAAAAACAATATACTTATATAATATTTGATGTACTATAGGATTGAAATTGTTGCAATAAATTTTCTATTTTAGAATTTACTAGTAGCTACTATATATAATTTATGCCAGCCATTTCATATTTTTAATATAATATCATTTTAGGTGACATAATAATTGAAATTCTAATATATGAAATGAATGACATAATAATTGATGTTACTTTCATTTATTTTTTATAAATTTTATATGCATTACTATAATATTTATTTAGTTAAAAACTTTCAAATGAACAACAATTTTTTAAAAATTGCAAAAATGTTCACATTGAAGAATGATGCCACCATAGAAATCCTCTCAGCTTAATACAATAATATTTATATTTATCATTGTCAACACTTTGATTGTTCACTTTCAAAGCCTAAACAATATTTTTATCCTTACAATTATTACTAATTACATTGAAATTTATTGTTAATTCTTCAAAAATATCTAAACAAGTCAATCTCTATCATTTATAGTCTTATCTAAAAATTAATAGACATTAACAAAGGATATCTCTATAATACACTCTGCAACGATCTTTTTTTCCAATTTTTTAAAAATTAATGGTTGCTTCTAGGGAGGATCTATCCTCCCCCACAACCCACATGGGCCATGTGCCCTCTGGCCCTTCTACAATGTAACACTTCGCTGGGGAACCCAAATGAAATTAACTTTTTAAGTCAATAAGTTTGCTAAATTATTATTTTTAAAGATTAAAACAACAAGAGATAACACAGTAGAAGCAATAACTCACATACATACATAAGCAATACAATAACATTTACATATTTCAAGGGTTACATGATGTTGAATCATGCATACATAAGTTTTATTAAGATTAAATCTGATAAATAACAAAGTCCACATTATAGAAAATCTATAAGTACAAAATCATATGAAATAATATACAAGTACATAAGATGTCACATGACATAACCAAAATGCATAATCATCCTCTCACAAGATCTGAAATAACCAAATTAAATTGAATCAACATATGACCATAGAACAAAATAACAAGACTAGAAGGATATAACAATTGTACAAAAACATCCAACATCGACATCCAGTTGTCAGAATCTCAATGGTATAAGAAACACTACCACCAGGCCTTGTGGAACCTAAATGTCCCACTACCATAGTGCTAAGGAGATAATATCAAGTCCCAAACAGATAACAATCCAAAGTCACAACAAGAATCTAGGTCAAGGAATCCTGATAGCAATCTATTGTTGACATTACAGTCATGTTTGTTATTAGTGACATACACTTATTCAAATTGTAAGTTCATACCTAGCATATTGTATAGTTAACAATGTTAACCAAGCATTTTAGTTGCTACCAAGTCCTATGGATAGATTTTAGTTTGAACTGAGAAGTTACTACAAATTTGAAGATTAGCAGTGTAAATCGAGCATTATAGTGTATGCCAAGTTTACCAGTGTAAACTTAGTTGTGTAGTGTTTACTAAGTTCACAATTGATGTGATGTGAATCCAATGTTGACTGAGCCACTCAATGTTAACCAAGTGATTCAGTTATATCGAGCTTGAGGTGATATTATTTACCAAGCTATGTAGTATGAATCAAGTGATTGAATTTATTTGCTGAGTTTCACAATATTCACCGAGTCACCAGTGTAGACCAAGTTCAAGACTACTTGGAAGTGATCAATATGGACTGAGCTTCATGCATGATGATTCTGAGCATTGCCATTGGATGTCGAGTATCAAAACCTCATCGAGTTAGTCTTTAGAGCCTGGGTTTCTACACTTTGGCCAACTTTGTAATATTTGTATAAACTTGTATTACGACCAACTTTGTAATTATGTAATTGGATTGATATATATGAAATGTATCGTATCACATACAAATCATTGAAGAGAATTAATGTAATCATCATAAAAGAGTAGAAGAGAAAGTTACAAAGGCTAAAGTAGTATAAGGAGCAGCAAAGATTCATCTATCACAACAAGGTGATTTGTACACTCAAAAGAATCTCATTTAGCAAACCAAGTTGTAGATCAAAGATCAGGTACTATTTCATCTTAATAGGTGGATCAGTCAAATCCTTTAACAAGGTAGACCTAATAGTCTTATATAAATCTCTTTACCGAGTGCATACTTCATTGCATGTTTGTAAATCCTTTTACAAGGTGGACCTAATAGTCCTTATTGCTCCTAATAGGGAAGATCATCAGAAGTGATCATTGTAAGCCTTAACAAGCCAAATTTATACTACAGTACTAAAGCTTGTGGTTATCATCCCCACCCCAGTTTTACTTTTTATTTGGAAAGTTTCTAGGTCACCAAATCCTATGTTAAAGTGTTACGTATGCCTTTATGTTTTTCAGTTTCTTATGCATGAAGTTAGATTAGAATTCATATAAAGGATTAATTGCTAATTGGGATAAAAAATTTGGAAGTTACTAATTCACCCCTCCCCTCTTAGTAACTTAGCTTGTCATAATATTTCCAACAATTGGTATGAGAGCATTGTGGTTCTCAGTGAAAAGCTTAACAACTTGAGCAAAGATCAAAGGCAATGAAGGTATTCAAACTTGACAAAGCTATTGACAATGAGAAGGTAGATTTGGAATTGGCTATTGGATAACTCAAGAAAGAAAAAGAGCAAATCTCCCAATCCCTAAAGAGAAGAAAAGATCTTGAAAACTAGATGAATGATTCATTCTACATTGAAGAAAGAATTGAAGACATCATTCCAAGCAATTCAGATGAAGCTGATGAAGCAATCAAAGAACTACTAGAAAAGAATAATACTCTCCAAGAAGAAGTAAGAACACTAAGAAGACAACAAGAAATTCAATCAGTAAGATTGTGTGAAGTCATGGAAGAGAAAAACAAGATAAGAGAAGAGATAGAAGGAAAGAAAAATGAAATTCAACACCTATCCCTTCAACAAGAAGACTTCATTGATCAGCTCACAAATGCAAATGAAGAAATCATGAACCTAAGATCAGAGAATGAAAGATTGTAGAATGATCTAAACATTGAAAGAAAAACCAATGAAAAAATGTTGAAATCCCAAGCATACATGAATTTGTTGAATGAACAAAGTCACTTCAAACAAAAAGGAAAAGTAGGAATTGGATATATAGAAGAAGGAGAATCTTAAGGCATATAATAGATGGAATGATGTAAGGTTTCAAATTCTGAAAGGTCTTAGCAAGGAGCCTTAGGTCAAATATGATTGGATAATTTCATAACAATTAAGAAACAAAATTTAAGGAACTTTTTATTGTTAGTGTCATGGTGATTAAGAAAAAATATCTTCAATCCAATTTATTATTGTACTTTTAAGAATATTTAAAAAACTTTACCTCAAGTATTCTTGTTGTTGGCCTCACACCTCTAGTAGAACAAGTACTTTGTGGTGTTCTTGTATTGCTTACTGCACCCTAAATTGCATATTATTTGCATATCAATCTAGAGTGTTCTATAAATTTTTTTAAAAATTTACTTTCATGATATTTAAGGGATTAAATAATAAGATCTAAAAACTCAAACAAATAAGCATGTGTCTCTTTCTCTAGGAAAGACCATCTATTAAGATTAACCACAGACATAAATAACAAGTAAATGTAAATATAACCAATATCAAAAATAAATCGCATAGAAGAGAACGTAAGACACCAAGATTTAAGGTGGTTCACCCAATCCTTGGGCTATGTCCACCAAATAGCAAGTCTAATATTATTACTATTGATTGATTACTGTAAGAACCCCAAATAGGCTCTACGCTGATCACTGTTTGTTTCCCTGGGTGTAATAATTGTTTTTGGTTTGTTTTTGAATGTTTTAAGCTATTTTTGGGTTTTTGAGTTGATGAAAAGAAAATACAAATATTGAAAACTAATCTACCTCAAATAATAACTCAAATCTGATCAAATTCATTTATTCAGATGGCTCCTAATGTTTGTACAATACTTATTGCTGGAGGCATACATTAAAAACATCATCATTAATAGTTGAAAAAAACCTGATTTTTGTCTCCGATACGCAACCACGCTGCTGGTTGCTTCCTCCTTGGGCAGTGCCTATCAAAAACTGCAATATTAAATCTCTGATTCACTATAGCACTGTACTGTTCACAGCACTGTAGCTGCTGTTATAACCCCTTCCAACCTGTAACAGATTCATCCAAATTCTTTCCTACTAAACACAATATTGACTCCAGAATGAAGTCAACTCACAGGCAAAATTCAAGTGATATTTCACACCCTCAAATTGCATCAACTCTGAAGATACTACATTCTCCACAGTCTGAATTCTTCTTAAACTTGTAGAAACCCTTGTTGCCACAACTTCAAGAAATTTCACAAGGCAAAGTTTTTAAGCAATTCTCATAACCTGCTCTTGAAGGAAGACAAGGTTTGTTTATAAGGACTCCTCAACTCCAGAATGAGTCTCCACGCTCAATGTGGGATAAAAGATATAATAATAACATAAAAAATGTTATTACATTAAAACTTAGAAAACCCCTTTTAATTTTTCCATAAGCTTGGACCCACAATTAATTGAAACGATGGCCCCTTTTATGATATCATGACCCTCACTTAAGTTATATATTATAACTTAACAATATAGGCTCAAAACCAATAATGTTTATTTTAACTAAATGAACATTAATATCTCCATTATTACTCAACATTTTTTAATGTCATTTGGACTGGGAGCTAACATGATAGAACTGCGTATGACCATACCCCTTTTCTAAAAATAGCAAGGGTCTATCTTTATAACTCCAAAACTACTAAAAATAGCCTGACCAAGCCAAACTCAAAGGAAAACTCATCATAAACAAACTCTGGCAACCCAGAAGAGTACTTTGCTCTGGTCCTTGGAGGATCTCCACACCAAGGTGACCCTCTATCCAATCTTATTAGCCTACGAGGGTCTCTGATAGGCTAATCACCAGCTAAAGTGATGTCTCTAGCTAGAAGGGGACATCACAATTACAACTTGATTACAATCCATAATCCCTTACAACTCAATATTGCCATGATAAGAAGTTATTGCATCACACCTTATGAAATCCCTAACCCTAAGCCTTTTTTATACAAGTTTTTTGCATGTTTAGGGTTATAATTAATTACAACATGTCAACCCAAAATTATCATTAAAATGGGGCCAAATTTGTTTTGAAAAGTGTATAGTACATTCATAAATGGTCACCGCATATCATCAATCTCCCACTTGGGAACTGATCAGGCTCCACACTAAACAACAACCCCCCACTTGGAGACTGATCCTATAGAAATATTTCTACCACATGGGGCTCCCACTAGATTGAACACTCTAGACTTAGTTATTATTTTATCTTGTTTAGTCAAGAAGACCAACCAAAGTTGAACAGGTGTTCAAATTCTCCCTTATCACTACCTTTGTAAACATATCTACTGTATTATCATCTATATATATCTTGTCTAGATTTAACTATCGCCATCCAAAACTGACCAAACAAAATGGTACCATAATTGTATGTATTTTATCTTTGAATGTAGATCAGAATTATTTGCAAGATGAATGGAACTCTGACTATCTATAAAAAAAAATGATTATCCCTCTAAGGGTGTCACAATTCTTCTAGGAAGAACTAAAGCTATATCATCTCATTGGCTTCCTCTATAGTAGCAACATACTCTACCTCTATAGTGAATAAGGCATTAACCTTCTATAGTCAAGAAACCTAACTCACTGTTGCTCCAACAATAGTAAATACATAACATGTAGTACTCCACCTGGTATCAATATCCCCTACCAAATTTGAGTCAACATAGCCCTGTAAGTTAGTAGTAAATCCCCCAAAGTTTAAACACTTACTAGATGTTCCTCTCAAATATCTAAGAATCCATTTGATTGCATTCCAATACTTAGTTCCTAGATAACTCATATACCTACAAATGGCTCCCACTACATGTGCAATATCTGGCCTTGTACATACCATAGGATACATCAAGCTTCCTACAACTGAAGCATAAGGTACATTGGAAATCTTATCCTCCTCTTCTTGTGTCTTTGGACACATCTCCTTAGTCAACTTCAAATGACTAGGTAAAGGTGTGCTGACAACTTTAGCATTCTCCATAGAGAAACATTGTAACACCTTCTCAATATAATCATCTTGAGATAATGTTAATTTTCTATTCTTCCTATCTCTACAAGTTTTCATACCAAGAATTTATTTTTCTACCCCCAAATCCTTCATAGAAAATTAATGTGCTAACTATTGTTTTAACCCCTTAATGTGATCTATATTAGACCCATCCACAAGCATATCATCAACATATAAATATAAAATAATGTAGTTTTCATCATCCAAACTCTTAAAATAAACACAAGGATCACAATGAAACCTACCATATCCATCCTCATGCGTAAAACTGTCAAATTTTAGATACAATTGTTGAGGCGCTTGTTTCAAGCCATAGAAATTTTTTTGCAATTTGCACACTAAGTTCTCCTTACCTTTGACCTCAAATCCCTTTGGTTATGCCATATACATCTCGTCATCTAAATCAAAATGAAGAAATGTTGTTTTAACATCAAGCCGCTCTAATGCAAATCTTCAATAGCCACTATACTTAAAACAATGTGAATAGAAGTTATTTTAACAACATGAAAAAATATCTCTCAAAATCAATGCCCTTTTTATGTGAAAATATTTTTACCACTAACCTAGCTTTAAATCTTTTCTTACCTCCATCCTCTTATTTTAGCCTATAAATCCATTTATTCTGTAAAGCCCTTTTACCTACTGGAAACTTACATAAATCCCAAGTCTGATTTTTTAGCAAGGAGTCCATTTCATCTTTCATTATAGACTCCTACTAAATCTTAGTGTCCACCTGGATAGATTCATCATAACATTCAGTTTCACTAGCATATGTTAGTAAAATAGAGTACAAAGAGGGAGAAAATCTTTCTAGAGGTCTACTTAGCCTTGTTGACCATCTAACATTCACTAGGGTGTGTGGTATTTATTGTTGTTGTTGTTGTAGATCATGAAGAAATATTGGAACATCATCTTTTGGAGTATCATCCATCACTAAATAATCATTTTCTTTCTTATCATGTTGCTGCAATAGACCTTTTTACAACACTTTCTCATTGAATCTAACATCTCTACTTCTTATAATTTTACAATTTTTAAAATACCAAATCCTATAACCAAATTCATCAATGCCATATCCAACAAATATACATTTCTTTGACTCAGCTTCCAACTTGGTTCTAGTTTTAGAATCTATATGTGCAAATGCTTCACAACCGAAGGTTTTGCGAAAAGAATAACTCACCTTCTTACCAATCCTCTAGAATATCATAGCCCAAAGGAGTAGAGGGACATCTATTAATAAAATATACAATAGTATTGACAACCTTGGTGCACATGTTTAAGGGCAGCCCCAACATGCAAGCTTATGCTCCTTGCATGCTTCATTATTGTCTTGTTCATATGTTTAGCCACTCCATTTTCATGTGGAGTCCTTGGAACAATTTTGTGTCCATGAATACCATTTTTTCAGAAATAATCTTCAAATTCATGACTGTAATACTCACCACCATTATCAAATATGAGACATTTTAATCTCTTAGCAATCTCATTTTCAACCAAGCATTTCCATTTCTTAAAAGTTTGAAATACATCAAATTTCTAAGGAAATAAACCCATACTTTTCTTGTTGCATCATCAATAAATGTAACATAATAATGAGAGCCACAAAGGGAATATATCGGAGTTGGTCCCCATACATCTGTATGCACAAGCTCTAATTTATCATTTTTATTTTCCTTCCCAATCTTCACAAAACTCACTCTCTTTATTTTTCATACACATAAATTTCACAAAAATCCATATTGACACATTTTAGACATAATAAAACTTTTTTTGAATGAATTAATTTCATACCTTTCTCGCTCATGCAACCAAGTTTTTAGTGCCATAATGTTGTATCAAAATCTACAACAATTATGTGTTCTAACTGCTCAACTGCAGCAATTGTTCTTGCACATTCATTTTTCTAAAATAATTAAAGTAGAAGGAAAAGTATGACCTGTACAAAGATATAAGGTGCCTACTTTCACACATTTTGCTACAGCAAGGGATCCTTTTTAAACCTTCAAATTTTATCATTACAAGTAACTAAGAAACCCTCATCACCAAGTTTCCCTACTAAAAAAAATCCTACTCAGCCTTGGAACATGTCTTATGTCATGTAGCAGCCAATGATTCCCATTCTGCAGCTAAATTATAACTATTTCCTTTCCAAAAATATGACAAGGTTTATTATCCCCTAAATAAACAAGCCCAAAATCCCCTTGGAGATAATGAATACAATAACCTCTATGGGGTGTAGCATGAAATGAAGCCCCAAAATCTAAAACTCCAGAATTGTCAACACTTTCTAAAGAAAGAAGCAAAACATCCTCTTTAGATTTGTTCCTTACCACATTTTCCTCCTTGTTCCCTTCTTGTTTATCTCCTTCATTTTGATTTTGAGTAAAAATAAAATAAAATCTTATGCCATGGCTTCCCACAGTACCCATAATCTCTTGGTCCTCTAGATTGAGATCTCTTCCCTTTTGAATTTCCTCTTGATTTCTCAAAATTTCTAGAATTACTTCCTCTCTCAGTTATTTTTCCTCTGCTTTGTGTGTTCATAGCACTTCTTGATGTAGATACACTTAAGGTTTCCTATGAGTTTCCTCACTTAGAATAACACCAATCACATCATTAAATTTTAAGGTATTAGATTCAGAAACAAAATTACTCACAACCATTGCCAAGCCATTCTAGCTTTCTAACAAAAACACAAAATCAAGAGAGCCCTAATTTTTCATCAAAATTGACATTCATAAAAGATAAATGACTAGTAATAGTATTAAACTCATTTAAATGATCTACAATAGATCCACATTATGCCATCTTCATATTAAATAAATGCTTCATGAGAAATACCTTGTTTAAAGTGGAGGGCTTTTGATAAAATTTCACTAGGGTTTGAATTGACTCTTTCATTATCTTTTCTAGTAATGTTAAATTTCATCGATGGTGCCATGCATAATCAAATTCTTCCAAGTGCCTTTCTATTTAGGATTTCCTATTCCTCTTTTGTCACAATTCCCTATTCCTTGGTTTTTCCTTCTAATGGCTTCCATAAATCCTTGTGATAAAGATAGTCCACCATTTGGATCTTCCATAACTGAAAGTTCTGCTCATTAAATTTCTCAACCTTTAGCTTACCCTTGTCTACAATCACTCTTAGTCAATCGTGATACTTTCCTACAAAGGATAACTACAAAGAAAACCTTGCTTAGATACCACTTTTTAGGATTAACCAAGGGCATAAATAATAATTACATGCAAATATGACCAATATCAAAAAAAAATTCACACAGAAGAGAACACAAGACATCAAGATTTAATGTGGTTCACCCAATCTCTAGGCTATGTCCACCAAAAAATGAGTCCAATATTATTACTATCTAGTGATTACAACTTGATTGGACTATGTAATCTCTTACAACTCAATATTGTTGCAAGAAGTAATTATCGCATCACACCTTATGAAATCCCTAACCCTAGGCCTTTTTATACAATATTTTTTTTTGGTTAGGGTTATAATTAGTTACAACACCATCAACATAAAATGCACAACACCTATCCCTCTATGAACCCCATTTCTTAACCTCCTTAGACACCTCATTCATATTTTGGGCCATTTGTTCAAGTGTATTCACTAGGGTTGAGTGGTGAGCAAGATTAGATGACCTTAACCTATTGGCCATTTGGCTAATTTGAGAGATATTTTTTGTAAGTTTGTTTATGAGGTCCTCTTGCATAGCATTTGCATGATCTAAAGGTATGCACTTATTGAAGGATAAAATCAAATGGAGGTTTTTGTGCCTATGTCATGATGAGAAGAGGGTTTTGTGGTTGCCCCACAATAAATGAAGGGTTTTATTATTTAGGGGTTGATTGCATTGTTTGTGTATGAGGATTTATTTCATGTCTAACTCAATTTCTTGGTTTATTTGATGCATATGATAATAAAACTATAAAAAAAATTACAAACCTTAATTTTTTAACTAATAGAACCAAATGAAAGAAAATAGAACCAAAAAAAATAAAAACATGCAAAGTTACATTGTTTACAAGCCAACATGGTCAAAAATTGTAAAATGGCTTGATAAAAGTTAAAGCTTGATTAGGTTTTTTGATTTCTCTTCTCCTCAAGATATTTTTGTATTATTTTAGGCATTGAATTAAGGCAACTAGTCATTTAAAAAAAAATTATAGCTCTTCAAAACCTGGCTAGGTTTTTAAAAATCAAAAGTTTTTAATAACCCTTTCCGGTTACAAAACCTGATTGGGTTTTGTAACCCAATAAATTTATTATTAAATATTATAATTCTAGGCTTGGTAATCTATTACAACTCAATACCACCACAAGAAGCAATTATCACATCACACCTTATGAAATCCCTAACCCTAAACCTTTTTATATAATATTTTGTTTTCTTAGGTTATAATTAATTACAACACTGTCGACATAAAATGCACAACACCTATCCCTCTATGAACCCCATTTTGTAACCTCCCTAGACACCTCATTCATATTTTGGGTCATTTTTTTAGGTGTATTCACCAGGGTTGAGTGGTGAGCAAGACTAAATGACCTTAACCTATTGGCCATTTGGCTAATGTGAGAGATATTTTTTGTAAGGTGGTTTATGAGGTCCTCTTGCATAGTATTTGCATGATCTAATGGTATGTGTAGAGGTTTTATAGGATGTTGTGATTATTGAAGGATAAAATCAAGTGGAGGCTTTGTTCCTATGTCATGGTGAGAAGAGGGTTTTGTGATTTCCCCACAATAAATGGAGGGTTTTGTTCTTTAGGGGTTGTTCCATTGTTTTTGTACAAGATTTCTTGGTTTCTTTGATGCATATGATAATAAAACTATACAAAAATATTGTAAACCTTAATTTTTTAACTAATAGAACCAAATGGAAGAAAATAGAACCAAAAAAAATAAAAACATGCAAAGTTACATTGTTTACAGGCCATCATGGTCAAAATTTTTGAAAGTGGCTTGATAAAAGTCAAAGCCTGATTAGGTTTCATGATTTCTCTTCTCCTCAAGATTTGTTTTTGTTATTTTAGGCATTGAAATGAGGCAACTAGTCATTAAATAAAAACTTATAGCTTTTCAAATTAAATCAAAAGTTTTTAATAACCCTTTTGGGTTACAAAACCTGATTGGGTTTTGTAACCCGATCAATTTATTATTAAATGTTATAAGGCTAGTCTCTGTTACCAAGCTTGGCTACTTTTTTTAGTTTCAAATGACCTGATTGAGATATTGATGATTTGATTTTTTTGGTGGGTGTCCACTTTTATATATACCAACTTGGTGCACACACCCTTTTAAGAATGCTACTATATACTATTAATAGTGCAAGACAAGAGGCTAGAACAATGATATTTGCAAGATGAACATAGAAACCCAACAAAAATACAAGGAGAAAACTTCCCCTCTTGGGGTTGCTATCATCAACACTGGTAAATGATTGAATGGCTCTTCTCCAAGCACCATGAGCATCCTCACCTCAATTGGGGGAGGTACCATTTTGGCTATAGAGATAATGTTGAATGAAGGAGAGATGCCAAAATTACATGTGGTAATGGGGTTTGAGGTGGTTAGCCTAAGTACTAATGCAAATTCTCAATCTCTGACCTTGGAAATGGTTCCTAAGGCTATGAGTCCAAGATCTAATATAGTCCTTGGCCAAAAAAATCCTATTGTCAAGAACTTTATAGGAATCCTAGAAGCTTTGGTGAACAACACAATGGACTTGGTTTGTGTTGAAGACATCTCAGGGTCTACTATTCTCAACCCCCAAGGAGAAGGGTTACCCCAAGATAAGATGGTTATCCAATGTACCATGACCAACACAACCAAACTATAAGGTTTTTTTTTGTTTGGGGCTGATGGGGTAGAATGGAAAACCAAGAACAAAAAGAACAAAAAGAAGAAACTTGAGAAGGTATACATGGGACTTGGTTCAACAATTGGTTGACCTACAGAGAGAATTTGTAGACATAACATTATTACAAGGGATACTATGGTGGGAAGACAATGCACCCTAGATACTAACCAAAAAGGTAAGAAATGGTTTTTTTTCATCAAATATAAGAGGGATGAATAGCTTGAGGAAATAGTATTCTATTAGAAAAAATATTTTTGAACATAAAGTTGATATCCTTTTGCTTCAAGAATTCAAATTGTCCTACAATAATTTTGCCACTTTAGTGATCAACCTTTTGTTAGGAGATCTATATATCTACTCTAAATCTATGGGTTCCTCTAGAGGTATAGCCACCCTTTGGAATCATGCACATGTGAAGGGCTCCCCCTTTTCCTTTTCTTATAACTACCTTGTAGTTTGTTTTCTTAAGTACCTAAATTCTTCGAAATATTTGGTGGGTTATCTAATTACAATGATAGTATGGGAGACTTGGAAATCTTTATGAATGATTCCAAACTAGTAGATATTAATATTTTAGGAAACCCCTTTACCTTATCTAAAAATAGGAAATGGAAGTAATTGATTCAAGTCAAACTAGGTAAATTCTCAGCTTCTTCAGCTTGGGAAGAAATTAATGATACCCATCTTAAGTCCTTGCCCAAAATGACTTCTAATCATAATATACTTATTCTCCAATGGTTGGAAACTCCTAAGTGGGCCCCCCATCCTTTTAGATATGAAATAATGTGGACAACCGACCCTACATTCAAGGACCTGGTTAAAAAGTGGTGGGAAACCCCTATCACAAGCACTGCTATGTATAGGGTTGCTTCCAAAGTTGAGATAACCAGAAATGAGGTCAAGGGGTGGAATAAAAATAATTTTGGGGACATTTTTTTTTCTAAAAAAGGACCTCTCCAACACTTTGGAAAAAATACAAACCCAGCTAGCTACTGAGAAATTTCCTTTGGATGTGCAAAAAAAGGAGGAAAAATATTGCCAAGATTGGAAGCACCTCTTGGCCAAGGAGAAAACTTACTGGAAGCAAAGATCTTGGGTGCAATGGTTGAAGGAGGGGGATCATAACATGTCCTTCTTCCATCGATATGTGAATAACTATAAAAGAAGGAATACTATAGACTCTCTACAAAATGAGAAGGGGGAAGTGATAAATGCAAAGCTACATCTCAGCTCACTTGATACAAATTCTTTTAAGAACTTTAACTCTTCCTTGCATGGGAATAATTACCTCCAAGACCCTCTCTTGTGCCACCTTCCTAATGTGGTCACTTTCGGGGATAGTGAAACTCTCCATGGCTTTGTTATATATGAGGAGGTCAAAATAGAAGTATTTTTTATGAATGTCTTCAAGGCCCTAGGTCTAGATGGTTTTCCCCCAACTTTTTTTTTAGAAATTGTGCAACATTGTTGGGCTAGATGTCACTAGAGATGCAAGAAACTTCCTTAGGACAAGTAAAATCCTTCAACAACATAATTTTTTTGTTTTTGTTTTGGTTCCCAAACATAATAACCCTAAGTATATTTTTGACTTCAAGCCCATAAGTCTATGCTCTACCTTCTATAGAATTCTATCTAAAACCATGGTGAACCAGATTAAGCCACTGTTGGATAAAATCATCAGCCAAAATCATAAGGGGTTTATTCCTAGCAAAAAAATACCATATGCTAGCATCTCCACACATGAAATCATCCATTCTATGGACAATTTTTTTTTTTTTATGACCCTCAAACTTGATATTTCAAAATCTTATGATAATGTTAATTGGTCCTTTCTTTATAAATTTCTTGAATTATTGGGTTTCATTGATAAGTTCATTAATATAATTAAAGAATGTGTAGAAATTTTTAGCTACTTTGTTATTGTTAATGACACTCTGGGAGAATTTTTCACCCCAAACAAAGGCCTTCATCAAGGGGACCCCTTCTCCTCATATCTCTTCATCTTAATTACAAAGGTGCTTGGTAGGAATATACAAAATCTAGTTAATCAAATAACCATTAAGGGCATCAAACTGGCCTCAACCCTCCCCCTCTATTATTTAATAGTTTATGGATAATACTTTCTTCTTTGGTGAATCTTTAGTGGTTGAGGTGAGATAGTGGAAACTCCTATTATAAGTATGTTGAAGCATTTGGATAGTGTATTAACTTTCAAAAGTGCAGGATCTTCTTCTTCAACACTAGAATGGATATCCAAACCAAGGTCACTAGTATCTTACATTTCTAGTTGGATAATCTCCCCTCCACTAACTTGGGGCGCCCTCTAAATTTCAAAAAGGTCAAAGCTGACTTTTGGTCTACAATCCTGAAATAGACTCAAAAAAAGCTAACTAGGTGGAAGGGCAATATTCTAAGCCATCTAGGGAAGCTACAACTTCTAAGGTCCTCACTTCAAGGAATACTTATGTATTTCCTTTCTCTTTTCAAAATATATAGAGTCATGGCAAAAAAACTTGAAAAGATCCAACACAACTTCCTTTGGGTAGGAACTGAAGAGAAAAAGAAGACGTCTTTAGTCAATGATCCAAGTGGATTGTGAAGACCTCAAAAATTTAGCCCACTCAAAATCTTCCAAAATTGACATCAATGCATAGAGCACAGTGAAACATTCCTGACACAATTTGAAGTGTGTCAAAAGGAGTCTATTTGCTCAAGATATGCTTGGTCAAAGTTTGGATCAAACTAGAAAAATAGGAGTTGACCAAAATGGTGAAATTTGACCATCTTGAAAGTGGTCAACAATGGATTTCCAATGAAAGAGCTCATCAAAAGCTTTCTAATGGTGTTCATTTCATCAGAAACAAAGTCTGTATGTAGAAGTTATGCTTGTTTTAAGTTAGAGGGAAAAAGGTTGAAAATGATGATGTTAGCATTGATGTCATATCCCAATCACCCCAATGACATGGAAAATCAGCCCCATTTTGAAAAATGAAAATGGTCTTTTGAATGTGAAGATTATTATTTTTTTTCCAAACCCCTACATAAAATATGGATTAGAAATAATCCCTAAAAATATGGGAATGGAATATATTCAAACCTTTTTTACCATACATTTCAAACAAATATTGTTATTTTTTTAATTAATTAAAGGGGTGTTTTTTTTGTATGTAATTAGAAAGGCCAAAATAGGGAGTTATTTGTTAATTATTATTTGGGGAAAATGGTTATTATGTTTGTTATTTGGTTTTAGACCAGATAAGGAAAATATTTTCTTATATAAAGGGGGATATAATTTGTAAAAGGGACAAGGGACATTTGGAGAGAATTTTGGTAATTAAATTCTTTTGTGAAGAATTAGAGAGCTAAGTGGTCTCATCAATGAGATAAGAACTTAGTGGAATTCTCTTAAGAGGATTTTTCATGACCTTATGTCATTATTGTAATGGCTTAATGTCCATTGAGAGAGAGTTGCAATTTTATTGCTTAGCATTATAAAAAGTGGCAAAGGAGCTATGCATGAACATGTTGCTAACAAGTTCCTATCATTGTAGTGTGGAAGCGAGAAGCAAATTTTAACTCCATGGAAGACCATGGTGATGTATGAGTTTTGCATCATAATAATGGCATCAATCTTGTGAGTTTGCATATCCAGAGATGTAGCCAGAGTCTGGTGAACTCCGAAATCAAATCTTTTGTCTCTTGTTCTATCTAATACATATTTTTTCCACTTAGATATTTTATGTGTTTTAAAGTATTATTTGCTCAGTTCACAAGCAACGTCATTTATGATCTTTAATTTAAATATGTATCCTAGTGAATCTTAAAATTGTAAGTGATTCATAACAAGGAGTTTACAGATCAATCAACTAGGATATTGTTTTCTCCCCTAAAGATTTTGGTGGTCTTGGACTATAGAAAATCAATAATCTTAACAAAGCTCTAAACTGTAAGGTGGCTTAGAAACTCATATAAGGAAAAGTGGACTAGTGTCATATTATGCAAGCCAAGTACCTGAATAGGGACTCTTTTGGTGAGTGGTTCATGATGAGTAACCTACCTCAAGGGTAAGAAATATGGAATGTTCTTAATAAGTGCATCTTCTTCAAAAGGGCATCAAATGGCAATTGGGTAATGGAGAAGGAATCTTGTTTTGGTTGGATAACTAGATTGATGGCATGGGTCTATAGAAGATTCCTCAACTTACAAAACCTTCTTAATCTAATGCTTGGAAAAAATTTGGAGGGGTAAATTAGCCAAGGGAGGTGGTCTAACCTAGTCGATTGGGTGGGTGACAATCTAGGTAACTGCACAAGATCTAATGGGTGTCTTACAACATATTAGAATCCCTTAATTTTTCCAAATTGATAAAGATCATATGGTCTCTAATGACCTCTAGCCTATTAACTACTAAGTTGAATTATGCTCTAACTTTGACAACCACCAATAACATTCAAGAGTGGGTGAAGATTTTTTATCCTTATCTTATTCCTAAAATCAACTTTTTTTGGTGGACCCTCCTCCATGGAAAAATCTTGACTCAAGATAATCTGATTAAATGTGAGTTTAGTCCAGCCAATACATGCATCCTATGTAAAAAGGAAAGTGAGAACATTAATCACATTTGTATCCACTGAATTTTTTTTTTTTTAATTTGGAAATAGATCCTCAAAAAACTAAGTCTAACATGAGCCATGAATGATGATATTATGAAATTTGTCACCTGTCATTGCACTTCTAGTCATTCCCTCATCAAAATTTTGTGGAAACTTGTACCCCCTCTTTTGTTGAACCATTTGGAAGGAACATAATAACATGATATTCATAAATAAATAAATTATCCCACAAACCACTCTCCACTCGAGGCTTCACTTGCTGACAAAGAACATTCTGAATTGTAATTGGAAATATCCAGACTCACCCCCTCACTACTTGACCAAGGAATTGCTAAATAATGGAACTTCCTCAATGGATTTAATGAGTTTGAAAATACCAAAATATTAGCAAGAGCCTTTGTTAAATGGACTCTGCCACCTATAGGATGGTGCAAACTCAACTTTGATGGAGTGACTAGAACTAATATGTAGGCAGGAGGAGGTATTCTAAGAGACCATCGAAGACAAATCATGACCTCTTATTTAGGACCTCTAAAGGATTGTACAATTAAATAAGTTGATGACATGGATTTTCTATGAGGATTAAACATTTCCAACTCCATAGGAGTTAGAAGGATTATGGTGGAAGGAGACTCAAAAATTATTATGGATGTTGTCAAAGGAGTAGGGTGCATGGGTAGGAAAGTTAATGCAATCATCAATGATTCTATCAACCTTTAAATTGCTTCAAAAGCTACACTTTAGGGCACATATATCAAAAGGATAATGATGTTTTTGACTCAATGAAAATGGTTGGGTTATTCTATCAAGGCTTGAGATAGTGAAGGGCGAACAATAAACTGCTAGAAAAACTTGGTTCCTTTTAAGGAAGGAAGAACATAGGGCAAAAAGTGTTAATCATGAAGGACACCAACAAAATTATTGATGTGTGTTTAACTAAAGGTACTAATACCAATGGTTATATTTTCCACATTATTTTAATGATTATTATTTATTATGGTAATATTTGGAATGGTTTAATGATGACTTGGAATATTTACACCAAGAATCTACCATCAATTTTATATTGCCATTATTTAATTATGACAAGGTATGCTAGGTGTTGGCATTACAAAAATATTTATTACACCATCATTCACAAGGCTAATACTTATAAGGAAATTAGGGCTCGTACCAAAAGAAACCCAAAATTTGAAATCACACATGTGTATGAGTGGAAGGGACAAATAATGAGATAGTAATTTCTCAAAGGTCATTATTGTTCTATAGGAAATTTTGGGCCTTATTATTCTACAACATGATTCTTTCATCTCAACCATGTTTTCATTGTGTGATCATGGGTAGAGCCAAGCTTTGTATTGAGCTAAACAAAATTGATGTCACTTTTAGAAATAATCTGAAAGTGATGTTTGTGAGTGAAGAAGGAGGAATTTTTCCTTTCATGGAATGCATGATTGGTGGGCATGAAAAAATTATTTTCAAATAATTTCTGCCATCTTGGGCTAAGAGAAGAGTTATAGTTCAGGGCATAATTTTTGACATAAATGAAGAGGTCATTGTGAAGGTTACTAGGCTCTTTATGGAAGGGAAGAAATGGAAGAAGAGAAGAGAAACATTAGACTATGATGCCCTTAACCATTTCTACAAGCCGTTGGATGAGTAACCTATTAACAGGCAAGGAAGGTTTAGCATGGAGGACCTTCTTGGTATCTAGTCACAAATTTTCCAAATCATCATGAAGTATTTGACTCTAGAAGGTAAGTTCATGGTTTTCTACTTCTATAATCTCCCTTTTCTCAATTATTTTCACAATAAGGACCTCAATTCCATTGTGTTCTTTTTGACTTCACTCTATTGGAAGTAATATTGAGGCTATCCATAAGGGAAAGGAAAATTTTATTTTGCACCAGGGCCTCATTTTTAGACTGCATAATTTCCATTGTGCCTTGTGTCCCCCTATTAATGTGCCTATCATTACTTTTCAACATGCTACCCCCCAAGCTCTTCCCACAAAGTTGGTCCCTCTCATACCAACACTAATAGGAAAAGGGCTAACATTGAGTCTTCTTCCCCCTAGATTTGGTGAAAAAACCAACACTAAGATCAATAGGTTTCCTAAGAAAATCCAAAAAGAGGTGTTCGCAGTTGATTATGGTGACCACATTGAAACTTTGGGTTCTCGTAAGGTCAAACATAATTTCTAAAAGAAAAATGAAAGTAGGCCTTAAAAAACAATAAGTATATGGAGTTCTACAATTTTGTTGTGAAAGCCACTAATGAGTCTTCCACCCACTCTTCCAACAAAACCTATGACTCCACATCCCTTTTTAAGAAAAAACCTACCCCTCCATCCCCTCATGTTGCCCCTCTACAAAATGCAACCCCAAACCTTGCCGCTACCCCAGCCCCTCTCCCATGCAGGTCTCTTTTCAAGAGGATGTTAAGATGGAAGCCACCACTCCCAAGGTTTGCTTGATGTTAGGGAAGATCAAGAACCAAATAGAAACTCTCAAAGATATGGTCAAGGAGATGAAGAAGAAGGTGGATAGGTTCAATGGCAGCTTGAGGAATACACAAAAAATTTCTATTAAAGTCATGCATGCCTTCTTTGCACCCTCTACATGCTACATGAGAAAATCACTAGTACCAAGGCCAAGATAGATGAGGACTACAAGGAACAATTTGGGTTCCTTAAGGAGTAGACTACTATGTTGCTTCCCAAGCAACTAGGTGGAAATGATTAAAAAAAGGTTTGATGTTTTATGCTAAGTTTTGTTTTTTGTTATGTAGAAGCCTTTATGATTGTTTAAAATATCTCTTGAAAATTGGTGATACATTTCCTACGTAGCAATGTGTTTATATTTACTTTCAGTTTAAATAATTTCATGATAATACTTTTAATACTCTACTTTATGGGTCATATTATGTTTTTGATAGAGGTAAGAGTGGGGTTTCTCTTTTTTCTATGATTGTGCTAGCTATGGTTAATGTGTTATTAATGAGCTACCTTTGGTGTCCCATGAGCCAACACCCTCTTACTGCTTTTATTTATAAAAGGAAAGATATCTCTAAATATCTTCTTGCTTTTCCATTATCATTCTTTCTACCATCAACATCATGCTTTCAAAATAATATTTCCCCTTCCTTGTGTCGCCTCGATTCACCTTGTTTGTAGTTGATCTATTTTATGCTCAACATTCCACCAACGTAAACTCATGATACCATCAAAAAGTTTCAACATTCAAACAAGAAATTGACCATAGCTCAAAATCAATATTTCCTTTCATTTCATACAAAAAATACTTCATCTTCCTTCATCAAAAACCATTTAAGCTCTTCATTATGTACCCCTAATACTCAAATAAATATTTTTCCCCCTACATCCAATCACACAAAAGGACCCTTTTCTCAAAAAGAGAACTATAACCCTCGACCCAAGCCTTACTCTAACCTCATGGTAAGTTTTTTTTGCCAGTTTTAGTTTTCCGCATTCTTCTTTTATCTTTTCAGTGTAGTCAAGCTTAAATTGCAATTCATTAACCCTTGCAAACCATCTCAAAAAAGGCACAAATCCCATTATAGTCACTTTTTTTGGGTCCTCATAACATTCACTATAATAAAATCCAAATCTTGGGTAAGCCCATTCAAAAAATGAATCTAAACCCACAATTAGGTCCTTATAAAATAAAAAATTTATCACCCATAATATACTTTTCTCCTTCTCCCCAATTTCTAGACCTCGTGCTAGAATATGTTCTATGATATCCACATTCAACTTCCATCTATGAATATAACCTTGGAATGTACCTCCCAAAGTCATCTGCACTTCTCAAACTACCTCTTTTGATGAGCATTTTTACAACAACTTCAATTGGTAGTCATCCACAGAGCTGAACAAACCCTTTTGTTGTTTGAAAAGTGAAAGTTGCCTCAATTTTTGTCTTTAACTACTTTCCTTCAAATTCATTTCACTAATCATACAACACTTTAGACATATATATTTCTAAAGTGTTGTGTGCTTGGTGATAATATATAATAATTAAATGAATTAACCTAATGTGAATTGATGTATTTTATATAGATTATTATATTAAATATATGTATGATAGTTGCAATGAAAGATTTAAAATGTATGATATTTTCATGAGTTTTATTATAATATAGAGAAAATGTAAATATGTTATTTAAATTAAATTAAATAAATTTAAATTGATTTTTATTATAAATGTTAAATTTGATTAATTCAATTGTATTTAAAAGGTTATTGAATCTTAAACTTAACCTTGTTTGTAGTGTATTCAGGAATCTAAATGTAATTAAACATTAAACTTAACTCTATTCAACTCCAAGAAAATCATAATCAGTAGCTAATACTAGTATATTGTATTGTATTGTACCTTATATTGCATTATGTTACATTACAAATACTTTATATTATCTAATATTAGTATTATGTCTTATAAAATATTAATAAAATAGAGTGATTTTTTTTTAAATGAGTGACATGAGTAAAACAAGGGTGAGACAACTTTTTTGAAAGAAGAATCAAAAAAGGGCTTTTCACCCTAGAGAAGACATTAGAAGTCATCAAAGGAAGCCTCTATAAGAATTTGAGAAGCCCCCCTTGTCAAATATTTGGCTTTTATGCACAATGGAAGCCAAAATAACTTTCATTCATTAGGTTGAGTAGAAGTTGGTTGAGTAGAAGTTGTTGGCGACACAAATGGTGGGTAAAGAAGTAGTGTAAGAAAATATTGCACTCTTGATGGATGGCTATTTTTTGACAACATCTCCTTGAACCTGAGCTCTATAGATGGAGGAGTTAAGAACTCTCCTGCCACTTGCCTTATTATGGCTAAGGTTATTGCAGATTAGAAAACTAGGCTTTGAGAATGGACATTTATTTTTCATCCCAAGATGTGGCCTCTATCCTCTCTTGTGCTTTTCTAAATGAGTGGTAATACAAATCTAAGGCTAGGGGATTAATTCTCCTTTTGTATGGTTTATAGATAGTTATTCATCATTTTTTTAGAAGCTCTAAATTACTAAAACATGTGGTTAATTGTTAATGTTATAGTGTTGGGTCTTCTAGTTTTTGAGTCATTCTAGTCATTTTGTGGTCTAAAGAAACCAACCAAGATGAGATCATGGATTTATCAGCCCCAACATGGATCACTCTTAAAAGTACCCCTCAAAATTTGTGAAAAAAATGCCTACAATATTAGAGATGATAGGAAAGGTAATTAAAATGGAAGAGTATAGCACACTTCACCCCATTTAGATGCAAGACTACTTATATCATGCTCTATTGAAATTATCTATTGTATCAATACATGTTTTCTAGGTCAAAAGGAAGGCCACTACAAAAGAAATTTTCTTATTTTGACCAAAGGACACAATGTTGGTTTGAAAGGCTCGAATTAAAAATTGACCACCTCTTGAACCCTTGATTATAGGTACCCTATTTTTATGCACATGATGCACCTATTTCCTATACCATAAATTGTGATATTTTCGAGCCTTCAACCCTTCTAGGCTTCCAAATTCCCATATCCAATGTGTTGAATAATGAAAGATAGCTACAAATATATTTACACTACCTATAATTTATGTACTTTCCAAAGGCAATGATCTCTTGCATTTATATGGAAAATAAATCAAGAAGAGACATGTCTCATAAAGGGACAAGTCTATTCATTATTATATGATTAACATAATGACACACACACACATATTATTATATGATTAACATAATAACACACACACACACACACATCTCATATTATACGCACACACACACACACACACACACACACACACACACACACACACATACATATCTTCACTAGTAGTTATCCGACTGAAGCTATAAAACATCAACACTCCCTCTTAGCTAGGAACGATAGCCACATGTTTAGATATTACTTCAATGTAATATCAAGTTTTCATAACTAAGAATACCTTTTATTGGAATATATCTACTCTTTAGATCATCTCATGTTATCAATACTAATTTCCTCCTAAATTTCAAATTGCATGTCATTCACCAAGTACTAAAAAATTGTTCATAAGGTATGTGCACATGTATCCTCAATGATACTTACTATAGGACCATTCATGGTCTATTTAAGGAGCTTAATCCACCATGTAAGTTATCATCTATCATGATTTTCTTATACATCACAAGATGTCCATCACAATAGAAGGTCATGTTTTTTCTAAGGAACTTAATCCACAATGCAAGTTATCATCTATCATGATCTTCTTAGACATCATAAGATGTCCATCACAATAGAAGACCATGATCTATTTCAGGAGCTTAATCCACCATACAAGTTATAATATATCATTATCTTCTTAGACATCATAAGATGTCCATCATAATAGAAGATTAAATTATTGTAATATCATCATCTTTCAATAAATTTTACAAATACAAGTGATAATTATTTGGAACTCATCACTTTCTCATGATGTAGACAAGGGACGCTCATTAAAATTATGCAGCCATACGCATGGATTTTTAAACTCCCTCTAAAGATCAATCTTCTAAGGTCCTCACTCAATTTTGCTTCTGATGAAGTGTCAAACTCCCTCTGAATATAATATCAATCTTCCTTTTCATGCAAGAACATCCCCAAAGAAAAAGGCAAAAAACAAGGCAAATAGATCCTATAGTACATATAGAGATACAAATAAGAGACTGACTACAAAAATAATAAGGACAGTACTGAAGATATAATAATAATAAATACTTATCTGATGTAGTCAAATAATTTTCAACCCTCTAGGAATGTATTTCACTAAACTAAGTTTCCCTTGTCTTCTCTACAATGAATATCACAAGAAAGCTTTTTAGTTGATAATTTAGGGATAGAGATTGAATAAATTTAAAGTTCAATTGCAATAAAATTTCTTACTATGAATAATAACTTTTATATAACTATTTGACTTGTCATCATCCTTGTGCTATTTATTTCTAAATTGGTTTTAGTTTAATTCAATTACTTGATGGCCAATTCTTCTAGAACACAAAATGACAATTCATGTGCTCTATATTTGGATTCCATTTCACACATATAACTGTTTGTACCTTATTTCTATTTTCTATATGCTACTTCCTTGTGAGTACTAATCATCCTTTGCTAATGCTAAAATTACATGGGCAACTTTCACATTATATTCAACACACACACACACACACACACACACACACACACACACACACATTGCAACACTACCAAAACTAATAAATATAGGGAAAGAGTTGGCCATAATTGGTTGACCATTACAATCAACATATACTATATAATTTCTTTTTTTCCCAATGATATAGGTAACTGTATATATCCCATCTATGTTACCTTTAACCAATGCATCATGTTCATTACCTTTGAGGCCAAGTTTAATTTTAACATAGATTTTATCACCACCATAGGGAATTTTCCTTCCATCTGTATCCTTGGAAAAAATAATAGATGATGAAATAGCATACACATCTCCATCATCAATCCAAGTTCTAGTAGAATACATTTTGATGAATCAATAAGTCCAACGGGTTTGGTGGCAACCCTATCAATCTCATTAGTTTTTCCATTTATCAAGTCATTTTCTTTTCCACCAAATATATGGACATCCTTAAATGTTGCATCCAAGGTAGCTTGTTGTTTTTTCATCCTTCAACGTGGCTTCCTCGACATGTTTCATCCAAATGGGCCAAATGACAGTTTCTCTACTATCAACCATAGTCTTATCACAAAGTTCATACTTGTGTTCATACATGATAATTGCTCTTGTTTCATCAAATATGACCTTGTTGTTGTAGTCTCAAGATCGAGCTTAAAGGAGGCATCATCCTTCTGTGTTTTCTATTATCAATTTTTATAGATGAATAAAATTATTTTTGAAATTGTCATAGGTCAGTTGATGGACAACCAATATGTATCTTTGGACAACTTTGATTGTGCCCATCGTAAGGGGATTTTGAAATCTGACAAAGATGAAGAAATGTTTATGTCATTGCAATTTGGATGTATTCTCTCTTTATATCAATCTCAATACATTCATGATTCTTGTTTTCAAACCTCACAAGTCCTCGAAAAGCATCACTGCTCTGATACCATGTTGAATAATGAACTATTTCTGCAAATATATTTCCACTTCCTATAATTTATATACTTTCCAAAAGCAATGATGTCTTGCATTTATATGGAGAATAAGACAAGAAGAGACATGTCTCATGAATGTACATGTTTATTCATTATATATATACTTCTCATATACATACACACACACACACACACACACACACACACACACACACACACACACACACACACACACACACAGAGAGATACATATTATTATGGTAAAATAACGAATGTGTTATTAAAAAAAGATCATGAATGATCTATATATACAAGGTACAAAAGAATGTTTCTATAATGAACATGAGAGAGGAAATAGAAAAAAAATTGTCAAGTGAAAAAGAATGAAAAAAAAAGTTTCCATAATGAATAAAAAGGAGTTTATGGAAACATTACAAAAAGAGTGACTATTAGAACAAAATTGAAGAGAGATTAAATAGAAACTAATTAATATCAATATACCCTCCCTTAATGGTAAATCTATCTTCAAAAAATAGAAATTTTTATGTACTCAAAAAGTGTAAAAGGAAACCTCACGTTGATAAGAGAGGTCTGCATGTTCTACAATGTTTGCATGTGGTTGGGATCCACCTTGCTTCTGTTGATCAGAAGCAATGTGAGTCCTACATTCTTTGATCACATGACCAAATTTGTGGTAATATTTGTTAGGATTTAAAGTGAAAAAAAAAATTTCATGCAAACATATTCAATAACTGAAAATAATAATACACATGGAAGAGAACACAAGATGCAAATATTTAATGTATTTCACCCAATCCCTGGGTTATGTCCACCAAACAACGAGTCCTATATTTTTATTTTCCACTTATTATAACTTGATTACAATTTGTAATCCCTTACAACTCAATACCACCACAAGAAGCTGATACTAGCACACTATGAATTCCTTAACACTAATCTATTTTATACAATATTTTTACCATTTTAGGGTTATAATTAGTTAGAACATGTCAGCCCAAAAATTGCTGATAAAATAGCCCAAAATTGTGGAGAGAGTATAGTACTTCCCTGATTAGTCACCACAAACTAACAATCTCCCATTAGGGACTAATCAAGCTCCAGCCTTTACAACAATCTCCCACTTGGACACTAATCCTATAGCAACACTACTACTCTAGGAGACTCCCACTAGATCAAACCACCCTGAACTCAGTTGTTCCTTTATTATGTTTAGTCTAGAAGACCAATCAAAGATGAAGAGTAGTTTAGTCTCTCCCATGTTACTACCTCTATAAACATATCTATTAGATTAATATCTATATGTATCTTGTTTGGCTTTAACTATCCATCATCCAAAACTAATCGAATGAAGTAGTATTCTAATTTGATGTGTTTTGTCTTCAAATGAAGAATAAAATTCTTGAAAAGATGAATGCCATTCTAACTATCTATAAACAAATAATTATCATTCTGTGGGTGTCCCAACTCTTCCATGAAGAAGTATAGCCATATCATCTCCTTGGCTTCCTCTATAGCAACAACATACTCTGTCTTTGTAATGGATAAAGCATTCACCTTCTACAACTGAGAAATCCAACTCACTTCTTATAATGCCCTGCTTGGGAACCCAAAAGAAATAAATCTAATATGTTGCAAATTTTATGAAACTTTTTTTAAAAAAAAGTTTAATCAACATCAAATTAACAATGCAGAAGCAATGTACACATCCACAATATTTGCACAAATGCAATTACAATATAGATTTTAATACTAAAGGGTTCCTTCATGTTGAGTCATATTTAAGAAATTTATATTAATAAGTTTAAGTCTCAATTACAATGTTCATAATCATGAAATGAATAAACACATACATAATTGCATATACACATGCATAAAATAATTGATATGATAGAATACATTTAAATAACATCATCCACTACTCATGTCACAGGGTATGCAATAATAAATAAAAGTACATCAATATACAATATAATATCTTGTAGGATCTCAAAACACACAATACATAGATACATCACAAGAATAGGAATCTCCAAGATAAGAATAAGAATGATAATGATATAACTATATCAATGAGCATCCAACATCTTTCACTTTGAGGGGGACCCAAATGGTAAGAAGACACTACCTCTCAATTGTGTGGTCACCTAATTAGGCTCCCACTCCCATTGTGCATGAGAGATAATGTACAATGCACACACATATAATAGAATCATAAAAAAATCCTAGGTAAGGAATCCTGATAACCAAATCTACCTCAAGGATAACACAAACTAATGATAAAGAAAAGATAACCAAAGTCGAAAAGACACTCATCAAAACAAACATCACATACCCAAATCAACAAAAGATACCAAGTATAAATCAAATATCAAAATCAAAAAGATACAACCATCTCCAAATTAATGCCAAGCATCACAATTACAATAACCAATAGATAGCAACTATCATCAATAAAAGTAAACCAACAATCACTAACTCCAACAATAAAAACACTGCCAATGAATAAATGACATTCATTAATAAAAGTTGACTGTCAATGATAACTGACATCCAATCAATTAATAATAACTCAAAATGAATATACCATCAAAAGTAATATCTAACAAGTAAACTGCCAATAAATACACCACCAGGGCCAAATTTAAAGAAAACATGAAGGAGAATTAGGCTACATACCATGAAGTGTCATCAATTGAGATAACTCTTAGGTTACCCTAGAAGTCTCTCAAGACTCTGCCCCACTAGTGGCTCTATGCAAAACTAGACTACCCTCTCGTGAAGATGGGGAAACTAGTCATACCTCTCAAGGTATCATACCATTCTCATCCTTAGGCTATACAAGAACTCAAAACATGAGTGAGGAAAAATCTCTAACTTATATTTTTAATTTATCTCAAGAAATGGGGGAGGAAAATATTTTAATTACTATATTATCACTTGTTACACAACTTACAATGAGCTAACCTAAACCAAAGTACATCCTTGTGTCTCATCACTCACATCCCCAACCAATTACCTTAAATTCTCTTACACATCCCTTACACCTCTCTTACATTCCCATACCCCTAATAACCCCTTTGTCTTCTCACATCCCCCAAAATGGTCAAATTCCCTCCAAATCCCTAGTCCCATAACAGTCACTCCCCATGGGGAGTCTCAAGAGAATGATTGAGCCCCTATACAATCCTTTTTAGCTTTAAATTAAGGAATTTCCCCTTAAATATAGGGTATATACCCTTGTTGGAGATCGACACTTTATTATCTTAGGTATTGTACCATCTTAAAATGGACACACTCATTATTTGAGACCTTTTGTCTCCCATCCTTTAGCGACCTTATGGACCATGGATGGATTCATGCTCATGGATTGATGCTTTTACTAGTGTAGTCTTTGAGACCTCAAAGTTGGCTCCTTGTGGGCCAAACCTAGAATAGGTCAACCTAGGTTGGCCTCTTTCTTAAATATCTTGACCAATTCAACCTATTTTGGGAACACATCAACTAGGATGACTTGTTCCCCAAATATTTTTTGTCTTGAGTCCTTTTTTTTCTCAGGGTTTTAAATTTCATAATCAGGTGATCTTGTTGGCTTGCTTTATTTTTTATGCCCTAAAACTAGTATAAGATTAATCCTAAGTGCCTCATTTTCAAAATACCATTACATCCACATAATTATTAATCAAGAAAACTCAAGGTAACCATTCAAGCATTCAAGGCATTCAAAGATTCAAGGATCATTTCTAAGAATTTTCCCTTTAAGATCTTTAATTTTGTTGGCCATCAAGGGAGGTGATATATATTTAGGAATTAATTATATTATTTGATTCCATAATGTGGTTTTGGTAGATCCATTGCATTTTTGGAGTTATATTACATCCTTTATTGCAAGTTCACCATCTATAACGTACAAACATTATAAAACCTTATTGAGAAAGGTTTCCACATGCAAGGTGAATATTTAATTTTATCTTGCTTTCATTTACACATTTACATTTATATTTAAAGGTTTATTCCTAAATATAGGGTTTGACCAAGTCAAGCCCTCATCCACACAAAGAAAAAAACAAGATTTTGTGTGCATAGGAGTAGGTTGGTGGAATTGCGAGTATAAATTTGAAAAACTTTCACCCAAACCATTTTCAAAAAATTTGGGTCAAAGTTTTTAGTCTCTTATAAATATAGTTTCTTTTTCATGAAGCATCCATAATATGGTGGCCCAATAAATGTCTTCTCGAGGCCTTGCAAAAAACAACATTTTTTGGGTTTTTGGTTGTAACTATGAATTTACAGTCAGTAGCGCCCTCATAGGTTTAGATATGTAGTTTTTAGAGATGAAAAGCACATTACTCTACACATTTCAAGGTGATTACTTTATTAATTATCTCATTTATTGGTCTATACCTATTTTTATTTTTTAACTAGGTTGATTGCTTGCATTTAGCACCTATACCTATCTTACACTTCTCATTTAATCAATTAAATAAATTACATTTTTACATTTACATATGTTTAATCAAATTTACATTGCATGAAGAGGACTTGCTTATGTACTAGCTCAATGTGATTTGGGTTTAGCATTACCATCCCTTTATCTCCTTGGGTTTTGTTAATCTAACTTGACTTATATTGAGATTTATGTTTGGAAGCCCCTCTTTCTCTTGTATTAAATGACTCGGTGAGAAAGTGATTAGTTAATGAACTCTTCTTATCTAATTAACATTGTTAAGGTCATTGCATCCATTTTCCCCTTAAATAGGTATAACATAGGTAATCCATGTAATTTTCCCCTCCAACACCTCTACCTCCTCTTCTATCTCCCTTAGTTCCTATTATTGTTCATCAATTTGGTAGCTTCCCTTCTCCACTTCCCATAGTGATTTATATAGCAACATATCTTGGTAGAGACTTAATCCTACTCCTAAGATGGTAGACATATCAGGTGGTATTTGAGGACCTTGATTTTCAATAAATTTACTTCCTTCTTCCTCAATATATAATGACTCCTCATCATGCCTTAATTCATTAAATTTCATCTTTATTCAAAATAACATGGCTCTTTCTATATTCATTTCCCCTAGCCATTGAGATGCTTCAACCAGTTGGTCTAAACCATCTACATCCATAATGTTTTCTAAAACTTTATCAACAAATTCTATGTCAACTTCATGAACTCCTTGTTCAAAAATATTTTTAGAACAAGCTTTAGGTATGCCTCCTAAATATTTTCCTCCTCAATAGACATTGACCCTCCCTCCTCCATATTTCTAAGCCAAGAGTTATCTTCCACCTTGGGTAGTTGCTCTAGGTTTTATACTCTCATTTCCTTGCACATCGCCAAAAGGATTAGATGGACCTTCCTACTCAACATTGTTCCCTATTTCAACCCCAAAGGCCTTATCCTATTTTATCATTCTTTCTTCCATGAACTTAGGAGATGTAGTGTTGATAGCTAGGGTTTCTTGAGTAGGAGTTTCTTTACAAGGATTCGGTTTAATTCTCTCACTCTATCATATAGGTGTCTCAATTTTGGATATGAAAGTAGGTTCTTTCTTAGTCCTTTTTATCAGGGGCCTTCCCTTGAATAAGGCTACGAGAATTTTTGCATGAGTCACCTTTATTTTAGGAATGGTTCTGAAATCTTCAACTATTGTTTCCTCAGAAGGATCCTCTCTAACCACAAATTTCCCTTTCTCACTTATGTTTGAAGCCCTAGTTCTAATGAATGGGTGAGCAGTTTCCTGAATTTCAATGGTAGGTGGTTCCTTTTTACTATGACAAAAGGATGAGTTGGAAGACTATTTCCTAGGATTCTTAGCCATAGGATGGGAGTTATCATCAAGGTTTCTTTGCACATATGCAATAGAAGATAAATGATACTTTATCACTTTCTTAGTACCCTCTAAGGTATAAACCCTTCTTCGTAACCCAAATCTGCTTGGACCCACATTTTCTTGCACAAAGTGATCTAACTAAATAAAATATTCCCAAGAAGTTGCAAAAATTTCCCTTAAAACCATTTCTACTAATAGTTTTATTAATAAATTATGGGGCACATAATGAGGTGTACCATTTTGTACTTAATTTGCATGTATGACTAACAAATTATGCTGAAAATTGAGAAGATTTACCAATTTATTCCCATGCCTTAAGTAACTTGGCAACTTGAAATGTATTGCATGCAAATATGTGGTATTTCCTTCACAGGTCAGGTACTAGATAATGTAGGTGAGGCCATGCATGTAGGTTCTTGGTAATGAGGCATATTTTTTGCTTTCCTTCCTATCAAGCTCCATCAGTGGGTCTGAGTGCAATGAGAATTGAGCTCTTATTACACTGGGGTCATAAGTATCATGAAAATTCTCTCTTCTCAATGTAGCCATGTTATTTATATAATTAATTATTATTTTCATTCCACCCTCAACCACTTTTTGTTGGCTCTTCCATTATGAAATTTCTTGAGTAATTGAAAAGCAACTTCCTCATCATACCTATTCAACTTTTGGAAATAATCTAGCCACCCCCTAGATTCAAATTTTAGCCTACACTCTTGATCAGATAATATCACATTATTAACTATAGGTTCATGATGAATCAATTCTCCTCCCATGGTGGTTAATATTGTTGGCTTCTTAGTAAGTTTATTTATGCCTAACTCGGGACTTAAGAAAAATTCAAGAAATGGGTGTGCTGACAAGAATGAAAGGAAATGTAGTGGGTAAGACTCTGTACAACTAAATTTCTAGTTTTTTTTTGTTATGGAAAAATGGCAAGTTAAAAAGGGAAAAGGGCATCCAATCCTATTAAATCATGAAAATCTTTGTACAATATGGAATAGTACATTCAATAAATTTGTAAGGCTTATTATGTCACATCAATCATTTCAAGATGTTCATAAATTTATTGCATATGAAATAATAAGCACTTGTGATCCACATAGGACTTCTAGGATATGACTTGTATTGGCCAAATGGTTTGAAAATTCTCCTCCCCTCAACTTGATTACATAATAGGACCTACTATTGTGTGTAGTGATAGATCAGCAAGAATTAAAGAAATACATTGGATCTTATATCAACACTAAATAATGAATTAGTACATAGAATAAATGAGAGTGATGTACTACATACCTTACATCATTAATGTGATTGCTTTTGTTATGGCATATGTTGAAATGATTTTTGGCATAACAAAATTTTTGGAGAGAGAAGGATGTGATGGATGATTAATATGGAGAAAGGTCTTTCACATAATGTAAAATATTTATTGTGAACTACCTTAAAAGAATCATCAGGAAAATGAAGATTGGACATGTGGCCCAATGTCTTTGACTACAAGAGATGTGTGAGATTCTACTAGTTGGAATTGGTGTGGGAACTCTTCACAACTTTGTAATTTTCAATAAACTTGAGATAATTCTCATTAACCATAGTTTGAAGTGTACTGGGCTAGTGTTTAAGAGTTGAACAAAACCATTGTCAATTACTAATACCACCTCGCATGGACCTAACCATCTCCTTTATAATTTTCTCAAGGTGTTCTAATATCTTGAGTCATAGAGAAATGCCCAATCATCAATTTCATTTTCTTTTATATTTTATGAACTTTCCATGCTAATGTTTCCTCCACTCTTGAAAGCTTTTTGTATTGTGCAATGTTGTTTTTTAATATTCATCTAACTCATTTAGTTGCAAGATCTTATCCTGATGTGCCTAATCCAAACCAATGTTTAGTTCAAGTATCATGTACAATGTTTTCTATTCAAATTTGACCAGCATGAGAAAATATTTACCATAAAGTAGCTCAAACAAGGTAAACCTTATAGTAGTTGTCCATGTGGTTCCCTATGGCCCATATAGCTTCAGGAAACCCAAATGGCTAGTATTTTTTATGAATGACTACTATTTTTGTTAGAATTGTTTTATCTCCTTATTACTAATTTTAGCTTTTCCATTAGCTTGAGAATGGTATGATGATGACTTACCATGCCTTATAGTATATTCCTAGACTAGTGTAGCTATTGGTGTGGAAGAGAATGTTCATAAACTTTTGTATTAATTTTTCACACTGTAATATAAGAATGTTCTTCTTGGTGGGTTTCTCATTGTTGAAAATAATTGATCAATTGTGTATTGTCTTTGATGTTACACAAAATGTCATATCATTTCTAGTTAGTGTATGTTGAGCTCACTCAGGCATTGAAGATGTCTGTCAAGCATTCTAGAGTTTTTCTAGTTTAGAAGATAGTGTCTATCGAGCTCACTCAGTCATCAAAGGAAAGTTTGTAGAAGTTGAGTGTTAACCAAGCTCACTTGGTTAATGAAGGAAATGTTGGATGGAACTAGTGTTCACAAAGCTCACTTGGTTACCAAAGGAACTTTGTGAATATGCAGTGTTAACTAAGTTCACTTGGTTAACATAGGGAAATCATTTTGAGTTAGTGTCTACCAAGCAGGGTTAGCTAATGAAGGATTTTCTTGTTTTGACATATTGAGTTCATAAATATTATTTTTTGGTTCTAGCCAATTGAGGGAATGAATATTAATTATTCTAAGTTGTATTTAAGCTGACTTGATAATGTGTAAGATATAAATATAAGGTCAAGTTGAGGATTGAATGTGTGGAACACAATAGAAGATTTGATGATGCTTAGAGGAAGTGAATTGGAAGGATAATCATAATATCCTTTTTGAATTGCAAAGGTACATTGGATTGGGAAGGATCAAGTATACAAGCCATAATTGAGATCTGTAATCAACAATTTAGTTGCATCAGAAATCAGGTCATCTCATTGTTACTTTCTAACCATTTTAGTTGTGATCTAAATCTCTTAACTGAGTTGACTTGATATTTGTAAATCCTCTAACAAGGTGGCATTTCTAGATTTAACTATCTAAAGACCTCTAACAAGGCCATTCCTAACAGGGTGATTAAATCCTCTAATAGGATCACACCTAACAATGTATTTTGTAACCTTTAATAGAGTTGACTCCTAAAAGGGCTCACTTTAGAAGAGTGAAAATTAGTAACTAGTTGCAATTGGTGGTTTTTCCCAAATTGGATTTCCACTTTAAATTTTGGTGTCAATTGTGTTCATGTTATTTCTTCTATATATGCAACTAAGTAAGATTAATCATAGATAATATCTTAAATATTTTCATGTTAAGTTGTTGTCAAGTTATTTTAGTGTTTGTTGAGTTACAGCAAAAAATAGTTTAATTAGAGCTTTGATTTGGATTGACATCTAATGGATCTAGGATTTATATTAGTGGTAACTAATTCACCCCTCCCCTCTCAATTACTCCTCTTATATTTCCAAAAATTGGTATCAGACTATCCTAGTGCTTGCAGATAAGGTTTCAAGGGCCTAAGCTAAAGATCAGGATGTCTTACAAAAGGGAGATCCCAAAGTTGAACAAAGAAAACTTTGCAGCATGGTAGGAACTTATGAAGTTGCATTAGGCAACCATCAGTGATTTAGCTTTGAAGTACTTAAACACTACTTATAAGGCTCCTACTAGTACAATATCTGTAGAAGAAATTCTTGAAAAGGAAAATATAATATCATGATGATTGACATAGCATCAGCTCTTAACTATGTCAAATTTGGTGAAGTCAAAGGATGTGCTATTGCTCATGAAATATGGACCAAACTAAAGGATATCTATGGAGGTGATGATAATGTCAAAAGATCCAAGGTAGAAAGCTTGAGAGGCCAATTTGATCAAATGAAAATGAGAGAAGATGAAAACATAGCAAAATATGTTGATAGAATCAAAGCCAATGTCAGTGCTATAAAAGCCTCTAGAGGAACAATTGATGATGTAATAGTGATAAGCAAGGTACTCAAAACTCTTCTTCCTATATATGCAATCAGAGTGTTTGCTATTCAAGAAATGAGATGTGATCCAAATAACAAGATAACTTTAGATGAACCAGTTAGAAGGTTGACAACATTTGAACTAGATAATTATGATAATTATATTCCTAGTTCTAGCAATCTTGAGTAAGCATTTGAAGCCAAGGTATCACTCAAGGAGAAAGCCAAAAATTCTAATAGAAAACAATCTGAAAGTGAAGAGGAAAAAAGTTCTAATAGTTATCTTGAATTCATTGAAGCATTACTTGCAAGAAGGTATCCCAAAGGAAAATGAAAGTATAAAGGTAAAATTCCTTTCATTTGTTTCTCTTGTGAAGAAGTTGGACACATTGCTACTATGTGCCCAAACAAAGAAGACAAAGATGAAAAGAAGCACAGTAAGCTCAAAGGCAAGAAGGATTTCAAAACCTACAAGGTCAAAGGTAAGAAATCTTGTTTCATATTTAAAGATTTATATAGTAGTGAATATGATGAAATGGTTTATATTGTTGTAAAAGATGAGTCTGATGATGAAGGAGATAAAATGGTACTTTTCTCTCATGTTAGCAAAAATGATACATAGATTATTTATAGTGGCTGATCACATCATATGATTGGTGATAAAACAAATTTGAACACATGAAACATTATGATGGTTTTAGTGTGAGATTAGGAAACAATGAACCTTGTTGCATAAAGGGAAAAGGTTATATCTCACTAACCAATGAACTTAGATGTGACAATGCTTAATGGGTTGAAGGACTAAAGCATAACTTACTAAGTGTGGTACAGTTGAATAAGATTGGATTCAAGGTGGAATTCATGAATGGGAAGGCCGAGCTACTAGATGGAAAGCAAAATCTGATTGGGTCTATCAAACAAACAAAAGGTAATCTATTTTATGTAGATCTCAGTGAAAGTTCATGTTTTATTGCTCAAGTAGAAGAAAGTTGGTTGTGGAATAAAAGGTTGTGTCATATGAACTTTGATAATCTGGTGAAGATAAGAAAAAATAGAAGAGTAAGAGGTATTCTTAGACTGAGGAAACTTGATATGGGTCTATGCAAAAATTGTCAAATTAGAAAGATGGGAAAGACTAGTTTCAAAAGCAAGAACTATCATTCAGAAGAAGTCTTGGAGTTGGTTCATATAGACCCATTTGGACCTATTGGTATAAAGAGTTACAGTGGAAATAAGTATTTTATTCTTTTTGTTGATGATTATTCTAGAATGGTAGTTGTAATGTATCTAAAAGAAAAATTTGAAGTTTTCCAAAAGTTTAAGTGGTATTTGGCAAGAGTAGAGAAAGAAACTGAAATGTTTGAGATCAGACAAAGGTGATGAATTCAATGAATTATGCATTGAGAAAGGAATTAAGAGACAAGAATTAGCCCATGGTACACCATAGCAGAATGGTGTAGCTGAAAGAAGGAATAGATCCATCATGGATTGTGCAAGAACCTTAATGATAGAAAAGAGTGTTACAATCAAATACTAGAAGGAAGCAATCAGTACTATAGTGCATACCTTGAACAAAGTATAGTTGAAGAAAGACTCAAATCAAACTCCTTATGAACTATGGTATGGCTACAAACCTAATGTAAGTTACTTGAAAGTATTTGATAGCAAATGTTATATCTTGTAGGAATCTAGGAAAGGTAAATTTGATGTCAAAGGTAATGAAGGCATATTCCTAGGATACTCATGTAGAAGTAAAGAATACAAGTGTTTGAATCTAATTACTCATAAGATCATAGAAAGTGCACATTTGAGAATTGATGAATTGCAGAAAAGAGTGAAGAAGAAAGTAGCAAAGAACATGACAATTACAAAAGGTTTCTTTACTATGAATCTCATACAATGCCAAATCTATTTGGAAGTCAGGAGGCCTCACCTCTTGAGTCCCCAAAATCTCTGAAAGCTACTGAGTTGCAACTAGTGAAACCCAAATCATAGTCTGAAGGATTCAAGTTGTAGTCATAAGCTACCAAGCTAGTTCTAGAGCAAACTGAATCTAATGGACTTGAGTCATAGGCAGTCGGACCCAAGCTTGATATAGAAGACCATGAAGAGGTTAGTGGAATGAATTCTAAATCTAAAGTACCTATGTTAGCAAGATATGTGAGAAAGAACCATGCACCTGATTAGATCATTGGAGATAAGTCAGATGAAACTATAACAAAAAACAAATTGAAAGGTACATGTTTTCTTGTTGAATTTGAACCTAGAAATGTTAAAGATGCTTTGGATAATGAAATTTGGATTGAAGCTATGAATGAAGAAATAGAGTAGATAGAGCAGAATAAGACTTGGACTCTTGTTCCAAGACTTAGGGATAAAAATGTAATTGGCACAAAGTGGGTATTTAGAAATAAGTTGAATGAAGATGGAAAAGTCTAAATAAACAAAGCAAGGTTAGTATGTAAGGGTTATTCTCAAGAAGAAGGTATTGATTATGGTGAAAAATTTTCTCCTATTGCAAGATTAGAAGGTGTTATAACTTTACTAGCATATGCAACACACAAAGGATTTAAAGTATATCAAACGAATGTAAAATCTACATTATTGAATGGAATTATTGATGAGGAAGTCTACATCGAACAACCTGAAGGTTTTTTAGATCCTAGCAAAAGAGATATTGTCTGAAAATTACACAAGGCATTGTATAGAATCAAGCAAGCTCCTAGAGTTTGATATGAAAGACTTCATAAATACTTGATAAAGATTGGTTTTAAAAGAACAAATGATAATAACAATTTATATATTAAAGAAGGACCAAACAAGAAGATTGTGCTAGTAGAAATATTTTTGGATGACACTTTATTTACAGGAAATGATGACTTATGCAAGGCATTTTTAGAAGAGATGAGTAAAGAATTTGAGATATCCATGTTTGGAGAGATAAAATTCTTTGTTGGATTGCAAATCCAATAGAAGAGAGATGGTATCTACATTACTCAATCAAAATATATCAAGGAGATACTAAAGAAGTTTGGAATGGAAGATTCAAAACCTATTAGAACATCTATGTCTACTAGACATAAGCTTTCTAGAAATGATGATTCCAAAGAAGTAGAGTAGACCACATACAGATCAACGATTGGAAAATTGAAGTATATAGTGTATACAAGGCCTAATATTGCATTAGTAGTTGGTATGGTGGAAATATTCTCAGCAAATCCCAAATAAAATCATATAATGGAAATCAAGAGAATCATGAAGTATCTAAAAGGTATTGAAGAATATGGTTTATGGTAAAAAAAAAGGAGGCAATTTGGATTTGAAAGCATTCATAGATGCTAATTGGGTAGGAAGTGTTGATGATAGAAAGAGCACAAGTGGTGGAGCATTCTTTCTTGGTAAAAGACTAGTGTCTTGGAAAAGCAAAAAGTAGAATTGTATTTTTCTATCCACAATAGAGGAGGAATATGTAGCAGCAGTAGTAAATTGTTCAAATATTGTTTGGTCCAAGAAACTATTTGCATGTATGAAGATAGAGATCAAGGATCTAGTGGTTATATTTTGTGATAATACCAGTACAATTAATATACCAAAGAATCTTGTGATGCATACCAAAATCAAGCATATTTCTATAAAATATCATTTTTTGAGAGAATTGGTACAAGACAAAGAGGTAAGATTGGAATATGTGAATACTAAAGAACAAATTCTAGATATATTCACTAAGCCATTACCTAAGGATGCATTTTTGTATCTAAGAGGTAAGTTAGGGGTCATTCCCCTATTTGAAGCTCACTAATTGCAGTTTAGTGATGCATCAACTAGAGCAAGTTGAAGATCAATCAGTTGATGTAGTATTGACAAAGGAACATTGTAAATGAATTGGTATATGAGGTACATTGATATTCACTAGATATTGTCTTTGGCATGAGAAATCAAAGAGGGAGAATTTTACTATCATATCTCACAAAAAAAATTGTCACTTCAAGAGATGAAAAAGAGGGAGATGTCAAAGAAGGAGAACTTGGTCTGATATCAAAGAAGAAAATTTTGCTATCAGAAGAAGATGTTGAAGATAGAGTTTTGCTGACAGAGGGAGAAACTAAAGGTAGAGGGAGTTTACACTGATAGAGGAAGTTCTCAAGGATGAGAATCAAAATGAAACTAAGGATATTTTCCTTACTTTATTCTTGCTCTAAAATTTCATTATATTATGACATGTTGTGTTGCCATCAATGTCAAAGAGGGAGATTGTTGAAAACAATTGATTAATTAAGTATTGTCTTTAACATTACACAAAATGTCATATCATTGCCAGTTAGTGTATGTTGAGCTCACTTGGGCATTGAAGACAATTTCTTGTGGCTACCGAGCATTCTAGAGTTTTCCTAATCCAAAAGACAGTGTCTACCGAGCTCACTTGGTTGTCAAAGGAAAGTTTGTAAAAGTTGAGTGTTAATTAAGCTCACTCGGTTAATGAAGGAAATGTTGGATGGAACCAATGTTAACCAAGCTCACTTTGTTACCAAAAGAAATTTTGTGAATATGTAGTGTTAACGAAGTTCACTTGGTTAACGCAAGGAAATTGTTTTGAGTTAGTGTCTACTAAGAAGGGTTGGCTAATGAAGGATTTTCTTATTTTGGTATATTGAGTTCAATTGAATTATTTGTTGGTTCTAGCCGACTGAGGAAATGAATATTAATTATTCTAGTTTGTATGCAAGTTGACTTGACAATGTGTAAGATATAAATATAAGGTCAAGTTGAGAATTGAATGTGTGGAATGCAATAGAAGATTTGATGATACTTAGAGGAAGTGAATTGGAAGGATAAGCAGAATATCCTTGTTGAGCTACAAAGATAGATTTGATCAGGAAGGATCAAATATACAAGCTAGAATTAAGATTTGTAATCAACAATTTAGTTGATTCAGAAATTAGGTCATCTCATTGTTACTTTCTAACCATTCTAGCAATGATCTAAGTCTCTAACTAAGTTGGCTTAACAACTATTTGTAAATCCTCTAACAAGGTGGCATTTCTAGATTTGATTGTCTAAAGACCTCTAACAAGGCCACTCCTAATACTGCGATTAAATCCTCTAATAAGGTCACACCTAACAGTGTGCTTTTTAACCTTTAATAGGGTTGTCTCTTAACAAGGCTCACTTCAAAAGAGTGAAAATCAATAACTAGTTGCAATTGGTGGGTTTTTCCCAAATTGGGTTTCCACATTAAATCTTAGTGTCAATTGTGTTCATGATTTTTTTTTTTATGTATGCAATGAAGTTAAGTAAGATTAATCACAAATAATATCTTCAAGATTTTCATGTTAAGTTGTTGCCAAGTTATTTTAGTGTTTACTAAGTCACAACATTTTCTAGTGTAGGTTGAGTGCATGTGTGTTTGCCAAGTTACAACAAAAAACAATTTAATTAGAGTTTTGATTTATATTGACATCTAAGGGGTCTAGGATTTATTTTAGTGGTAACTTATTCACCCTTGCCCTCTTAGTTACTCCTCTTATATTTCCAACACTAATTATCACTATCAATGGTCAAATGAACATGTTGAGACATATGTTGGGATGTATGTTGAGATATGTGCTAAGACATTTTTTTCTATTAGCATTTAGTTATACCTCTCTTTGTGTAATTCCTCTTCTTTCAAATCTTAAAGAAGGCTATTCATTTTTGTGTTTTTCCTTGGTGAGCTTGGAGATAAAAATGACTCTGATTTGGATGTGTACATAGAATCCCAACTAGGGGGTAAACTAACCAAGAGGTAGGATCATTAATTAGGAAGTATCAACAACATTAGACTTTCCTTCTTGACCCTTATGACTCCTAGTTTGTACTAATGTGAAAGAAGTGTCAAAAACTAATAGGCAGCTAGAGTTTCATGACTTATGTATTTGGTATACAAGGTACACACTTCTCCATTAATTAGGTAAAGGAAGATAACTTGCTATAAGGTGTCTAATTTGAGGCTTGAATGCCTAATGTACAACACTCATGGACAAGTGAGAGATGAGATCGTTTGGATGAAAAAAGACAATGTAATTCACTAACCAAGACCTATAATCAATATACTCAAGTTTTCTTTTTAGGGAGAGGAAACTCTAGACCCATTATGATAAACCATGTGACAAAATTTAGCATACTATTAGACTATTATAAGTTAGATTTGATAGCTTTTAGGATCCACAAAATGTTTTTGACAAAGAGTTGGATTATATGATACAACTCTCCAAAGGGTATGATAAAAGTCAATCATCACAATGGAACTCTGTGAGGAAGATCATGAAACTTTGACAAATAGTAAGATTCTTGAACAATAGACAATAAAACTCCATACGAGGAATGATGTGATGTCCAGTCCAGATGTAATAAAATATGAGTAAATTCTTGTATTGTATAATAAGATGTCACTAAAAGGTGTGATGATATGTATTATGATATGATTACATTACAATGAAGGATTAGTTCATACCATTTATTATTTTTTAATATTTGGACTAATGATGAACAATTTGATGATTTTTTTTAGATAGTAGAGGTAGCTTTAAGACACTCACATCAAGTGGAAAGAGTTTACTCACCACTCATGGGAAAAAATTATGTTTGAAAGTTTGAAACCATGGATATAAATAACCAATATTGTAAAATTTTAAGAAGGTGACAAGAGGGAAGTGATGGAATCCAAGTTTAACATGGAATTTTTCCTTGTTTTATTTTGACTAGACTCCTAAGGTTTCAAGATACAATGAAGATAGTAGTCAAAAATTGTCCTACCAAGGACAAAGAAACTTGGCATAATAAAAGTGATCGGGGAATGTAGGAACCAAATAAAAAATACACTTTATCCCTATAAATAAAATGGGTAAGTAATTAAAATCCTTTCCCATACTGAGTACCCACAAGAACTGCCAATAGTGGCATGTTGTGATGGTTAAGTTGTTGATTTTTTATCCTTGCCATCAAGGTTCAAATATAATGGGGATGTGGTCCCCTATTTTTGGCCTCACTAGTTCATAGCTCTAGGTCAAAGCATTTAGACCTCTTTTAAAAAAAAAGTATCCACAAGAACTAAAATGTTAGGGTTTTTTCAATGACACTTATGCTCAATCACACAAAGTCATTGATGCTCCATTCATGTTTGTGTTCTATGATATTTGAATGTTGGGTGTAAAATCTTTGAGTAACCTAGGAAACTACTTGGATCAATCCCTATACAAGGATTATAACACCTTCAAAGGTGAACCAAGTGGAAAATTATCTAAGAGTGTCTAGTAAAGGCTTATGTTCATCACTAACCCTAGCGTAGTCTCATAAACAAGATTAAGTCCTCCTAGCCATACTGAACTCTAAAAGTGTATATTCTCACAAGAAAAATTAAGAGTGGAACTACTTTACACATTAATCAGCATGTTCATGGGATTAGTCATGTCTAAGATAATATGGATGAAGTTTGTGATCTTTCAAGTCTTTGGGCTCAAGGATGCATATTGATTACAGTGAGGTCAAATCATTCAATTTTCTCAATGACACACCTATTTTTCCACCACATATCACATACCACTATACCCAAGGGAAAAGTACCCAAAGGGTACACCCAAAGGGGAAAAAAACTAAGCAAAAAGACTTGAGGGAAACACCCAAGGGAGATCACTCAAGGGAAAATATCCAAGGGGAAACACCTAAAGGAAATACCCAATGGAAAGAATCCAAGGGGAAACACCAAAGGGAAAAAATTGAGGGAAACACCAAAGAGAGATCACCCAAGAGTAACACTTGAGGGAGAGCACCCAAGGAGAAAGACTTAAGGGAAAAACCCAACAAAGAATACTTGAGGGAAATACCTAAGGGAGAGAACCCAAGAGGAAACACCCAAAGAGAACACATTAGATAAATTACTTGATTTTAAAACCCAAGGAAAATTATTGAGGCAAAGCACTTGAGGGGAAATCACCTAAGGGAAACACCCAAGGGAAAACACTTGAGGACAACACCCAAGGGAAAGTGTGGATGGTTGAGGATGGTTCAACATACAAAGATGGAGTAGATGGTAGGAAAGTAAGATGGAGGAGATGGATGTTAGATGCATTATGTTAATAGTTGGTTGCATTGTTATTGCTAGATGTTAATGTTTTAGTGGAAGTGGTATTGAGTGGAGTATAGATAGAGAAGAAAGTTGAGCAAACAAATTAGTGAATTTGTCAAATATTATAATAAGTGTGTGACACAAAATATACATAACATATTCCAAATCAAGTATTGCAAGAGATTGATGGCATAGCTCCAAAATGTCAGCTAAAAAATGAGATTAAAACATGGCAAAATATGATAACAATGTGACACCAAAATGGTTAACACCAAAGACAATGACACAAATGAATCAATATTTAAATAATAAAGTTACTCTAGTTACAAATTACATAAGTGTTGTACAAGATCTGAGAAGATAGAGAGCAGTGACAAAATGATGACAGTTGATTAATCTTGCACATTACTAAAATATATGCATGATATTTTCAATGGTAGACTAGGGTGGTTGTGAAGCACTAAAACTACATTCACCAAATAGGAAGGATATTCCACCTCTAAAATGGTAAAAAAAAAACTCCAACAACTAGAATTTACAATACAAAATAAAATCCAAGACGCGTAACAAAAACATCCTACTTGCTAGTCATGAATACCCTATCAAAGGAAAAACTTTGGAGGTGCACAATAAGTGGCAACACAAAAACAAACAGCTATGACCAAAAATAAAAGATGGGACCAAGATATACATAAATCAATTGGAACACCTAATACAAATAATTTTTATTTTATTAAGTTGGGCCTCCATATTTAATTAATTAAAGGTCCTTTTGTTATATAATCAAAATTATGGGACCAAATTACATGACAATGGGTTCAATGAGGTTCATCTCACTCCTCTTCATAGGTTCTAGTCATTTGGGAAAAAACTACTGAAGTTTTGATGAAGCTTTGAAAGGGAATATTGTGACTTTAGGAGTAGTTTTTATCATTAGGTATGATAATGGTGACTTAATTCAACTAGGAGGAAAGAGGCTACAAGATGGAACAAATAATGTAGTTGAAGCATAAGCAATGTTTCTACTGATAAGAGCTTCTAAGAAACTAGGTGTGGAAAATTGACATGTATAAGGGGATTTATTAATCATTATTAAAGTCATTATTAAAGGTCACATGGAAGCATTACACCTCAAAAAGTACATCTCTAATAGTGTTCATGAACTAACTTCACTGGAGAATTTTGAAGTATTAGTTGTGGTTTCACAACACACACCTCATTTTTGGCTTTGAAAATGAGGAGCCCCCTTTCTTTTTTCATTTGTAGACATGAGATTTTTTTCTCTAGAAATGGGAAGCTCCATATGTTTATTGGAAAACAAGCTCCCTCTAGACCTTCATTGGCATCCTATCCTCATTCGAAATCAAGTCTTCCCGGGGTTATTTCTTTTTCACTAAGTCCTAGTGTGTTAGTTTGTGGTGATTGATTAGGGACATACAGTACATACTTCATTAATTATTTTACAAAAATTTGAGCTACTATTTTCTAATGGCACAAAATTTTGTGCTACTATTCGCCAATTGGCTATTGCTTATATTTGCCAATTTATGGCCAACATGTTTTAACCCTAAAGTAGCAAAAACACTTTATAAAAGGGCTTATGGTTATGAATTATTTCATAAGGTATGATGCAAAAATTGGTTCTTGTGGCATTATTGAGCTATAAGGGATTACGGATTGTAATCAAGTTGTAATCACTAGATCATAATAATATTGGACTTTTTTTTTGGTGGACTTAGCCTAGGGATTGGGTGAACCACGTTAAATCTTGGTGTCTTGTGTTCTTTTCTGTGAGATCTGTTATTTTCTAATATTGCTTATATTTGCATGTAATTATTATTTCTATATATGGTTTAATCCTAACAAAGTACACAAATGTACACCTGTTCACTAAGAACACCTTCATAATATGTGCAAGGTGTGATCATTTACTAGTAGCCTAGGGGTACATATGCACACATCCACGCTCTCAAGGGTGCACTAAGTGTGCACCTATTAAACCACCATGCCTATAAATAGGTAGACCCCTCTCACAAATAGGTCATCTATATTCATCCTATTCAGAGAACTGCACCTCTACTAGTGCGCATCCTCCACTCACTAGAAAAGGTAGACAAACAAGTGCACATGTGCATATTGTGCACCTTTGTAGGTGTGCAAGGTGCAACATGTGTGCACTTCTCCTTTTAAGGCCAAGGCACATTCTCATCTAAAAAACTCAATCCTACACCTTGTGCACCTCCAATCAAATTGAACACTAGTGTGCACTAAGCACACCATGTGCACCTTCATAGGTGTGCTAGGTGTGCATGACACGCTAGTGTGCTAAATGTGGTTTTTTTTTTCCTTTTTGCCTATTTTTTGCATTTTTTTTTGCATTACTTAGCATAATTTTCAATATTCTTGCATTTGTATACTAATATTTGTCTCTTGTGCAAGTTTAAATGACATCCTCATCATCCTCCATGCAAACAAAAACCAGTTTCAAATCTGTGGCATTCAAACATCAAGGTGCACCAAAGAAGTCTAGTTTCATGGAAAAACATTTTGAGATCCATGACACCGAGATGGGGCATATAGATTGGAATACATTTCTAGTTGTATTAAAAAAAAACCCAAAGAGAGGTCAACAATGGTGTCAATTTGATTAGGAGTAGCCTAGTGAACAAAACTTTGCATCTAGTGTCCATCTAGTCATTAGAGCTGATAATGACACTGGCCCATTACTATGTACCTATAGAGAAGGTAGTTAAGATAATTATAGGAGAAATCATGTTGGAAATACATACACATAACATTAAGAAAGTATTTCATTGGCCAAGAGTATATCAATACTTGTAAATCAGCTATGACATAGTGAAAAGATAGTATCAGGAAAATGAGATTAAAGCAAGAGAACTGGTGCAAGAGCAATGCCTCCTTACTAAGATTCCATTAAATAGAAGATCTGGAAAGGTAAACATTACCCAAGGGTACATGATCGATGATATCAATTACTCTATAGCCCTTTTGAGTAGAGCCATGGGCCTCCCTACGACAAGTCATCTTGAGACATGGATGGTCAACTTCATAGAGACTATAAGAGGAGGAAACATGTTGATCATTTGGGCCATGATTATTAGTGACAACCTGGATGAGAAGCTCATCCTAGTCAATAATGACTCACAGTTCTACATGACCTCCTATGTCATATATCTTTTGGAAGCTAGGTCAACTAACTATCCAAGATTGGTGAAGAGAAGAAGTATGTAGGACACCAATGCATGGCTACTCATTGTGTATCCCCAACTGGTGAAGAAGAAGTTTCCTTTCAAAATCCTTAAATATAGTTTTATAAATTATGGTTTTATCATTTCCATCATCTAATTTATTGAAGAGGACTATTCCAAGAGAATATCGTTGGAAGTTGAGCATAGAGTAGCATGAGTGGGTACTTATTTCCTTTAGTTCAAAACCTTCACATATATCTAGATGGATGGTGCCCTCCTATTTTTAAAGAAGCTACCTCTCTATCCAGTCAGTAGGTTGATATTACTAGAGATATATAAGAAATTGGCCTATTCCTATGACAGGATGAGAAAGCAACACAAAAATACATGGTTATGGCTCATCACCATTGGAGATTTGGAGGTCAACTAAAAATAGGATATAGCCACATATGAGCTTGAATAGGACCAATACCCCTTAGATGAATATCTAGTAACATGACCCTACTTTGACAACATAGGGATGTTTCAACATCACATGGGGTAATAGTTCATACCTAATGCCGCTATTGAAGATAACTAGATGAACTATATAGATGACTACATTGTCTAAATTATGAACTATTGTAGGATAAGTCTAAAAATCACAAAAAGAACCCTCAATCTACATATTCCTTTGAATATTTGGAACAAAGATATTCCTAATATGTTAGACTCATTATACAATAGGGACAAGATCTTTGAGGTTCCTATAATGAATGTTGATATTGGCTTAGAAGAAAATGATGACATATAACATCGGCCCAAGCATGTCATTCAACTAACTAGGGATTGGGTAAGGATGCCTTTCCACTTAGAGTTTGTTCCTAATTCACCAACATTACAAGCTATGACAAGGCCCAAGAAAGTTAAAGGAACTATAGTCATAGTTCCTACATATCCAGAGAAGTCTTGAGTAAGGCTTGAGACCATGCACCAACATGAGCAAGAAGTAGAATACTTCCAAACTAAGAAGGTCAAGGGGAAGAAAAGAAGAAGGTCATACAAGAAGACTACTCCCACCTAGAAGAAGTTCAAAATGAAGAAACACAGGATTAGGGAGAGGAAGCTCAAGCTCCACTCAAAGAAACCCTAGTCCAAACAAAAGCTTCCCCCTCAGTACCTATAAGGGCTAGGACCAAAACAATGGTGATAGGAGAGAAGAGGAGGAATTTGAAGAGGAAGAAAAATACTCTATCTCCTCAAATCCTAGAAACCATACCAAAAGAAGAAGATAAAGAGAAAGGGGAAAAAATTGAATATCTCTCACTCAATAGGAAAACCCAATTAGCTAGGGCCGTGAAAGAGGAAAGGCAAAGGAGTGCAACACAAAAACCTCCTTACATTCTGAAATAGCACATCTAGCTCAAAGAGTCTATAGATAAGCAATAGGAGGGACGGATAGAGTCTATAGAAGGAGAAAATTCTTATGTCTTTGACATCTTAGAGTTTGATTTGATGCCAACAAGAACCCATTTACAAGATAGAGTGATAAGGAACACTCCACATAGAGAACTATTGAGCAAGGACTAAAATTAATTACCCCCAATTCCACAAGGGCTAGTAGGTCTACCACACCCACCACTGGGATAACCACCTTTTCCTCCTCCACCACCACTAGAGTAGTAAACCACCTCTTTTCCACCACCCATCACTAGATCAAATAGTCAAATAGTTGATGGGGAGTATTTTTAACAATTATATATATATATATATATATATATATATATATATATATATATATATATATATATCAAACACCACTTGTATAGGGATCAGAAACTTGTCCTCTAAAGATGATAACAACCACTCTGTCAATTGATTCACTAAGAACATAGAAGAATCCAAATAAGAGTGACAAAGGGAAAAGGCTAAATTTAGAGATGACCTCATCATTACACCATTATATGTCTCCCATGGGTACTACTCTAGCATGGTTTAAGTGAGAGGTATTGACTCACCAACAAAGGTATGTAGAATACATAGAGGTTGAGGGATTGGAAGCATTAACAAAGGAAATCAAGACACTGGCACCTATTCAGGGTGATCCTAAGCAGCTAGCCTTTCTCATGAGGAATCAGAGCAATGTCTTGATAAAACATATAGATATTTCTCCTCCCCATGTAGTTATTAAATATATTTCTCCTAAGGACTACCAAATATAGGAAGTATTGTTGGGGAAGGCTACTAGGAACATGGCCAAATTTTTTACTATAATTGACCTTAAACAAGTATTTTGACACTTGTAAGAAGACAAGGTTGAGATTTTAGAATTAAGAAAGTAGAATGATTTGTTCTAAGAATATGTAAAAGAGGTATTCATTCCATTGGACCCTAACCATCTCAAGGTCACCCTAGCAACTACTCCCAAAAAATGAGCTCAAGACCCAACACCCACGAGCTCATTTTTGGATGTGTATTAGAGGTGGTGCCACAGTTTTGAGGATATAGGTGTACAAATAATTGAAGGCAATATGAACCTACTACACAATATTCAAAAGAATGTTGATAGATTGGTTATAATAGTGAAACAAGATTTTGGATTGATGTACGAGGTGGCCATTGGACCAATGATTTAGAAGCATTACAAACCATCAAGGGTCAAAGATATTATATGCTACTATATGTATATTCAATGGAAGAGTTAGATAAGATAGATGACTGGATTGAGAAGATAGTGTTTGGAAATAAGGTCATGATTGGACTCTATGAGGATATTTAGGAAATGAAAGCCAAGGCTTTGGAATAGTTTTTAGAGGCAGATAAGTATTACAGTGTTACCAACTTGGAAATTTTTGGAGATGACTCGAGAACTCAACTATCCTCAATTGAAATAGTCTTGCAACAATTTTGTGCATTATTTGAAAAAACATCTTTTAAATATGATATTATATGTGTATTCAAGATTGAAGAGGCACTAAAGGAGTTAGATTCTAAGATAGAAGATTTTGCAAAATTCAGGTAGGAAATCAATGATTATCACCAAGAAGAACACACTAAGTATGAGTATTTAGACTTGCCAAGTACTGAGGAAATCACCATTGTAATTCCAAAGTTCAAAGTGACACATCTATTTTTTTTTTTGGTAGAAGGGTCACAAAACCTAGATGTTGGAAATTAAAATTTGGACACTTGGAAAAAATTTGTCAATTTTGGTCCTACCACCCCTGAGCTGTGCTAGTGCGAATGTGCACAAAACATAGAGGTGCACTTTTCATAAGGTGCACCATACACTAAGGTGCACTAACATTTTGATCAGTTGTGGTGGCACTAACACCTAACTACTAGTTATTATTTTTGAGCATTCCATGCACCTAAAGGACATTTTGATGATAGTTTAACTCCTAGAAATGCCTAGAGAAGGCCAAGCTTGCATTTTTTGAATCTCCAGTGACTCCCAAATCATCTCATGGCTTCTCTCTTCTTATCTTCTTCTTTGTTTATTTTTTCAAGCCATGTAAAGGCTCTTGCACCCATAAATTGATATAAACAAGGGTGGAGACCTACTTAGCACCATTTAGAGAGTCATTTTGTATATAATTAGCTTTATTTACTTAGTTTTTAGCATGGTGTTTTCATTAGAAGATCTCTCACTCCTAACACAAAAAAAGGATAAGGTTTCTTATAAATGCATGGATGTAATATTTACTCTAGGCCGATATTTTGATGAAATAATAAATATTATTGGTCCTCTCATTCTGAATGTGGTAAATCTTGCTAGAGTGTGTTATTTTTTATGAATTTGCATTCATGAATAGTAATGGAACCAATTTTTTTAATGTGGTATGATAATTGTATGATCTTTTATTTATAGTTTTTTTTATTAGGTTAACAAATTCTATTTTCATGAGGAATTAGAGAAAGGATCACTATTATTCTTGCATAATATTTTGTCTTGTGTGTGTGCACTTTCTGTAGCTACACGATTTGATGAATTACAAAATATCTTTCAGTTTTCATTAAAGTTTCGATTGACAATTGCATTAGTGGAGTTGAGGAAGCACTCCTCCCAATTCAATTCGTGTCCTACCAGGTCCTTTTGATAATTTAATTCATAGGTGTGTTGTTTCTTAGGCTTATGTCCATTAGGAATATCCCTTTGAGTAATTTGCTTCAAACTCTTATTACTCTATATTCTCTATTTGTTGTTCAAACATGTGGTTAAAATCATAATTCATATAGTTGCACTAATTAGAAATTGCACCCATCATAAAATTGAAAAATATAAAAATACATTGGTTTTTTGGTTACAATTCTTCAAAGTTGTGCATAATTGATAGATACTAGCAAAGGCCTCCTTGTGAACATTCACATTTATCTATGATTGAGCTACCTAAGGGGTTGAAAAACAACCATTCAAAACCTTGGAGTTGGTCATTAATTATCTTTTCAAGAGAGAGATTCATGAGAATTTCAACCATTAGCATTTTTCCAAATGACCACTCAATGGAAGTGGTGCTAGAAGGAGGGCCTACAAACTATTCTGCCAAAAGATTGTGTTGTTATTTAATAGTTATGTGAATTTTGCAATTCTATTTTAAACAGTTTGTCTACAATTACAAGGTGTTCTTTTTAGAAGGTGTACTTTTCACCAAGGTCTGTGTTTCAAAAGGTGTGATTTTCATCAAGGTGTGCCAAGATCCATAGTGTACTTTCCTAAAGGTGCACAAACTGAAATATCTTGGCCCACCATCTCCCTTTCAATGAGTATTGAGGTTTTGGCCTAATAAACAAGAGTTTTTACAACTCAGTCACTTTCACAAGCCTCACAATGATAAAAGGTTATCCAAGCTCCAACCACTCACATTAAAAATTCCATCATCATCATTATCTATTCCACATTATGCTTCATCCCCACCTATCATTCCACCTAATTTTCCACCAACACAGAGTCAACCACTAACACCTCCACCTATGGCTTTCTTTTTGAATGCAGTAGATTCACCAATCAACCTACAAGGTCCACTCAATGATCTTTCCAAGAACCTTGAGAAATTTTTCCCAAGGTTCATTTATGGGGAAACACAAATAGTGGAAGATCACATCAAGGTTTTCAAGGAAATCTACAATAGAAAACAAATTCAACAAGAAAACATGGTCCTTTATATATTCCCATACACCTTGTGTGAGGTTGTATTTAACTAGTTCATGAACTTGTCAATGGGATCCATTCCAAACTAGGCAGCTTTGGAGAAGTTATTCTTGGATGAATTCAAGGCATTCATCAATCTAGCTATTTTACATTACTAGTTCAAACCTATCAAGAAGGATCCGAAAGAGACTATCTCCCACTTCAATCATCATTTTCACATGCCATATTGAAAGTTGGAAACCCCTTACACTGTACTAGGGGGGACTGCAATTCAAATATATTTGAACTATATGGATCACCTTACTATTGTCTTCCTAAGGAGATTAATTTTTGCAAACATTGACACTCTAGAAAAGGTCTTTGAAGAAACAGTCACCTTCACTAAATAGGCTAACCCCAATGGAGGGGGCATGATGATTCTAGCTAACATTGGTATGATGATACCACCTACCTCACAGGAGGACAAGTGATTCCTAATCAATTCATTCTATTGAATTCAGTCCCAATACAATGGGCACCTACCACCTCATCTCTAGCTATAACCTACCCAAGGTAAAAACCTCCAATAGCTACTTTCTTTGAGCAAAAGGTTACACCATCTGTCAAGGTGGAGAGCAATGTTACAACTAAACTAGACTAAATGAAAAATACCATGTCTCAGATAACCAATGAGCTACATGTCTTCAATTATCACAAGGATAGAATAACAATTTCCAAAGATAAAATGTAGCCCCTAACAATAGTGGTTATGGTCAAAATTATAACAAGAATTTCAATAGAAATAATGTTGTGGGAAACAATTTCAACATGCTAGACCAAAATAATGGCTTTCAAAGGTAGAATCAACAATGGAATACTCATCCAAACAATGGGAGTATCCCTACAAACAACAATAATAATGCCTAGTTTGTTGATATCAATTAACTTTATACAAACCAAAATGTATCAATGATGGTGGTATGTTCTTTGGTGGAAATCAAGAGACAAACGAGAATTCGTACAATGCCAAAAATGAGTCCCCTATTCAATTCAATGCCATGTTGTTGAAATCTTTTGATTATCTACAAAATACCAAAATGGGAGACTCAGCCAATGAAGAATTCATGTTCCAATGTAATAAGGAATTAGATCCTCAGTCAATTGAGATGTTTTATTTTCAAAATGATTATTGAAACAATTACAAACTATGTAAATGAAGGGGACCCATGACTGATGGAATCCCTCTAGGATTACAACCAACACCACTTGATCCAAGAGTGAGTAATAATCCAACACCTATAAGAGAATCCTTCTCAAGGAAGCAAACTTAGAGACAAGGAAACATACCCACTATACTAAAGAATCATGATTGGTCAACATAGAAGTATAGTGCAATTGAAGAATTAAAAAGGACTACGGCAAAAATGTTAATGTATTACATGCTACAGAGTTGTCCTAGCCACAGGGAATCATTGTTGAAGACCCTTGATCATACAAAAGAAACAACCAAAACTAACACTTAGAAGATGATTACTCCACATATTAACACCACTTAGGCTATGCCCACTATGTACAAAGACAAAGCAAAGGTACTCCCCTTTCTTGCTAAGTATCCAAATTTTTGGGAAAAATCTTCATAATTGCCTCATCAATTCAGGCATTTCATGCAATGTCATGCCACTTTTGATATCTCAAACATTAAGGTTTATTCCAAAACCTTCAAACTTAATTGTAATCCAACTCAAAAAAATAAAAGTGAAAGCCATTAGAGTATTGAAAGATGTTCACATACAATTGACTATAGATCCCATAATCCACGATGTCATTAACATTCATGTGGTGGACATCCCAAAAATGTACAACCTACTTCTAAGAACATAATGGACTAGGTGTTTGAGAGGATGGTTCTCAACATATTTCACTCAATTATGACTACCTTGGAAGGGATTGAACAACTAGATCAAGATAGATGTTGAGCCAAATTTCAAGATAATGATCATGGAATACAGTGATCCTAATGAAGTTTTATTTCTTCAATCAGACCTAGGCTCCTATAGAGTGATGGCATTTGATATATTCCAAACCAAAAGATCCAACAACAAGGCTACTACAAGATCACAAGAGTCATCTCCATTGGAAGAAATCATTACTCAATTTTTGGATGATATGGTTGCAAAATTACAATGCTTAGGAGAAGACGCATATCCAAATATCTTACTCCTTCCAGGATTTTGTAGGTTGCATCATGCAAGTCACTCAGAATTTTAATACTTAAAATGTCAAGATGTGATTTCTTGAGTTTTACTCAAATAAAATAATTCACAACCAACAATTTGTAAGTGATATACCTAAAGATAATTTGATTCACTTAGGTGAGCCCAAAGTCACGAATGATGTCCTTATGGAGGAAATTGAAGAAGATTTGAATAGTGCATACAGTGATACTGATGCAGGAGCATCAAGATTGGATTTGGTGGAGTTATGTTTTTCATGGTTAGGGATGTGTTGGAGACACATTGGAGAACCTTTCCTCATGATTTCATAAAGATTGGATGGATTTAGTTGAAGTTAGAGTCATTTTTACCTTGTTGTTGGAGCTGTATTTTCTAGTTTTTGGATGCCCATTGCAAGCCATTTAAATATTTTTTTGAAATGAATTAGAGGATTCAAATTTTACTGATTGAAGAGGATCTAGATTACTATCTCTGGTTAATATTTCTAGTCCTAATTTATTATAAGTTGAGAGATATGGTAATTCTCCTAGATTATCAATTTTTAGTTGTTTGAGTAATGGGTTTTTGTGTGTGAGTTTTAGGATGAATCTAAAGATATACTTAATGAATTAGCCTTAGTAGACTTAATTATTTTTAGAAGACCTAAATTACTACCTTTAGTTTGAAGAACAAGTTCTAATTCAATCGAAGCTAAGAGATATCGTGATTTTTCTCAAGTATCAATTTTTGGGCATTTAATTTCTATTAGAGGCTGACTTGTGGCTCTTCAAGTATTTGATTTAGGCTTATTTAGTTTTTAGCATTCTAGGTTGACTTGTGGCTTAGATTGGTATGAGTAGGGGATCTTGGGTAGAGTCTTAATCATAATTTGGGTAGAGGAGTCTTAGGTAGAGAAGCTTGGGGGTAGAAGTTTGTATTTGAGTTTGGAGATCTATTCTTCTTTGAAAGATGTATTCTTCTTTGTAATGTAAATAACCCAAAAGGTCATATAATCAAGCATATTGCATGTAATCAGTTATATCTATGAATAAATAATTGTGATTTGGTATCAAATCTTGCATTGTTTCTTCTTCTTGTTGGGTTTTTGTTGTGTGATTATTTGTTGGGAGCTAGGACATCTCCTTTAGGGATTCTCTTGCCTTACACTACATTAGGTGTTATCAGAGCCTAGTTGTTCTTGAGTGTGTAGATTGAGCGTTGAAGGTTAGGTAGTTTATACCAAGGTTTTGTGAAGTGAATTGATTAGGGTTTGTGAAAATCTTGGAAGATGCATCTGAGAAGATTGGACTCTAGGGTCATTGATGATCTTAGTGATGCTATGGAAGAAAAAATCTCAGAGAGGGTTAAGGCAAATTTTAGATATAAAATAGAGGAGGTTAAGCCACTTTCAGATCTGAAATGGTGTTGATGAAGAGTGATATTATTTTTGAGGTCATAAGTGATGTAGGTGGTGTACCTCAACATATGGGTACTAATTATGGTTATGAGGAAGCTACTGAAGACTTTGAATTTTTTAGATCGAGTGGTGAGGCCAGAACTAATCGTGTGGAGAGACCTATGGGAAATAGGGTTGATCAGTTTGCTACCTAGATCTCAGTTGAAGTTGAAGCATAAGATGAAGGTTTCTAATTTCTTGGGTACTTTGTGTCTTGAAGACCTGATTGATTGGATTAGTGAATTGGAAGACTACTTTGAGCTTGAGGATATTGAGGATCCACTTAGAGTAAAGTTGGCACCAAACTAAGCTGAAGGGACATGTTGCTCTTTGGTGGAAAGAATTGTAAAGAGATAGAGAAGAGGAAGGTGAAATGAAGATAACTAGATGGACTTTCATGGTGACTAACTTAAAGGCTAAGTTCATTCCTATTGATTATGAACTTGAGTTATTTTAAGAGGTTATAGAATCTAAAACAAAAGGATATGACTATAAAATATTACACCAAGGAGTTCTACAAGTTGACTATTCAGTCTAGGCATAGAGAATTTTTAAAGGAGAAGGTAGCATGGTACATTAGTGGTTTGAGATTTAATATTCAAGATGAGTTTGGTATGTTGAGTATTTCATCAATTGAGGATGCTTATCAGTATGCTTTGAGAGTAGAGGAGAAGCTGAAGAGGAAGAGTCAAGGTAATGCTAGAAGGAAGGAGAAGTGGGATAACTCAGCACAAGTTAAACTAAATGCAGAAGGTGTACCAAAACCTATTGAACAAAAAAGAAGGATAGGTGGAGGTGGGTTCATAGGTAATTGTTCCAAGTGTGGTTAGCAAGGGAATAGATCTTTTGAATGTCTGATTGGTAGGACAACTATTGCCGTGAATGAGGTTGTAGACTAGGACATTCAACCTGAGCAAGGAGAAATTTTGTTGGCATGGCAAGTACTGGTTGGTGAGAGGAAACTAGATTCTTATTAGAGGACTAGTTTGTTCAGAACTCATTGTAAGTCTGGTGGTAAAGTCTACAAGGTGATTTTAGATGGTGCTAGTATTATTAACCTTGTTGTTGAGGAGATGGTTTAGAAACTTGGTTTAAAGAGAGTGAGACATTCTTATCCTTATAAGATTGGCTGGTTGTAAGGTGAGCATGCTTTGGAAGTAAGGGATTAGTGTCTTGTTGATTTCTAGATTGGGTAGTATAAGGATCAAGTGTTGTGTGATATTATGGATATGAACAGTTGTCATGTGTTACTTGGTAGACCATGGTAGTATGATTGCAGGGATGTGTATGATTGTGTCAAGAATGTGTTTACTATTGAGAAAGGTGGCGAGAAATTTTCCCTAATTGTTTTGTCGAATGAAGAGCTCAATAGAAGGAACCTATGTATTGGCAGATAAGTTGAGTTGGTAGATGCTGAGAAGGTTGGAGATTAGCATGGAAAGTAGACCTATGGAACACCTATGGTGGATGTGAAGAAGAAGAAGAAAAACAAGGGAAAGAGTGTGCAAGTAAAAGACTTTAAGGACATGTATGTAAAGAACTAGTTTGGGATTTGTGTGTTGAATCCTAGAAGATGCTCCTCGAACTACTAATAATATCTTTTTTTTGCACCTGGGGAGTCTAATGCAGGAGCATCCCAAGATAGTTGGATATCTTGCATGATTAAGGAATTTTTCTAAAGGATTATGTTCAATTTATTCTTGGGAGTGAGCATGTTGATTAGGTTGCTAATATGTATTTTATTCTGATTTTTTAGTGGATGAATCATAGATGGTTGATTTTTATATTTTTTTTATTGACTTTGATGAAGTGGAAACCTTTGGTAAAGATGAAGTTGGTTGCAGATCTTTCTTTGGGCATCAAAGTATGGGACATACTTTTCTATTTAAATGGGGAGTCTAATGTAAGAGAATCAAGCTTGGATTGGTTGAGTTATTCTTTTTATTATTAGGGATGTGTTGGAGACACATTGGGGAACCTTTTCTCATGATTTCATAGAGATTGGATGGATTGAGTTGAAGTTAGAGTCATTTTTACCTTGTTGTTGGCGTTGTATTTTCTAGTTTCTAGGTGACTATGGCAAGCCATGTAACTAATTTTCCACAATGAGTTAGAGGATGTGAATTTCAAAGATTGAAGAGGTCCTATATTACTATCATTGGTTAATATTTCTAGTCCTAATTCATTATAATTTGGGAGATAAGGCAATTCTCCTGGAGTATCAATTTCTGGCAATTTGCACGATAGATTTCTATGCATGAATTTCAAGATGAATCCAAAGATATCCTTAAAAATTATCCATATCAAGATTAAATTATTGTTTAGGACCTAAATTAATACCTTTAGTTTGAAGCATAAGTTCTAATTCAATCAGAGCTAGGAGATACTGCAATTTTTCTTGGGTATTGATTTTTGTCCATTCAATTTCTATTGGAGGCTAACTTCTGGCTCTCCAAGTATTTAATGTTAGATTTATTTAGTTTTTAGATTTCTAGGCTGACTTTTGGCTTATATTGGTTTAATTATGGGATCTTGGATAGATTCTTGATCATAATTTTGGATAGAGGAGTCTTAGGTGGAGCAACCTGGAGGTAGAAGTTCGTATTTGAGTCTGGAGATCTGTTATTCTTTGAAAGATGTATTCTTCTTTGTAATGATCATAACCTAGAAGGTCATACAGTCAAGCATATTGCATGTAATCAATTATATCTATGAATAAGGAATTGTGATTTGGTATCAAATCTTTCATTATTGCTTCTTGTTGTTGTGTTTCCACTGTGTGGTTATTTGCTAGGGGCTAGGACATCTTCTTTGGGGATACTCCTACCTTGCACTGCATCAGATACATCCTTAGGTGGTGGAGCTTTATCATCCTTTCCCAAAGGAACGATCAAAGTGTTGGAAAAATAAGATAGGATAGGTTACTAAGAGGGGAGGGGTGAATTAGGAACCAATAAAACTTATTCTTATTTCATCAATTAATCCTTCATATGTATTTTGATCTAATTGCAAGCATGAAAAATTAAAAGCATAAAACATTCATAATTTTGACACATAAGGTGGTGACCCAAAAATCTTCCAAATGGAAAGTAAAACTAGGGTGGGGATGATACCCACAAGCTTTAGTACTGTAGTATAAAGTTGGTCAGTTAAGGCTTACAATGATCACTTCTAATGATTTTCCTTGTTAGGAGAAATAAGGATAGCTAGGTCCACCTTGTAAAAGGATTTACAAAACATACAATGAAGTATGCACTCAGTAAAGAGATTTACAAAAGACTATTAAGTCTACCTTGTGAAAGGATTTAATTGTTCCACCTATTAGGATGAACTAGTGGCTGATTTTTGATCTGCAACTTTGATCTGTTGAATGAGATTCCTTTGTAGTGTAATGATCACCTTGTTGTGATAGATAAATCTTTGCTGCTCCTTATACTACTTGTAGCCTTCTTACTTTGCACTTTTTCTCTTATTAAATTTTCATCATACTCATGTCATGTATATTTGGATTGGATATAATAGATTACATATATAACAATCCAAATCACAAATCATCAAAGTCGGCTACAATACAAGTTTCACCAAAATACATAAAGTCAGCCCAACTGCTGAAACTTAGATTCTGAAGACTAACTCGATGAGGTTCTGATACTCAACAACCATTTTTGACACTTGGCATCATCATGCTCTTAGTATACATAGAAGCTTGGTTCATACTAATCACTTCCAAGTAGTCTAAACTTGGTTAGCACGTGTGACTCGATGAACACTATGAAACTTTGCATATAAACTGAATCACTTGGTTGACACTACATAGTTCCATCAACACTATCACTACAAGCTCAGTATAAACTAAATCACTTGGTTGACAAATCTTTGCTCGGTCAAAACTAGATTTCCATCACTAAAGTTGTGAACTTGTTAAACATTGTAGAACTTGGTAAACACTATGAAGCTCAATTTACATTGATAATCACCAACTTGGTAGATACTACTTGGTGTGAACTGAATACTATTTCTAGAACTCGGTAGCAACTATAGAACTCAATAGAGCCTGAATTACTTGGTTAATGCTGTAAACTGCAAGATAAGCTCGGTAGTTACTAACCATTTGATTAAGTATGTGTATCACTAATAAAAAAACTTGATTGTAATGTCAACAATCTCTCCCTTTGGCATTAGTGAAAAAAACACTTATTAATCAAGAACTAGATTCTCCAAATTTTAAGTTCAAAACAATATTTAGTCTCCATCCTGTGTGTTCAACTCGCTAACATACTCTGTTTTTGATATTTTTAAAATTTGCTTTTATAAAAAAATTTATTATTATTAGTACATGTATATGTCTAATATTATGATGCTCCCTCATATATATATATATGTGTGTGTGTGTGTGTGTGTGTATACTTACATATGTATATATACATATGTATGTATACATATATATACATATGTATGTATGTATACATACATACATATACATATATATGTATACATACATACATATGTATATATATGTATACATATATACATATGTATGTATATATATGTATACATAGATATGTAGACATATACATACATATGTATACATATACATATGTATGTATATATATGTATATATCTATATATATGTATACATATATATGTATATATACATATATGTATAGATACATATGTATATATACATGTATGTACATACATGTATATATACTATATACTCTATGTATATATACACATATATATATAAATATATGTATACATACATATGTATATATACGTATACATATACATATATGTATACATATATATGTATATGTATACATATCTATGTATACATATGTATACATATAAATATATATATATATATATGTATGTATACATATGTATACATATACATATATAGGTATACATAGATATGTATACATATACATATATATGTATACATACATATGTATATATATATATATATATGTATGTATATATATGTATACATATACATATATATGTATACATACATATGCATGTATATATATGTATATATCTATATATATGTATACATACATATGTATATACATGTATGTATACATACATATGTATATATACATGTATGTACATACATGTATATATACTATATATTGTATGTATATATACATATATATATATAAATATATGTATACATACATATGTATATATACATCTATGTATACATACATATGTATCTATACATACATGTATGTATGTATATGTATATATGTACATATATGTACACATATATGTATATACATATATGTACACACATATATATACATGTACATATATGTATATATATACATACATATATGTATATATGTACATACATATATATATGTATGTATGTATATGTATATATGTATATATGTATATATGTATATGTATATGTGTGTGTGTATATGTGTGTGTGTATGTATATATATACATACACACATTTTACTTACTATATATCTCATGCCTTTATATTACTACTTTTCTTTTCATCTTCTCCCTATTTGTTGCATCTTCTCATTCACTCTCCCTTTTTGACATTAATGCCAAAGGTGTATGCTACATGGTAATTCTAAAATGTAACAAGAAGTCAGAATGTGCCTTCAAAATCAATGACATGGTCTTGTCCCAATTTTCTTGTAACACCTTGCTTGCATGCAATGCAATCTATACTTCTACTGATAACTCCATCATGTGATCAGCTATGGAGAAGTTATTGTCATGGATGAGAGTTTTAGCATGTGCAATGTGTTTCTGCAATGCATCCATGTATACCTTGTTACATTCTACCATAAAATAAAAATTATCCTTGTAATCTTCTACAAGTTTCTTGGGAATATTGAATCAATTATTCATCTTTTCCTTGAGTAAATCAAAATAATTATCCATGATACCTGTAGACACCTAAAAACCTTTAGAAAATAAAGTATTTTTATTTTTTGAAAAAAATTTGATGACATCATCATTTATTAATTAATTATTTATTTAATTAATTTATTTATTTTTATGCCATTAAATCCCTTTATCTTAATTTAAAATATTTAATTAAGGAATCCCTCCCAAAAATGTTTAAATCTTATTTAAACATTATTTCCTTATTTATTAATTATTTAATTAATAAATTGACCAAAAAATTCAAAATAAATAAAAAAATTATTTTTTGCCCAAAACTTGGCCAATTTCCTTAAGACCACTAACCTCTTCCAAAATCTTCTAATCCTTCTTTAATTTTAATTAAAGGCTAATCCCATCATTTCCTACCCCTAATCCCAACTCAAAATATTTAATTAAGATTAAATATTAATCCTCATCTTTATTAAAAAAGTTTTAATAAATATCTCCTCAACCCAAACCCTTGAAATAAATAAAACTTTATTTATTTCCTAAAAATCTAATTTATCCTCATCCTAAGAAGTTCTAGACTCTTCTAGAAAGTCTTCATCCTCATCCTAGGAAATTCTAGACTATTCTAGAAAGTCTTTATCCTCATCCAAAGTCTAGACTCTTCTAGAAGATGTCTTTAAACCTAATCCTAATCCCCTCCTAACCTTGTCACATTCTCTAAACATGGGTTAAGACTTACTAACCCAAGCCAAAGTTAACAAATATCTCTTCCTTCACCCACCCTCATTAAATGCCATCCACTTGCCTATCCCTAAGCTAATCCTAAACCATCCTAATCCATCCTCTAATCATTTGCACAATCCTAAGCAAGCTTAAAACCTTCCTAATCAAGCCCAAGTCGAAATTGCTCTCATCTCCCTCAAAATATCTCAACCATAAAACTTTATGAAGCCCACTAGGCCATAAATGACCCTTCCAAGCCCTTTTATTGCTCTTACAAGCCATTATGAGGGTCTTTACGAAGATTTTATCCCTTGAGCCTCCTTTTTTGACTCATCCTTCCCCTTTCCTCCATCCTCTCACCCTGTGACATGTGTCACTCTCTAATTGGCTGTAAGGAAGCACAATCCATGTGCTCTCCTCTCATGCAATCTAAGCCCTCCATGAGCTTTTTCCATCCTTGCATCTTAGCCCTCAATCCCTCAAGCCTCTTGCCTATAAATTGGATCCTTCCCCTTTGCAAAATAACACAATCCATGAAGTAAAGTCATAATGCCATTTTGAGAAGCCATTTTACATCAAAACCATACACTCACACCCAAATTCCAACTCCATTTGAAGCCCTTTTTGAAGCATAAAGCTTGAGCATACATCCTATCTATTTAGACAAAGCCACTCAACTAGAGAGCTTCTCATTGAGAAAGCCCATTAATGGCTCATATTCTCAATTGAGAGTTCATCTTAGTCTATCTTGAAGTTTATGAATTTTTTTTAGTTTGTAGAAGATTTTATTTAAATTTGGTTTCTATTAGCATACTAACATTGCTCATATACATTTTGGCACGCCCGGTGGGACCCCGCATGGGCCATCTTCATTAGCTTTTTTAGTCAAGTTTTGTATGTCATTTGCTAATTTTGGCTAATTTTTCTTGTTTTTGTGATTGGTAGGATTGTATAAATTAGTTTTGTAGGTCCACATGAGCATAAAGAAGACAAAGGAACTCATAGTCTATCTCATAGTATTTGCAGATTTTTCAAGCTTATAGGTGGACAAAGCACTTGGAATTCTTCTTCCTCTTCTTGTCTATATTCTTCTTATTCCATCTACTTCTTCTTCTTCTTGTGGGAGATCTTGGCCTTTTTTTCTTTTTTTTTAAGGAAGCAAAATCATACACACTTCTTTTTAGTGCTTAAAATGAGCCCCCAAATCATACTTAAATCCATTAAAAATTAAAAATTTGCAAAAGAGAAAAAAATTTTTAACAAGTGAAACTAAACCAATCCAATCATTTGCATCCTTGCAACATCAAGGTTTTAGATGCATTCATGCAAAGTTAGGAACACTTCATTTTTGGAAATTTAAAAAGAACTTCAAGTTTCTATTTCAAAAGGTTCAAAATCAACACTAAGTGCACACTAAAATCTAAATCAAACTCAAAGAATCAATCAAGGATAAAATGAACCTCATTTGCAAATATTTTAAAATTCTTTTAAAAATCTCATGAAAACTAAGAGTCCTAAATGGTTGCCAAAATTGTCCTAAAAAGCTTTGTTATTTGTTCCAAACAAATGTCTTGTTGCAAAATCTTGAATGTTTCTTAGGTTTTTCATGCATCAAAACAATCTAGGAATATCATTTTTGGGCTTAAAATATGCAAACTATAACACAAAATCTTGAATGAAAACCAAAGTCGAAAGAGTCATTTTCACTTTTGAGTCCAAAACAATCTTGAATGATCTAAGGTTAAAACAAAGAACTTCAAAGTTCTTAAAACAACACACAAAATCTCAATCTTGAATGCTCAAAGGAAAAAACTTGAATGTTTAACCACTTGTCTTTGAATGCATGTTGCTAAAATCACTCTTGAATGCCATGGATTGAAATCAATTTTTCCTTGAATGCATGATTAAAACAACAAATCCAATCTTGAATGCCAAGGATCAATTAACCATTGCAATATCAAACACTTCATTTGGAGCTTCTAAAATTGAACAAAACAAATCTCTTTTCCACATGCAATCTAGGTAAATTTTAATTTTTGGACATTTAAGAAACTTTGTTAAGTTAAATACAAATTTGCAAAAATCAACTTGAGTAGTTCCTTGGACTCACCTCTTTTCTAATCACCCATCAATTCAACCATTGGTTGCAATCTCAGCGCCATCTATGGGGATGGGTCTACCTAAGAGGGTGTTAAGTGCTCCACAAAGATCAAACTCCACTCACTTGGGTCTTTAGTGGTTTTTCTAAGTTAGAAAGTTCCTTGAATGCACATTAATCTCACTCACACTTCATTTGGGCATAAAAATTGGACAAATCTTGACGTGGAGGGCCTCTGGGCACGCGCTTGGCAATCGAGTTTCACACATCTTTGTTTTGGGCTTAAAACAAACTCACACTCAATCTTGAATGCCTAACAATCAATGAACATTGCATGGTTTGGACGCAGTTTCAATGACACTCACATTTCTTATGTTGACGATCTCTCAACTTTCATTATGCTGACGATGCTGTCAAATTGGAATGAACATTGTATGTCATAATCACAAGTGTCTTCAATCATAGCTTACAAAATCTAAATCATCAATTGGAATAAGCGCGTGTCTTTTAAATCCCAAGATCATGTATGTGGTCTTGTTTTACACTTTTTAGGAGGCCTACTTGGGGATTTCATCACCCCTTGGGACGACCTCAACTCTAGCATTCTGGCAGAGTATAAAAATCAGGAGGTGAATCCAAAGACACCTCTCTTGGAATCAAGATTTTGTCACTCGAGCTAAGCCTCAAGGAACTTTATACCCTTGAGAAGTGAAAGAGGAGAAGTGGGTTACCGCTCCTCTCGACTGTGTGACATCTTTTTGGTTTCATCTACGGATTTGGGCCTCACGCACCTTGCGTATATCGAGGACTCCCTAGCTATAACAAATTTCATCCTTGTAGAAAGCTTCCTAGGATGTTGGTGTGTTTGACGTGCTTGCTCCAAAATTTTGTCTGCTTGTTTGTTCATAGCTTTTGAATAAATTTTTGCCAACTTTGGTCAAAATCCCAAAAAAGCAAAAATCTCCCAACTCAAGGCATACTTAGCGTAGTCACTGCCTCATCAGAAAATCATCCAAGCTCCCTCGCTGCAACCGAATCTATCTAGTTCCTTGCTTTAGAACAATCCCAAATCCAAAGTCTCTCCAAATCATCCCCCCCAGCCAGCTAGCAACCTAATCCAAAATCACACCCAAGCCTTTGGAGAGTTGTTGTCATTCTACTAGAATTTGCTATCCAATAAATCTGACCAGTCCACCAGCCTCACCAAGGTTATCCCTTTGACAGAGCTTTTTCTAGGGTAATCTAGCTTTGTCACTTGTTATCCCTCATCACCTTGAGCTAAAGGTTGGGATCCACAAGTGGTCAATCTCGTGTCATGCCCATAGGATCATTAGTCTATCCTTAAGTTGACACAATCCCCACCAATCCAGCACACAGGAAAGCAAAACTCTCACTTTTTGACAGCATGCCCTTGAAGTCTTCCATCCACAGGAAAGATAAAAATCTCCAGCCAATCCTCCTTAGATCTGTCATACAGCTTTGACTCTCCCTAGGAAATCCTTCATCAGCCAATCCAAAATCTAGGCTTAATCCAAACCCAATCATGAGCTTCCATGTTCATCCATATGCAAGACCCCATCCCCATCTAACTCATCATCAAAACATGAAATCCCAAACCTATCATGATGTGTTCAGTCATATTGTCCTTGCTCCTGATACATCTTATTCCAATGATGATGAAAATCTTGTTGACTATGACGGGTATCTTGAGAGCCTTAGAGGCCTTCCACCAACCATCCCCCAAAATCCAAGAGTTATTCCAAACTATCTAGTCATGCCATCTGATATCCCAGCTTCTCCTCCATCACCCAATCAACCAAGCTTCCAATCTTCCACCCTCATCACACCAGCTATTCCTATCAATCCACCACCTCCACCTTGAACACATGAGTCTCCAAGGAATCTCCTAGAGGAAATACAAGAAAAGCTGCCTCCAATAGTCGATAAGCCATGTCATCTAATCCAACCATGTGAAGTAGTCAGTGATGAAGCTTCCCCATCTATAATATCATCCCCATCTCCCATAGCTATCATCCCTATACCATCCATCAAATTGCTTAAAATTCTTCCACTTCCCGCAAGCATCAAATTCCCACCACCCATCGAATCGCTCCAAATCCCATCCACATCTCCTCCTCGAAGCATTATCCAAATCCTATATAATGAACCTCATGCATCCACTACCATCCATTCCTATCAAGATCTTGTCCAAAAGCATGTTGAAATATCCTCCGACAGAATAGTAGATCCCACCATCCCACTTATTCCCCTACATGATCCACTTTTACCATCCCCTCCATATCTAAATCCTGCCATCTTACTGACTCCATCTCAAGATCCCTTTCCCTCAGCCCACCCAACTCAAGATCCTATCCTCCCATCTCCTCTACTTCATGATCATACATCTCCCATAATCCATGATGATAGATCCATCAAAAAAGAACTAATTATCATATCTGAAGCTCCAACTCCTTCAGCTAGTAATGGACTCACATCTTGTGTTCCAAATAATGAACATCATATTGAAAAAAGAAATGAAAATGTATTTCTAGATGTTGGTATCCCCGCTATCCCTGCATGGTCCCAAGTCCTTCCATCTCCACCCCAAAGCTCCCATCCATCTTATTCTGCATCTATTTTGGGACCTCATCCTACTCCTTATCTCCAACCCTCCATTTTGGGTCCATATATCCCTTATCTAAATCCCACACCCTTTCCATCCATTTTGGGTCCTTACATACCTAATATGAATCCTTTATCCCCTCCATCTATTTTGGGACCTACACCTTCCCCACTTCCATCTATTTTGGGCCCATATCCTTCCTTCCCTCCATCCATATTGGGAAATTATACCCATCCATATCCTATGTTCCAATCTATCCTTCCATCCACTCAAGTCCACCAGCTAGATCATCAAAGGCACTCACCCTTGAATCCCTTCCAACCTTTAAATCCTATCACTCCATCAATTATCCCTCCATCTCCTCCATGCTCTTGTTCCCATCCCATGGCTAATAGAAGCATATTGGATGCCAAAATACAAAAGCATAAATCCAAAAATCCACAAAAATCCAAGTCTCAACATGTCCCTTCTAAAATACATGTTCAAAACAAGAAACATTTAATCTCAATCAAAGAAAAAGTCAAGAGGCCACAAAAGCCCAAGCTAAAAAAGTCAAAAATCATGTGGATACCCAAGATGCTCATAAAAGAAATGCATCTCAAAGAAAAATCTCACTTGGCATCCATTCATGCTACTCAAAAAGCCTCATCCATCCATCCTTCATCCAAATCCCCATATAAGCATCCTTCATCCCCCCAATCCACTTTTAGTCCATATGCTTCTTATCCTAAATTTCCCATCCTCCATCTTCCAACTCTACTTTTAGTCATTATCTTTCTCTTCCTCCATTTTCTCCTCAACCTCACTCAAAACCATCTTTCCCACTACTTTATCACCTCTCAAGGTGTGTGCCAATGAAGATCTTTCCATTTTCCTCATCCATTTACCCACAAGCCTTATGTCTTCACATCCATTATCTGTCAAACTCCCACCCATCATTCCATTTGTTCAATCCAATCCTTTTTCATCCATCCTACCAACATCTATGAGCCAAAAATAGCTGAAGAAAGCCAAAATCATTCCAGCTAAGTCCAAAGTCAAAAAGTCAAAAAGTCAAAAAAAAAGTAAAGGAAAATAAAGCGTCCACTGGTGAAAACTTGGCAATTCAAGCGCCTTGGACAAGTACCATGATGAAAACTTGGCAAACAAGCATCATGCATAATCCCGCCATCCCCAACTTAGCCTATCACCCTCATGCTATTGGTCATCTCTTGACATCCAAATCCATCTTCCAATCTATCCACCTATCCTCCACCCTCCATCTTCCATCTCAGCCATCCACTTATCTCCTGCAGCTTCAGCCAACCATCCCAACTATCATCCATCTCCCTAGCCCCTTTAGCTTTTTCCATTCTAGCTTCAATCCTATCACATCCATCATAAGACCTCCTTCTGCATGTTATCTTCTGATTGGGGGCACTATATTCCTTGGAGATCTTGTCTTGTCCATCCTCCCTTGTCATTGGTATCTAGCTCTAGTCTATCCTCATGCAAACCCAATGTCATCTCTTTATATCCATCATAATCCTAGCTATCTACCATCCTATCCAGCTATCTCATCCTGCTCCTCTAGCTATCCTTGGTCACAAAATCTCTCATCATTATTGGATGCATCCTGCCAAATCCATATCTTTCGCTATCATCCCACCCTTAGCTTTCGCATCTTGCACAACATCGAACCATCTCGCTATCCTATCATCCTGATCTTTTGCCTACTTGTACCATATCTTGATTAGCTCGCTTGTAAATATCTTGGTCTGTCAGCTTGTACATCCTCTTTAGCTTAGTACCATTGTATCTATCCAGCTTTTGTGTTAGTTCCTCCTTGATCAGCATCTTGCACACATCGTACATCTTGGTTAGCTATTCCAATGCATCCTTTAGCTACATCTCATGTCACCAAAGTGTTATCCTTCTTAGTTCAGCTTGCCAGACGCATCATCTAGATCCATTAGCTTAGGTGCTCTCTGATAGATCCTTGTAGGATATAGCTTTCCTCATGTCTGATCTTGATCTGTTAGTACCTCTTCCTACCCATCTCGTTGGCAAACGGTTCTCTTTTAGATTTTTGCTTTCTTTTGATTTGGAATCTTCCCTTTTGGGTCTTGAAATATCTTTTTCAAGCAATCTTTTTGTTCCCTCCTCCAAGTTGCCATGATCTTTCATATCATGGTATGCTGCGAATGGGGCAATCTGGGCGTAGGGTCTTGATCAAGTCTTTTGTTTGTTTTTCTTTTTTGCTTGTGGGTTACCCAGTGTCGGTTCCACTCTGATTCTTTCGAGATTCATGTGTGATGCTAGGGAAATCCTTGCGTGTTTGTTTTGAGTCAGTTTGTCAGTCCTCTAGACAGTTGGTGAAAAGGCCTTGATGTTCTTGGTAACCTTGGAAATTAACCAATAGTCCTATAGAAAATCTAGTGCTCAACTACATGGTGGTACTTCTCTTTGAAGTATCCCCCCGCTCAAAAAGCTTCAATGGTTTTCCTTCATCTTCATTATCCCCCATCCATCTCTAGCATCCGTCTCTCCTACCCCAGCTTATGCATCAGTATCTCTTTGAATCACTCCTCACCTTTAGCTTTAGGGATCCACAATCCTAGTCTTAGGGATCCACCAATCCAAATCAATCCACCAAGCCTCATCTTTCGAGATCCACAATCCTAGTCTTAGGGATCTTTGAAACCCATCTTCCGCCAATCTGACTCTTTGAAATCCTGTTGCATCAGCTTTTTAATCCCCTCATCCATCTCCCCATCCTGGATTTCTTTTATAGCGCTCTGCTCCTTCATCCTCTACAATCCCTGAGATCTTAAGCTTGCTTCCTCTTGTGCCTCTGATTCTCCCTTTATCATTCTCCTGTAGTGAGAGTTTGAGCTAACTAAATCTCTTCTCTTAAGCCAATCTGAGTCTTCTTGCTCATCTCGAATTCTTGTACTTTTCAAGAAGTCGTCGAGCCTCGCTTTCTCTCCCCGCCGCCTTCTTGAGGGGGCATCTCACAATCCATTCTCTCCTCTTCTGCTCTAGCCTTGGGCATCTTATTTTCTTATCTTCGATGCCATGCCACTTGCGGCATCACATCAAAGAGGGGCAAAATGTAGACACCTAAAAACCTTTAGAAAATAAAGTATTTTTATTTTCTGAAAAATTCTTGATGACATCATCATTTATTAATTAATTAATTATTTAATTTATTTATTTATTTTTATGCCATTAAATCCCTTTATCTTAATTAAAAATATTTAATTAAGGAATCCCTCCCAAAAATGTTTAAATCTTATTTAAACATTATTTCCTTATTTATTAATTATTTAATTAATAAATTGACCAAAAAACTCAAAATAAATAAAAAATTAATTTTTTGCCCAAAACTTGGCCAATTTGCTTAAGACCACTAACCTCTTCCAAAATCTTCTAATCCTTCTTTAATTTTAATTAAAGGCTAATCCCATCATTTCCAACCCCTAATCCCAACTCAAAATATTTAATTAAGATTAAATATTAATCCTCATCTTTATTAAAAAAGTTTTAATAAATATCTCCTCAACCCAAACCCTTGAAATAAATAAAACTTTATTTATTTTCTAAAAATCTAATTTATCCTCATCCTAAGAAGTTCTAGACTCTTCTAGAAAGTCTTCATCCTCTTCCTAGGAAATTCTAGACTATTCTAGAAAGTCTTTATCCTCATCCAAAGTCTAGACTCTTCTAGAAGATGTCTTTAAACCTAATCCTAATCCCCTCCTAACCTTGTCACATTCCCTAAACATGGGTTAAGACTTACTAACCCAAGCCAAAGTTAACAAATATCTCCTCCTTCACCCACCCTCATTAAATGCCATCCACTTGCCTATCCCTAAGCTAATCCTAAACCATCCTAATCCATCCTCTAATCATTTGTACAATCCTAAGCAAGCTTAAAACCTTCCTAATCAAGCCCAAGTCGAAATTGCTCTCATCTCCCTCAAAATATCTCAACCATAAAACTTTATGAAGCCCACTAGGCCATAAATAACCCTTCCAAGCCCTTTTATTGCTCTTACAAGCCATTATGAGGGTCTTTACGAAGATTTTATCCCTTGAGCCTCCTTTTTTGACTCATCCTTCCCCTTTCCTCCATCCTCTCACCCTATGACATGTGTCACTCTCTGACTGGCTGTAAGGAAGCACAATCCATGTGATCTCCTCTCATGCAATCTGAGCCCTCCATGAGCTTTTTCCCATCCTTGCATCTTAGCCCTCAATCCCTCAAGCCTCTTGCCTATAAATTGGATCCTTCCCCTTTTCAAAATAACACAATCCATGAAGTAAAGTCATAATGCCATTTTGAGAAGCCATTTTACATCAAAACCATACACTCACACCCAAATTCCAACTCCATTTGAAGCCCTTTTTGAAGCATAAAGCTTGAGCATACATCCTATCTATTTAGACAAAGCCACTCAACAAGAGAGCTTCTCATTGAGAGAGCCCATTAATGGCTCATATTCTCAATTGAGAGTTCATCTTAGTCTATCTTGAAGTTTATGAATTTTGTTTAGTTTGTAGAAGCTTTATTTAAATTTGGTTTCTATTAGCATACTAACATTGCTCATATACAATACTGACATAGTTCTCACCCATATTTGCTATATACTCATTGATGTGGTATAATACTAGTACATCTTTTCTCCATATGATTGTACCTTTCAAAGGGAAAAACTTTTGCACAAAGAAGAATAAACAAGTTAAGAATGAACCAAACTTACATAGTTTATTCTTTGAAGTCCTGATGCTCTCCATGTTTTTGTTGAATTGGTGTAGCATTAGCTTGGAAAGCATGAAGGACCCATTGTTCTTCACCACATTGAGAGATAGATCAACTACCTCACATGATATGTTATTAAGATGAATGAAGCTATAGATTTTATGTGCTATCAGATGAATTCCAAACTTTAGCTCTGTCTCATCTACATAGCTGATCTTCATACCTCTTTCATCCCAATTGGCAAGGGTTTTGTTTTCCAGTTCTACTTGACTTAAGGTTTTAGTAGTATTTTCTTTGTTCAATATTGGGAACCCTATGATTCAATGAATCATTTTCTTCATTATTGGAATATGCTACTCAAACCATAGTTTCCTGTTGTGTACATAGCTAAGGATAAACCTTATCCATTTTATTTGGAAGTCTCGAGGCATATGTGGAATGTAGGTTAGCCCTTGGTTTCCAAGTGTTGATGCTCGACTTTCAATGCACTATTCACACACAATTTTTCTTGAGTGTCATCCATCTCTAGGGTTCTAATTTCTTGAATTAAACAACAAAAATGTGAGCAAATATCATTAATCAGTAGTACCTTTGGTGGAATTTATGATTGAGTTTCGGTTGGATCAAGTGTTTTCATAATTGTCAAACTTAACTTGAAGTTTGGTGCCTTCCAATCAACTCCTCGAACCAACATCTTAGATCCCTTTCTTGCTTTTGCTACTAGAGGATGCCATGCTCACTAGGTTTTATGAAAACATGAAGATCTTCAGCAACAAATTGCACAGATTTCTTGGATGCATAGAAATTGCTCTTCACATATAACTCTTTAAAAATTTACAGTGACAAATAAATTCAATTTCTTTCTTTTTAACAAATTTCACTTTCCAATTGCCATAAATGCTTGGTGCGTTCACTTGCTTGGTGATATATTCTCTTCCACTCAATTTGATCTTATTGCTCAGTAGAGTCATCCATGACTCAATGTCCACACAATGACTTAGTTACTCCCAACTTTGCTCAGTAGGGTCTTGCAACTTGACCTAGCTCAGTAAGATCTTGATTTCCTTAGACACTTGGAGATCCATTTGCATCTTGATTGTTGATATGGATCTTTCATTGTAGCTAACTATAACTTATGTAAGATGTCTACTTTAGAATCTTAGTTCTACTTATCCCTGTGGAAGATAAAGTAGAAATACTTGAGTCACCCAATTCTTGACTAACATGTGCTTTATTTCTCAAAATTGCATTCTCAAAAGATTTTAGAATCCATTGTTGTCTCATATGCTTTCTAATGTTGTCAGTCTTGGCTTTCTTTTCATCTTCAATTCTTTCAATTTTCATACACTTCTTGGCAAGGTGTCCAAGTTCTATACAAATAAAACAACTTCTAGTGGTGTCTCTTGTTCACATGTGATGTTTCACACAATTTGCTCCAATGTGTCCAAATTCTCCATAGTAGTGCCATCTGCACCATGTGTTGTACTCCCAACCAAATATAGCTTTCACAATCTATTATGTTGGGTTCAATATCTTAGTTTTTCATTTAGAAGATTTGTGCCCATGCTTCTTGCATTTGTGACATTTTCCTTCAAATTTAGGTTTCTCTTTGCATTCATTAGCTCTATGACCATGCTTATTGCAATTGTAACATTTTCCATTGAATTTAGCTTTACTATTACTCCAACATTTGTTTGATATATGACCTAACTTACCATAGTGATTACAAGTAGGCCTTTGATTCTTTTGACCTCCTTGGTTGGATGATTCACCTTCTTTTGTAGATCCAATTCTTGCTTTGCCTTTCTATTAGTATTGACTTTTCTCATTCAATTGATTCATGTCTACTTGAGATTTCATCATCCTCTCATTGGTTTTCTTTTTAGTGTTTAGATCATTTTGAAATCTTTCATTCTCTAATCTTAGATTCATGATTTCTTCATTTGCATTAGTAAGTTGATCAATGAAGTTTTCCTATTGAAGGGATAGATATTGAATTTCATTGTTCTTTCCTTCTATCTATTCTTTTTCCTTGTCTTTTTCTTCCATGACTTCACACAATCTTACTAACTAAATTTCTTGTTCTCTTTCTAGCTTTCTAACTTCTTCTTGAAGGTTACCATTCTTTTCTAATAGTTCTCTAATTGTCTCATTAGCTTCATCTATATTACTTTCTGAATAGACATCTTCAATTCTTTCTTTAGTGTGGAGTTTTTCATCCATCTATACTGTCAGATCTTTTCTTCTTTTAAAGGATTGAGGGAGTTGCTCCTTTTATTTCTTAAGTTACCCAATAGCCAATTCCAAATCTAGCTTTTCATTGTCAATAGCCTTATCAAGTCTAAATACCTCCATTACCTCTAATCTTTTCTCAAGCTGTTAAACTTCTTCTTTGAGAACCACAAAGCTCTGATACCAATTGTTGGAAATATAAGATAGGCTAGGTTACTAAGAGGGGAGGGGTGAATCAAGAACCAATAAAAATTATTCTTATTTTATCAATTAATCCTTCATATGTATTTTGGTCTAATTGCATGCATGAAAAACTAAAAGCATAAAACATTCATAATACTTTGACACATAAGGTGGTGACCCAGAAACCTTCCACATAGAAAGTAAAATTGGGGTGGGGATGATACCCACAAGTTTTAGTACTGTAGTATAAAGTTGGTTGGTTAAGGCTTACAATGATTACTTCTGATGATCTGCCCTGTTAGGATCAATAAGAACTATTAGGTTCACCTTGTAAAAGGATTTACAAATCATACAATGAAGTATGTACTCAATAAAAAGATTTAAAAAAGACTATCAAGTCTACCTTTTGAAGGGATTTAACTGTTCCACCTATTAGGATGAACTAGTGGCTGATCTCTGATCTACAACTTTGATTTTTTGAATGAGATTCCTTTGTAGTGTAATGATCACCTTGTTGTGATAGATAAATATTTGCTTCTCCTTATACTACTTGTAGCCTTCTTACTTCACACTTCTTCTCTTATTAAATTTGCATCATACTCATTTCATGTATATCTAAATGTGATACAATACATTACATATATACCAATCCAAATCACAAATCATCAAAATCAGATACAATACAAGTTTCACCAAAATACACAAAGTCAGCCCAACTGCTAGAACTCTGGTTTTGAAGACTAACTAGGTGAGGTTCTAATACTTGATAACCATTGTCGACACTTGGCATTGCCATGCTCTTGGTAGACATAGAAGCTCAATTCATACTAATCACTTCCAAGTAGTCTAAATTTAATCAGCACTGGTGACTCAGTGAACACTGTGAAACTTGGCATATAAACTAAATCACTTGGTTGACACTGCATAGCTCAATCAACACTATCACTATGAGCTCAGTATAAAATAAATCACTCGGTTGACACATCCTAGCTCGGTCAACACTACATCCCCATCACTAAAGCTATGGACTTGGTAAATACTATAGAACTTGGTTTGCACTGAGAAACTCGATAAACACTATGAAGCTTGGTTTACATTGATAATCACCAAATTGGTAGATACTGCTCGGTATGAACTAAAGATTGTTTCTAGAACTCGATAGCAACTGTAGAAATTAGTAGAGCCTAAATTACTTGGTTAACACTATAAACTACAAGATGAGCTTGGTAGTTGCTAACCATTTGATTAAGTGTGTGTGTCACTAATAAACAAACTTGACTATAGCTTCAACACAAAGTTCATAGAAAAAGATGCTTTGTGAAAGGTCAAGGTTGGGCCTCATTGATTGTGCACCCTAAACCTCATATTCCCAAATCATATAATTGAGGGAAGAGATCAAAGATAAATAAAGGGAACAAGCAATCCCTATGTCAAGAGCAACTACAAGTGGCTCATCTAGCCCAACATGGGAAAAGATGTAGTGGGTCCCTAAGAAACAATCTTTCAAAGATCAAGAGAAGGAAAAGGTTTAGACAAATAAACACAAGATAGGAAACTAAAAGAAGAACCAATCTAGACACTCAAGTTTGATAGTTCCAAATGAAAACTAGGAGTCAAATCTGGAATTGAGTTCATTACTCCCAAAGGTAAGTCTTTGTATGTTGAATGTCATTTACAATTCACATGTTCTAATAATGTGGCAAAATAAAAATCCTTAGTATCAGGACTCCTTTTTGCGCTAGAAAAGAATGTCAAAGCTCTCATAATTGAAGGAGATTCCCTGTTGGTGATTCAACAAGTCAAATAAATTTATTCATACAATGAAAAAAGGTTGATAGTTTATTTTAAAAGAGTTTGGGACTTGATGGAGGATTTTGAAGCACTTAATATCAAATCTACAGAAGGAGGAATATAGTAGATGATGCACTCACAATCTTAGCTAGTGCATTATAGGTCATGGAAAGGATAAAACTCAAGAGGTTCTCACTAGAACTTGTGGTTTCCCCATCTATTCCTAATAATATACTAATTTCAAAGTTTTCCAAGATGATCAACACATCTTATAATTCATCACGTGCAACAATTTGTTTGAAGGACAAGAAATTGATGACATGTCTAATGATGCACCCAAAGAGGATGAACCTAAAGATGAAGATGGGGTCATAAATCTAAAAACCAACACTAGTCCTAAGGGGATGGTGGAGTTGGAACACATATTTGATTGATACAAAGTGACACACCACAAGAGAAGGGAATTATTGAATGTGGTTCTTACAACCTGGGCACTAAAGATGACCTTAAGATGGTAAAGATTGGAAGGGCCTCTAACTCCTAGGAAAGAGAAGACATATTTCAACTATTCATAGAATATAGATATGTCATCACGTGGATTTATGAGGACCTCAAGACATGATCCCAACATTATTACCCATGATATTCCCCTTAAGCTTTATGCCAAGCCTTTTACCCAAAGATAGAGATAGTTAAACCTAGTTATTGAACCCTTAATAATGAGAGAAGTCTAGAAGTTGTTGAACACCAAGATCATTTTTCTATTTTGATACTCTGCCTAGGTCACCAACTTAATACCTATATAGAAGAAGACTAAAGAGATTCACCTTTGTGTGGAGTTTCAAAATTTAAATCAAGCATCTCAAAAAGATAATTACACATTTCCTTGGCTTTAGGAAGTATTACAGATTGTAAATAGATCTAAGATGGTGTCTTTTTTAGATGGATGCTCAAGATACAACCAAGTGATAGTAGATGAAGAGGAAAAATTGAAGACAACATTCACCACCAAGTGGGGAACATTTGCATATAGAATGATGACCTTTGGCCTAATTAATACAAGAGCTACATTTCAAAGAGAAAAGGATGAAGAATTGAAGGGATTGGTAAAAAAATTTATAGTCATTTACATGGATGGCCTCATAGTTTTCTCGAAAGAGAGAAGCACCCATATTGTCTACTTGAAGCAAGTCTTTAACCAATGTACAAAATATGACATATCTCTTAACCCAAAGAAATATCCATTCAAAGTTACAAAAGTAAAATACGTAAGAAACATCATCTCTAATGTTGGTATTTCAATTGATGTAGAAAAGATAGAAGCAATTATGAAATCATTGCCTGCTCATAGTCACGAATAGCTTAAGTCTTTCTTCGAGAAGATAACTTTGTACAAAAATTCATCAGTGAATTTGATGAGATAGTTTGCCCCCCTAATGATTTACTAAAGAAAAGAGGAAAGATTAAATGGGTTCCCATATTCAAGAAATATTTTGAAGATATCAAAGTGACTATTTCTACTACCCCAATACTTGTGAGTCTCAATCATCAACTATCATTCAAAGTTTATTCTTTCACTTTGGAATCCTCATGCAAGTATCCTCATACAAAAGAAAGATAGAGAGGAAGAAAGGTCCATCACATTTATGAGTTGTCCTTTCAAGAATGTTGAGTTAAATTATCCTAATATGGATAAAAAAATAATTCTCCCTAGTGAAAGCAATCAAGTAGTGTTACCATTACATACTCCAAAGTAAGGTACATGCCATTGTACTTGACCCTGTAGATAAATCATTACTAATGCAGAATGATCTAGGAGAAAGAAGAGGAAAATGGGTGGTCATCTTATAGGAATTTGGCTTTAAAATTCATCTAACAAAGCTAGTATGAGGACAAGGATTAATTAAGATGATGGTAGACAATGAAGACAAAGCATGGTGTCTCATGTGGACACTAATGAAGGGATAATAAAAAATGTTTGGTATCAAGTCATTGTATTTCACCTCTTGCAAAATTAGTACCCTCAAGAGATGAACAACCCACAACATAGAATTATGAAGATGAAATGTGAATCTTATATGCTTCAAGAGGGAAATCTCTACAAGAGAAACTACGAAGGGATTTACCTAAAATGTTTGGGTCGTGAAGAGGCAAAAGAAGTACTAGCGCAATATCATGACAATTATAGTACTGAACATGGATGGATAGAGACCATGACCCATCAAATTTTAAGATTAAGATAATTATGGCCTACCATTTTCAAGAACACACATGAACACATGCATTCTTGTCACATTTGCCAAACAAGTGCCAACAAGGAAAGAAACTTGACTATGTTGTTTCAACCAATTTTTTAGGTTCACCCTTTTGCCAACTAGGGGCTAGATTTCATTGGGCCTGTAAACCCACCATCTTCTATAGGACATATTTTTGTTTTGACAGCTAAAAATTATTGTGCATAGTGGACTAAAGTTGAAACTTGCAAGAATTGTACTACAAATTTGGTTACTAATTTCTCAGAAGAACATATTGTGACTAGGTTTAGGATGTCATTTTTTCTAGTTTGCAATAATGGATCATCTTTTGCATCAATTTTCCTTACCCAATGGGCATTGGAGAATCAGGGCATAATCAAAATTGTATCCAACTATTGTCCACAAGGGAATGGAGTGGTTGAGTCTACCAACAAGAACCTTATAACGGTCATAAAGTGCTTGCTCACAAATAATGCAAGGGATTGACACACATAATTGAAATATGCCTTATAGACTGGTAGGGTTAGAGTAAAGAATTATTTGGGAATGTCCCCTTATTTCCTATTCTATGGCTAGGAACTTGTATTTCCCCTCAACCTCAAGATTCCAATGCTAAAAATTATGAGGGGATATGTTGAAAATGTGGATAGAGTCCAAATCATATTGATGAACCTTTTGGAATTGGATGAGAAAAGGACACCAGTCTTAGAACATGTGTCAAAACAAAGCTATCATCAAACATTGGTTCGACAAGAGAGCCACAATAAAATATTTTGGAATCTTTGACCTTATTCTCATGTGTGACAATGAAAAAGAAAAACTAGGAAATCATACCAAGTTTCAATGCTTGTGGATTGATCCTTTTTAGATTGTAAAGATTTTGGTAGAAAATAATTTAGTCTAAGTACTTTACAAGGAGAATTGGTTTTGTTACTAGTCAATGGTCATTTTTTGAACCATTATTTTGAAGCCTAAAAGAGAAATTTTTAATTAAAATAGTCATTAGCTTTGAGTTATGTATTTTTTTTATTTTTTTTATTTTTAGTCGGGGCTTAGTGTGTAGTTGAGATTTCTCTTGATAGGTAAACTATCCCAACTAGTCTTGATATTTGGGACAGGTATTTCTTTGTCAAACTATTTGGATTACTTTATTTCTTGTGCAAAATAAATACATGTCTTATTCATAGGAAAAAGAGGACTTTCAACCTTAGAATTAGATTATAGATCGATTGCTCAACACTTTAAAAATTTAAAGAAAGTATCATCCAAGTTGCCTTCAAATCAAGTGGACAGTACCAAATGATAATTCAAAACTTACCAGTTTGGACAAAAGATTTCTCTACAAACTTATCAAGGTTATTATTTGGCATCGAGTTTCTAAGACTTTGTTAAAAGAGGAACACAAGAGTTATCAGATTGGAATAAATAAAAAAGGGAACACCAACACCTTGGTTGTACAGTCCAATTGTGGTCAACAGAAAGACAAAAGAAAAGAAAATCTGAATGGTGTCACACAAAATATTCTAGAGCTTGGTATAAATGGTAAGGGTAGTCAATTGGAGCTACCACAACATAATTGCTAGCCTACTTCACACAAACAAAAGGCTTCAAAGAAGAATCAAGTGGAAATGTGTGAGCTCCACAAAGAAAGAAAATAGATTAATGATAAGAAATTGATGACTCATTAAGAGCCCTTTGAATGGATTCTCACTTCTAGTCATACACTAGTTGGTAATAGGTTTATGGGGATCTTTGACAGCCTTTATGGTTGGCAAAAAAAAAAATTCTACGTTGTTGGACACTTGTGATGATTGTCACCTAGGAGCATCAAAGGAATTAAGACACTAGGCATACACTAAGTGTGAAAGTTGAAAACTCCAAGTTTTAATGCTTGGTGATAAAGAAATGCCTTTGTCATTTCTTACTTTTGTCAGAGCTATTTTGTTGTGATTTCACAACACACACCTCATTTTTTACTTTGAAAATGGGATCCCCTCTTTCTTTTTTCATTAGTAGACATGAGAATTTTTTCTTTAGAACAAGGCAACTCCATGTGTGCCTTAGAGAATAGACTACCTCTAGCCCTTCATCAACATCTTGTCAGTCATCATTGTTTAAAATTAGGTCTTCTTAGGGTTGTTTCTTTTTCACTAAGTCATAGTGTGCACCTTTACACCTTCCTAATATGTAGAAGTTGCACTCATTTACCAGTAGCCTAAGGGGTGTATATGTGCACCTTCACACCCTCAGGGGTGTGCTAGGTGTGCACCTCTCAAACCACCAAGCCTATAAATAGGCAAAACCCCTCCGAATATGTCATTTTCATTCATCATCTTCTAAGAACTACACATTCACACATCTACTAGTGTGCATCCTCTACTCATAGGCAAGGTAGACAGACAAGTGCATATGTTCACATTTTGTACCTTCATAGCTGCGCAAGATACAACATGTGTCCACTTCCCCTTTTAAGGCCAAGGCACACACCCATTTGTAAATCCCAAACCCACACCCTACACACATGCACATGTGCACTAAATATGCAAGGTGAGTACCTCCAATTAGTTTGAATGCCAGTGCACACTAACTACACCTTCACAGGTGTACATGGTGTGTGTGTGTTAAATACATTTTTTGTCTTTTTTGCCTATTTTCTCAATTTTCTACCTATTCATTTGTGTCAGTCAGCATCATTTTCAAGATTATAGAATTGGTATACTGATGTTTATCTATTGTGCAAATTAAAATGGCATCCTCATCATCCTCCATGATAGCAAGAATCACTCCCAAATTGGTGGTGTTCAAATATCAAGGTGCACCAAAGAAGTCTAGATTTGTGGACAAGCATTCTAAGATCCATGACACTGAGCTAGGGAATATAGATTGGAACACATTTCTAGTGTTATGAAAAAAACCCAAAGAGAGGTTAGTAATGGTGTCAGATTTGAAAAGGAGTGAGTTGGTGAATGCAGCTTCACATCCAGCATTTGTCCAGGCATCGAAGTTGATAAAAACACTGGCTCATCACTATCTACCTACAAAGAAGGTAGTTAAGAGGATTACTAGAGAAATAATGTTGGACATACATCCACATAACATTGAGAAGGTATTTCACCTGCCAAGAATACAATAAATACATGTAGATCAGCTATGACATGGTAGATAGATGGTATCAAGAAAATTAGATAGAAGCAAAAGCACTAGTGCAAGAGAGATACCTCCTTACTAGGTCCCCATTGGAAAAAAGAGGTGGAAAGGTAGACATGACCCGAGGGTACATGGTCGATAATATCGATTAGTCTATAGTCCTTTTGAGTAGATCCATGGGCCTTTCTACAACAAGTCATCTTGAGACATGGATTTGCCACTTCATAGAGACCATGAGAAGAGGAAACATGTCATTCGATTGGGCCATGATTATTAGTAATAGCTTGGATGAGTAGATCATCTCAGTAAAGAATGACCTACAATTCTACATGACCTCATATGTTGTGTATTTTCTGGCAGTTAGACTGACTAACTATCTAGGATTGGTGAATAGAGGAAGCATGTAGGATGTGAATGCATGGTTGCATATAGTGTATCCCCAACTAGTGAAGAAGAAGCTTCATTTCAAAATCCCTAAATAGAAATTGGTAAACCATAGTTTTACCCTTGCCATCATCTGGTTTATTGAAGGGGACTATGCCAAGAGAATATCAGTGGAATTTGTGACTAGAGTAGCACAAGTGGGTGTTCATATCCTTCAATTCAACACCTTCACATATATCTAGGTGGATGGTACCCTCTTATTGAATAATCTTCCTCACTATTCATCAGATAGGTCAATATTACTAAACATAGCTAGATAATTGGCCTCTTCCTATGATAGGGTGAGAAAGAAACACAAGAAGATGTGTATGACCCATCACCATTGAGGCCAAGAAGAAATAGGATATAGCCACATATGAGATTGAATGGAACTAATACCCCATATATGACTATCCTATATCATGACCCTACATTGACAACATAGGGATAGTTTAACATCATGTGGGGAAATAGTTCATACCTAATTATGCTATCGAAGATCACTAGAAGAACTATGTAGATGACTACAATGTTTGGATGAGGAACTAGAATAGGATGAGTCTAAAACTCATAGAAAGAGATCTTAATCTACATATTCCTTTGAAGTTTTGGAACAAAGATAGTCCTGATGAGCTACAACTATTATACAATAGGGACAAGATATTTGAGAGGCCTATAATGAATGTTGAGATTAGTCAAGAAGAAAATGATGATATATGTAACATCTGGCCAAGCATGTCATTCAACTGACTAGGGATTGGGTAAGGAAGCCTTTCCAATTAGAATTGATTCCTAATGCACCAAAATTAAAATATACAACAAGGCCCAAGAAAGTTAAAGGAACTAAATTCATAGTTCCTACTTATCTACCAAGACTATACACTAGCACGAGCAAGAAGTAGAATACTTCCAAACTGACAAGGTCAATGGGGAGAAAATAAAGAAGGTTTTACAAGAAGTCCAAGCCTAGCTAGAAGAAGGTCAAACAAAGAGACACAAGATAAAGGAAAGGAAGCTTAGGCTCTACTCAAAGAAACCCCAAGGCAAATAGATTCTTCTCCCTCGATACCTAAAAGGTCTAGGATCAAAACAGTGGTGGTAGGAGAGAAGAGGAGGAAGCTAAAGAGGAAAAAGAATATTGCACCTCCTTAAATCCTAGAGACCATACCAAAAGAAGAAGAGAAAGAGAAAGGGGAAGAACTTTAATATCTCTCACTCAATAGGAGAACCCAATCAGCTAGGGTCACAGAAAAGGAAAGATGAAGGAGCATAACACAAATACCTCCTTCCATTCTAGAAAATCCCATCTAGCTTAAAGAGTTTACAGATAAGGCCAACTTTGAAGATGACCTCATCATCAGGCCATTATATGTATCCCATGGGTACTACTCTAGTATGGCTGAAGTGAGAGGTATTGACTCACCAATGAAGGTAGGTAGAATACATGGAGGCTAAGGGATTAGAAGCATTGACAAAGGTAGTGAAGACACTAACACCCATTCAGGGTGATCCTAAGAAGCTAGCCTTTTTCATGAGGAATCAAAGCATTGAATTAATAACACATATATTTATTCCTCCTCCCCATGTAGATATTGAATATATTTCTCCTAAGGACTACCAGATGCAGGAAATAGTGTTGGGGAAGGTTACCCGAGACATGGCCAAAGTTTTGACTACAACATAACTTAAACAAGTATTTTAGCACTTGGATGAAGATGAGGCTTAGCTTTTGGAATCAAAAAATTAGAACAATCTGCTTCAGGGGTATGTAAAAGAGGTAGTCAGTTCATTAGACCCCGACCATCCTGAGGTCACCTAGTGACTACTCTCAAGAAATGAGCTTCAAACCTGACATGCACAAGCTCATTTTTGGATGTGTATCATTCCCTTGCACAAAAAATATAGCTAAGTATGAAGGCTTAGTCATAGGGTTGTGTCAAGCTATCAGATGGAATATCAAAAGCCTTCTTGTCTTTGGAGATTCACAATTGGTCATTAAACAAATTAAAGATGAATATCACACTAAGGATGAGAAATGGTTGCCATACTGTAGGATAGTTGAGGATCTTAAACAACACTTCATAGAGTTAGTTTTTCAATAGATCCCAAGGGCTAATAACAAAGGATTAGATGCTATGGATACTATTTCTTCCATGATTGCCATGCTAGAATATAGTCCTAAATGTGAGTTTCTTGTTGAGAATCTTTTTACTCCTACTTATGAGAAAACTGATTTAGAGTTGGTGTGTGAGATTGTTGGTCCTGAGTCTCCATGGTACACTAAATTTTTTGCCTATTTACATCACAAAACCATTCCCATAACCCTCACCCTAAATCAGAGCAAGACCTTCATCCATCGCACTACCCGATATACCATCCTAGGTGACACACTTTTCCAAAAACATTTTGATGGAACCCTCCTCTAATATCTCAATTCAGATGAAGCCAGAATGACATTAGAAGATATCCACCAAGGGATTTATGGTGCCCATTCTAGTGGCCTTATGTTAGCGAAAAAGCTTCTTAGAATGGGTTACTATTGGCCTACTATGGAAGTAGATGCCTATCATTTTGTGAAGAGATGTGTCCCTTGTATGAAACATGGTGATTTGATACACACTCCCACCCAAAACCTCCAACCTGCCATCACTCCATGGCCCTTTTCCCACTGGGGATTTGATCTTGTTGTTCAAGTATACCCAAATTTTTCAAATAGCCACAACTATATTATTGCCATAACTGAGTACTTCACAAAGTGGGTCGAGGTTATTCCATTAACCTACATCACTAGAAAATAAATTTCAAAGTTCATCTTGAACTACATTATTTGTCGTTTCAATATACTATAAGATATTATGACTAATAATGGAACCCCTTTAAAAAATTGGGAAGTTGCAACATTGTGTAGGAAATTTGGAATCACCAAGCATTTTTCCACCAAATACTACCCCCAAGGCAATGGCCAAGTTGAAGCTACTAATAAAACCATTTTGAAAATCCTAAAGAAAACTATTGATGCAGCTAGCCATGATTGGCACCTCCATCTTGCTCCCACCCTTTAGGCCTACTATACCTCCATTTGTACCCCTATAGGAGCCAACCCATTTTTCCTTGTTTATGGTTTTGAGGTTGTCGTACCCATCAAAATTGAGCTCCCTTCCCTCAAAATCTCTCTCAAGAATCTGATGTCTAAAGAAGAATATAGAGTTGCTCGCTTGCAAGAGCTGCAACTCCTTGATGAGAGATGCCTTAATGCCCTAAGCTACTTTCATGTGTATCAAAATTTCCTTTAGATTCAGTACCACAAAAAATTCAAGCCATGAGAATTTGAGGTGGGTGACTTAGTTTTGTAGCATAACATGAAGAATCTCCATAACCGTGAAAAGAAAGGAAAATTTGAGGCTAATTGGCTTGGCCCATTTATCATTACAACCAAATATGGTTCTAGAGCATATCAAATTGCCACTCTAGAGGGAGATCCACTCCCTAAGCCTATAAATATCCAACATCTCAAGCAGTTCTATGCTTGAGTTTTGTAGTTCTTGTATAGTGTTCTTATAGTCCTGCAAAAATCCAAAAAAATCCAAAAAAATAAGAAAAATCCAAAAAAAAATCATAAAATGTTCCTGAAAAATACTAAAAAGAAGAAAAAGTTCCTGAAAAAAGAGTTTTTGATCCATTGTCTATAAGGCTTGTTTCCCTTCACTCCATTCCACCATTCCATTTCCATTGTGCACAATCTTATCTAGCTTATACTTTCCATGCATTTAATAAAAAAGACCTCTTGTCTGCAAGGCTTAATTTCACCTCCATCTTTTGATAGACCTCTAGTCTGTGAGGCATTTTTACCATCAAATGCTTGTTCCAATCCCATTGCACTGAGCTTTTGCACAACAATGACCACACAAGACTTGAAAAAAATCACCATTTGAGACTTAATGATTTGGGAAACTTGTTCTTTTCACAGCATTTTCCAAAAATAAATAAATGATCTATGATACTTGACATCACACAAAAAAAAAAATCATAGGATGAATCTTTCCTATTGGTGACATTATGACATTCACTTCTAGACCTAAGGTTCTTGGCAGGAACTATGGACTAAATGACTACTTGGTCATGAGGTCTCTTTTTTTAGTTGATTTCATATTGTGTGTTAGTGGAAGCCATTTATGTTGTGCCTTGATCTTCCATATTTTGGTCGTACTTGAATGACCCTCATTGACTACACATTTTGTTTGTGGTATGATCTATTTTTGAGGCTTTACTATGTATGTGTTAGTTTCAAGTTATGTTAATGCATTGCACACTGGGGGCAATGGGTTAGTACACGTTCCACCAAAGATCCCTAAAAATACTTTGGGTGTACCTAGACCTCTCTAGCATGTATATGACATTTGTTCCATCATAACTATGTAAACTACACCTATTGTTCTAAAGTCTCTAAGTCTAGGCAAAAGAGTCATGTCATTTATGCTTCTATAGCATATAATGCATAAACTCATTTACAAAATCAAACTAAGGTGTGTTCTTTCATATAAACACAACTGAATCTCTTGATATCATGTAGTTAGGATTCATGTTATAGAGGGTGTCAGTGATCCATGCTTGAGACAAGGGTTTTGTTTATTTCCCCCCTTCCTATACTATGCTACTTGGTTTCTATGAGTGAGAAGTTTTGATAGATAATTATTCATTAGGTTCATTCATTCTACATTTTCATTTTAGGTTGCATTCATTAATATTCATTAGGCATTTTGTTCATTTTATTAGGTTGCATCATTGGTTCATTAGTTACATGCATCTAGGGGCATATACATCATAACAACATCTCATAAATGCATCCATGCATGTAAAACAAAACAATGCATACATCTCATAATTGCTAGCAAACCTATATCATCCACACATTAGGCATCATATATATATACATCATAGGAAGCATAACATCACACACATCCTACATCACAAGTGTCAGTATCCACATCATGGATATCATATGCATCACATAATCCATAAACACATAGGGCCATTGAATCATGTCATGTATATATCAAAAAATAATGTCTATACAGTCCATATAGAAAACCATGTAGTATCATGTAGTACAAATACATCCTCAAAAACTCAATGCATCTACACATATCTATCAAAACTTATCATTGTACAAAATCAAGCCATTGGCTATGAGGGCCCAGCCCCCCCCCCCCCCCCCCCCCCCCCATGCCCCCCCCTTGGGGAGGTCTCTGTTGTCCTACTAACTTCTCTAATCTAGCCCTGCCACCTATGGTCCATGAGCTAGCACCCCTCTCAAAATATGGTTGCAGCTGATCAGCAGGCACAGCCTCATGACATAAATGATCTATAATAATTTTCCTCTCATATGGTGCGTGCCTCTACTCGGCTAGCTGAAATGGCCTCTTGCATGATTGTGATGGCTGCCCCAGGATGTAGCATCTATCTCGCTATGTCCTTCTACCTACGATATCTATCTAGTTGTGCCTGATGGGTAGCCCGCTCAGCTCATAATGTGGCCACATCTCCTCAAAGTTTCTCTAGCTCCATGAGCTCCTTAGCATCTGCATGGACCTTCATATCTGCAAATGTTCTAGCCCTCTACACCTACAACTCTGCCTATATGGCCACCATGGCCTTCTCTAGACTATCTTCTTATGCCTATTGCACCTATGCCACCCCCTATAATTGGGATACCTTTTCACAGAGGCTATCCTACTCAGCCCTCACCATGTTCAGGTCCTCTACTAGCCCCTATCTCTGTCCACTTACTGGAACCTATACCTATACCTATGGCCCATGTCCCAGTGCATGTACTGGTGCCTATGTTGGTACTTGTGTTGATACTAGCCCTAGGCCTCTCCTTGCATGGGCTATGTGCCCTTGTGGCCCCTCCTATGCTCCCTATATTGGTGGTGGCATCATAGCTACCTGCCCACCATCCCTTGCTCCCTCTCCCTCTCCCTATGCCTGCTCTACCAGAGGAGGTGCCCCAGGCACTGTTAGTCTCATGGGCTAATGAGTTGCCCACCACTATGTATATGTTGTTGTCACCCCTACATCCCCATGATCCTACCCATGTACCTAGGGCACTAGCTACATCACCAACCATTAGCTTCGAGCTAGCCACAAGGTGGTCCCATCACCCTAAAGTCTGTCGTACTCTCGAGATATGACAGGGTACAAAAACCTATCTAGAACCACATCCTAGACCCTACCAAACTACCACTGCACTCTAGAAGGCATGTAGCACATGACCACATGAACTGAGCATCCAATAATCTAGTGGTCAATCTGTGTAAACCAGAGATACATCTAATCCTTCGAGTCGTCCTCCTTACCTATAGCCAAAACTGTCCCCCACCACTCTACCCCATCATACAGAGTCCAACCGAACATGATGATCTCATCTAAACATCACCACCAAAATCCCATAGACTCTGTGAAGGTGTACTAGATTGGAGGTTGGTATCTTCAAGTGAATGGCTCACTGGGATGTCTCTTCTCCTACCTAGTAATGGGCCATGTGACTCCGATATGCTTCCAGGACCATACCATCAGTAGAGTTAGTCCTGGCCCCATGGTCCTCTATGTCTAATATGCACACATGTGAAAATAATTATAAAGCTCCACTAGAATGGTCTAGCCCCAGCAATAGACCTCTCTATCCTCCTATAGAAGGGTGCTCAACACCTATGCCTAGCCAATAAGAAATTCATGCCCAGCATGGACTGGTAGCATCGTCCAAATTAGTGACACTAGGTACACTGCCAATCAAGGCAATCTCTACTCCAAGGCTCCTCTCCATGTCATCCATGATTTGTAGAATTGCAGTCTTTGTCATCGCCACCCAAAGCACTCTCGTAGATATGGGTTTGAACCCTCCAACACATACTCTGAATAAGTCCCCCAGATGGGCACTCGCAAAATCCACCACACATCTAACAGAGTGATCATCACCTCTCTACTAGGCAGATGGAAGCTCCGTGTAGGTGTGTGCCATCGCTCGATGAGAGCCAATAGTTGTGCTGAGTGTGCCCACATGTTTGGCCACTCCTGAACGTGCTCCTACCCACATAGTCGGATATGTTCCCAATCTACATCTGTCAGCCTCTGCTCCAGCACCATAGTCAAAGGATAATGAACCCTCGACCTAAAAACGATCATCTTCTCCTACAGAATAGACATGTAGAGGGTCAGTTTCCTTAGCCTAAGCTATCCCTAGAATGGGGCATCGTACCTTGTCCTTCATCAATTTGTCCCAATTGGCGCAGATGCTAATTTAAATACCTCTATGATCCCCCATAATTCCCCCTTTTAAAAAAATTATATTTATTTAAATCCCTCCATCTCATTAATTCCTCTAAACCTATGATTAAATTAAATCTTGTTTAATTTAATCTTAAACCTAGCCTAAAGCCTAGCCTACAACCATCACTTTTATCCTCCTAAGCCTATCTACTTCCTAATCCCACTTAATCATTTGAATCACCTTGCTAAACCCCCTTCTTAGCCTAAGTGTGTGCTCACACATGTGTGAGGACCACTCACACTTTCCACACCCCTCATGCCTTCCACACCTCTTACAACTTTGTCCCCCACTCCTCTCTTCAAGTTTGCTCACACATGTGTGAGAAAACTTTGAATGTTGACCACTTCAATGGCTTACTTATGTGTCTACTTGTGGCACTATTTTGATGCCACATAGATGCCACCTCACCTAGGGTCCCTCTCAAGCCTATAAATAGAGCCCTTGTCTCAAGCATTTTCATCTCCTACATATGCATTGTTATCATGTTAGTTTGAGTTTTGAGCTTTCATAGTTTTATCATGCTAGTTTGAGTTTTAGAGTTTTCATATTGCTTTTATGTTGCATACTAACCCTTGGTAGCTGATTTTAGATTGCATTTGTATTGTTACATTTAGCTTATTCATGCATCTAGATCTTCATTTCACTTGCATGCTAGTTTAGCTTGCACATTAGCTTGGTTTATTTATTGCATTCCATTTCCACATCCTTGAATGCACTCAAACATGGCTTCTTCCATAGCCATTGTTTGAGGTGTTATGCATTTCATATAGCATAGTTTCATAGTTTCATCAATCACACTTGCACCTTCACATCAAGAGATTCAAACATAGTTGTGTTTGAAGAGAGCACACCAAATATCCCTCCAATCCAACACACCAACAAGGCCTCTCATGGGTGCCTTTGTTGAGTTGTTTGAGGTTTCTTGAGGATTTTATTTCTTGGTTTTTTTGAGTTGCAAAACTCAAACAAATGTTAGTTATCTTCTTTCCATTGTTTAACATTCGATATATGCATATTGGATAATGTTTGTTTGTTTACTCTTGCTTCCAATAGGTCAAATTTTCTAGTATACAAGAACCAATGGTTTTTTCTGTTATAATAATTATGTGATCTTTTAGTTTTGGTTTTTTCCTTATGTTTACAAATTTTATTATCATGAAAAATTGGAGAAAGGATCACTATTTTTCTTGCATAGTGTTTTGTCTCGTATGTGCGCACTTTCTATGACAACATGATTTGATGAATCATGAAACATCTTTCAGTTTTCATTAAACTTCCCATTGATAGTTACATTAGTGGAATTGAGGAAGCACTCCTCCTAATTTCATTGGTTTCTTACCATGTCCTTTTGATAATTTAATTTGCAGATGTGTTGTTGCTTTGGCTTATGTATGTTAGGAATCTCTCTTTCAGTAATTTTCTTCAATCTCTCATTAATAGATCTTCATTATTTTCTTTTGTGGTTAAAATAGGACTTCATATAGTTGCATTGATTAGAAATTACATTCATCATAAAATGGAAAAATACAAAAATATATTAGTTTTGTGGCTACATTTCTTCAAAATTGTGCAGAATTGACACATACCAACAAAGGCCTCCTTGTGAAAATTCACATTTATCTTCAATTGAGACACTCAGTGGGTTGAAAAACAACCATCTAAAATCTTGGACTTGGTCATTGATCATCTTTTCAAGAGAGGGATTCAAAATTTTATTTTGTTAGCATCATGGCAAATGACCACTTAGCAATATCTCACTTTAAAAGAGATGGAAATAAAGAAGTGGAAAAATTATTGAATTGGGCTTTGTCTTTGAAGGTAGGAAAAGTTAGAATTGAAAACTTTCAAGACATACATTTACTAGAAGGGGAGGACTTCATCATAAAAAATTTAATCAAATTTGCTTACTTTGAAGGGAGGAAAGTGTACAAGTTTATTTATTGTGGTCTATGCCTCATTAATTATGGAGAGGATGTCTCATCATTCCTCAAGGGTGGTATAGTAGCTCGATAACTTTTTATTTCAAGTCATGAGAAATTCAATTGCACAATAAAATGGTATGTATACAACCTTGAAGAAAAAATGGAAGCTTCATTCTCACAAACTTGTGAAAATCAATAGAAACCATTCTATGTACAAGCAACACAATGAAGGTGCAATCAACTGTTTGATTTTAAGCATGGAAAACTTAAGGAAGTGATTAAATTTTTGCTTGATGTGTGTTGGTGTTTGAAAATGTTACAGGTTTCCAATTACCCCGATGAGAATATGGTATATCTAGGGGCAGCTAACTCCCATCTTCAACATACTACTTCAGGCATCGGGCCAACTATAAGGCTAGACCCTTCTTCTACTTCAAGCTCTACAAAACCTAGGCGGGTGAACCTCAAATCCAATTAATATGGTACCAGTGCAAAACATATCCCTGGATCTAACAAAGAATATTGCAACTCTTATATCTCCTAATGACTCATGAAATGACATAAATCTACAATAGCTAAATGAAAATCTTTAACATCATAAGCTGAGTGAGGGCATCACATTTAGGTTTTTCAACATGAAAGGTGAAAAGTGTTTGATTAATAATGTTGAATTCAACAAAACCTCAAATATGCAACAGTATAGACTAATGATCATGTAGTTGATTAGTGCCTTATCCATTGGAAAAATCCATAAATCAAATGCATACATATGGTACCTGAGACATACTTGTATCTTCAAATACTTGATCTATCCATTTAACTTGTAAATAGACATCTATGTTCAATCTAACTATCATTCTTACCTGATATCCCCCTCAATAAACTTGCAACACTATTGATTTCTCTGAAGCATTTACATAATTCCTTGAATTAAAAGCAACAATGAAACAACATATAGCCTTAAGGGACTACAACTACGACCTAGGCTCTTTGTTCAAAGACCATAAAACATTGAAGATTATTGAGACAAGAGACGAGAATCAGAATGAAACTAATGAAGTTCTTGCTCATTTGTATTCATTTCCTTGAAACAATACAACTAAATGCATGAAATTAACTCATAAAGAACCATAGATCTAAACTATTTGTATTTATCTTCCTACTACTATTCATATAAGAGAAATTTACTAAAAGAATGAAGGTGGAATCATAGTATGGGAACAAATCAAAATTGGATCCAAAACATGGTATCATAGTAGTGACTGGTTTTTCTCCAAAGACTGGAACCCCTCCAATGGATGAAAGAAAGAAAGATATAAAAAGAAGATGAATTCCTAGATCTGATCTATGCCTAACATGTGTCCACTTGGAATTCAATCCCTTGCAACTGAATAACCTCTCTCTTCCTTGTCCCATTTTGATTTGATTTGGTTTCATCATTATCCTATTACTAATTTGAAAATATCTTCTATTCAATGATGAAATCTTTTACTTGCCAAAATCTGATTTGCTTCATGAAAATGTTGGTAAAATTTGAGGTTTTACTGAGTGAATGTGATCAAATTTGACCTTAACTACATTTCCACTGCCTTTCAACCACATTCAAGTCATTACCATGTCAAAAATTAGTTCTGAACTTTGATACCTGAATACAGTTGTAAATTGGAAACCTAATAGAAAACCTCATGTAGCTTGAACCAGTGGCATTCTATGTAAAAACTAACTTCATAATTGGAAAATTGAGATTCTCTCGATTTCGACGATGTATAATATTGCATATTTAGCCTACCAAAAATGCTCTGAAAGTCAGTTTGAAAATCCCCCCTCTAGTAGAACACTCAGGTCTGCACATCTTGAAATTTAAATTTTTCAAAAATTTTAATTAATCTAAAGTTTTTACTTTGGACTAAATACTCTATTTTATTTAAAAAATCTTGCACATCACTCATTTTAGAAAAACTAATTTAAAATGACAATTTTAAAATTATTTTGCTTTTTCTTAACTCGTTGAATTCAAGTCAAAGCTCTATTGACCAAGTGCCATGTGTCACTTGTTGATTGGTCGACCTTTGTCCACATCATCAGCTCAAACACAGTGCCATGTCATCATGCCCGAGACCCGCTAACACGTGTCAGCATCCCACAATCCTGCATTCCTTAACAGCCTTGCATCTTCTTTTTGCAAGATTGCGCAAACTGTCAGATGAGGACATGTGGCACAATCTGGGTACATCTCACCTGAACTTGCATGTCTCTACTACTTCATTGTATGCGAGACCCACTACCACATGGCACTTGCCCACTTTGCCACAATATTTATCCTCCAGGCAACTTCATTTTGTAGGCTTGCACCCACCGTCCATCTCGCCATGTGGCATAATCTCGTTCACTGCCTCTGTACCTAAGTTGCAGGCTTGCACCCACCGTCCATCTCGCCATGTGGCACAATCTCGTTCACTGCCTCTGTACCTACCATGTCATCACTTTTGTACTTTGATCTAAAATTTGTGATGTCATCGCCCAGCTGGCATCCATGTTTGATGCACGGGGCCCTCTAAGCAATTCCTGCCTTTAAAAGGCGGTCATAAAGACAACTAACCTTTTGTGTGTTGAAGTATTAAAGTAACATAATAGTCCCACTCTTATTACATGTGGGATAAAGGCTTGAGACTTCATTTTTTGTGTTTAAATGTTGTGGCTTGTCTTTGTCCATTTGCATTGGCTACGGGCTCTTTAAGGTATGGATTTTCCTTTTAATTGCCTAGGCTGAGTTCTTTTTATGTTGTACCCTTGTTACTCTTCTTCATTCAGTGTGGGTTGCTAAAGATGCCTCCCCTAGTTTTGCATGAGTTTCTACTTTCCTAGCATGAATTCTTGTCTTCTTAACTTTGTGTGAGTGACCCAGCAATTTTACTTTTATTATTGTTGACTCCAACTTTGGTATGGGTTAAATGAAATGCATTCAGGTTTCATAGCAATCTTATGCTCCAATCCTTTCCTTGTTTGATTGTAGCTTTGCTCCTTTGTTTGCATTGCTCTGATGACTCATGACTTTTCTTGTTTTGTTTGTGCATTTCTTTCTTTAAATAGTGGCTTATTACTTGCAATCATCTATGTGGTCTCTCTTACATGCAGGTGTCCTTCCCTTTTGTTTCATTTGGCATCTTCTATGTGCTAGATACTCTATTTTTGGCATGAATCTCCCTTCAATGTGGGCGTCTTTCTTTTATCTCTACTACTCCTTGAACTCTAAATGCTTTCCTCAATTACATGGGACCCCTACCTTTACCTACAAGCATTAGCTTTCCTCCTTGTTGAGAGCCTCTTCTTTGGTCACAACGTGGGCTTATTTGATCGGCTTCCTATTCTATGGCATAAGGGTCTCCTTTTTTTATACATGGGTAGAGCTCTTTGTATGAGGCTTTGGCTCTTAGAATTCCTTGCCTCTTTAGATGTCCTCTTCATTATGGGTAGCTTTCTTCATCATGGTCTATTATTTTTTTAATATTGTTGCCTTTTTCCTAAGCTGCCCTAGCTCCTCACGTGATCAGCAAGAAAGGCAACTCTTCCTTTAACTTTAAACTATGGCTGTGCTCTCCAACATTGCATTGCTTCCTTTGGTCAGTGTGTAACTTATCTTTAGTCAAATTACTTGCCACAGGCATATCATGCAAATGTCTTGGGATTGGCATTCAAACACTTCATCATCATAGTCTTCTTCATTAAAGAACGCCATACTAGCCATCAAATCAACAGATCTGAATCTCTCATCTAAATGATCCACAGACACATTGTGTTCTACCATTCCAACTGAAGATGGAGAAGAAGCATCAAAATTGTTAGCTTCCAAAAATAGGGGAGAAGTACTTGGTATGCACACTTGAAACTTTCTTTGTTAACGTGTGCCACTTCTTCCTTTTCCTGCTCTAGTGTATACACTTTTGGAGCTTTGGCAACATATGGAGCTTTATCAGCTTTTGACATTACTGTGTGCTCTAAACTCAGCAAATGCTTTCATTGACTTCCCCTGTAACCTCTTTTAAGGTCAGATTCTATCATTTTCATATTAAGTCTAGTTGAGATTTTTGAAGCTATAATTGGTGCACCTTAGTCATCCTTGTATCTTTGGACCAACTTCTAATATACCTCTCATGTCAAGAATCCACCTTAGTGCTTAGAAAGGATATCATTTCTTCAATTATATTAGCCCAATAATATTTTGTAAAAGAAAACTTACATAATATATCCAACCAAAAACTTGCTATATGGATCAATCCCTCTTTTATTACTTGTCCAGAACCTTACCTTCATTAATTTTTATAGGAATAGATGATACCTTTAATTGTTGTAAGGAATTGGGTGCAAAGTAAATATTGGATTTGATGATGGATCTGGATCTAACACAACAAAAGAATCCTTCAGAGGCTTCTAAGAAAAAGTAGTGGACAACCAAAATTCAGCTTGCTCCCTCCTTTTGACCATGATTTTTGACCGAGAGCCCTGGAATGAGATCATCAAAGAGCGAAGAAGGACCCTTCTATAGGTAAAAGGTTGAACTTTAAAATTCCATATGTACCTCAGAGTAGTTAAATGACTATAACCAATTATAATACTTTGGAAACCTTTGAAACTTGCAATTCTAATCATATTGAGACAAATTAGTCGGGCCCCAAAGCAGGTCCGGCTAAAAAAAAAATTGAACTCAAACACCTAAGATGCCAAACTGATCCATAGAACATCTAATATTGACTTGACAAAGAATCAATCAGTTCACATCACTTTTTCAACCTTTTTAAAACTCATTTCACCTCTTTCTGCAAATTGTCAATTTAGTGCCAGGAGGTCCTTTGACTGGCCTTAAAAATTGACCAAATCACCTAATCAAGCTCTGAAATCTGGCACACTGATTCTTTGTTTTGCACACTTGTACCCTATCAAATCTCATCTCATGAAAAATTCGGAGTCAAAAGATATTCGCTATCAAAGTTGATCTCTCAGAACTACCTACACATAAATATGTTAGAAAACAATATATTGGGTTCAAATTTGTCTTTGAAAACTAAGTAGACGGACACTTGGGAGAATGAAAACTAGGACATTGGTTTTCTATCATGAGGACATTATAAATCTACATTTTGGGCTCATGACAAATAACAGGATGCAAATGGTGATCAGTCAAAGTAGGCTACTTAAATTTGCAGACTGGAAACAATGTCAGAAAAGCGATTTTTGCACATGAAAATGACCTGTAAAAATGTGCAAATAGATTCATCAAGACTTTAAAACTGGCACACTTGGAGTATTTTTAGAGAAAAACATAGTGCTGCAATCCATTTGACCTAGGAAATCATAGATTAGGAGATATAACATCATGAACAGGGGTATCGATCAATCTACACTTCTTGACACCAGTAAGAAGATAGAAATTGCGTTTGGAATCATGTTTAAAAACTGATCAAATGGATTTTTCATGAGCTGAAACTTGAAACATAACAATTCTCTAACCTTTACAATACAACACAAAAGGAATTTCATCATTTGGGTCAACTGGGTCAAAATTATAACTCGTCAAATAAGGCTTGCTAGAATTTTGCACAATTACACAAATGCACAAAACAGTAAATGACCAAATTTGAGGGATTCAAAACCTAGTCAAACGAATTTGAAATAACTTGAAATTTGAAATATATGCTCTCAAGTATGGACACTAGACACTCCCAAAGTGGAAAATTAGAAAACATTTTTGGGTTCGAGATATTCAGATGCAAACATGGCCTCCTCTCGCTGTTTGACACTTGGGGTAAAATGCAGATTTGGGATTTTCTCAAAACAAGACTTCACAAAATGACTCATAATGATACTTTAACTTCACGGAACACTTAGACACATTGAATTCAAGGTGTTAGAAGCATTGAACACCTCTTGGGGCTCAAAAGTACAGCCAGGTACAATCTCATCAAAAAGCATTTATGGGTTTTGTTTTCTCATTGGTAATCAAAATAGGGAAGGAAATTTTGAGTCCCAACAATGTGAAAAATCATCATAGGACTTACATAGACATCTACTCTATGATTATGGTGTAGGGTTTGAAATTGGGAGTTTTAAAGCACATAGTAAGGTTTATCATAGAAAGGTTGGTGTCAATGAAATACATGGGTGGAAAAGATGAAATCTTATTTATCTCCACACCTAAGGTGGGTGTGTGGATGCAAGATAATTCAATAGGCATTGAAAAAATTGAGGGAACAATTTTCACTCCATTTGTGTGGAGATTCCTAGAACACCAACACCATGAGAGATTTAAACAAGCATGACTGGGGTGGTATTTGCTCAAATTGCTAATAATGACACATGTTTATGGTGTTGACATTAGAAGAATGAAATCCTTGGCCAATTGGGGTCCAACAGATAAAGATGATTTGATGTTGAACATAGTCAATAAGGAACCAAACCCTCATTCTTGAAGGCAAGAGAAATGTTGGCTAGAGTGGCGAGTTAATGAAGCAATGGATGAGTGAATCTACAGAATAATTTTGCATTCCCTTAACCAAGAAAGATAATTTTTGGTTTCCTACATGCTTTATGTATATAACATGAGCTATTAGTTCTCTAATGCTATTTATAGCTTTTTTGTAACAATTTCATCAAATTTAGTTTTAATGATTTGTAGTAGGAGAAGACCTATCTTTGGGTTCCCACATTTTGGATAGTACTTTTAAAATTTCATAATTTTTGGTATGGAGTAGAAGAATTTAGGTGGAAAACTTTGTAGAATCTACAAGATTTGACCCCTAGTTTTGAGTAAGGACAAACTAGGCTTCAGTTTTGATTGCTCTCATTTACAATGGTATTGGTTATGTTTTTGTTGGTGGTGGGTTTTTTATGGTACAAGGATGTGATTATCCCTTGTGGTCCTAAGTTTATACAAAGGCTTATGGTAGTAAAATGATGGGCTTGAGGGTTCATTTTGTCTACATTATTTGAATGTCCTAATGCAAATTTGGGAAGTGGTTGGGTGCATGTCTATGATGGATAGTAAAGTGGGTGACAACTCTAAAGATAAACACCTACAATGGTTATTTAGGTGTTGTTTTTAAAATTTTATATAGGGTCCAAACTGATAGGTATGTTGATGGCTAGAAGCTGATGTAGAATGAGTGATGAAGCTCTATATTGTATCTTACCTTGGGGTGTAATCAATTGTAGTTATGTGTTTCCTTCTTGGTACAATGGTAGTTGTATGATGCAATGTGGTTTAGTTTTGATCTATATTATTAAACTTTTTAAATATTATAAATGTAATTTTGGAAATAAACTCTTGAGAAACATTACTCAAGGAGATGAAATGTAATTTTTTTCATGTTATTAATTACAATCTTAAAACTATCACCCCCCACAAAAAAATTGGGGACCAATTAATTAATTAGTTTTATAAAATTATTACAATAAAATTTGAGAACATCACAAACCATTGGCATTAGCATGTTCTCACTTAGTTCATTTCGGGGAATTTTTTCTCAATTGAAAAGCCCTCTGAAGGTAAATAAAAATAGATTTAGCTAGGTGGAAAGAGTCAAGATTTTAAATGAATAGTCCTTCTCTATTAATTAAAATATTAAAGTTACATATTGACAAAAAAGGGTTGGGGGATACAAGATCAACCCGCGAAATTTTACATGACACAAAAGCCAGAAAGCTTATAAATTATTCATTAAAAAATAGTAATAATAGCCTCAATTTGCAAGAGCAGTGCCAACTGAGGGAGGAGGATCATAGTGATCATTTGAACCTAATACATCAATAGGGTTAATAGGTGGGTTAGGTAGAGACTACCAATATTCAACAACTTCTTTCTCTTTTTATTTTTCCTCAATCCTAAGAGGAAATATTGCCAAGGCTAGGTGAGGGAACAACCATTTAGAAGAAGTGACCTTAGGTCACATAAAGACACCATCAAGGGTGGACCAACCAATAGTAGAAACATAAGTAGGAATAGTAGGGGCACTTGGGGACTATCTAGATCTATGACACAGTGGAGAAGTCAAGTGATGATGCTAGCCACTATTGCCACCACCGTGAGATTGACGGAGAGCCTAGGACCAAGGAGTCTAAAAGTAGTAGACAAAAGAAATATGACCTCGGTGATGATCATGAGATAGAGTGTGATCAAGATAACCAAAATCTAGTAGTACTGTGGCTACCATACAGGGGACATTGCTCTAGTGATTAAGAAAATCCTGCAAGTGGGCCACCTTGTTGGCTTATACTTGAATATGCATCATTACATCATTGCATATACATGCTTTAGTATACATAGAAAGATTTCTATCAAGAAATTTGTGAGTGAAAATAACAACATTTCTATCTTTCTAAAGCATGAATATAATCTCCATCCTAAAAGCATACCAAATCTAAGTGTATTTGTAAGGATTCTAGGCCAAACTCCCAACAAAATAATATGCCAAGAAAAATGCTTTAGCCTAAAGGGATTGAAAAATTCATGAATCCAAAGCCAACACTAATGATCTCTTTAATAGAACTAAAATATATTTAGAAAGGTCTTAAGTTACCCACAAAAAGGACATTGAGGATCAAGAACTCCCAAATGCTTAAGTCAAGGACCCAATAGCAAGCCTTGGAAAACAATACACCAAGAAAAATGTGAAACCTTTGGATTAGTGATAGCACTCCAAATAGTGTTAAATATGAGTCTCTAGTTTTGCTAAGACTACAAGTACCAATGCTAGTTGAGAGTATCAACCATAGGAAAATGTGGCACCTACCAGAGGTATCCCAGATCAAGACTACACTTAGAAGAGGAGTACACATATACCATTTCCAGTCCTTCCACCATGGCTTGATAGGTTGAATATCGAGCTTGTGAAGGATGTGTGGGGGCAAAGCAAAGAATGGTAGTTCAAAATTTTTTTGATCTAGATGAGATAGACGAAACTAGACATGCATGTCATCCCAATTTTTTAGGCTCATAGTATCCCAAGAGAAAATATATATAGGTGTATTGATGCCATATTTGGAAAAATGCAGCATATTGGCACCCTTCACCTTAACAAGTGAAATCCTATGAGGAAAAAAAAGGGGAGACCACCAAATTTTATATTGGTTCATATAATTTTTATCCCTAAAACCATCTCTAGCCTAGGTATACTCTCTTATCAAGCCACTTCACTCAAGACACACAAACATAGTTCATTTTCCAAAGGAAATGCACCTAAATGTTCAATTGTGCCTAGGTTCCTAATATATTTTTTAAAATAGAGACAATGTTTGCTTGATGGTGATTTAGGAAACTTGCAAAACTAGTATGTTAGTAGTTTGATATTGTTTTTTGTCTTTGGCCAAGGCAACCTACAAGACCACTCATGAGTAGTGAGGCAAAGGTTCTTTGTCAGGTGTATCCTATATGTAAGGAATAAATCAAAATAAGTTGACTACAAGGCTACATAAAGACAAGTTAGAACTTCAGTCAAGGATTAGATAAAGTCAAATCAGTAATCAAATTTCAAGAACTTTTCATTACTACCCCAAAAAACACTCTACTTTTGTATGATAAAATAAAGCTAGAGATACATCTTGTATGATAAAATGTTATAACCTAGAATAATATAAACCAATATTATGAGATATAAGGCTAGTATTGTACGTGATGAATGACTCTATGGCATGTGATAAAGTGCAAAGGCCACTTTTATCGTATGACATGACACTATGGAGTGGCATGATTAGATGAAAAATATTATTTTATCATCTACATTTATAATTTTTATCACATGAAGATTAGTATTCATACATTAGAAACTTTTCTTTTTTATTGTAGATTTAGAAACTGGTTCTAGCCCCACAATGGGCGCAAAAAAATGTATCAGTAAAAAGTGGTACTTTAATTTGAACTACTAAAACTTCTATAAACCATTATATTTGAGATTGCAACAAATCTAAAAAATAATTAAAATTAGAACCCAGAAGACAACTTACAGAACCCTATCTATAACATGTAAGATCTATGTTATTGATTGCTCTCATATTTCAAATAATGAGACCTTAAAAGGTACATTACAAAATAGGAGATCCAAAGAGGAGTAAGGAAATCAACATGCAAAAGAATCTAAACTAGAATGAGAAACTAAGCTATGATAATGAGATTGATTTTGACCATTTAATTAATCTATTTGAATTAAGATAACATGGAAAACAAAAATAGATTAAAGAAATATGTGATACTAAAATTTTAAAAAGACAAAGTGACATATGTAAAATATAGATCCTTTGAACTAAGGCAAAGGCCTCAATTTATAGACTTGAGAAAATCAGATGAACAATTGATACAAAATCGAGAAATGTTGGAGATGTTTCCATTCTTGATCTGTGTGCTCTCAATTTTAGAAGTTTCCAAAATGTGTGTGCACTTTGAGTGGAGTTTGATTTATTTTATTTTGATTTTATAAATCATAAATATGCGTGCACATTAGTGGGGACTTTATTTATTTAACTAAAGGTGAGATATTATTTTAATTAAATGATAAATAGACTTAGTTGGTAAAACTTTACGATATGAATGATTTGAAGATTATATAATAATCTAATCATGCAAAGTAGAATTTTATGCATGATAAGGTATAGAATAAATTTAATTTAATTATTGTAGAACAAGGGCACCTATTTTACTAGACCATAATTAGGTGATTACATCTATCACTCTTGTGAAAAAAATAGTGACCTACCTTCATAACACATCCCTTGTTCTAAACTAGCTATTGCTTCTTCTATCATGCTTAATGTTTCTCTTATTGTGAGTTTCCCACATACTCTGCACATTATAGACTAAGATGGGGGGTCAGGAAATACACTTGATTAGTTCCTCTTATGTAGTGGATTTAATGTATTTTCCTATTGTAATGCATTTCCCCTATAATGTGTTTGACATAATAATAATTCTATTTTCATCTCACTTCTTCTATATGTTGTCATATTATGTTTTACATGTGTCATTATTTGTAAATGTGCCTTTTTTATTGTTCACTTAGGATAAAAATAATAATAACACTAATTCTTTTGTTTTTCTATAAAGTAACCCAAAAATACTCTTCTTTATAACTCTTATGCACCTTTCCTCCATTGTATTGTAGTGTTACTTCCATTTGGGAATGATTATATTTCAATTTGATGTAATATTACATATATTGTCATACTAACCCTAGAGTTGGTAGATCATTTTCATGCTCTTTTTGACACAGTGCAAGGTAGGAATATCCCCAAAGGAGATGTCCTAGCCCTATAAATACAACCACACAGTGGAAAAACAACAACAAAAAGCAATAACACAAGATCTAATACCAAATCACAACTCTTTATTTATGAAATAACTGTTACATGCAATGTGTCGAGTTGTAAGGCCTTCTCAGTTTTGGCCAAATACAATAATAGTTCTAAAGATGCCTCAAGATCCAATCCAAACCCTAGCTATTCTAGATCCACACACTGGTAGAAACCCCCAAGGAAGATCTCAACTTGTGCTCACAAGCCTGCCAAGCAATCTCCTTGTTTTCCAAGCCACAGCCACTAGCTCTTCTCCAAATTTTTTGTTCCAAGCTCCTCCTCTTCTCCACCATGGATGAATAATGACTAAATACTTCCTCACAACCCCTAATTATACCAATCTAAGCCACAAGTTGGCCTAGAACACAAATTAAATACAAATACATAAATTCAAGGCCACAAGTCAGCCAACAACAATAATTAAATGCCCAAAATTGATGTCTTAGTAAAATTGTTATATCTCCTAGCTCCAAATTAATTAGAACTCATTCTTTGAATAATAGGTATAAATCTAGGCCCTCTTTAATCCTAAAATTTTCATCCTCTAAATCATTTTGGAAAATTAGTTATATGAGCTACAACAGGCACCAAATTGCTAAGCAAGGCCAAGCTCCTCCCAAACCATGTCGAGCAACCAAAGACCATGCCGAGTAACCAAAGACCATGCCAAGTCCCAAGAACATACCAAGATCCAAGGTCGTTTCGAGCTCCATAGAACATGCTAAGCTCCAAGAACATGTTAAGCTCCATAGAACATGTCAAGCTCCAAGACCATGCCGAGCTCCATAGAACATGTCGAGCTCCATGACCATGTCAAGCTCCTAGATCATGTCGAGCTCCCAGAGCATGCCAAGAACCAATCTTTCTTTAACCAAGTATTAGTCCAAGAACCCTCCAAATTAACTACCAAGCCTCCTCCCATGAACTCCAAAGTAGTCACCAAGCAAACCCAAGATGCTCCTGCATCAGACTCCCTAGGTAAATAGAAAAGTGTGTCCCACACTTTGATGCCCAAAGAAAGAGTAACAACCACCTTCATCTTCACCAAAGCCTTCCACCCTGACAAAGATAATAAAACCAATCTACACATCATCCACATCTACATCATTATGTCAAACATTAGAATCTCAACCACCCAATCAACATGCTCACTCCCAGGGACAAACTAAACATAATGCTTCAACATCAAATCCTCATCCACATTAGCAACTAGTGAATCCATACCAATAGAAACAAACTCCATATCAGAAACAATATGTATCTCCTCAACAACATATGCCAAACTCACAATACTAGCAATCTCATTGCTCAAAACAAGATTCTCTCCAACACACAACTCACCATCAACAACAACTCGCTAGTACATTTGACCCCATTTTTTGACCAAAATTTTTGACCATTTATTAAAATGTTTTAGATTGGTCGGAATATGCAAGGAAAAATATCTTTTTTTTTAAATCCATGCTTGTGTTGGTCGAATTTTTGACAACACAGGCTTCATATATTAAAATTTAAAAAAAAAGTGGGAAAAATACATTGTTGCTGAGGACAAAAATGGAGGAAGGGTTTCACAAGCTAGAGGAGGCAAAGGAAAAGGTTTTTGAGAAAGGGGCATCTATGTATAGGGTGTGTGTGGAGATGGGTGTGGTAGCAGAAGTGTTAATGAAATCCTTGCAATCAATGTTGTCGTATGCTAATGAGGAGGCCAAGTTAGGGTTGAAGATGAGAGTGACGGTGTTGGTTAATGAGGATGGGGTATTTTGATAATGCAGGATCTGTTAATTGTTGGTTTTGACATCACTAGTGCAATAATAGAATGGACAATGGTAGAACTCATTCGTAATCTAGATAAAATGGAAAAATTCCAAGGGGAGTTGGAGGAGGTTGTAGGTCATAGTAGAAGAGTGGAGGAATCTGATATTGATCATCTACCTTACCTTCATGCAATGGTGAAAGAAGTGCTTCGACTGTATCCTCCTGGTCCTCTTTTGATCCCTCATAAAGCATCAAGATCTTGTGAAAGATGGGGTTTGTGATCCCCAAAGACACACAAGTATGGGTTAATGTGTGGGCAATTGCAAGGGATCTTGTTGTGTGGAAGGAGCCTTCCAAATTCATGCCAGAGAGGTTTTTGGAGGGAGAGAGAGCTACTATGGACTTTAAGGGACAAGATTTTGAGCTTATACAATTTGGAGTAGGGAGAAGAATATGCCTAGGGCTTCCTTTGGCTGATAATATGCTTTATTTAATTTTGGCGTCGTCGGTTCACTCCTTCGACTGGAATCTTCCTAATGGAATGAGCACAAAGGAACTAGACATGGACTATATATTTAGAGTGGTATTGTGGAAGAGTCAAAATTTGGAAGCAATCCCTCTACGCCTGCAACATCACTTGTATTAGTTCTTCAATATTAAGGTAATTTCTTCAATAGGTTGGATTACAAAGTCTAATATGATAATGTCATTTAGAATGGAGGTGTCATAATAGATTTAGTAAGTTGACTAACTTTCCCTACAATAATTTTATTAGTGTCTAAGGCTCTGAAGTATCAAGAAAAGTAACATTTGCGTACACAACATAGTGAATGAGGGCTACCATTTCTTTCTCAGGTGTCACACCTCTATATCAAGAGAGACATACCCATACAATGTAGACCCTTCCCGCACTCTGCATGGCACTACTTCTATACATATTAATGAATATGAATGCAATATTATAAATAATTTCTGCATGCAACTTCTTACCATTAAATACTTATTTTTGTTTAAATTAATATGATCATAAATGAGTTTGAAATTTGTATTAGAAAGACTTTGAGATTTTTATATGGTTTTTGTAATGTAATATGGGTCTTATTCAATGTTATACCACTTCCCTGAGTGTGTTTCATATTGTTTCAAGGAAATTCAAGGAAATTTGGATTTATTTGTAGCTACAGGTTCTTGTGCTTTGTCTTGATAATAAAACATGTAATTGGACCAGATGGACATTCTAGATTATCTACTTTGAAATGTGAATTTGTTGACATATGGGGTGAAAACCTCTTTTGTATCCTTGGCATACACTGATAATAAATGGCATATTGTTATCTTGATGTCCAAGCCCACAAGTTATGTGGAGTAACAATGGTTGAATATCAAAGTCTCTGAGAGAACCTTGGAGACATTACAACTCATTTATTGGATTTTTATTACTAACTCTTACTTAAGATCCATGTGGAAGGGTTTGGGTTTATCACTAGTCCATAAATATTGTCATGCATAAATGTTAAAATGCCAGTATCATTACTATTAATGAAATATATTTCCATCAGGTTTATAAAACTCTTTATAGAGTCATTTACCAAAAGCTCTCTATTAATAGGCTCCGAAAATACTCTATTAATAGACTTTAAAAATACTAAATTTTCAATAATAAGCATTTATAACTGATGTAGTACAAGGCTAAAAAATCCATTTATTTAGATTCTTTTTTTTTTAATGTTGCTAACTCTTCAAAGCCCTTTATTCATCTAGCTCAATTGCAAATGTTTTTCTCTAGAACACAAACATTTACGTGCTTTAATTCAATGGAAAGTGTTGTATGGGGGATTTCTAAATTTATTCAGGTCAAATGCAAATCAACAACTCTGTGTCAGTCTCTAGCTATAGCATCTACAAGAAAGATGGCTTTGATTTCATTCATGTCATCTGCTATCAATTTTACTGAGAGAGAGAGTATATTATCATCTTGGTGGATCCAAGAATGGGCACAACATCATTTCCCTAGTCCTGAACCCATGCAAGAACAACTTGGCTTGGGTTGCACCCTTTTCTTAAACTGATCTTACTTAGCTTTAGGAATAGATCTTGGTTCCACTCAATATTCTCACCTTTAAACCTCAGATTCCCTTGTTTAATAGATCAATTATTATGATATGAAACAATCAACAATGACAAAATCAAATCAAATTAATTTTCACCTTTATTGTCAATCTTGTCATGTAGATTTTTGTTTAGATTTTAATTTTTTGTTCAGTCTCAATGTTTGAACTCAACATCAGATCATCTTTAAAATGGTACAATTATTAAATGGAAAAAAAATCCTATCCTTTACCTTACGAAGTCATTATCTGTCACACTTTGAAGAAATTTTCCTCCTGTGCTAAAGAAACCCATGCCTAAAGGACTGTATGGAACAATCCCAATCCCCAACTCCCTATGAATGGAATAAAATAAAATAAAATAAATATAAGTAAGCTTGTATTCCTTATCTAAGTTCAAATGGAACAAAGTTTTAAAAAAATATTATTAAAAACTTCAACTTTTGGTATATACTATGAACCCAATTCACAAATATTTATTCTCAGCTCTCTGCAATCTATAAAGTAAACATTGAATCACTGACTATTGAGGTATTATATCATCACAACATTTACCTAGAGGTGGGAATAATTTGGGCCTCAAAATCCCTACTCCAGAGAGACCATTCAAGCTGTAGAACAGTGATTGGATGCACTGCATGGGCCCTACAGATTGTTGAAGCAGAGGCTTCAGACAGACCCACATATTTTATATTTCCCTCTTCTACCAACTTCCTCAGTTCACCCATCTATATAAAAGGAAAACTCATTTGCTTGTTATCAGATTTCTTTTGTTTTGCTAGGCGTTGGTAAGGAGCCAGAGGGATACAATCTTGCCCTCCAAAGCTATACAACCTTGATTATTAGACACATATTTTCTAGTGAAATTAGAGGTTTGAAATTTTGATTTTGTTGTTTTTGAGACAAATTCATTGACTCGTGTTACATTAGCTTCATAAGAACTCATCTCTCATGACAATAAGTTGGAGTAGTATTGCAATTAGTGACCTTCTGGAAAGGCTTAATGCTTCACCTTATGAGCATCATCTAAATGTAATGAGTACTACACGTTCCATTCATTCTTATGAAAAATGAGTTCTTTTGAACCACTATTAAAATAACTTGTGTCAATGTGTTTCACTAGAAAACCACACAGTTGAATCCTTGTAGTAAAATCACAATTTGACTTGCTATAGAAAATATTTCATACTTATCAATCTCAAGAATTGATATGTAAAATATATTTCTCACATCAAATCAAATTCAAGATTCAACTATGTAGTTTTTGGAGAAAAACCATTGCCCAAAATTTTATAAATAAGATTAAAATAAAAAACCTATCATAGTAGTACAGGTTTTGTATCTTAAAACTTACAACGCCATGACAAAATAGTATTTTGGTACAAGGTTAAGGGTTTGGAATCTGAAGACTTACAGTAGCTTCTATGGGTACAGTAATATCCACCCTATGCTGGTAATAAAGATCAATGTAGTCTATATCAAGCCTCTTGAGGCTTGCTTCACAAGCAGCCCTGACATATGTAGGATCTCCCTTCACACCAAATTCTCCATTACTCCAAGTCAATCCAAACTTAGTTGCAATATTCACCTTCTCTCTTATACCTTTCAGAGCCTATTTAGGAAGGAACAATAAAAGCATTATGCATGGTGTTAGAACAATCAAGCTCAGAGAATTAATAGATTAAGAAATAGAAACAGTAAGAGCTCGAAACAAAAAATGCATCTTTTGATCAATCAATGGTTTTAACAAATGCATCTTTTGAGTAATATTGATCACTTTTCAGTGATGGGTTATATAGTTTTTAGCTATGTAAGGATTTGGTACAGTTGATGCTTCCGCAGCTCATAATTATGTTATAATGTTGAATTACTTTTCAGAAGAGTCTTCTAGTGCAGACTAGAAAAGAAATGTTAGAACTTAAGTATAAACACACAAGAGAGCTTGTTAGGTTTGTTTACATGAATGATCCAATGTTTTCCAAGACGACACAAAATAAAATAACATGAATGGTAGAACCATTTTTTAAATTGTAAAGTGAAGCTTCTCGACACCTAACATATAGAAACTATTATCCAAATTTTCTCATCTACATCACCACTTATCAGTTACAGCAGTAATCTTAAACTATATCATAGCAGTAACTAGGATCCAGGCATGCTCAGATCAACATGTATGGTAGTCACAATCAAACATGGATTTCAAGAGTTTTTAAGGAAATGAAAGCATTTCATTTTATTCATGCTGCCTATCCAAGAACCTTGAATGGCACAAAGAAATCTTACTCCTTTTTTCATATATTCTATCTTGGCTATATTTATAAGATGTGTCTGTATAATCTTTTTTCTAACATGAGAAGTCATACAAAATATTTGGAAATACCTTCATCTCTAAGTTACAAGGCATAGAATCATGCTAAATTGCTTTAATCCACCTTAGGTTCAGATTTCTTGATTATGCTTCGCAAATATTGATACATTGTTATCCTCTTTTGTAAATCCAATTTGACATTATTTGATTGATAGTTGCTCTGTATTATGCATTAATGGTAGTCCATGTTCGGAGAATGTAATCCCATCTTTGTTATATGAATAGAGTTCGCATAAGAGATGTTGCTATGGTTTTTATAAAGCAAGTTAATAGCTCTATCTTCTAAATTCTTTCTTATAAATGGACATTTGGATATGGTGATATTAAAGAAGGGTCTATATTGGTCAATATGATTGTGTTTGAACAGACAAGAAAAGGAAGTAATCAAAGCAATTAAGAAACGCATTGCCAATAAGAATCCTAAGATCCAAATTCTTTCTCTGATGGTTAGTATTGAATAATATTATAAATTTCTATATACATTTTGATTTATTTTAAGTTATCATTACTGGGATATTTGGTTGAGTTCTGAGTGCAAAAAATATACTATAGTAAGAATTCATTTATGATTGACTTTGATGGATAACTTTGATTTAATATTTGCCTGGTTATTTTTGCAGCTATTAGAGACACAAAAAATTGTGGTGATATTGTTCACTTGAAAGTTGCCGAGAGAGATGTGCTACATGAAATGGTCAAGATAGTAAAGAAAAAGGTCTGGAAAAAAAGCTTTTGTGTAACCTGCACATGTTTTTCTGGGTTGTAGCTTAAACAATTTTTGGTTTGTGCTCTTAGTGCAAATTTTCAACAGTCCTTTATGTGGGTTTTATTTGTATTTTATTTTGCAGCCTGATTTAAATGTTAGAGAAAAGATCTTGGTCCTACTAGATACATGGCAGGAAGTTTTTGAGGGGGCAAATGGAAGATATCCACAATATTATTCTGCATACCACGAGTTACAGGTAAGGAAAAAAATAAAATGAATCTTAAGGATGTTCAATAAATCTCATGTTTTTCAAGGGCAGGTTGAATATATTTGACTGACTCTGCCAAATGGCAGGGTAAAACATTGACCTTGATATTGACCCTCATTTTTGTTACCTAGATTTGATTTCTAGCTTGCATACTTTAAATGCCATTTGGAAGTAGTGTATATTGTTAAACTATTCTAGGATGCAGTGCAGCAGTGATGTTGGCATAATGACATTAGTTACTAATTAATTTAATGCTGCATGTTCTTAGTTTGAAGTTTTATTTGTCATTTTAGAGCCCAATGGCTCTAGGGCCTTGAGTATGGTAACCTGAGAGAGTGCATAAATTGTTTTTTATTGCATGAATTGTTTGTTATTGCATATTAAAATGTGATTGCCTGCCTCGGTTTGCTACATTTGTAGATGCTTTAAGGCTTTCTAGAAAACAACAATAATTGTGTTACGGTTGCTCAAGTATCTTTTGTAGTCACTCCTCAAAGATCTATTTTAAGTTTTTATCTTAACCAATGGAAGGCATCAACTCCTTATGGAAATTTCCTTTTAGGTGCCTACCAAAAATGGTATCATTCTTCAGAATGATGGGGCTCCTGCACAAGCAACATAATGATCTCTTTATGGGATATATTGGATTTTGCCCAAAAATAACAAGTCCCACAACACAAGTTATTTATAAATAGTATTCTATATATAAAATATGTAATTGCAATTCAATTTAGAGAAACTTGTATCAAGGATTTATGATCATTATACAAATGATATTGAAAACAGAACACTCTAAATTCACTTGTATCCATTTCACTGCATACTTCTAATAGCTGACCATATTAGGAATTCAGTGGAAAAGCTTGATAGGATGCTGGGAGAGTTGAGACTTTTCTCCTCAGCTAAACTCAAGGGCACATAATGAGTGTCCAAGTCATATGGCCCCTTGGGCCACGAGAATGGCAGGACATCTATCATCTTGTAGTTGTCGTATTTAATGACAGAACCAGTACTGGTGCATCTTTCTATCAAACATTTTCAAATTGATCCAAAATATGACGTCTGATGGAAATCAAATAAATAATTATTAATCTTATATTCCTTGTTAAGAGGATCAGAGATATTCTTCCTCAACCAAGGCCAGGGGCATGGAATGAGCCTCTGAGCATAACCCTTAGTCCATCCATCTCACGATTGGCATACTTGACGAGGGACGACCATTACTACTACATCTTCTTAAGAAATTTATATGGAGATTAATATAAGAATACTTGCATACCAGTTACTTTCTATTATATTCTTTATTGCTTTTATACACCAATTCTTTTCTAATTCAAACATGGTAGTTTGATTTCCATGAGGTTTTGCAAATCCTCAAGACCACAAGATAGATTAAGCATCAATAAGTAATTGTGAAAGATCCCCACCCAAACCCGATCCAATTTTTCCATTTTGTTTGGTTTGATGTATGTTTTGGACTCCCAGGAATGGTGATGTTTCTGAGTTTGGCAATTCTGATCTGACTTTGGCTGAGTTCACTTTGATGCTTATTTATGATAACACATTACAAATGATTAAAGGAAATGACTATGCAATGAATCAAAACATGTATAGCTAAATGATATGGAAAAATATGAGTTTATTGTTTACTACTAAGACTAAAAAGAGAGATTACAAACCTATTATCAATCACAAATCAAACTGTAACAATTCAATCCATAGGTTTTAATGCCATATAACCAACATGTATCACATCCAGATGTTAGCTAGCTATTGTAGGCTTTTGTAAACCACTTTGGGACTAGTAAATGACCACTTTAAGGTTTGATATGAAGTATGATCTACAACAGAAATACTGATATTATCCTACACAGGTTTGATATGCAATTTCTAGCCATCATATTCAATGCCACGAATCTAATATGCACTTTCAGCCACTATATCCCTTTAGATATGGTAAGTTTGAATGACACTGTAATTTGATTTTTTAATTTGATTCCAATATTGAAAACTAAGAACTCAAATGACTAGTACATTGTGATCCTGTTATACCAAACATCTCAAACTAGATTACTTGAGCAGATTACAAATTCACACTGAATGATATTTCTCATCAATGCTTTGGCAATATAAATTGCAGAACTAACTATAAAGAAGCAAAGATTGAGTTTCATATTCAATATTAAGGCATTGTTATATCTCAAATCACATGTATAGGAATGAGAAATGTTACAGTTTTGGATCTACATTAGCTCTCCAAGCGATAGGCAGCAAGCCTCTATTTCCCATTGTGACTAGTAATTCAACTATGCTTTTCAAACCTCTGATTTTGTCATCTAGCACCAACCTTAAGAGCCTTCTAGGTGATCTATGTTGTTTAAATCTCTCTCAAATATTGCTTATTTATTTTTTGCTATTGTCAGTCCCAATTGTAGGGACACATTTATTAATTCACCCCTTGTACCATAGTTATCCTGGTATAGCCATGATAGTCAAACAGTGAAGGCTAAACTTCTTTTGAGATTCTCATGCATGGCTCTAAATACATTCTTGTCACATTAAATGAATAGACAACTATTGTTGCTAAGAACACATTTTCGGTCTACTAGTCTTTTGTTTGTTTATGATCCATAGTGTTAGTTTATAGTTAATAAATTATAATATTAGCTTATCCACCACCTATGAGCATCATCTAATTGCAATGTGTGCTAAGTGTTCTATTCATTCTCATGAGAGATGAGTCCTTGTGAACTATTACTCATGAAACATGGGTCAATGAGTTTGACTTAAAATCTACAAAGTTGAATCTGCATAGCAATATCATAATTTGACTTGCTGTGGAAAATATCTCCTACTTACTAATAATATATTGTTGTGTTGGTTACTTAATGGTTGCTTCTTATGGGAAAAATGGTTTTAGAAGCTAAAAAAGTGAAGGCCTTTTGAAAAATAATTGAATATTGTAACTGATATAGAAAATATAAAAACAATATAATATTTGTGAAATTTTATGTTACTTAAAAATGCGATTCTATATTTTTTTCCATTTTTTAATCTTGTACTCCACGTGTTCATCAATGTATCATTAATGGCCTTTAGTTATATAAGCTATAGTCTTCTTCTAATATATGTCCTTTCCCTTTGTAGTCGAGCTGTTGGGTACAAGTTTGGACCGCATCTAAATGAAACTATTCCCCTACTTATTAACTATTGTAAAAGTGCATCTAAAGCTGATGAGGAGCTAAGAGAATATAGCTTGCAGGTGTTAAAAGAGTTTGGTTGTAGAGAAATTATGTATTTTCATCTCACACTATTTTTTAACATTAGTGGTTCCATTTTAAAAGTTCATATCATCTATATTGAAACTATATGTATGTTTTGTGAAATGCATCTTCAGATTTCATTCTTCAAATAGAAAACCCTGATTATTCAAAAATCTATAAATAATCACCTTAAAGATGCAATTTGCAGGCATTGGAGAGTTTTGTCCTATGTTGTGCCAGAGATGTGGTTGTTTATTGTGATACGATTTTGGAAATTGCTCTAGACTACATAAGCTATGATCCAAACTACACTGATAATATGGAAGAAGATACAGAAGAGAGTAATGGAGAGGAGGATGAGTATGTTAAAATTGCTTAATAGAATTATTTGATTAAGAAAATTTAATTTTTGCACAATGGTGTCTTTCATTTTCATGTAATTATGAATTTTATGACCAACATGTGAATACTATTCTGTTGATGTAGAGAGAGTGTTAATGAATATAGCGATGATGAGGATATCAGCTGGAAGGTTCAGAGGGCAGCAGCTAAGTGTTTGTCTGCTATGATAACATCTCATCCAGAAATGCTAGTAAAGCTGTATGAGGAGGCATGTGCTTTGAACCTTTCTCAATTGTTGTTGGGAGATATTTATCATTTTCATAAAAGTTGACTCTATTTGTCCTATACATTTGCCCTATTTTTTGACCTTTTTGTGCCCAATAATTTTGGCTTAGTGTCTGTTCAGATTTTATGGTTTACCTCTAAAGAGTGTCAAGAATGGCCCTTTGTCTTTGTTAGAGTCAAGAGGATACATAAATTCTATTCTCTTGACATAACACTAACCTGCTAATGTTATGCACAAATAGGAATAAATTGAGTTTGAAATGATATATATATCAGTTGTTATCTCATTTCAAAATGTGGTTAGCTTTAGGAATTCTTTTATAAGATGTTATATGAAATGATTGCTAGCTAACACCTGCCAAGGAAACATAACTTGCTTCTTCTCACAGTGAATTCTGCTCAAGGTTTTGGCATTGTGAAGTGTAGCCCAGTTCTTTATGTGCCAATGGCAATACTGAGAATGCTAAGAGATGGCATGGTTACTCTCACTGATGTTATTTCTTAATATATCTATTGCATTTTCCTTGGTTTGTTAAATGGGAAGTAATCTAAGGAGACTTTTATAAATATAAAATGATAGCATTATTTAGACTTGCACAATACACCAAATTTTTCTTTACTTCAAGTGACTTGGAGGGGTGACTTGGTAAGCTGAATCAGCGAGCCGACATGGTGCGTGGACTTGGTGAGTGAACTTAAAGAGTTAAGCCATCTCACAAATTTCAAAAGAAAATATTGACAGTTAATCCAGCAATAAGATGTTGCTCTAACTAAGTGCAAAGAAAAGAAGGTTATTCACGATATTCAAAGAATGAGTTTGATGAGAAAAATAAGTGCAGATATACGAATATGAAGAACATAGAGTAAATCATACAGGCCTCTAGAAATTCAAGAAATAATATAGCTCACAATTAATATTTTATATCTTCTATACATGCTAGGCTGGAATGCTTTTTCCTTTATGGAATTGTTTTTGGGCTTCTACATGCCTTAAAATTATTTTTACCTATTTATGAGGATTCTATGAAGCTCAATAATGAGCCTTTCTTCCTGGAGAGAGAAGTAGCCACGCTTGAGATCTAGTTTGAGATAGTTGATCCATCTTAGCCTGCAACTCTTTCCATAGCATTGTAGACCTATATATATATATATATATATATATATATATATATATATATATATATATATATATATATATATATATATATATATATATATATATATATATATATATATATATATATATATATATATATATATATATATATATATATATATATATATATATATATATATATATATATATATATATATATATATATATATATATATATATATATATATATATATATATATATATATATATATTCTTAAGTTATTTCCCCCAAACATTCATATCAAACATGCACTATTAAGTTGATCAACGAGCTTCCAAACATGCATTGTTAAGTTGATCAAACACTTAGCAGTTGTTTGAAAACTGGATTGTTCTATCATGAACATCTACTACATTGAAAAAAAGTGACACCTAGATCAATAGTGAAGTAGCCACAAAAGACCAATCATTCAATTGATCTACCATACAGCAACTCATGCCTTTAATGTTTGCAAAATGAATTACTCTATCATCAAGAATGAAGTTTTTTTAAAAAACCTATAAACTAACCTACAATCTTTAAGGAATTCAAAAATAAAACTGGACATGATACAATCAGCTTAACATGCTCTTATGCCTATAGCATGTTTCCTTTGACATGATAACTTGTGATGTATTTGGTGTGTGTGTGTATGAAAAATACATAAGAAACAATTGTCATGTTCTAGCATACTCAGACTTAAAACACATTAAAAAGTCTTTATTTTATGTGCCCTGAGCACTCTATACACTTAATTATATCCAGCTATTAATAATGATTTGCCCCTTTTTTGGACTAAATTCTAGTGAGAAACATAAGTAGTCAGAATAACAAGCATTCTTACTGGCAACATATCATCCAATCGTCTTCCTCATAGTCTAGAAATGCTCAAACTCCCTCTACAAGAAACCATTGTATTTATTTATGCCCTCAGATGAGAGACCTTGTAGAAAATGGCCCACCAAACCACACTCACCTCGTACAACAAGGACTATGAGAGAAACACACATAAGAGAGGCTTAAAATTTATATGCTAAAGTTAGGCCATTGACTTAGCAACAAGTTTCACCTAGCTTAGGATTTTTTATTGCCAAGCTTCTAAGATCTTAGTGGCTCACAAGTTTGCAATCAGTGGGATATATTCTTTGTAGACTTCTATGATCTCAGTGGCTACAAATTTACAACATTTGGCATTTAAAATGTTTTTAAAACAAATTTGTTTAAAATCCTTTGTTTCTTGTGGCATGGAAACACAAACTGCCAGTGACGTAAGAGACCTAAAAATGTGTATTACCCTTAGAAATGCTTATTGTCCCATCTATTATGTTTATATATTATATTAATTTTTTACACAGCCATATAGTTTTTTGATGGAGGATTTAGATTACTTATGAATTTGTTTTATAATTTTTTGATGGAGGATTTAGATTACTTATGAATTTGTTTTGTTATCTAATATGAAGCATCAGTTTATATAAATATCTTGTTATTTGAGAGTCAAGAACCTAGAAATACTGAGTTATATCAAAGTTGTTCAAATAATATTTATGTCTTATCTATCTTGTAAGGATCTTGTTGTTGCTCTTGGTTTGCTTCTAGGATTAGTTAGTTGGTTCTTAGGTCATTGTGCTCTCAGATTTGGCCCCATTGACTGTTTGGTCTTGTAGATGTCATTAAAATCTTTAAAGATTTGAATCTTGATGATAAAAACTTAATACTATACATCTCAATTTTGTTTAAATTTCATAATTGAACTAACTACTCGTATGAATCAACACCTATATAAAACTATTTGAATGTTCATAAAGAATTGTAGTTCAAACTCTAGTGTACACCGCTAGTATTTGTGAGGGTGTTGCAATTATCTTGGCCAAAGAGCAATCCATTCTAACCATCTTGAATAATTTGAAGCTAATCTTAGAAAAATTAAGTGGACAATTTAAGGAGTTTTAGGTTTAGGTACTTTGTATAAATAGTAGCAGCATCTCCTATTGACTTGGACCTGGTAACTAGGGTTTAAATTCTTGTCTAATGATCAGACCTATTGGGGTTTCTAATAGTAGATACCCTATGCCTTCCTAGGCTAAATCACCATCTACTCTATTTTGATAAAAGTAAAAAGAAAATGTGCTGACTGTTAAAACTCTTGTAAGATGAGTAAATCATTAACCACATGGATTGGGTGAAAAAATGATTACTTTCCCAAATGGAAGTGTTGTGATGTGTGAATACCCATTGTCACGAAACCTCAAACAAGAAAGTGATAGAAATCTATGGGTGAAAGAGGGAAAAAAATGGTAGTAATACCCATTTTTCTTTTGACAATATACAGAGGTAGTTAAGCCTTTGTCACAAATTCTGAAGGGAGTGCTTAGCATTTGCCAACAGCAGAACCAGGATGGAGATGGGCTTCATGGGATTAAGTGGCAGTATTTAGGCCAGATTGGCTTGTGTTTTCAATTTTTCTACTTTCCTATAGCATCCTCATGTTGAGTCCCTTTTTTAGCAAAAGGAGGGCGGTTACCTTTTTGTTGTCTGGCCAATACCTTGCTCAGGAGTTTGGAACTAGTTTAGAGGTTTTTTTGGCAGAGCCTTTTGCGTTGTAGAGCTTTTGGGCCCAGAATGGAGATGGACTTAATGGGATTAGGTGGTGCTAGCAACAGCAGTGAGATGGAGAGGAAGTGGAATAAACAAGGCCTAGAAAATGAAAGCGATAAAAGCCCAAGCCTTAGTCTTATTCAGGAAGCTTACAAAAATAGCCATGGAAAGCTTACAGCAAAAGCCATGGAAGTGGGCTTCAACTTTCCTTATCGGGCAAGGCTAAGATTTGTAACATTGAAGATGGTGATCAAGTATCTCAGAATTTGGGGACTAGTGGTTGTTCATTGAGTAGCCATGTTGTCAAGGTTGGAAATGTCACTGGATCTCCTGGTAAGAGTTTCTTTTCCACATATAACCCTGAGAAGAAGCCCTCCTTGCTAAGGTTTCATAGTCTTCCCAAGGAAAATATTTAGTGTAGAAGTGAGAATCTTCCATTGAATGGCAAGACTAAAGCTATCACTATGGTAATGATAGGCAAGTAGCCTAGCGACCTTCCTAAAGATAAAGGTATGTTAATGAGAAAAGATTTCCACAATTTATGATAATCATCTGTAAGAATTTCTAGGATTGATTGTGTTTGGATTTTTGCATTAACTTTTTGAATCGCACTTTGTGCTCCATCATCAGAATTTGTCCTTCTCTCTTGCTTTGCTTCATCCTAATGATGATGGATCATCAAAATTTCTTCTTGCATTCTCTTACTTTGCTTCCATCTTCATTAGGATTTTTCCTTGCTTTCTTACTTTGCTTCATCCCGATGATGGATCACAGAGTGTGATTCCAAATATTAATACAAAAATCTAAACACCATCAATCCCAAAAATTATTATAGATAAAGGTATGTCATTCAATTACTTTTTTCAAAAGTGGATCATTTAATGTATTCCTTTTTTCCATTTTGTTTTTCCTAAATCTAACTTCAAGATTAATGAAATTCTCCTAACAATACTAGCCAATTTTTTTTTGGTTTAACTTGTATCTAAAATTTCATGTTCTTTCTCTCAATGATCTATATTGATCTGAATATAATGTTGAGGTTGCAGTACCTACGCCAAACATGGCCATCTAGTGGTTAAATTGGACCAATGCTTTTGCATTGCAATAGCTCGTGGATATGAAAAATGAAGAGGAAGAAAGACCTGCCAAGAGGAAATTTGACTGGTTGGTAACATCTAGTGTAAAGTCCATTCCACATGCAGATGCTTTTAAATCAAGAAAGAGAAGTCTAATTGCTTCTCAAGTAGTTAGTTATTCCCCAAATTTTAGTTCTTATCTTGTGGCAACTCTTATTCTTACTTGCCAATGATAATCTAATCTCCTTCAAGTTGAATAAATTGATTTCACCTATAGATTGTTGTAGTGATATTCTTGCATCAAATCCATTTAGTTCTATCTCCTTGCTTTCTCTCCCTCTCTATATGTGTAAAAGTTAATTATTCATTTTCTTTAAGTTAATCTCGCGATGAATAAACATAGTACAATTTCATTCTTGAAAGACTTTTGTATTGCTTACTACCTTAGAACAATATTTGAAGAATCATTTAGAGATGCTAATGCCCTTGCTAAAAAATCTCTATGATTACTGAAAATTCTTGATTGGATCTCATACTTTCAACTCTTTAATGAACCTAGACCAGCCAGTTGTGCGATGCCTTCTTCCCTTTATCTTCAAAGGATAGCTCAGTATCATATTTTACTACCCCAACCTACAAGTTAGTTTTCAATGTTTACCTAAGCTTCTAGTTTTCTTTGGCTAAAAACACCATCCTTCATTGAAGAAGTAGTTAGTCAAGATTAAGAAACAAGAAGATTTCCACAATCCATATGAAATTGCCAAATTTTATGCTTCTAAATTCAATTGATGCTTTCTTTCTCTTATTCGGATGTTTGATGAGAGAATGTAGTCTAAAAAGTTGATGCAAAATAAAACACACAATCAAATCCTAAAACATAAAATTTGATATTCTAGATTCATCAGTCTAGGACAAGAAACTCATTTCATTACTATATGAATCTGTATAAACAACATCCATGATAGCATAAACTTTTATACATCCATGATAGCATAAAATTTCATGTTCTAATAAAATATGATTCACAATACTTTGGTAAATATCACTATAAAGATTCCACATGCCTTCTTACAACCATTAGGAGCATATTCCTACAATATTCCTTTGCAGGAGAAGGATGTCTTAGACAAGGTTTTTAGGGTTGTAAATGTATCTAGAGGGGAGCAATGCATCTACTGGCTACATAGCTATGAAACCTTGCTTTTTCAAGCCTGCCCAGGATGTACAAATTTTTAGCACAATTGGAAGAGATATTTTTTGGTAGTGGAGCCAAAAAGACAAGGATAATAAAATGTGTATCATCTAATATCTCACTGAGAAACTAACTTCAATAGATTGTTGATATTTTGATTAAGAAGAAGCTAAACAAGGAAACATTAAACTGACAGAAGAAGCAATCCTTGAACTCTGCAAATGTTTTGAAGATTAAACCATGTATATTCAGCACGATGAGAATTAGATATGATATTATTGGTGTCAATGCATATTGCTTAGAGGAAATGGTTCTTCTATCAGAACTAATGGTCTTACTATTAGACAAAGGCCATCAGGGAGATGGGTTGCAGAGATAGAAGACAACATTAAAAAGATCAGTCTGTTGGGCACCTTTGACACTGCAAAGGGTGAAGCAGCCTACCTTTTGAGGGGCAAAGAGATTGCCAGGATGCTCCTCCTCAGGTTCAAGGATGCTTGTGCCAGAAACAAGAATATCAACTCTAATTCAAGTCCCAATTTTCTCTCTGATTCTGAGCCAAATTGTCTCAGGAATCATTTCATACAGTCAAAAATCAAGCTGGGAACATAGTATCTCAACTCTAATGCCCATGTCCAAAATTTTGAACTTACCTTTAGAGAAGTCCTCTTGCATTGGAAGTAGGATTTCCAGCCTAAAAAATGTGCACATTACTCCAAGTAATTCCATGGGTGAGGGGAATTTTGAAGGTAAAGACAATGACTCAACTAGTTTTTCTCACAACTCTGTACAACAGAGACATAGTAATGGTGAAAGACAATGGTTGTAAACGTTAGTGAACCATAATTTGGTAAACTTTTAGTTTTCCATCCCCTGTCTCTCTTCTATTTAAAAATGTTCTTTGTTTTGATTTATAGTTCCAATGTGCAATGATATTCAATATTCTTGGTTCATGGTTAAAGTGTTTGACAGTGAAAACTTGTAGTGACCAATCAAGTATATGTCATGACTCTAGACAAGTTCTTTTTATAATTTAGGCATTGTGTATGAACCATTATCATTTTGTCCTCTATAAGTTTAAATAGCTCTTTCTTCTATTATCTAAGCCACGTATTGTGTCTAACCTATTATTGTTTTGTGCTTTATAAGTTGAAATAGTTCTTTCTCCTCTATATAATCTTGTGTTTACACATTTGCTTTATATTTTTAATATCGTGTTAAATAAGCCTATCAAAATAGGGTCACCCTATTCCATCCCATACCCTACTTTGACATAAAATCTTGGCATATTATTAATGGGTCTTTATGGCACTCAAAGGTTTGCATAATTAAATTGGAAAGAGATGTAATACCTCCATCCCACTTATTGGATTCTTCAATCAAAGAGATGTCCATTCTCTACTCCTCCCATTTTAATTATAGTTTTAGTTTTGTAACTTGACATTGTGAGTCACATATGTGAAATTTTGAGTGAATGATGTTGAAAATTGTTCATTGGAAATACAGGCACAACCCTGATGGAATGGAATACAGAAGAAACTAAAAGAAGAGATCAAAGAAAGAAAATGAAGAGATGAAGATGATGAGCTTAGCATACATTTTTTCCTTTTTAAATCCTAGTTGTATAGGTATGCTTGCCTGTTAGTTTAGTTAAATACAAACACAATTTATTAGCAAATATTTTCCTCATAACATAATACACAGTGTTTAATCATTGAAAGATAATGACCAACATCATTTGTGCTCATTACATAAAACAAGGAAAGGATGAGAGTAGATGTAAATGGAGTAGGTCGTGTAGACTGCAATGGAGATCCAGCATTTTGGGTCATATCACCAATAGCATTTGGTTGACCATCCTTGCTAGCAATAGGATTCCTACTACTCAGAAGCATCCAAAGTCTTTTTCTTTCCACATCATTAACATTTGAACTTGAAGGTGATGTCAGATTTCCTTGTGCTTGTGCTTGCATTAACTGTTGTTGTTGTGGAGTTAGCATTTGAAGTTGGTGGTATTGGTACTGTGGAGAATGAATAAATGATTTTTGTTTCTGTAGAAGACCTTGGCAAAGTTTGTCAAGAACCTAGATACAAACACAGTTGAAAAATAATGAATGTCAAAAAATGTGCTTAAGACTAGAAATACAAAGAAAGTATTTGCTAGTGAAATAATGGATAGCATAAGAACATGAGATCTAAAGTACTATCTAACAACCATCATATAAAATAGCCATTCAGCTTTCCACAAAAGGAAAGTAAATAGATAAGATCGTAGTGCGAGCAGCTACATCATCTACTAATTTCTCCAAACTTCTTAGCTAGTGATTCATTATTTGCACTTATCTAAACAAGTGCTCAATTATTATGTTCATCCCTTTGGATAACTCTAATGATTCCAAACATTGTGAGTACTTCCTAATATTAACTACTTATTTATTAAAACCATTATGCCTTAAGCATGCTTGTTGAACACAATAGTTGTCCTGGTGCCCTGTATACTTCTATTTGTATTTCTATTTGTGTTTCATATATCTATCTTTACTTCAGGCCTAATCTGTATTGTTGTGATGTATGCTTTTCTTTAACTAGAAATCTTCAACATGACCCTTTGTTGATTCTTAAGATATGCACTAATTATTCTTCAAGAATTACATTTGTTTTTCAATTTACCAGGGCATTGGATGAGTCTTGGAAGCACTTTACCTATATTTACATCTCTTTCTTAATGAATTTACTATTTTGGTTTAGTACATAAATTTTTATCTTGCGTAAAACTATTAGTATCTTAAGCTCATTCCTCAGGTCCTGACGTACCTATAGCAGCTACCAAGCTCATCAAATGGTGCAAATATAAGGGAACTAGTGATTGAAGTGAGCTGGGTAATATCTTATGAGTAGGTGATGAATTGTAACTAGTTTGTGCTAGAAGTTTTGGAGATTAGTTAACTTAATTTGAAACAAATCCTATCTGTGAATAGAAAATTTAGATATCATGTTGCATACAGAGAAATCCTTAGCTAGAATATTTCACTGAAGGTCTTTTTTTTTGAGTTTTGGGCCTCATTAGGCCTATTTTCTTGAGAAAGGGGCTAGATCTAAGGCCTTGAGTCCACACATTAGACAATTTGGGGCCTAATGCATTTCTTTCTAGTCCAATTTACAAACTCTATGATGCAGGAGCATCCAGAGTTATAAGGGAAATCTTGTGTCACCCAAAAAAATGTACTTAGACTTAGTTTATGTTTCATGTGTTTTCATTTTTTTATACCCATTTCGGTCAAATAAAGGTTCCAACTCTCACAGCTCCACTATTAGTGTTCTGCGTTAGAGTTTTTAATCACCTTGGGATACGTGTAAATGTCAAAAAAATAGAAGTATGTAATTGAGCCATCATTTTGGTGAACTAGAAGGTGTAAATTGGTTGGATGATTGTCATTTTAATTTAGAGCATTCCAGAAAAAAGAATCAGGTCAAAAGGCCCCACGGTTTGAAAGTTATCGCAATTTTCCAATTTTTGGAGACATCCTAAGAATGCTTCAAAGTCAAGTTAGGGTAATTAAATGACCTTGAATAGAGCCAAAAAAATGGGGCATGAGTGAAGCTTTTCCATAGGGCTATAGAGTGCTTCGAGAGCTTTCCAAAAATGTAAACGGTTTGTCAATCAGAGCTACGATTCAAAAGTTATGCCTCCCAAAAGTTCAGTTATTGTTTCTGGATTCTTCTAATTTTGTGCCAACTTCTAATGAAACTTCTAGAAACTTCTATTTGGTCGGTGGATGCCAACTAGCACTTTCTATAATGTATTCCTAATCCTTAACCCTCTAGGGTCTATTTAAGAACATTTCTGGCATTGTAAAAGGCAGTTAGGAGTGGAGTTTGAGAGAGGGTACTGGGAGAAGAATTTATCTCCAGATTTATGCTATTGTAAGCCCATAGGGCATGTTTTGGAGTCTGTTTCTCTGCACTAAGTGTACTAGCATATTTTTACAGTTAATAAAATTTTCCCTTTCCTGTTGTGTCCATTCTGTGCTTGGGTTTTGTCCCCATCACTCTAGGTCACACATTTCATGGTAGGGCTAATGCATTTAGATCTGGGCCCAATTAGAGGCCCACATGTTTGGATATTGGGGCCAATCATTGAACAATGGGCCACACATTTGGTTTTAAGGCCCTTGCATTTGAAATTGGAATTGTGTGTCTGATTAGAGGGCAGATTTATGTCATGCCTCATCTAAATTAAGGCTTGATTTAGGCCCATATGGTTGATAGAAGCAACTATAAGTTTAATGCAAACTTAGATTTAGGGTCATGGGTCCCAATTAAAGCACTCATTCAACTAGGATCTGACTTGCTTGAAATTTAATTAAATTAGGGCCTGATTTATCCCTTCAAAGATGCATGTTAGTTTATTAATGGCCTCTCTTATCATCGAGCTTAGAGCCTGGATTTGGGATCACCTTGCTGATTAGGATCCACCTTGTAGATTTGAGGCAACATGTTTGGATTGGATTTGGTTTAGGTCCTTGTTTATGATTTTTGTGCCCATATTTGGGTGTTATTTCATGTGGCTAAGGCCTATATGTTTCATGTTTTGGGCCGAGGCCCGCATGTTACCCTTTTGAGGTCAGATCTGTCTCAAACTTACCCTGGTATATGTTCCCAAATTCACGCCCTATATGCTAAAGCCCTTGCCACTTGGATCTAGGCCTAATTAGGCCTGTATGTCAACTATTGGGGCCTAATCAAGCCCATTCTACATTGAATTATGGACTTGTCTAATTAGATCAGGTCCATTCATTAGATCCAGAGGCTGTTTAAATAATTTTCAGGCTCCAATCTCGAGTTTTGAGCTTCATGTTTCATTGTAGGCATGATTATAGGCATCATTATATCTAGTTTAAGCTTGATTTGGTCATATAAGGCCCACGTGTTTCATTACAAAGGGCTTGCTGATTGGTTGATATTATATTGGTCTTTAGGAATGTGCCAACACTCCCATAGGAATCTGGCACCTGAGAGGAATCGGTGGTGGAGAAAAGAGAAGAGCGAGCATTTCCTTAGAAATTTCTATGAGCTAGTATAATAATATGGTTCATTGGTTCAATAGATCTCAAAGTTTGTCATTTTTTCACTTAATCATTATCATAACATAGTTATTGTTCCTCCATATTGGTATCAATTATGAGTTTTGTATGCTTATTATTGCTCAGTCATATGTTGATTGATGTCCTCTTGATTATTTATATTTATTGATACAACTTCTCCTTTTTTGTGTATCATCCTGTTACATAGTAATCATGGACCATCATTGGATATACATATGATCATTGATCAATTATCACTTAGTTTTTGGTCTTCAGAGTAGCTATCATACTTATCAACACTTGGGAACCGGAATACCCATTATGGATTCCTCATTTGCTATTCTGTTATCACTCCATATTGATTTAGTAATTGGTTCATTAACCAAATCACTTCTTCTCATGATGTTGATGTGTATTGACTGCTCTTCAACTTCTTCCATGTATGATGCAGATTGATATCTTAGCTACTAGTGAAAATAGTTCTAAATGATGATTTATCCATAGTTGTGATTCTCTAATATGAGTACTTTCCTTCATCTAGGAATGATTTCTCAATACTAGATGTCATGCTGAGGATCCTTCACCATTTGGTCATGGATAATCTTGTGATGGTTATTGCTTTACAATTTACATGATGACTAGTTTGAAGATGTCATGCTGACTGTCCTTTTGAATGGTTTGCCCATACAACATAAAGTGTTTGATGCTAATGAAAGCCTATATATGAACTACTTGAGCTCCTCATTTCCTCTTGTTGGTAGTTGTAATGATTTGTATGCATCCATAAACAAAATCCACATCAACCTCTGATTGAAGACAACACAATTTATAGTTTAGAAACTATCATGTGTATGCCTATTGCTTGATGAAGATAAATACCAACTTAATTCCTTTATTTTTTCATCTCCTATGCTGCATCTTCTCAACATGAAAACAAAGGTTGTGATGTGTTTGACTATTTGTCATCTAGCGCTGCTGATGTATGTAACTTGATATCTTTCTATTTTAATTTGTTTATTTTTTTAACAATATTAACTAGTTCCTATTGTATTCAGATTGGTGGAGGTTCTTACTCGTCTTTGTATTCAAGTCGTGGCATGGGTGGTGGATACTTAGATGGTTGTGGCTCATCCTATTATTAAACTGTAAGTATAATTGTCAGATTTTCTACTATAAAATTTTAGTCTCTAATAGTAAAGTCTAATCTTTTGTTTGGGAGACCTTACTATGGTTTGAGTAGTAGACTACAGAGATGTCTTAGTATGATGTCTCTTTAACACATCTCTATGGCATACAGATATGTGATCATGAGGGTGCCATAGCCTAGAATAGAATCAGGCTCTGAGAGGCATAACTTAATTTTTTAAAGGAAACATTCTTTTTATATGAGAAGAGGCTCTTGTAGCTTGAGGTGGTTGAATGAGAATCGAAGTGCAAAAATATTATACAAGCTACTAGTTGGTAGCTTGAGAATTTGAAGAGATTCTAGTGGTAGCATTTACTATTTCATAAATTAAAGATATTAATATCTCAGGTGTGGGAAGGCATAGGATGCAAGATGAGTAGCACATTATTGTTTACTTGTATCTAGAACTTTGTTATTTTTGTAGGAATCTTCATAGAATGACTCTTGTAGATAGAGGTTCTATGCATCATCTCCAAGTGCATATTACAAGTACATTTTAGTATTATGGATCTTATGCTGATCTACAAATGTTTGCATGCCTTTCTGGCATTTTTAATGATGGGATGTTGTTAGATCAGCAAGACATATCTAGGTTTGAATTGGTATATGGCAAACTGGAAGATTTCCTTTGTGATTACTGCAAAGTGCTTCATTATGCCCTTGATACTGTCAAAGTCTACCATTAGAAAGAATGTTGGACGGTTTTCTTATAATTGAGATACAAACCAAGTTGGAATAAATGTTTCCATTATGAGATAATTATTGGTTTTTAGATTTGAGGGAAAGGCATGTTAGAGCCTCTACTGTAATGCCCATGTTGCTACGAAACTTAAGTGATTTAATCTAAACTGACTTTTGTTACGTTTAGAATGCATAGTGAACAATAAAGGAGGGGATTGAACCCTCCTTGACACTCACACTTGTTGAGGTCCACTTCAGCAATGGCCCTTCCTATGAAATTACTGTCTAAAACCTTTCTAATGAGATAATGTGTTATGAGCTCTTCATCAATGGGATGGAACGTTAATCCAAGAGGCAGTTGTGCATCACCTATATCATGATTGTAACTAAAGTTAAGAGCCTCTATTATTGAATTCTCTTCCCTATCACCCATATTCATTTCCTTTGCTATTCATGCTTCACATGGGAGTCTTTTTATATGATGATTTATTGTTAATCATGTCCATTCGCTACCAAACAATTCATATTCTACAAATTCGAGATGCTAGAAATTTTGTGGATGTGCAGGCCATTGGAACATACTGTAGGGAGGATGGTGAACTTATTCTCAATTGTCAGACTCAGGCAAGTGATACAAATTGTAGAATCTTAACATATGGTTGTTCAAATTTTGTATTTCCTAAATGATTTCCTTTTAGTGTATAACTTGTTGTGCATAGTTGCCAAGTTTTCTTATTGTATCGGGCATATTAATGAAGAAGCATATTAGTTACTGTCAATATTTTTTAGGCATTCTATAAAATAGTTCACATGCCTTGTGTATGATATGAGATTTTGCATGCATACTGCACTCTCCCATCCGGCTGATGATGGATTACGGAGAGTGATCTAAAATGATGACGCTAAAAAACACACAATCAAATCCAAAATGAACTTGCATTACAAATGGATTTTGGAAATCTGATATTGTTGATTTTGCATGCATGTCTACCAGGACAATCACAAATGCAAAATCTCATATCATACACAAGGCACGTGAACTATTTTATAGAATGCCTAAAAAGAAAATTACACCCAGGAATTGGTAGAAATTTCTACCTTCATTGGTCAAAATTTCTACCTTCAATGGTCAAAATTTTTTACCTTCATTGGTCAAAATTTTTACCTTTAATGGTCAAAAATTTTTACCTTCATTGGTCGAAATTTCTACCTTCAATGGTCAAAATTTTTGACCTTCATTGGTCAAAATTTCTACCTTCAATGGTCAAAATTTTTTACCTTCATTGGTCAAAATTTCTACCTTTCTTGCTCAAGATTTTCTACCTTCTTTGGTCAAAATTTCCACCTTTCTTGGCCAATATTTTCTACCTACATTGGTCAAATTTTCTACCTTTATTGGTCAAAAATTTCTTCCTTTTTTGGTCAAAATTTTGACCAATTCTTGACAAAACTTGCACAATGGCTATGGAAGTTTTTCGACCAAAGTATTTATCAAAATTTTGACTAGAAAATTTCTGACCAATGGGTTGGTCGACTTTGGTCAAATTTTGGTTGAAAAGTGGTTCAAAATTTTGACCAATAATGGTCAAAAAATGGTCTTAGATGTACTAGTGACTGGATCATCCATGACCAAGTGCTTTGCAATTTCCATGTCAGACGCAACCAACTGATCATAAAAACCAATGTCCATCTCAACATCAACATGGTTAGGAATATCTTTAGCAACAACCTCCAGCTACTCTACAAGTTTTTTATTAGACTCCACAAACTAATCAACAAAACCAACCTCAACCTCGCTATGCCATCTTCACTCATGGACAAGTCTTCTAACTAGCCAGACAACTCTCTTTCAAATTGGTAGACTCTAGCTCCACAAACATCCACAAAATTCCTTCCTCACCCCATCCTTAACTTGATTAGCCAAGCTAACTTCAAACTGAGCAACCACCTTCTTAGTTCAATTAGCCAAACTAGTTTCAAACCAAGCAGACATCTTAGAAAAATTCCTCTCCACCACATCATGGAGATTCACACTCATCTCAGGTTTCAATCCTCTTGAAGCCATCTTCCAAGATCTTCAAAAACCCTCTACAAAAAATCCTTCCCACGCTCCTTGTGATAAAACCAAATTGTTTGCAAGTCAAATCACAACCTACCACCTTGCATGAACAATCAGGAACCACATCACAAGTCCAAGACCATGGATATACAATACACAAACTCTCTACAATCATGCCTCAATAGGATCAGTCTTCTATCTTCACATCCATCGATCCATCTGCAAGCTCACTAAAATTGAAAGTTAGAATCACAATCTACCACCTGACAACCAAGAGATCTAGGAATCTAGAAAGAAAATCCACCACTAGATCAAGACCAACTCAGATCTACTTCTCCACCCAAGTCCTGGTGCAAATTGCCTTAGCTTCGACGATCTATCTACACGCTCAAGAAAAACCTTGGCTCTAATACCACCTAATGTAGTGCAAGGTAGGAGAATCCCCAAAGGAGATGGCCTAGCCCCCAGAAATACAACCATGCAATGAAAACACAACAACAAGAAGCAGTAACACAAGATCTAATACCAAATCACAACTCTTTATTTATGAAATAACTATTACATGTAATGTGTCAAGTTGTAAGGCCTTCTCGGTTATGGAAAAATACAATAGAAATTACAATAATAGTTCTACAAGATCCCTCAAGATCCAATCCAAACCCTAGCTAGTCCAGATCCACACTTTGGTAGAAATCCCCAAGGAAGACCTCAACTTGTGCTTGCAAGCCCACCAAGCAATCTCCTTGTTTTCCAAGCCATAGCTACTAGATCTTCTCCAAATTTTCTCTTTCAAGATCCTCCTCTTCTCCACTATGGATGAATAATGACTAAAGACTTCCCCTACAACTCCTACTTATACCAATCTTAGCCACAAGTTAGCCTAGAACACAAATTAAATACAAATACATAAATTAAATGCCACAAGTCAGCTAACAACAATAATTAAATGCCCAAAATCAATGTCTTAGTAAAATTTTGATATCTCCTATCTCTGAATTAATTAGAACTCATGCTTCAAACCATAGGTATAAATATAGGCCCTCTTCAATCCCTAATATTTTTATCCTCTAACTTATTGTGGAAAATTATTTATAAGGCCTACAATAGGCACCAAATTCCTAAGCAAGGTTGAGCTCCTCCCAGACCATGCCAAGCAACCAAAGACCATACCGAGTAACCAAAGACCATGCAAAGTCCCAAGAACATGCCAAGCTCCAAGAACATGCTAAGTTCCATAGAACATACCAAGCTCCAAGATCATGCCAAGTTCCATAGAAATTTTCAAGCTCCAAGACCATGCTAAGCTCCATAAAACATGTCAAGCTCCACGACCATGTCAAGCTCCGTAGAACATGTCGAGCTCCCAAAGCATGTCGAGCTCCTAAAGCATGCTGAGCACCAATCCTTCTTTGACTAGGTACTAGTCCAAGCACCCTCCAAAGTAACTACCAAGCCTCCTCCCATGAACTCCAAAGTAGTCACCAAGCAAACTTAAGATGCTCCTACATCACTTTTTCTCATGTTTGTATTTCTATCAACTTGTCATTTGTTAGGGGCATATCATTGTAGACACGTCTCTAGTGGATGCATGTATGCTTTGTTAAATCCATTACTCTTGTTAAGGAACTTGTAATAAACTAATTTTGGGGTACACACTCTACTCATATTTTTACATTCAAAAACTATTATCGATGTTAATTGACACTTGGATCCCTTATGGACACGCAAATCCTTAAGGCCAATCCCCAAATTTTTTTTTTATCCCTTATGGACATAAAAATAATTAAGGCCTAATCTCTCTTTCAAAAATACTTTTTGGATGTACAACCCTTGAAGGATGGCCCCTAGATGGATCGAATAGTGTTGAACACAAACCCTATTAAACTATCAATGTCATCTTTCATGGCACTTTTCTTTGTGTGGTCCATAGTAAGACATGCAAATCTTACTGGGCATGGTGGTCACACTTTTTTCTCTTTGTGTGATTCATAATAAGATATAAAAGTATTGTTTGGATAAGTAATTACACCCATCCCTCTCTCTCTCTTTATCTCTCTCTTGCTAAAAATATCTCTCATCTTAGGTTTGGATTTGACAAGAACTTAAGTCACTTATGGGCTTGATGTCTCCTTGTCTATTTGGCTTTGATAATACTATCTTATGCACTAGTCTACCTTATCATAAGTATGATCATGTATCATGCTCCAACTATAGTAGGAGCTAAATGTATCATTTCAAAATGTGAGCACTTACTTTTTGTCATTTTGGATATTATTTAAACCTTCCTAGTATGGTTGTTCTCATTGTGACTTGTATTGCACATAATTGCATCTATTATTTAATCTACTTCCTTTCCTTTATTTTTTCTCACATCTCTATGTTTTCTTTAATTTCTATGCACAATCTTTGATTCATTCATTTATTTACCAAATGAAATTCCCCTCTCTCATTGTTGTAAAAGTTGAGGTAGGATTTAATATTAATTCATCCTCCTTTACTTTTCCCTCTCCAATGTGAAAAAATTAACGTAGGATCTAATCTCTATACACGCTCCTCTATTTTCCCCTCGATTAACAAAATTCACCCTTCCCCTATTCTATATGTTGGTTAATTAAAGATTCATATGCCTTATTTATTATTTTTATCGTAGACTTTCACAATTTCCCCAAACTCCTTTAGACTTTATTTCTCATTGCAATAATAGATTTAAATTGGTGTCCACGTAGAATGGATTACTGAGGAGGAACCTATACTTTAGAAAGGTCCATTTCAAGGGCTTTCAAGTCTAATGCATTATTTATTTATTTTTTATTGTCTTATAGAGCCAATTCTTTGAAATTCAAAACCAAAATCACTATAAAAGGGAGTCTTCTCTCCTCATTTTAACATTTACACTTCATCATTTCTTAATTATTACCTTTAGGTCATTATAAATTTAATTTTTTTGAGTAATAAAACATTTTAATCCATCAAGCATTAAAGCAATTCCTTCTATAGATCTAGTTCGTTTCTCTATAGAAAGCAAAAGAGTTAGTCATCAAGGGAGGAAATCTACATTGTTAATTTCTCCTTCATTATCCTATGATCCATGGTTGATGCTTAATGATAGGATTTGATCTATTGCACAAGTAGAGAGATCCTACACTCTTCTTCCATTTTTCAACATACATACAAGCAAGTGGACATCTTTGTGGATATCGAATTTGAATCCATCTATGAAGGTTTGAGAAGCAAGATGAATATTAATATTTATCTTTTTTATAGGATTACTTATTTTATTTATATGATAATTCTCAAATGGGGGCTTCAGCAAGGAAAACCCCATTCCCAAAAAAAATTCCCCTTTTATTGTGTGTAGGTTTAGGTTGGTGAAGTTATAGATTTGAAAAAGAAAATTTAAAAGTGTAGTTTCTGTCATATTTATGAAACCTCTATTTGTGGCCCTCCTAGGTATAGGACACCTAAAAGAAACCCATATTAGGGATAGGTCACCCAAAAGTGACCTATTTCTAAAGCTCTAAGATTTCTACATCTAGGAGTTACAAGTGTGTAGGTTGTGGATCTTAGTTTGTTGTAGTTTCCAATAAAACCTGATAAAGATATTAAAATATGAAAGTCCAACCTCTACTAGCCCACGATTTGAGTTTATATTCTTTCTTTCTCCTCTGTAGAATTATTTTGATACACTAGATCGAATGTCCTTTTTTTTATCATTTCTCAAGTGTCTATTCTACTTTCTTCACATTCATATCACATATCATCACATTAAACAAAAAAGAGAACAAAGAGATCTTAGAATTTGAATTTCCTCTTAAGTGTTAATCTTGTATTAGCACCCCTACATCTATCTAGGTAGTACTGATATGGTTTTCATCTAAAAGGATTCCACATTTTTGGGATCTCCTTACTCTCTTTTCTAAGTGCATAGTATGAAAGTGGTGATCTACCATTGATTACCATTTTCACCTCTATAGTTTTGAAAGGATTACAATGCAAGTTGTGAAAGAGAAAGTAGTCATCTGACTTGCATGTGTTGAACATTATTTTTATTCTTTCTACTTAATTAATATGATCATTTTTCATTCATTAGTTTAAGCATGTATTGTTAGATTCAATACACCTTGTTCTATTTTTTAGATTTTACATTTCCCATGTAATGGGAGTTCCTAGATATGCATTTTTTCATTAACATATTTTATAAAATGAGTTTACAAAACTAGTTTATAAGTTATACTTATTGTAAGCATTAGTTTAATGGTTTTGTTGATAGTTGAGAGGTATGGATAATTAGATGTATTTGAATTTTATGTAGATGTTATTTCCAATTATGTATTATTTTCCCTTTAACAACGATTTGGATCCCTTTTTTTTGCTTGAATTTGATGTCTATTTCCTTTGGATTGGCACATCTCCACCTTGTCATTTTATTTTTCTTATATAGGTGTCATGTTGGATGATGAGAGTTCTCTTTCAGATAAAATTTACCTTGGTTTCAAATGTATCTTGATGGAGCACGAGACCATGATGTAGACTCAAGTAGTTTAAATTATTGTAATGTTAATATATTTCACTGATAATGTGGGACATTGCATACATGTGATATAAAATGAAGTATGATATTTTTTAATTTAATTAATTATTTAGTTGTAGGGCATCTAGGAAATGTGTTTAGCTACACTAGCTAGTCATTTGGGGCAACTATTAAATCTATATGTGAATTGGGTTAGTTATTTTATGTGCAAGAAAATGGGAACACTACTACATTTGGATCCAAATTGCAATGGCAGACCATCGCAATTGCAATGTCTACCCATTGCCCAAGCAAGAGAACCACAAATTGGCTCCCATTGGACAGTTGTTGGACTATTTTTGTCATAAATTACAATGGCAAGGGTATCCATCTTAATAGTGACTGATGACACTATCAAAACTTGGAAGAGGGAAGGGACAAGAGTTCATGTTCATGACATCGTAATTGCAACAGTGTCTTATCATAATTACGATGTCTTACGCTTCCAATCTTTTGTCACAATTGTGATGTCTATGTGATAATTATATTGTGGAAGTGGCATTCATTTTTTGGGAATAGTTATTATAATTACGATGTTGTTATGACAAGTGTGATGTGCAAGTGATAGTTGGTAGTCAAAATAGGTTGTCACAATTGTCACAACTAGTTGATTATTTTTTTTAAATGTTGCTTTTAACACCTAGGTTGCTTCTATTGTTAGAGAGGCTTCAAGCTTTTGCCATCATATGCAAATAGAAGTAAAGCAGGTGAAGAAATATTAGAATGACATGGACCTATGTCTCAAGTTTCTCTTTCGAGAAGGGGCTAGGTGGTATGGACAAATGTGACATTGAAAGGACACCTTCAATGGAACAAAATGTGGTTGCAGAATTGGGTCAACATGGTCTAAGTGAATCAGTTGTAGTTAATAAGAAACCTTAGTTTGGGATCAGATTGTTCATGTGAAGCTGCAAATGATAGACTTGCAAAAGGTTTGGAAGACATTCCAGGTATGCAAGGTACAATGGAGTCTTACCTCAAGTTTTCCTCAACAAGAAATGTTGTTGATTCAACTAGTCATGACAATCCTTTTCCAAGTACAAGATTAGGGTCCCTACATGAAATAGAAATATCACAGGGATTCAAAATGGAAAAGACTTACACAATAGAAGGAAAGCCTACAGAGTGCTAAAAAATGGATGAACTTGTGAATAGGGATAAGGAAGCTACAAATTTTCACAATGCTTTTTGCTCATTCACTCCAGTAAATCAAATGTTGAAGTGTAGAAATTACACACCATCAAATGTTTGATGGGATTATCTTTCCTCAAACTCTAGTGATCACTCATAAAACTCCAAATACTAGGGGAAGGGATATCCATAAGAGATTGATTATTCAGATTCATTGACCTTTGCAGGTGGAATATTATTTGACAAAACTATCACAAATTACTTGGAACTTGTTTGCAAAGCAAGTTCAAGAGCATACTAGATGTTTTCCTATTGAGCAAGAAAGCCCGATTGAGAAGGAGAATATGGGTTATAATACTGCAATGAATAAAATTCAAAAATGATTCAGCTCATTGACTAATAAAAATTTCTCAGTGCCATGAATATTTTGACAGACTCAGTAAAACATAATTCACCCATAGCTACTTCTCCAACTGGAAGTTTCTTTAAAAGGATCATCACCAGATCCACACAAAAAAAACCAAAACTTCAATTCTACGAATCTTGGAGGAAGCTTCTGTAAAGGAAAATCTAAGTGAGTTACAAAATAGATATGGTTCATCAGTCAGAAAGAAGGATTCAAAAGCACCCAATGTAAGAATTGGTAGCAGCTTTGCAATGTTGGAATTACAAATGGGAAACATATACTTCTAAGGGGGGGTTGAATCAAAAGTTCAAACTTCAGCACTTAAAACCCTTTTACCATTCATTAGATGCATGTAATAAATTAAAATGAAATGTAAAGAAAATGTGTCAAATAAGCATACACACATTTGACACCTGATATGATTACCCAGAAACCCTCCAAATGAGAAGGTAAAACTAGGGTGGGGATGACACTCATGATTCTTCACTACTGCAGCAATAAAGTGTCATATGTTAAGGTTACAAAATGTTGACCATGATACATGATCTACCCTGTTAAAGGCTTACAAGAGACTATTAAGTCCCACCCTACTAAAGGATTTTAACACCTTGTTAGAAGTGTGCCTGATCAAAGGACTTTAGAAAATTCAGTTGGAATGTCACCCTATTAAAGGATTTTGCAATGATTGTCAAGTCAACCTTAGTCCAAAGGATTTCATTCTACTAATATAGTTGTTAGAAAGTAATAGCAGAATTTTTGATCTGATGACTTACAACTTTGACTTGCTAGTTTTAGATCACCATTTTGTCCGTCTTAATCCTTTTTGATCTGATTTTCCAATGTTGTGTCTTTGATCCTCTATTTTGTAAATTGATTCTACTATTATTTCACTCTACTAAGTTTCCTTGAATGATCACTAATCAATTAACCCCTTTCCTTCCTTCTAATTTTCACCCACATTACTCTCTTGATTATGGGGCTTCATCTTCCTTATAATGACTTTGGTGGCTTAGGGTTAGGTATGAATCTATGGCTGAGATTCATCATTTTTGTCATTTAACCTTTCCAATTTTCTGATTGGTTGCATGTTGACTGCATAGGGAACCTAGATAGATTCATCTTTATCTTTAATGCTTTGAGATTTATCCATAAATTGGCATAAAAATGGTTTACATTGTTGTTTATCTCATCATAAGCAACTAGATCTAATATGTGTTACTCAACACTTGATAATAGTGATGCTTGGCACATATTGTAGTTTTGTTTCTAGCTCAGCACCTGAATTTCTTGGCATTAACTACTTACTCAGCACTTGAATAACTCGGCACTCATTGCAACTCAGCATTTATACATATTATACTTGGCATGTATTACTAGCTCAGCATGAACTTAGTAAATATCTTAAGTGTGTCGACACTCAATTGTCAAAACCAATCTAAGATCAACAATCTTCCCCTTTGACATGAGTGTCAAAAACACTTAACTGTACATAAAAAATCTAATCTCCTTGAGTATAATACATCCATAACTTGACAAATATACAAAGCTTCAAAAAAATTCAAAATTTTGTAGTAGACTATATACCTCAAAAAATTTATAACTCCCCCTGAGTTAATGTGCATGTTTTGTATCAAAAATATGTTCTTCATGAATTTGTCTTTTGTTGATACTCTGTCTTTAAAAGTATTGATACTCTTTACCTGATAGGCTCTGTGCTCTATTTCTGCTCTTTTGCTATTTGGTCCCCCTTTGGTTTATCTCCCCCTCTTTTTCTATCTTTATTCTCCCCCTTTTTTTGGAATATCTGCCCTTGCATATTTGTTTATCTCCCCCTTTTTAACACTTATGTCAAAAGGTCTATACATTGATTGTGTATTTGTCCAAATATTTCTTGTGGACTTCCATTATAATCTTTAGAGCAGCATCCTAGTTTTCTAATGCAACATCTAATGACTTTATCTGGATTGCTATCTCTACTACAAGGTGAACTAGTCCATCTGATGTTGAAAGATTTGGATCTTTCTTCATCAGGGTCTCTACATATCCTAGTTCCTTGTGGAGTATCTCAATATGAGGGGTAAGGGAGGCTTGGATGTTAGTCAACTTGGCTCTTATGTTAGCCTATTCTATTTTTAGCATAGCTAGTTGACTCTTTGAGTGAAGCAATGAATGGAAGTTCTTCTCACTCTAAGTTGGGTTCTAAGGTAGTTACATACTTGATACTTTGAGATTTCTCTCCAGACTCAGAATTCTATGGCTAGTTTCTTGTGTGAAGAGTGTAGAATCATACAATTTTGTGAACAATGAGAATATATTTTCAAGTAATTTCTTCACTTTCTCAATTTTATTAGCCAATTCAACTTGTGAGAGTGTTATATCACTAGATATCTTCTCATTGACTTTCCCTTGAAATTTTCTTTTAGACCATTCCATAAGTTTGACATTGGTTTCCTGGTCTTCATTATTCACCTATTCCACAATATCTAATAATTCCTCTAATATTGACTTTGATTCATTAGGTTTCGCAAGCTAAAAGCATCTAAAAAGATGTCTTTAATATCTTGTAATGTTTTCCTCTATTTGTACTCTTTTCTAAGTATTTCTTGGTTTTTCTTTCTTTCCAAGGCTGCTTGCATTATGCCTATATGTTCTAGTGTCATGGTTGCATAATCATATTTAGGTATCACTATTTCCTCATCTAGAATTGCATGTCCATAGTGAAATACCTTAGCAAATTTGGATGAGCTAGAGTCTGGTGCTAAAATTTGCAGTGGTATTGCATCAGTGTTCAGCCTCTGAAGGACTTCTGTTGGAGTGTCAGATGTTGGTAAATTTCCCTATGTTTGTATGGATTCTTGCTCCTTCTCCTTTGGTATGTCCTTTTCTTTATTTCTTCCTTGATCAACTATTATCTAACCTACTCCTTGTGTTTGTGTATTAGGTACAAATACATTTGTCTATCCTACTTGTGCTTCAGTAGCCTTCTCTTCTTGAGCAGTTTAAGTTTGTTGTTCAACCATGTCAACTTTGACAGTTGTGTCAACCTTTGTAGATGTATCTACTAGTGTTTGCACTAGAGTTTGCACATGGGTAGCTAAAGGGATGGTAGAAGGTGGTTCTTGTGGATTTATCTTGTCCTCTATTATATCAACTACTACCTTTTGAAGCTCTTCCACACTCACCAATATAGGCTTTTCACACAACTTTTCTTGGAGTGTAGACTAATCTAATATCCTCTTCAAGTCATTTGTAGCTAATGGATTGATATTTTGAGGTGAAGCATCAGGAACATCCTTAACAATAATTGTCTCTATTGATTTGTCTGTGTCATGTGGGGGGCTGACACTTGACACTTGTGTGTCTTGCACACTCTATTCCTTTTGTTGATCCTTAGTCGTTGCCTTGTCTTCATCTTGTCTTTTAGGTTCTTCCCCAATAGTATTTTCTATCCTCTCATCTTCTTTCATATCATCATCATCTTTGTCATCATCCTTGCTATCTTTCTTATCCTCACTCTTTTCATCCTACTTTTCTTTAGAGGGATCAACCTCTTCTAGCTTTATAGTGGTTAACCCATAGATTAATTTCCATATCTGGTTTGATTTCTTAACCACATCATTTATATTTCTTTGTATAATGCTAAAGGCTCTATATTTAGGTGTAAACCTAGTTGCATATTTCTCTACTGCCTTAGCAATTTTTCCTTTTGTTAGCTCTAGCATTACTTGAGCTAATGTTGACTCTCTAATTTGTTTCTCAAGATTTAAACAATAATGCCACTTTTTTCCCAACAATATAAACTTTTGGGTATTGTGTTCACAAACTTAAGTGGAGTATTCTTAAATTTGGACATCATAGCATATATTGACTCTTCCACTAGATTCTTTTCATTTATACTCAGTTTATCAAAATCAATGTTCTTTAACCCTGTCATATCTACATTATCTTTAATATTATCACAAATATTCTCAAGATCATATTTAGGTGCATGAGTTACCACCCTAAACTCACTTGTATCTTCATACTTTGTCTTTTCATCATCTGTTTTAGGTTGAGCAATATATTTCCTTCTTTGTTTCTTTTGCTCATGTTCTCCTTATTCTACCTGCCTTGTTTTCTCCTTAGCATTTTGTGTGGTTGCTCCTATGCTTGCTCTGGTGGTAGGAGCTATAGGCTTTTATAGGATAGGCTTAATAGTTTTCTTTACCTTTGGTTTAGCCTCAGGCTTATCCTTAGCCTTTCTCTTCTTTGGTGTTGATTGGGTTGGTGCCTCTTTGATTTCTTCTTCCTTGGCACCTTCTTCTTCTTGATCCTAACCCATGCCTTGGTTTAAAGCTAAAGGTTATGGTGCTTGTACCTCTTCTTCCTCTTCATTCTCTTCTTCATCTTCTTCTTCTTCATCTCCTACCTCTTCACCAAATTTGGCCTTCATTTTCAATGTAGAGGTTGTTTTTAGTTCCATTTCAACCTTTAACTTTACAACATCATAATTACCAAATATTTTGGCTGATTTTAAAATTTCTTCAGCAAGGAGTGTAGTGATGGCAGCTAAGGCTTCATCCACATTGTTTTCATAGCCTAGAGATCTTAACCATCTAACTCTAGGTACTACAACCTGAATATAAGTGTAATCAATATCAACAAGGAAACATATATCAATGTAGTGTTGTTCTACTAAGGAAACAAGTATCCTCAATCTTTGCTTCATAGACTTCTTAAAGTCTTCAAAATAACTTGTCATAATTGACTCAAAATTCTCTCCCATTTTCTCAATATACTCATTGATTTGGACAGCCATGGATCTGTTTTTCTTCCATCCAATTTTGCCAAAAGAAGGGAATTAATTTTGTACATAGAAAAATATGCATACAAGAATTGATCCAAACTTAAATTGTGCACTTTTTGTCTTTCTGATGGCACCGAGGTTTTCATTTATCTATTGCAATTGAAGTTTTGCAAGATCATAGGTGTGGTCTTTCTTAACAATTTTGTAACCAACATCCACTACTATGCAGGGCACACTGTTTAACCTACTTGATTGGTAGAACTTGTGAGAAATAGCTCTTATAGAAAAATCAAGCAAAGGATCTGTCACTACTACATTTGACATCATTTTTCTACCAAAACTTTTGACAATCAACTAAAAAAGATTAGTTTGGTCAGAATGTAGAAGGCAAAATTTTTTTTTAAAAAAACTAAGCCCCCTGTTGGTCAAAATTTTGACCAACACATGTTGGTTGAAAGGGGGGCTTCGATGTAAAAAATAAATACATTTCATGTTTGTTGTTTTTCGTGTGCATGGGATGTTTTGTTGTTTGTTGTTTTTTGCGCACATGGGATGTTTTGTTGGAGTTAGATACTTGATGCGCCATCATTAGACAAAAAATTGGATGCTCTGGTTCTGCCCTAGCTTGCTCACAGTTGGAGTTGGAAACTTGATATTTTGAAAAGGTGGTGATTGGACTTTTGGAAGTTTAGATTTGGAGATAGCAAGGCCGAATGCATAATGCAAAGTTTCAATTATTTTCTCTTTAGATTCGTTGCCTTTACATCTGCCAAAAGAAATTTCTTATTTTTCATCTCTTTATTATCATTTGTTCCATGATTGTATTCAATGTAGTTGTATAACTTGTACATGGCTATTTCTTTTGAATCCAAGAAATCATTACGTCTAATTCTCTTCCATCATTTTGATGGGTATTTTTTCCTTGTTCTTTCTTTGATGGGCATTTTTTTCCCTTATTCTTTCTTATCTTTTGAACTTGGTAGCAAGTGCAAAGGACCCATTCTTCACTTTCCTTGTATGGTATTGCTTGGCCAGTGATGTGCTCTCCTCAATGAATTCTATGATATTTCATGCTTGAGAATATGCCTCCCTTTGAACAATCCTTAATGGACTATGCATGACATGGAACAATGTTCTCTTCTATGCTAGTTTCCCGATGTCAAAAGTTAAAATTAATCTCTTTTATATATCAAGTTTGGACTTCATTCCTAGAAGCATCAATTCTATTTTTTGGTAGTTTTGTAGAACATCTGTTGTGGACATAATTTACTCCTTACCTACATTGCAAACAACAAAGAAGGAAACATCTGTTTTGTTGGTTTTGCTATCTTAAAACTATTTTAATCCTTTTAAAGCCTTCATATTAGATATGTACATTTCTTGATCACAAGGTTACATACATCATCATGAAATATGGAAAAGAAAAAAATATATTGTTTTTTTTATAATAATTATAGACTATAGAAAGCCATATTTTGGGCATAAAAAGGGCATTGACATTTGACACAGGTTAAGCCTTCTTAGCTTGCCATGCCATTTTAAAAACCTTCAATAAGTTATGTGCCCTATGAACCATTGATCATAGATCTGCTCAATTCCTTCATTAACAACTAGGTGGTATTTTTTGTCATGTCAAATTATGTGATGTTTAATTAGTATTGATCTTGAAACAATTGCAAGAGTAGTGGTTTACAAGAGCTCATCTTTTGTGATTACAAATAGTCCACCTAGCACTCATTGCATCCATGTGATCCTCATACATTTGAAGCATTTGAGATTTATTTGGTGTTGTTGTTGCAAGACCAGTACAAATTTGTTTGCATCTACAGAAAAGAAAGTATGGAGAGTGTGAGGAGAAAATGTTGTAGGTCTAGGAGCTCAAAATGTTGTTAATAAAAAAAATTCGGGTGCCCATAGTTTAAAATTTTATGAAAGGTTCTACAAGGCTTAACAACCATGTTTGAATGCTTCAAGTGGGCTAGAGTTTGGTAGGACAGACTCGAAGCAGAGGAATCTGTCATGGAGTTGACAGCAATAGCATTGGATGTTTTGGATAATCTACACTCCCCATTGGACAGCCAATGACATGTGTGTAATATGTGCAACCCAAAATCATGTTATATAAAAAATTTATATATAAATCAGTAAACTGATTAATTAATATAATATTCTTGTAATCCTATAAAGATATATAGGAGGGATGTGAAATATATATCTTCCTATTAGTTTATTCATTATTGTATTTACATATAAATTGTTATATATAAATATATATAGGAATATCAAATTATATATTATATTGTACAATGAACCCAACCAAACTGATTTTGGGATTGTTTTACCATATTGGCAAAACCAATTTTTGTAAACTAGCAAATCACCATAGAGCAGCTGGATGTTTTGTGACAAAAACCTAGAAAATATAGTTGCATTTATATAGGATGAAGGTTTATTAAAATTTAAAGAGGGAAATATGTAATGTATATAACAGTCCAAGAGATTTGACCAACTAGAGATGAATACAATAAAGAACTGAGGGATAGTAGATTAGATAATATAATAACATTACAACACATGAATAAGAAAGGAAATTAGGAAACTAATGGAATTCTCATCATTCTAGCTTCATCATCACCTTTACAATATATTTTCCTTAACAATATTCCCAAATGAAAACACTAAAAAAATTCCAATTTCTTGTGGCTTGTATCAGATTAGAATGTTAGCATCGCAGTGAGAAAATGTGGTTATCTAAATATAGGAAGAAAATCAGGATAAGATTGTAAGAGCATGATGGCACACTGGGCTGCCTCTATGTTTGATCTTTTTGATTCTTGGATGGTTCATGGTGATCTTGTTGGAATTTTTTCAATGATCACTACCAAATTTAACCTTATTTTTCTACCACAACTGTGTTTCTTTTTCTCTGCTTCATTTTACTAAACATTCCCTATCTACAAAATATTGATTTTGTTTCAATATTAAAATGTATGAGTGTATGTGAATACTTTGCCTATTATCCATAGAAACTGATTGAGAAGCACATGAAGTTTTGACAACTCATGCACCCTTGTGATGCAGAGGATAGAGTGATGGACCCAAGTTAAAACCCAAAAATGAGCAAGATTGTAGGAGTGTTCCTAGTGACCCTTCTAGGTTTTGATAGGCAAGTTCCAAAACTAGTAAACTCTACGATTTTTTAGGGCCTTAATAGGGTTGTTATAGTCTATCTAACATTTTCCCATCAACACCTTTCAGTTTCCATACCCTGCAAGCCAAAATGCATAACTCACCTAAATTTTGTCAAAGCAAAATTGTAATTTCTGTAACAGCAGCAAGACAAAATGGTGGATATCTTTTGGTTTTCACAAATGACATAGTTTCAAACACCCTTTATCTTCATTCAAAACATATGTAAAGCTTGCATGGGCTTCCTTTGGCAAGTATTAAAGATTATTCACAATGACCATGTTTCAACAATGAACCAATAGTGTATTTACAAAGCAACTTATAGAAGTACTCAATCTATGGACTTCAAAACTTGCATATGTTTCTAAAATGTCTTTAATTAGACAAATCCACACTCAATTCCACTCTATGGGTTTCCCAACCCCAAAAGCCCCAATTCATCTATTCAAAACCCTTGTTTCTAGGGTATCACCAATCTCCCACGTACCAAGGTTTCTTGGACTAATTCAAACTACAGACATCTATGTTTTATCACCATAAACATGAATCAACTCTCAAACCCTACGCTCCTTAAGGAAAATCTCTCTCCATATGATTGTCCCCTCCAAATAACCCTTATTTTTACCCTTTTTGTGTATAGTGGCCACCAAATACTTAAGTTAGTGGCTCATTATAGAGTTAGAAGCATTCCTACAAGTTAGAAACCTTCCATTCCATGAAGAATTAGATAGGATTTCATGGAATGACCTTGATTATTTGAAAAAAACTTCAAAATTGTTAACAAATTGCCTGCTACAGCCAGAAATCTATGAATTTGAACAAATGACTTACAAATTTGGATTCAAATATTGGTTTAAGACATCAATAAATGTCTAAGAATATAACACAATTCATTCCAATTCAAAAGATGTGCAAGAAACTCGAAAATTCTTCAACCTACTGTTAAAACCAAGCACTTTTATTCAATTTTTTTCTGAGACAGTTTGTACAATCATATATTTATAGTTTCAAGAGATAGTTAACAACCCCTTTAACTAACTCCAACTCCTTTCACTTCCTATTCCTTCATAAAATTTAAACTATGGAGTTTCCCTCCAGAATGCCCATCTAGCCGTTACATTCAAGATTTGAATTTTCTAAAGCAATAAACTATGTTTTTAAGGGACTTATTAAATGTTTTAAATTATTTAAGGACTTGAGATTATTATGACATCATACTAGACCCTATCACATGAATCCTCTACCTTAGACAACCTCTAGATCCTATTCCATGCCCAATTACAACTTTTCAATATGAAATTCTTTCAAGGCATTATACAATATTATGACTCTTTATGCTTTCAAAGGCCATGATTGGTTGCAAAATGGACCAATTGATACCATGAGATTCTCCATGTCCTCTATGATGACCTGGACCCTCAAGGTACCTATGATGAGCATATGATGCCCCTGCATCACCTTGCCTCTTCAACTAGTTTTATTTTTAGGTAACAAGTAACAAAGTTTCTCTCATTCATTTTCTTATATGTTTCAGCTTAACTTACTTAATGTTCTTAGGATTATTTTGTGTTAAATCTTATTGATACACAATCATTTGGATTGGAATTCTTAGGACTCTAGCTGTAATTATAAAGAGGAATTATTGGAGCTTGCTTTCCTACCTTGAAGTCATTCCACCTTTAGCTCTCAACATTGATGCAGAGACCTAGGTGGACTTTCAGTTATTCAAAATAAGAGGGACTTTCCTAGTGTTCTCATAACACAATCAGGCTTCTGCATAGGATCACTCTCCTTGATCCAATCAAATCCAAACCTTATTAGAGTGCACATACCATTCTCTTGTGCCACTATAGGCTCTACATCTTAGAAATCATCCCATGTCCCTCAAATGGATTCACCAAAAAATCTTGTTCAACAACCATCAAATGCCCACAATGCCTCAATAGGCTCCAATCTTGACTTCACTTCAACTAGGTGTTTTTGTCACCTTCACACATCTCAAAAAAATTCAACTAACCTATTTCCAAGGTTACCAAATTCTCATCTTATTATCTAATACCAAAAACCCACTACAAGCCCTTCACTAGGCCTATTTCCTAATTAGCCCTGCCTAATCAGTTTTTCACACTTTTCTCTCACTTTTCCCAAAACTCTCAAAAAACTAAGACCATATCCAAATACCATTTTGGATTCTACACAAATACTTCAAATTCTAATACTACTCCCTTGGACCAAATGCCCAAACCAACATTGTTGCCCCACAATTAACCCTCTTTTAGCCCTTCTATTACAAAGCAACCACTAATATATCTCATATCACAAACCATTTGACCTCAAATAGAGTTGTCTTGTCATCCAAAACAAATTATTTTCAAATTCATAGGAGATTCCATCAAGTTTTACACACCCAACCAACAAACCCTCCTTCCTAGGTGCCTAAACCAAGGGTTTTACCAAACTCACCTTTTTAAACATTTCATGATCCTTCCAATGGATCCAACAGCTTCATATAGCCCTAACATGACCTTCCTTTTCATAAAATATAATCCTCCTTCAGATGGAACCTCTAGACCTATGATTCCCACAAAATATTTATCAACACTTACCTTGTTGCTTCTAACAAAATGCTACATTTCTAAACTTAGATCTACAAGCATTTGAACCCTCCAAATATAATATTCCTTTATAAACTCTAAGTTAAACACTAAATCCATTTGAGCTTAGATATCTTGATCTCTAATTTCTTTTCCAAAATCATCCTCCAAGGTGGAACTCGCCAATCTGCTCTTCTTATATGCTTATGGAATTGTTTTGGATGTTCCAAAGAATTTCAATATCCAACCTTTATAGATGTTTGAGTCCTAAATTAATGTCCCTTGATGTTAGGCCCAAATGGTCTAAGGATTAAGTTTTTTTAAATTGTACAACCACCATGAGGCCAAACTTGCATAAGCTAATTGATTTCTAATTAAGTGAAATATGATTTCTTCTTTTGACCCTTAGGCTAACCCACTTAGGCCTATTTTTCAACAAATTTCAATTGCAATTATTTCATGGCTGAAATTGTAATGATCTTAGGCTCACAATTTGTTGAGATTTACCCATCTTTTGAGCTCACATGTTCTTGATTGAAGATTGCATTAATATGTTTCAATCTTTTATTCATCTTCATTAGTTGATGCATTAATCACATTAGTCATTGCTATCAAGATTAGTCATGGCATGTTGTTGTCAGCACCTAAGTAACTTTCACCTTGTGACATCTCTTTGAGGCATTTTGCAAATAACTAAGATACATTGTCTATAAATCCACATTTTGCAAACATCTAGGCCTTCTAGAAATTATAGGATCATTTTAGTTACATTTGAAAACATTAATCAACAATTTCCATATGTGCAGATATAAACATTAACTACAACATGTCCAATTTATTTGCAGGTATATTTTCTTTTGAAGAAAGACCACGCCTGACAATATGAACCCAGAACAAAATAATGAGACAATGGCTGCATTGTGGGCTCAGCTTCGAAGAAAACCTAATAAATGTTATTGTCCTTGCAAAAAGTGTAAGGGCTTAAAGAATCGAAAAATTATAATCACAACAGCCTAGAGTCATTGTAGGCAATATGGTCATGTTGAAGGGGACCATGATTTTTGTCCATCATTGAATGTGGATTTCCTACTGGAGAAACATGGAGGTGTGAATATCCAAGTTGAGGATAACACTCCCATGGAAGAAGATGATAATATGCCAAAGGACACGATTGAAGAAGATGGTATTAGGGAAAGTGATTAAGAAGCTCACAATGATGGTACTAGTGAATCTAATAAAAAAGATGAAGATTGTCTTGACATACCTTTACTTGAGAAGGCACACGAGCCCTTATACGAAGGCTCCCAAATAACTCTACTCTTGGCTATAGTGTTGTTGGTGAACTTAAAGGTTATGAATGCTATATCCAATGTAGCAATGTCACGTATGCTAAGGTATGTCATTTTTGTCATATTCAGTGTTAGCATACAATTACTATTCATTATATTAACAATGCATATTTGTTGTTGTAGGTTGATTAGTGAGTTTTTTTTACCACCATCAAACATTTTGCCTCGTTCATACCGAGAATTATCTAACATTATGGATCAGATTGGAATGAAGTATTAGACACTAATGATCACATTCTATATCATAAACAACATGAATTTACAACATAATTCTCTGATTGTCATGTTAGTAGATATTGGTCAGATCAAATAACAAAAAAGTGCCTCACAAGCTTCTTCGATACATTCTCATTATTCCATGTCTTCAATGGTTATTCAAGGGTGCTAGCTTGGCACAATTTATGGATTACCATGCACGCAATAGAAGTCAGGATGACATTATGTGAATGCCTGCCGATGGTTTTGCATTTAAAGAGATAGAAGAAACATGGTCACACTTTACAAAAGAACCTCATAATTTGAAGCTTTCATTGGTGGCAGACGGTGTCAATCCATATGGAGATATGAGATCTGTTTACTCAGTGTGGCCTGTTTTTGTTATTAACAATAACATTCCTCCTTGGATGTCTATAAAGAGGGAGCACATAATGTTGTCAATCATTGTGCCAGGTATTTATTTTATTTTATAGTTATCTAAATTAATTTATAAATAGTGCATGAAAATGGTTATAATAATTACGTAAAGTTTATGTTCATTCAATTGCTAGGTAAATACCAAGTTAAAGATATGAACATGTATATTGAGCCCCTAATTGATGAGTTGTTGAAGTTATGGAATGGCATCACTATGTATGACATCTCTAGACCGATACGACATTGATAATTTCAATTCCATGCAATGCTTATATCAACAATACATGATGCCCCTAGGCTAACTCATTTTTGCGGTATGTTATATTATTAAGATCACATATTTTTGGTCTATTATAGTGCTTACACATTACTATTGAATGCTTAAGTTGCACATGATAATTGTACATGATCCAATTATACATGATCTTTTAGGTCTTCAGACAAAGGAAAAATTTGCATGTCCAATTTGTGGTTCAAAGATGAAATGTCATCATTTGAGAAGTTTAGGAAAGTAGGTGTATATTAGTGAATATCTTTCAAAGTTTGCAACAAATATCCATGTAGATCACATTTGGGATCCCAACTGTAATGACAAATTCAAAGGGGAGTACTTGACGGAGAAAGGTAGATTGAGGAGGGTGAGAGGTAATTATAAGTTTTTTTTTGTAATTTAATAATTCTTATCCATCATCAATATTATAAGTTGTTTCAAACAAGTGTAATTGTCTTCTTTATAGCTGGTTGTGAGTGGGATGCACTACACTTGTATATTGCAAACAATCTTGATTGGATGATAGTATGGATTGAATAGCCTCAAGAAAATGGTCGCTCATTAACATGGGATGGTGTTGCATCATTGGTTAAATAAGCTTATCGTAATTGAGATCCCAATGTTACACCAATGGTACTTGATCTAATATATGACTTAAGAGATACAAAGGTACACATAAGATTACTAATCATGAGACATAAGTTTAATATCAACTCACAGATCAATAAGAAGATTCTTGACATGTTTGAATAATTGCAGGTCAAACACCACAAAGTTATGTACTACCATGGTTATAAATTCTGATGCAGAGCCACACCTTGGAAAGCTTAGGAGGAATACTCACTCAACTGAGTTACTTCAAGGGGCACGACATCAATCAGTCGGGATTGAACTCGAACCAAACTCAAGATTGGATTAATCAGAATATATAAATCTCCATAATTTATCTTCACCCGCACACCAAGATCTTTAACCTGGAATGTCCTCAAAGAAAATATATTTGCACTTTGACAAGAGAGACCAAGATCGAATTGCTGCCAAACTCCATAGTCGATTATCTATATCCTTTCTAAGGCAAAAATTGAAACTTTCTCTATTACCCAAATTCGAATGAATCTCTTACATAGCCAACTGGCTTATTTAAAACTAACTCTCCTTTTCTAATAAAAGGATGAGAAACGTTTTTTTTCATCTTCTATCCAAGAAAAGGATAAGAATCCAAAAACCGCCTACTACCTATTATTGGAATCTGACAATCATGCAGTAGGCCACACGTTTTTCCGTCTTCTATCCAAGAAAAGGATAAGAATCCAAAACTGCCTACTACCTATTATTGGAATCTGACAATCATTAAAACTATTCTAATTTAAAGAATCTACACCCGATCCTAGGTGGCTATATCTGGAGAGCTCATCGAACTACTACTCTAGGTATGCCACCACATGTAGGACGTTTATTGAAAACATTAAATTTAAAATACACAAAACATAAACCTTTCTTATTCTATTTCCCGCTCTACTACTGCAGCAAATTCTACACAAAAAAGTTAGATGAAATGAAGAAAACGTGTGATTCTGAGATAAGTGTTGTCTTCGCAATCACCAATATTTCATCTAGAACTGATATACATCCTCAACAATCTAAAAATTGATACTATGGCATTTTGGATGATATACTTGAGTGCGACTTTAATTCATTCAAAATAGTTCTATTTGTCGTCAAATGGTTCAGGTTATGACTAAATTGAAATGATCCCGATAGGACTATTATTGAACATGATAGTGGATTTACTATGATTAATGCAAGGTCATTTGAGCCAGTCGGAGATGAGCCCTATGTTCTTCCAAGCCAATGTGAGCAAGTGTTTTACTTTGGTGTTCCACACAAACCAAGTTGGTCATTTTTTTTTAGACATGACCCAAGAGGAAGGCTGGTAAAGTATAATGTGATCGAAGAAGAATATATTGAAGAAGCAAAAGAGGAAGTAAATGATTATCAGGAACGACGATTACCCAGTGATGAAGAAGAAGAAGATGGTGATGATTTTGGTCATGCTAACAATAATGGTGATAATGATGATGATGATTCTGATGATGATCATGATCATGGTGATGAAGATGGTGATGATCATGGCAATGATGGTCATGATGGTGATAGTGATCAAGATGATGATGATGGTGATGAAGATGGTGGTGGTGACGACGACTATCAAAGTCACAAGTACAATGATGGTGATGATGATGATGATGATGACATGGATGAAGATCGTGATGATCAATGAAATTTCTAGGTAGGATCAATGTCAACTATGATGGGGTCTTGTATGACCAAATTTTTCTTTCCAAACCATATGTGCACATATAAACATTAAGTAGAACATGTCAAATATTTTTTTAGATATAAACATTAGTTACACTAAATTTTTAACTTAAGACAAATGATTTACATATACTATCCACTTTATTATTAATATTTTTTTTTGGTAAGTTTATTACTTTAATTTTGTTGTTGATTTCTAAGACTTATAAAAAAATTTCATAGGGTGATATGGATGCACCATCTCAGACACCTTCAATAGAGGTAAACATTAATTATTGTAAATTTTAATGTTAATATAGAAACAAATGTCATATTATTATGTTCTTTTCTTTATGGATTTGGAGTTATTTTGATGAAATTATACTAATATTTGATGTCACAAATGATAGGAAAAAGCTAGAATGGTCGTTGATCAAATGTGATCTAAAATACAGGCGTCATATCTACATGACATTGCCCTTAGTACTGACCCTGTATTCATCACCCAAAAAATTAAGAAAAGATACACTGATGAACTTGTTAACATTATCATTGAGGGTGATAGAAGTGAGGAGAAAGAGGCACTGAGAATGGAATTGGACCGTAGAATCCAATCTTTGAAGGTAAGCAGTAATTTGACTAAAGCAGTAATAGAAGTTCAATAGATATTAATATTTTATAGTATCTTATGGATCATGATCTCTAATTTTATGTGTTCTTGTATAGACATATGTGCCAGTTGCGACATTACATGGTGAACATGGTGAGGGTTGTTGTGCAAAACCTTCATGTAAGTAACACTTTGTTTGTTTTGGTCAACATTATAACACTTAACTTATTTTTTGTGGGCATTTCTCGCTAGTATCCCATTTGATCTTTATCCATTGCAAATGTCTTTGCTAATAATATTCTATTCTTCAGCTCATGATGCAGAGTGAACTCCTCCTTCAGTTGGCAGTCCAGTATTGCCTAGTGCATTGTTGGCAACAAGGACCATGCAAACATCCTCGTCTATGCCCACTAGAATTGGTAAAACCTTATTTTTCTATATTTTGTAATGTGTTATTTGTAATGTATTTCTACAAGTTGATGAACAATGAAGTAGCATATCAGTGCTTAAATGATGTCTACAAAAGCTTGCATACACACAAACACATGCATACACACACCATGCATATATACATACATACATATATATACCCACACATAGAGAGACATGAAGATAGGTAGGGAGGTAGTCCAATAGAGAGCAGTACTAGAATTGTCATTTAATTGTCATGATGTTTCAATTGATAGACCAACAAAGAGCAGTACTACTGAAGTTGATCCATTTCCTAGAGCAGTTCGTGTGATTAGCACTGGTTCATATGAAGGGACATTATTGCTGAATAAGAAAACTATTTTTTTGTTAAAAGAACAAAAGCTTCGAGGTCCTTTAATATTGTTATTATTTAAAGTGTAAATTTAGTTTACTTTTACATTACTCATTTTGGACTGATAAATCCTTTATGTTTTTATAAGTAATAATGCTTTCTTTGAACATCTTTTCCATATGACATTGAGACTATTTGGACACACCATACGTAAAAGGTACGTAGTTTCGTATCATTACTACATAATTTTTCTTTTCTTCCATTTATTGTAATATATTAAAGTTATTGATCTAACAATCTATTTGTTTTTACAAAGGTGGAATGTACAAGCTTTGAAATTAAAAAATCAGCCAATTACATCTTTTGAAGAGAAATTTGGGAAAAACATTTTTGACACTGGCCTACTTCTAAAAAGAGAAACAAAGCATATAAAGACTGTGAGGGATCAATATAGAAGGGCTCTTAAGGATAACCCAAAGTACGATCATCCTTCTATGATTCCACTGATAGAGTGGAATGAAATAATAGAAGATGCAAAGGAGAAAAGGCTATGTGAAGATAGAGATAATGAAGTAGCATAGCGCAAAAAGAGGTATGTCATTATAGTATTGAGTACATTGTAATCATGCACTAATTATTGATATTTGTAAATATATAATCTAAGATGTTTGAAATTGTTCATAGATTGCAGGACACATCTGTGGCTACAAAAGTGAGAGTAGAAAAGGTTGGCCAACACAAACTTGGCTCTGGTGGCTATATGAATCTCCAGTCTTGACTTGTAAGTAGAGCAATGAAATTTCATTTTTTTTTTAATATAATGTTGCAAACAGTTTTGTTTAATGAAACCATACATGGAAAACTGATGTTATCAAGCAAAAAATATAGGGCACAGAATTCAATGTGGAGATCACAGATGAAGATAGAAAAATTGCCTTCAAGGAAGGCTATAAAGTTGTGGCTGCATGCCTACACAAAGAATCTGTAGGCCTTGCCCAAGAATCTAGTGCACCAAATGATATCTCATAGGTAAATTGGTCAGATGAAAAGTAAATGAAATTGAATAGTTGAGAAGATTCTTTTTTTTCATTAGTTTTAAACGTAAATTGACTACATAACATTTTACTGCAGCCTTCATATCCTACCACAGAACTTGCTCGTGATGATGGCCATGATGTGCATTATAGTGGTGGAGGTATTAATTTTCTATTGGAAATTAATTATGCAATTATGAATACAATTTAACATGTTCAATTGCAATTTGACATGTATCTTTTTTTCAAATATTTCAAAGGATGTTGAACATCATAATGAAGGAGTGGACCATGTTCCAAGTGTTCAACATGTTGACACGGTGGCAGATCAAAATTTTAATGTACATGATGTAATATTGTCAGGTAAGAAAAATGCATGTTATGTTGTATTCATACTTAATTATAAACTTGTAACAATTAGAAAAAGAAAAAGAGTATGCCAATTTATCCCATTCACTTGTTCTTGCAACAGAGCCCCCTTTAGTGCAGCAGCCTCCTGCTCCTCCAAAGAGAAGAAGCCATCATAGTTTGACATTACATGTGCCAAAAGAGGAGGAGAATGATGCAAATATGGATGCTCTTATGAGCGCTTTTCTTAAGAGAGCTCAGAAAAACAAAAAAAAGAAATGATGTTTTAAAAATCTTCTTTGATAAACCTTGTTGGATAATGAAGGAACTTTGTTTTAAGTAATTATGTATGAATGATGCGTATTAATAGAGATTTTTATTTTATGTTAATGAATATTGTTATGTGTTAATGAAGTCTTGATTAGTATTGTGTATTAATGAATTTTATATCGTAGTAATGAATGTTATGTGATTGTATTGATTGAATGTTATAGTTCATAAATGGATGAATGAATGAATGAAGTATGTAATTAGATGATAATGGGTACTTTAGATTGATGTTAGGGTGAGGGGGGTGAGGCCAAATGAGCTTCCACCTTCACATGGTTGGCCTTGTTAAGTAGAGAATATTATAGTATTCTTGAAACCAAGTGAAGCTCAAACTAAGGACCCTTTTTCATTATGTTCAAGAGGGTCAGACAAGCTAAGGACCCTTTTTATTTTAGTCTAAAAAGTAAGTTTATTCTATTACAACAATATGTATCTTTATTTTCCTATCATATTGATGTCCTCACCAGAATCCAAGGAACTTTAGGAAGTTTATACGTTAACAAAATCCACATCTCTGGCCCATCAAGAATCCAAGGAACTTTAGGAAGTTTATAGGTTAACAAATTCCATGTCTCTTGCCCATCAAGAATCCAAGGAACTTTAGGAAGGCTAGAGGCTAATTGACTTCTCTCCTCTATCCATTCTCTATAATAGCCATTACCAAAATGGAAAAATATAAAGAACAGATCCCAAATTTAAGCATTAGAAAATCGGACCCTTCTCTAGCCCTAGAATCTCACTTATATAATGTGAGATGCAACAAGCTACAGCCTAAGAGAAACTAACAAGTGTACTTTTTAGGAGATAATTACATACACCTATCACAAAATGACAAAAATATGGATAACAGAAGATGCCTAGATCAAACATTCCTTTTAGTGGGTCTACTTCTATTGCATTCTCTATTATTGTTGATTTGGTAACTATTATGATCCCTCTTTGTATGCAACTACCAAGCTAACTAACGATGAAGTTTGTTTTGATGATTGCAAGTTAGTCCCCACCTGTGGGCTTTCACCTTCTTCATCCTGCACAGTGGGAATAACTTCTACTTTTCCCTCTTCTTTGGTTGTATCAGTGTCCTGTGGGCCTGGGTCTACAACTGAAAGTGACTAATCATTCTTTTCTTCTTCTCCCTGTTGGCCTTGTGTAGTGATGGTGTCAATGATTTGGATCTCATCACCCTACACCTCATCACTGTCAATTTATATTTCCTCAAACTGTTCACTAGGAGTTATTTCTACCATCCACTTGTCAAACAGTGTGTCATCTGGCCAAGTGAATTGCAAAATATCACTTTGCCTCTTGACCACATACTTAGCCTCATTATCAATGGTAAAAAAATTCTATTTCAAAGAATCAAAGAATATTTGGGCTTTCACTATTTCTTCAGTTGTTGTGGCCCACCATGCATGCCCTGTTTCATTGGTAACTTGATTCATTCTTAAACAAAATAAATCATCAAGCTCCTTAGCCCATTCATCTTTGTTTTTCAAATTATTTTTCTTATCTAGGGCACAAGGAAACAAACTAAACTTTTAGCTCTTGTACTTATCTAAGTAGCCAACTATTATTCTTTGCAAATGAATTCTCTTATTGTCAAAGTCAGTAAGATCAGAAATAATATCAAAAGTTTTCTTGATTTGATCACAAGAAACTTTTATAATAGAATAACACAAAAATGTCACCTCTTTCCTCCTTCTTACCCACTTATTTACAATAGGCTTCAAAGCCTCATCACTTGCTTTCATTTCATCCCAAATACTGATCACCCTAGCCAACTGATCATAAACTAGTGGCCATTCAATTTTATCCCCAAATATGTAAGAGCCTTTCTTAATCTTTCTTCATATTTCACATTCAATTCCACATGCAAGGCCCACAGTTTATTCTTTTCTTCTTCAAAGTCCTCAGCAGTATAATATTATGGCCTTTGGGGTGTATCTGGTACCTCTATGAAGGGAGTGGATTTAAAAGGTTCAATTGGGGGGTGAGGGTATGTTATTCTTGGTCTTGTGGACCTCCCCATTAGCTTATTCTCAAGCTCAATTCTCCTCTTTACCTCTTTATTGTAGGCATCCACAACTGCCTCATACTTGATCTGTAGCTCAATCATTTCCTTTTCCTCCCTCTCTACAGTAGCCAAGGAAAATTGAGAGTAATCTACATTCATGTGAGCTACCTAGACATGTGAGGTATCGGAAACTCTCCTCACAGTGATACTCCATGTTAGTCCTAAATCATCAAGCTGTGATGGAGCAGCCCTGGATCCTCTTCTCAATGACCACATGACAAGAGCAGCTTGTTCATTACTAATTGTAGTTCCCAAGAATTCTTTTTTATTTGGATCTTTCAATCCCAAATTATTTGACACAGAATTGAAAATCAAGGCATCAGTAATGTCCCAATTGGTCAATAATGAAATATTTGTAGCCTTTACCATCTATCTCCCTTCTTTAGGGGTTATATTCTAGAACTCTTGAATCATTTGTTCCTTCATTCAATTTTGAATGGAGGCTTCATCCATTTTTGGATGCTCTATTTTCATATTCTTACATCTTTCCTCAAAATTGTGCATGTTTTCCCTCCAAGCAAACTGATGGAAAGCCCTAGACTTTACAAAATTTTCGTCAAACAAAAATTACTGACTAGCTTGTTCCAAAATAGGATCCAATTCCCTTCCCCTAAAATCTACTACAGTCAACTCAAAACTTGGCATAGGAGACTCCTGAGGGTTCCCTTCATCAATCTCTACTTGGGTAACAAAAACTCCCCCTTGTGATCCAATTTGTTCAATTTGCTCATCAGTGAGCCACTCCTCCTCAATTCTCATAGGGGTTTGGGAAGGTGAGTAACCCTCATCTTGAGATTCCTCTTCCCTTATTATCCTTCTCCTCTTAGGAGAAGGTTCAGGAGGCCTTTCCTCAAAAATAGCACTAGTGGATGCAACTATCTATTTTCCTTTATCCACCATGGGCCTTTGATTATGAATGATAGTATATCCTAGCTTCCTTTGAACAATTAATGGACATGTCCCTATATTAGGAGTGAAGCCCAATCTCCTCATTATTTCCTTGGCTTTATCTAGAAAAGAATTAATGAAATATTATTTTTTCTTTCATTACCTCCATTATTTCAGGGAATGTATTCATAAGCTTATTAACTTTATCTATAGTAGTTATAGCATTACTAAGAGGACTGTAATCTTCATCAAAACAATTAATAAAATTCAAAACTTTTGAATAGACTCTCCATTTTTCTTTCTTTGTCTCTTGCTCCAGCAGAGAGTACTCATTCCTTATTACATCTTCAAGGAAATAAAACTCATGCTCAACTGGACAAAGCTTGATCCTATGCCTAAGAGCTAGATTAAAGAAACCCTCTGCATCACAAAAATGAGGGTGAGATATAGGCATCTTATACTAGTCCAAAAATTTGTAAAGAGAAACCCATCCTTCCTTGGTTATCACAAACTAGTGGGCTACTGTGCAAGTGGGAAAAATTGATCCCGTCCCTCTTTTGTACAAAAAAGCTTCTTCTACTCCTCCCAATTGCCACAAGAATTCAGCTACTCCTACCTTTAGGGACACCTGGTAAGGTAGTACATGGGGTGTCCCTTTGAATCCATAAATTCTAATAATAGTTGAAACTGAATATGGGATGACATCTCCCCAATTAAGTGAAACCTTCAAATTATGGGGTTTATCCATAGGCCTAACAAGGTGCATTAGTTCCTTAGAGATCCTAGGATTGTCACTCAATACGAGGCACCTTAGTTTGGAGGTGAAGTACCTGTCAAATCTAACAAAACTAGCATTTTCTACTTCCCCAATCATATCTACACTCCATAATTGAACTAGCAATGTGTCTCCTTCTTGTTCTCTATTTAAAACCATTTCTTTACCAAAGTACGTAACACCCTTAAACAAAAACATGTGCATTAGCAGAGAGTAATGGCCCCAAGCCTTTTCCACCTTGCCCTTAGCAATCTCAACCAATCCACTGTGAATCTCATTGGCCAAGTAAGAAGCAAAATCAAAAATTATTTCCACACTGAAAGAGGAGATTTGAGTAATCATATACATGAAACTCATAGGGATAAAATCTTCTTCACCCTCTCCAAACACTCTGCACAGGGTCCTGTATATCTCTACTGCCCTGGCATTGAAGCATGTTTTCTTGAAAGATTCTTTATAGGATGATGTTATTGCTGGTAGGGTTCCAATTCTACCAATGTGGGCCTTCAGTGCACCTTTTCTAACTATATCCTTCTTAGACATATACTCTTTTTCTAAATCTATCAAATTAATGGGCACATGATACCTAATGAGAGGTCCCAAATGAAAAACTTCCTGAATCTCTTCTAGACTGATGGTGATTAGAATTTCACCATCTACTCTTCTCACTACCCTAGTGGCTTGATCATAATTCTTTGCCACGGCCTCAAGGAGATCATAATCCATAAAAACACTGGGGACCACTAGCTTTCCTAGGTCAAAATTCCATATATTGGCATGTGGAGCAAATAGTTTTCTCTCTATAAACCATTTCTTAAACAAATTTAAACCAGTTTGCAAGGTATGAGCATCCCGAACCCAATTACCCTTATTGAACAATCCATCTGCTATCCTCAACTTAGGGTTTAATGAGGTCAACTTCTTAACTTGTACTATTTCAACAGTAGACTTAGGAAGTAACTGAAGCAGATCATCATGTACATTTCTATCCAAATAATTTTCCTGACCTTTAAATCCCTTCTTCGAAGGCATCTTGGATTATGCTTTGTAGTACTAAAAAAACTTATAGAGATGATAGTGTAACTACTTACTTGAATTCAGCTCTCGTTCTCTCTGTATTTCTACAATTTCTACGTGAACCAATTGTTTCACAATCTTGCCAATTTCAGCACGATCTTCTTAGTAATTACTTCTGCTCAGAAAGGCTCAAAATCTTTGTTCACGTAAGGTGGAAATGAGAAAATATTCTGTATTATACTCTTTTTTTCCTCACACGCGAAGCTTTCATGTCTAATTAATACACATAGTGGTACTACCTTCTGCATTTAAATCTATGTCATCAATCTTTGAAAATCCTACGATCAAGGGATGCAGAAAAAGACAACTTGGCATTTCACTTGACAAGTTGGCCAGTCAATCCAATGAAAATTGACCACGTACATAGCTCTGTCCTTGATGGAATTTTTGTCTAGACCCACTAGCGATTGAGGACACATGTCGACAGGTCGCTACTTTGCTATACATAAAGAACGAGCACCTTGCCATAGCGAAGTAGCAATAAGCATTGATTTGATCTTGATCCTATGGATGACATATTACTACATTGCTTTGAAGAATAGTGGTGGGCCCTTATTCGCTACCTTGCTATACATATCCTCCGAGCTATTCTTCATGGTGAGATAGTGACAGTCATTGATTTGAGACCAAATCAAAGGTAGAGAAACTACATAAAGTACCCTAAAGAGTGGTGGGTCCCATACTCGCTATGTCACATAGAGTAAAAAACTTGCAACTTTCCATAGCAAGATAGTGAGGTCTTTTGATTCTAGTTTGATCTTATGATCAAAATCCCTTATATGCTTTATGAATGGGGCGTGGGTCTGGGGCACTAGTGACGTAGGAAAATCTGCACTGCTGGCAACAAGCCAAACCTTTCTTAAATCTTAGTCACCTTTCCATGTTGCTTGAGGTGCCACCATGTGTTCATTTCACAGTGTCTCGCTACATTGCTAACGACAAGATGCCAAAAAAATTTGATAGCGAGGTAGCGAGCTTCAGTGATTTCAACAAAACTTGACACCGAAAGAATAAAAACCAATCAAATCACCATCGCCTTTATTAACTGCTTTTGACAATAACAGTTATTACTCATCATGCCACTTGGACAAAGTACGATTATCAAGAAACATAAAGGTCACCGTGCTCTTTGATTTCATGACTACTCGCTACTTCGCTAACGGTGGAATACTTATTTTTTCCTATAGCGAGGTAGCGAGGCATCGAAAAACTTTTGTTCTAGTGTCATTTTCTGGCTATCTTTTACTGGGTCCATTTTCCTACCTAATGGTACTAACATGGTGTGTGACTAAATTTTTAGCTACAAGACAAATCCCTGACCATCGTCCCTTTATTTTACAGTCTCATTCTTTTAGAATTTTTGGTGCTCGCTACTTTTCTATGCATAAAAAGTGCACATCTTTTTATAGCGAGATAGCGATAACTGTGGATCTTTCCAAATCTGACGATGGGGAACAGGAGAGAAAAGGCTACCCAGGGGGCACAAAATAAAAGGAAAATAGAATATTCACCCAAGTTCCCTTTTCAAAAGATTTCGTGCCCAAAAAATTTTAAAGGACTGAGACGTAGGGTTTTAACAAAAAATTTCAAAGGCTAACAAATGGATGATTAAATCAGAAACCCTAGTCACCACTAATGAATTCCAACCTACTTTTTATACCTGGACAAAGGAAATTTTTTCATGCAAAAAATCATACCAACACAAGTATAATGTTATTTTGTGTCTAGGAACACAACATGCCCTTTTCCTTAAAGAGACTCATCCTCAAAGCTAGTAAAAGTCAAAATGTTAAGTAACACTTTTAATATAGAACTTCACAAATGTATAAAATGGGGCTTCTTTCTTAAAATGTTGGCTCACATGAATGTTTTCCCACAATATTTGAAGTCTTGGCAAACACTTCATAATTGAGTACTAGATCATCTATTGCAATCGCTTTTACCTCACCTTCCAAAATCAAATCGTTATCTTTAGCATCAATTTTGCCTCTTCGGTAGCAATCCTTCCAGGTTTTAATATTACTATACATTATACATTTGTTATTGGGATTTGCTTCTAATTTACTGTGTTCCAACATCTTGCAGACTTGCCTAGGAAGACACCGCGGATCCTTTGTACTACCCCACCAAGGAACACTCAGAACATAGGGTCAAACATGCATGAAAAACTATTTTATTTTGTTTTAAATGGGAGAATTTTTTTGTATTTAATTAGGATTGTTTTTTGGAGATTGCAGTGTGGAAGAGTGTGCTCATTACTTGGAGACAATCAAAACATACGAGAACAAGTCAGCTAATAGTATTATGGAGCGTACTGACAATGACTATCTATCATGAGTATTCTTCATACCTCTGTTGAATAAAAGTTGTGCATTGTTCATGTAGATTCAAAATTTAGAAATATTCATTTCTTTAGCTAGGAATAATAAAGATAAAATGATTGAAAGAAGAAATAGATTTTGAAGAACCTCTTTAAATGAATATAAGACATTTGTGTTAAATTGTTTTGTGTTTTGAATAATTTTTATTGTATTTTTGAATGATCAATGGAAAAGCTTTCTTATATATGCATCCTTGAGTGAGGAGTGCCATTGTATGGGACATGTCTCGTGTCCCTTCATTTCCTTTGCTAATCGCACCTTTTCATTACAAGTCTTCTAACAATGAGATCAATTAGTATAACATTTTTTAATAATGAAGATTGTATCCCTTCATGATCATTTCTAGATGCACCTTTTCCTTGTTAGATTTGCATCCTTTCATTCAATAATTAATTAGCCTTTAGTTATTGATTATAATATTCTCCTGATTAGATGCCAATAGTAATAATCTTACTAGTCAGTGTGCATGAGCTAGTATAATAATATGGTTCATCAGTTCAATAAGTCTTAAAGTTTATCATTTTTTCACTTAATCATTATCATAACATATTGTTGTTCCTCCATATCAGTATCGGTTATGAGTATTGTATGCTTATTATTGCTTAGTCATATGTCGAGTGATATCCTCTTGATTATTTATGTTTATTGATACAACTTCTCCTAATTTGTGTATCATCCTATTACATAGTAATCATGGACCATCATTTTATATACATATGATCATTCATCAATTATCACTTGGTTTTTGGTCTTCATAGTAGCTAGCATACTTATTAGCACGTGGGAACTAGAATACCCATTATGGATTCCTCATTTACTATTTTGTATCACTCCATATTGATTTAGTAATCGGTTCATTAACCAAATCACTTCTTCTTATGATGTTGATGTGTATTAACTGCTCTTCAACTTCTTCCATGTATGATACAAATTGATATCTTAGCTACTAGTGATAATAGTTCTAAATGACGATTTATCCATAGTTGTGATTCTATAATATGATGATTTATCCATAGTTGCAATTTATCCTGATGGTATCTATAGACCATTCAATTGAACTATGTATTTTTTTTAGCCTTCCTCCAGGAGGAGGATTCAATTGAACTATTCATCTAGGATTCCACATTTTGCATGCATGTCTACCAGGGCAATTGCAACTTAAACAAATATATTCTCTCAATATATCTATTTTGTGCATATCTAGCAACCATGGCTTTTGATGACCACATTATGTTCAGGCATCCTGTCAAATAGTTCACATGACTTATCTATGCTTCCATTTTGCAAGCATCTCTCCCAAGGAAAATGCTACTACTTCATCTACACCATCTGAAAAAATCCTTTATGCTTTGATGGATGCCTGTAGCTTATCCCAAAGTTCTCATTCAACAGTTATGAGAAGATCAATCAAGAGGAAATAGTTGAGAGCTTAGAGTGACACAATTTTCAAATGATCATATGAAATGAAATGGGTGTGCGAGTAGAAAGAAACTAGAAAGACATTGTGTATAGATGAAGGCATGAAATGTGTTGGTCTGATTTTTTACATATTAATTTTTCTTAGAATCATGGTAAAAAAATCAGATGTGAGTTCTTTTGTTAGGTCTTAGGGTTTTAGGTTTTGGTCTTATATTTTGATATCTTTTAAGATCTGTGTAAACCCTAGGTCTTGCCATTTAAATCTTATTTTGGCGCGAAAGTCTTAATAGCAGCTGAATATTCTTTCCCACCTATGTCAAGGTCATTGTTGAGTCCTTTTGAAAAATCTTATCCCGCCTTTGGATCTTGTTAGAATCAACAGATGTCATGTACTCGCTATAAAAAGTTACAAAGTTGTTTCCTATAGCAATGTAGCGACCATCGGAGAACTATGTCCTAGTGCTGAAAGTGAAGTCCAGCACCAATAAAATTGTATTAATATGAAGGCATTATGGTCACATGCTATCTCCTAGGATTGTTAGTGTCAGAAAGGATGCACGAGGAGGAATTCGCAAATGGTGTCATCGAAATTGAAGTTTCTCCGGTGACTCACTAAGTCGCCATCGAAAAATCTATGCGACCTATCGGTAGTGACATAGCGAGTGCTCGAATTTTAAAGGAAGCAGCAATTTTTTTTTAAACTAATGTGATCACGAAAATTCCCATGCAAGTTCATAAATATGCATGACCACCTTCTCTAACACTAGTATTAATTAACGAATTTTCAATCAATGTGTTTTTGTTCTCCATCACCAAAGTTTTGACTCTGCCAGAAGTCACTATCTCGCTAGCTGGGAAGTTGGTGTTTTCACCGGTAACGAGGTAGCAACTAGTTAGAGGGTTATGATGTAGTGGAAATTTTAAAAGAGATGGGCCCTAAACAAGTGATTCATCATAAATGAATTGTGCAGATTAAATGACATGGTGGCATTCTACATAGCATTTATAGGCTAAAATTTTTGACTCCGTCGGAGCTCGCTATGTCACTACTGAGAAGTTTGTGTTTTTTGCTGGTAGCGAGGTAGCGACATGCCTGAAAATGACAAACATAGCAGAGTCAAGGAAAAATGATGTCATTAGAAATTAAATAATATATATGTATGCCAGCATGTTAAGCCAGCTCAGTGATAGTAGTATCTTGGACCCACTCACCATGCATAGAACATGTAAATGATTCTAAATAGTAGAGCCTATAGAGTAGAAAACCATTTTTGGTTTTGTTGAAGTTGGGTCAAAGTGGTTTATTCATGTAATTTATACTAGGAATTGGCTAATCCTTAGATTGTGTGAGTAATTTCACTGTGATATTGAGCATTTTGTTGCTTAGTAGTTTCAAACACCAAAAAAATGGATGGTTTTGGAGCACTCAGCATAGACACTTAGCATTTAGTACATCATCATTCAAGATCAAATGGGTGTGTGGGATTATATGCATAGTGAATAATAAAGGAGGGAATTAAACCCTCCTTGAGGCTCACACTTGTGGAGGTCCACTTCAATAATGGCCCTTCCTGTGAAATTTTTGTCTAAAACCTTTCTAATGAGATAATGTGTTATGAGCTCTTCATCAGTGGGATGGAATGTGAATCTAGGAGGTATTTATGCATCACCCATATCAATACTGTAACTAAAGTTAAGAGCCTCTATTATTGAATTCTCTTCCTTATTTCCCATAGAAAATGAAATGAATATGGATTATAGGGAGGAGAATTCAATATAACTTTAGTTATAGTCATGATATGGGTGACGTACAACTGCCTCCTGGATTCACATTCCATCCCACTGATGAAGAGCTCATAACACATTATCTCATTAGAAAGGCTTTAGACAAAAATTTCACAAGAAGGGCCATTGCTAAAGTGGACCTCAACAAGTGTGACCCTAAAAAAAATTTTGACCAAGCATTGGTCAAAATTTTGACCATTGCTTGGATGTTCTCGACCAAACACTGGTCGAAATTTTGACCAATTCTTGGAGTTTCCAATCAAGTATTGGTCAAAATTTTGACCAATGTTTAGTCAAGAACATCCAAGCATTGGTCAAAATTTTGACCAATGCTTGGTAGAATTTGGACCAACATGTTTGACAATTCTCGACCAATGTTTGGTTGAGAACTACCAAGTATTGGTCAAAATTTTGACCAATGTTTGGTCGAGAACTACCAAGTTTTGGTCAAAATTTTGACCAATGTTTGGTCGAGAACTACCAAGCATTTGTCAAAATTTTGACTAATGCTTGGTAGAACTTGGGCCAGCATGTTTGATAGTTTTTTACCAACGTATTGGTCAAAATTTTGACCAACTAGCAGGTTGGTCAAAATTTTGATGAGAAAAACTTTGATGAATGGGTTGGTAAAATTTGGTCAAACTTTGGTCAAAAATTGGGTCAAAATTTTGAACAATTTTGGTCTAAAAATGGCCTCAAAGTGTAATGGTGTCAATGGTCATACCACACTTGTTCCACTTTGCACCTATATTTTTCTCGATGACTTCTTTTGAGTCGCTTCTTAATGTCTTGGGCCAATCTAGGGTTAGATAACCAGTAACCCTATGGACAATCCTTTTTGAAATCTTGATCAATCCACCCTCTAACCATAGACATCCATCATGAATTTTGCTCAAAACTATTTTAATTCATTCATTTTTGAAAACTGTGGGAAAATCTAGGGCATGGGTCAAACCCTTTCTCTCCATAATCTTGAACTCTTCCTTCAAGACTCCATTTTCACACAATTTTTCATGTGTCTGTCTTATTTCCATGTCACTTATGGCTCCTACTTTGCAGTTGTAACATTTCCTCATGGCTTGAACCATTATTAATTTAGGTGGGATCATGGATAATGCAAGCCAGTTGGATCTTATTTATAGGAAACTTCTGGAATAGCTTTGAAATTTGGTTGTTTAACTTCACTTCTAACTTATTGAATATTGAACGCTTCTTTCTCTTTTACAGTTCTTGAACTAGAATCCATTTTGACAAACTAGGGTTTATCAAATTTAAAACTATGCAACTCAGCTTATGAAGAATACCTTTAAGATTTGATGAGTTTTTGCTTGATCATTGTAGGAATCCTTGCAAATGCTTTGAACCAATTTGTAGATCACTTCTTCACTCTGCTCATTCTCACTGTGAATTTGTAATGACAAAAAATAGAAGAAAATTGACCTTATATCCTTCAAAACTTTGCAATTAATGCTTTGTCATGTATAGTTGTAGAACTCAACATCAACACAATTAGTATTCCATTCAGCATCTATAGAGACTTCTATTTACTCGATAGTTACTATAGACTCGACTCCAACTGACTTGATTAGCAGCTCAGTACACACTAATATTTACTTAGCAACATCATGAAAACTTGAAGATTTTAACCTTGAATTTTTCCTTGAATTCTTTACATCTTAATTCATGTTGATGGAATCATTTTAGTGCTAATTACTTTTGGAACTGATGTATAATGCAACAATTTAAGTATTAGTCCCACATACCTCTTATTTTCTTAGTTTGATGAAGTGTGACCACTTGACCCATTGGGTGAAGTGATCCCTTCTCCATTTGATGTACTACCAGCATCTTTCTTCTTCCATGTCTTGTTCATCTCTTTCCTGATGTGCTCAAAATCTGCCTTGCCTTTACCTTTATCAAATTCACAATTTGGTGCCTTGGACCTAGTTGGACAATGCTTGCTAATGTGACTAGTCTTGTGCTAACTAAAACATGTGGTTTGACTCAACAATCTCTTGTAGTTACCATCGAAGTGTGTTCTTATGAAATTCTCAGCGATATGTCCATATTCTTGATAGTAGTGACAGTTATAACTTGTATTATAATCCTAGTTATAGGAGTTTTCATAGTTCCTTACCTTTGTTGGCTTGCTTGATGAACATGTGGACTTGGATCTGCATTCAAAGGCTCTATGTCCATACTTCTGACAATTGTAGTAGTGTCCTTCAAATTTTGGTGCATGCATTGTTTTGATTCTGCATTCATGTGCCTGATGACCTTTTTTGTTACACTTGTGACAATGAGTCATGTTCTTTGGCTTAGCATTCTGACTTGCATTCTTACTCCTACAAACATTAGTTGTATGTCCTTTCTTACTGCAATAATGACAAGTGGGTTTGGAGTTCTTACCTTTCTCATTCCTTTCTTCAACAGTCTTGGATGATTCTCCTTCTTTAGTGCTTGTGTAGCCCAATCCTGATGTATCTCTACTAGATCTAGGCAATTTTGGTAGTTGCTCAAAGTATTTGATGGCTTCATTTGGCTTGTTGAAACTTTCAACAAATTCCTTTTCTCTTTTCAAGTCAATCTGCAGTTGTTCATTCTGCAACTCCAAAGTGGTGATTTCAATGTCCCCAACATTCAAGTCATGATGAGCATGCATCATTTGGCTCAAGGTGTCCAATTGCATGTTTGAGATCCTGGATAGCTCTGCTGACTTTTCCTCCAATCTATTTGCAAAAATTATTTTGTCTTCTTCAATCAGGCGTTGTCTTTTATAGCTTTCTTCTTTTGTTCAGTCACCTCATACAACAATATAGCTTGTGATTCTTACTCCAACTTGAGATTTTTTATCTCTTTAGCTTGTGCTCTATTCTTTTCCATTAGATCTACAATTGTTACATTGGATTCATTGGAGTTACCAGCGGCAAATAGCTTTGTGGTGTCAATCTCTTTGTATTGTGGGTCATTTTCTGCTATAGCAATCTCTTTCCTTATCTTTAGGGAACCCTTCAAAGTGTCTTTTACTTCATTCAATTGATGTAGTATGAGATGCATCTCAATCTCCTAATCTTCAATGGTCTTTCCCAACTTGTAGACATCCATTTCAAGATCTTTCCTCAAAGCTGCAAAAATTCTTCTTCTGAGAACTCGGCTCTGATACCAATTGTTGGAATTAAAAATGGGAAACATATACTTCTGAGAGGGGAGGTGAATCAGAAGTTCAAACTTTGGCACTTAAAACCCTTTTACCATTCATTAGATGCATGCAATAAATTGAAATGAAATGTAAAGAAAATGCATCAAATAAGCGTACACACATTTGACACCTGATATGATTAGCCAAAAACCCTCCAAATGAGAAGGTAAAACTGTGGTGGGGATGACACCCCCAATTCTTCACTATTGTAGCAATAAAGTGTCACCTGTTAAGGTTACAAAATGTTGACCATGAAACATGATCTACCCTATGAAAGGCCTGCCCTGTTAAAGGTTTACAAGAGGCTATTAAGTCTCACCCTTCTAAAGGATTTTAACACCCTGTTAGAAGTGTTCCTGATTAAAGGACTTTAGAAAATTCACTTGGAATGTCACCCTATTAAAAGATTTTGCAATGACTATTAAGTCAACCTTAGTCCAAAGGATTTCATTCTGTTGATATAGTTGTTAGAAAGTAATAGTAGAATGTTTGATCTAATGACTTACAACTTTAACTTACTGGTTTCAGATCACCATGTTGTCCTTCTTAATCTTTTCTAATCTGATTTGCCAATGTTGTGTCTTTGATCCTCTATTTTGTAAACTAATTCTTCAATTCTTTCACTCTGCTAAGTCACCTTGAATGATCATTGATCAATTCACCCCTTTTCTTCCTTCTAATTTTCACTCACATTCCTCTCTTGATTATGGAACTTTGTCTTCCTTATAATGACTTTGGGGGCTTAGGGTTAGGTATGAATCTACGGTTGAGATTCATCCTTTTTTTTGTTTAACCTTTCCAATTTTCTGATTGGTTGCATGTTGATTTTGTAGGGAACCCAAATAGATTCTTCCTTATCTTTAATGCTTCAAGATCTATCCATAAATTTGCATAAAAATGGTTTACATAGTTGTTTGTGCCATCACAAACAACTAGATCTAATCTGTGTTACTCGACACTTGATAATACTGATGCTTGACACATACTATAGTTTTTTCAAGCTCAATGATGACATGAAGAAATAGAAGTTTTATTAGCCCTTTTTGTGAACATTTGTCTATAACATGTTGAACTTTATCATCCTTTAGTATAAATGTTTTAAACTTTTGATGTATAAAGTATGGACATAGGGCATAAAATGATAATCGGAATTATATTTAAAAAGGGGCTCATTTTGTGGTAAAAATGTTTCTTCATGAATGTTTGATATGGGTAGATCTTCCTGCAGTTGAAGAGATTACAAAAACTGTTAGTTGAATAATTAATGCCTTTTCTTTATAAACTAATAAATGAAAATAAATGTTTGCAAGAAGTCTTGTGTGTATTAAATGTTGATCATAGGATACAAGCAGAGCGGAGTTAAACAAACTACGAAGGAATAGCACTAAAGCATTGATGACATTAAGGAGAAGCGTTATGACATCGTTGCAACTAGAAGACTTGGCGGCAAAGTCAAAAGGGACCTGTTTTAATGAATAACCAAGTGGGACCTAATAAAGCGGCCAAGCAAGGAAGTAAGCATAAAAGCAATCAGTTAAACATGCAAAGCACGATACCTAGATTCTTGGAAAGCTATTTGAAGACAGATAAATGAGCAAATCTAGCATTTTCTATGATCTCTATATTTGTGGGGAATTTAAGGGAGAATTAATGTCTTTCCAATTGCATGTTTATAGTCTTAAAGTTGTAACTAACTTTCCTTCATGAGGAAGTCATAGTTTTAGGAGTTTGTTGTTCTTCTCTATAAATAAGACCTTGTCTGTATCTATGAGGTTAGGTAGTGAATAGACAGACAGAGTTGATAGACATCTTACTGTTTTTCCTAAGTTATTGTAATACTGCATATTTGATGAATACATGCCTTTGCTGAGTTTCTACACTTTTATTTAAGTTTGTCTTTCCTTCATTCTTTCATGGGGGCCCACATGAAAGGTGGAGTTTTACTTTAGTAAGTAGAAGTTAGACTCAATTTTCTAAGTTAGAGTTAAAACTACTATTCCTGCAGCCACTGGAAACAGAACCAGTCACTGTTCCTGCAGCAGTAGGTGCATAGATATATGGCTAAATAATTAGAATTTCCTTCTAAGTATTTGATAGTCATCTTTCCTTTGGATAAACTAGATTTCTTTAACAGTTATTGCATTCCAAGTGGTAGTGACTTTTACTGAAAACTAGAGCATATACTTTGCAGACATCATCTCAAGTTCACGCTCCCAGATTGACATTTAATGAAAATCAGCATAGTACTTTGGTGGTAAGGGATGTCCAATCCTGCAACTAAAAGGGTGTTATATTGATTAGACATATTTTTGGCACCGTTTCCGGGGATGGTGTTAGTCTAGTATTTACTATTGAGTCATTTAGTTTCATTTCCAGCATTTTTGCATGCATAGAAGAATAGATCACCTTGGAAGATTTCTTCCCAACTTCAATCAGGAAGATCCTCTTTATCCTGACTCTAAAGAAAGAGAAGAAAGAGAAGAGAGAGAAGAAGAACTGTTTGAGAATGTATTTGCAAAAGTATCAGAACAAGTACAATCACCAACCACATCTGAAGAATCTTTTCATTTGAATAATCTTTTTGCTGAGCCAGAATATCAAGATAATCCATTAGATCTAGTCATTTATCAGCCACCACTAGGACATCTACAAATGGCAGCAGCTCAACCTACCTTTCCCTTTCCAATTCCTCCTCGGCAAGGTAATCAAAATTTGAAAAATATACCCTTAGCTGCCCTGCCTAAATTTTATGGCCTTATTACTGAAGATCCAGAAACTTTTCTCTTTGAATTTGACATCCTTTGTTGAAGTTATGACTACACAACTAATGCCCATAAGCTGAAATTGTTTCCATCAACTCTCAAAGAAGCCGCTTTGAGATGGTTTATGAGTTTAGGTGCCAATGTTGTGACAGATTGGCCAACTATGAGTAATCTGTTCCTTAATAAATATAAGGAATATTGCAGAGGCCATGATTTGAAAGGAGATGACATTTTTAAAATGACACAAAAGGAGGATGAGACTTTGGAGGACTATGTTGCCCGGTTCATGTTTAACCTACAGCGCAACACACAACATCAGCTGAATGAGGAGTCTCAAAAGCATCTCTTTTTGAAAGGAGTACATGACAAGAGTATGGAAGCTTTAGACTTAATGGTTGGAGGTGACATTACACAGAAGACATGGGCTAAAATCTGAAATATTTGTTTAAACTATTCCAGAGCAACAACAAAAAAAGGACGAGGTTTGAGGGATTTACTCCAAAAGACTCCTAGGACAGGAGTATCTAAGATAGAATTGTCAAACCTCTTGTCGGATTTCAAGCAAGACATCATTAATGATGTTGCTACACAATTGGATACCATGCAAGCACGTAGGAAGAAGGAAGATGTTGATAGTATGTTGGCAGAATATTGCCCCCATTGTAGAGAAAAGAAACGCAACTGCCGATGTATGCCTATTGCTAGTGTGGAATCACAGCATGTGCCTACTGAGTTCAAGGCAATTGATGAAGACAGGGACGTCTTTTATGTTGCTCAACGGAGGCCATCAGCTCCAAGATCAAGTATTCCTCAAGACTCACTCCACAATTATGGTAGTAATAGTCAATGGCAACAATAGCATGGTAATTATAATCATTGGCAACAACCTTACCAAGGTTGGCAACAGCCTTACCAAGGTTTGCAATAGCCTTACCAAGGTTGGCAGCAACCTAACCAAGGTTGGCACCAACCTTAGCAAGGTTGGCAGCAAACTCAGAATTGGCAGTAGCATCAGCAGTAGCCGGCTTTGACTCAACCTCTTCAACAGCAAGCCTTAATGCCTCCTGTAGCCAATATAGCCCCTCCAAAACAGCCACAGTTACCTGCACAACCTGCACCTAACCCTAATAGTGCAAAAACTTTAGCCTAGCAACAAAGTTATTCCATTACCCTAAATGATATTCATCTAAGATCTGGAACAATGCTTGCCTCATCTCAGCAGCCCATTATAACAGAAATAGATTATACGAGTGTTGAGTCAGTTCAAGAACCTGTCACCACTATTTCTCTTGTAGCCAAAACACCACCATTTTCTAGCAGGTTAACAGAGCAAATACTACCAAGTGAAAATCAAGCTGCACTAGATTTGCTCGAGCAACTCAAGCAAATAACGGTAAAAATTCCCTTACTTGATGCAATCAAGGAAGTACCTATATATTCAAAAGCCATTAAAGAAGCCTGTGTTAAAAAGCCAAGAAGGAAAAAGAAAGACCCAAAGACTATCCATGTCCTTGGACAACTCTCTAATCCTATGCTTGATAACTGCAAAATTCCTAAGTATGCAGACCCTGGTAGCCCAATAGTAACCCTCACCATTCAAGGAGTACAAGTACAAAATTTCTTAATAGACCTAGGAGCATCCATCAATGTAATAACCAAGGAAGTAGTGTCCAAATTAAGTATCATTGGTCTCAGGCAGATGCCAACAATCTTGCAATTAGCAGATAGTTCTACCATCATTCTTGATGGTATGCTAGAAGATACCACTATCATATTACATTCATGGGAGTATCTAGTTGATTTTGTTGTGCTCTCTCCAAAAACAAGTACTGGAGGCTACCCTATCATTTTAGGATGACCATGGTTAGCAACAGCAAATGCTTATATTGCATGCCGATTAGGGAAAATGACTATTTCAGATGGAACAAATGCTAAAAATTTGACCTTGTATTCTCCTACTCAGCCTTTGCTGCAGGATGATCAAGGTGTCTGGCCAAATATGGATGACTCTGATATGGACATAGATTCTATTCAACAATTGATGATGTTCTCACGGGACTCATTTGTAAACGTCAAAGAGGAAGATGATGTCATTTCTTCTATTATTGAATGAGTGTGGAACACAACTTGAAGCATCTTCTACACAAGAGTATGTCTTAGAAAGTATTCTGCCTTTATCTGATGAACTGCATTCACTTCTACCACATGAGATAGATTCACAACCAATTGTACAAATTTTAATGGCTAAAAAAGTAGTCAAAACAACAATCATTCCAAGAAGAGAATTAAATATGAGCAAGTCCTTATCTCAGGCACAACATCATGATACCCTGCAGCTATTACAAAAGCATCAAGATGCTTTTGCTTGGGAGTATATAGATATGAAAGGTTTGGATCCTGCACTCTATACCCATAGAATTTATATCAGTCCAGATTATAAACCTGTGAGACAACCTCGGCGTAGGATAAACCCAGCATTAAGGGATATTGTCAAAAATGAATTGCAAAAGTCACTCAATGTTGGCTTCATATATCCTATTTCTGATAGCCAATGGGTATCACCATTAGTTATTGTTCCCAAAAAGGGGGGAAAATGGCGAGTCTACATAGATTATAGAGAACTTAATTCGGCTACCAAGAAGGATCATTTTCCATTACCTTTTGTTGATCAAGTGCTTGACAATCTTGCAGGAAAGAAATACTTTTCATTCTTAGACGGGTTCAGTGGTTACAATCAAATCCAGATAGCACTAGAAGATCATGACAAGACAACATTCACATGTCCATGGGGAACATTTTCTTATTCTGTCCTACCATTTGGTCTGTGCAATGCACCCGCAACCTTCCAAAGAGCTGTTATTAGCATTTTTTCTAACATATCTGTAGATTGTTTGGAAGTGTATATGGATGACTTCACCACATACGGGCAAACATTTGAAGAAGCCAAGGAAAACTTGGACAAGGTTTTACAAAGATGCAAAGACTACAATTTGTCTTTAAATAGTGAAAAGTGCTTTATTATGATGCAAGAAGGAGTGGTCTTGGGACACTTTATTTCTCCTAAAGGAATTGAAGTAGATCCAGCAAAAATAGAAGTCATACATACATTAGCTATACTAGCCAAATTGAAAGAAGTCGAGAGTTTTTTAGGACATGCAGGATATTATCAGCATTTTATTAAAGATTTTAGTCAAATTGCGGCACCCTTATACAAATTGCTTCGAAAAGATGCAGAGTTTGTATGGGATTCAGAGCGTACAAAAGCTTTCTTGCAACTTAAGGAAGTCCTCTCAACAGCACCAGTGCTTCAAGGACCAAATTGGTAGTTACCTTTTCATATACACACAAATGCTTCAGATCATGCCATTGGAGTGGTACTTGGCCAAAAGACAGATTCAGTAGAACATGCAATTTACTATATCAGCAAAAATCTTCAAGGAGTCGAGTATAACTACAGGGTGACAGAAAAAGAACTGCTTGCTATAATTTATGCTCTAAACAAATTCAGTCATTACATTATAGGATACCAAACCTTTGTACATACAGATCACTCTATTATCAAATATCTAATGAACAAGCTAGCAATCTCTGGATGATTGGCTCGATGGTTGTTACTAATGCAAGAATTTGACATCACCATTATTGACAAGCCAGGTAAAGCAAATGTTGTGGCTGATTTCTTGTCTCGTCTTCAAACACCTGATGATCCTGCAACCATAGAAGATAGCTTTCCTGATGAACATCTCTTCCTTTTATCAATGCACAATCCTTGGTATGCTGACATTGCCAACTATTTAACTACTGGCAAAACTCCATATTTTTCTGCAAAAGAAAAATTATTGCTAGCATAAAAGAGTTTTAATTTCTCATGGATCTCAGGATTCATGTTTTATACTGGACCAAATCAGGTAACACGATGGTGTCTCAGAGAAGATCAAACATATGATGTTCTTCATGCTTGTCATGACGAGCCCTGTGGTGGACACTTTGCTAACAAACGAACTGCATTAAAGATTCTAAATACAGGTTATTATTGGGCTACACTTCACAAAGATGCGGCTCAGTATACAAAAAAATGTGATAAATGTCAAAGAATGGGTAGACCGACCAAAATAGGTGAAATGCCTCTGCAACCATAGATAGTAGTAGAACCATTTGATAAATGGGGAATTGATTTTGTTGGCCCTATTGAACCACCATCAAAAGGGAAAGGTTACATATTGGTTTGTACTGATTATGTTACTAAGTGGGCTGAAGCAAAACCCATGAAGCATCCCCGTGACAATAATGTTGCAAAGTTTTTGTACAAATGTATCTTTACCAGATTTGGTGTTCCAAGAGAATTACAATCAGATCAAGGGCCTCAGTTCACATCTAACCTAATAGCAACACTCATCGAGGAATATAAAATTCAGCATGGAAAATCATCTCTGTATCATCCACAAGCCAATGGACAAGTAGAAGTAACAAATAGAGAGCTAGAACATATTCTCACAAAAATAGTATCTTTGCATCATAAAGATTGGGCAGCAAAACTTCCTGAAGGCTTATGGGCATATAGAACAACATGGAAATCCACTACTAGGTTTACACCTTTCCAACTCCTATATGGAAAGACAGTTGTTGTGCCTATTGAATTTGAACATAAAACTTTGCGAACAGCTTTAGAACTTGATATTACCCTTCCTAAAGCACAACAGGATCGCATTCTGCATCTCAATGAGTTGGATGAATGGCAAAAATCAGCTCTTCAGAACACAAAATTAATTCAAAGTCAAAGAAAGCAATGGCATGATAAATTCATTAAAGATAGAGAATTCTCTGTTGGTGATTGGGCACTCCTGTATGATTCATGATATCAGCATCACCAAGGCAAATTTTAAACTCGATGGCTTGGTCCCTATGAAATCATTACAATTTTTGACAATGGAGCAGTTCAACTATCAACAATTGATCCGGTTAAATTAAAACTCCTGGTTGATGGGTATCGCCTGAAGTTATATCATAAACTAGCAACTAGAGAAGAATTTCTTCAACAATTCACAACAACAGAAACATCTCTTCCTGCAGCCACTTCGTCTGAGGCTTCCACTCAAATGCCTGCAGCCCCTTGAATTTATTTTCAAGGCCTTCATAATAATAAAAAATTTGCACTCATGCAAAAATTCATTCCTTTTCCACCTCATTCCATCCCATCTTCTTGTCTTTCCATCATCATTCCATCTCACTTTCTTTCTCTTAAAAGGCACTTTTTGGTTCACCCTTCCTATCGCACCTCAGGTCAGTCACACTCAACCCCTTTGCATTTATTTATTTCATTTATTATTTATTTAGGAAAGCATGTTATTTCAATTTTTAGAATTTGCAATCTTTACGGTCTGGTGGGACCCAATCTCTGCTAGGTTGGGGGGAGGGGAAATTGATCATGAATGCAAAATCAAGGAAATCTTAAGTTACCATATAGGATGTACGGGGAAGGCTCATTTTAGTAATGAGCTGGCAACCTTTTGTACTTTCAAAATGTGTGAAATAATATTAAATCATGATTTTGCATACCTCCTCATTAATATGGCATATATTTTTTAGCACGATCTTTATTCCCATTATGATTTGGTGATTAAAATGCCGTCATGAAGTACTGAAGGGTGTGATGTTTGGAAAGTATTCAAGTATTGCAATTTCCCTTTGTTGAAACCCCTATAGCTATCACCGCCCATACTTTCAAAATCACTTGCAGTGAAATCGCCTGTATTAGCATTTTTATTTTTATTTTCAAAAATATGGGTGGAGAACCTTAGCGGCATGAACCAGCAGATCACAGAGTCTTACTGGCAAACCAGGCCACATGTAGTTTGTTTCAACAATGAGGTTGGTTGACTTATTGTCTCAGTTTGAAGCAGTTTGATCAAGAAATTGCGCTTCAATTTCATAATACATTGAGGGATGGATATGCAACTGTTAAGGGCATTCGAGTAGAATTCACCGAAGAAATGGTGGCAAAAGTTTCTGGGTTACCCACAATTGGAGAACGTTGGACAGAGGACATGGATGCATGACAAGCAAAAGAGCAATTCTCTGTAGTGCCTGCCCCTAGTCTACATTTTTTCTAGTTACATTTATGCTATCATTGCCAAACTCTTTTAGGCCAAGTTTTATGTTTGATAATTAGTAGCATTATCTTGAGATTATTAGATATTGTTTCAGACTCAGTTGATATATGATGAGATTACTTGGTACTCTATACTTCATGTGTGCATGATGATTATTACAATGTTGTTAGATTATTGATGATGTTTAGTTAGATGGATTATCCTATGTCTTTTCTGATGGATACTTACCCCATACTGCATGTGTATGGTGTGCGTGGTTGTTTTCTTTATGTATGATGTTTATGATATGGTTAAGGAAGGGAGTCGTAGTCACCTGCTAGCTGAGATCTACACGATGCACCACTTCCTGCCATTGCCTGTTTAGCTTAGTATATATTGTGTATGTACATGTGTGGATTTTATACAGGTTGCAGGTATCGGGTATCGACTTCCTTGAATTGCCAGGATGAGCGTACCCTATCCCATTATCTCAATGGTAAGAGAGGGGAGATAAATTCTTAAGTCCAAATCCTAAACCTTTGAGCCATTCATCCTAATTAACAATTAGGACAAGTATCTGAGTCATGTACCTTTCAAATGCGTCGAATGACGTTAATTCATGATTTTAAACCCTTGCTTGAATTTTGTATGTGTTTAACTATGATGGGTTTTCGTATTTTTACTTTATGAGTTTTGGTGAATTTTTTGTTTATTAAGTCTAATTAAAAAGATTTAATTAATAATTTAATTTAATAGAAAATTATATGTTATGTTAATATTTTATTTAATTAATTGAGAAATTAATTATATAAAAGAGTCATATAAAAAGAATTAAATTTGAGAATAAATCTATAAGTTTAAATTTGAACATGACAATATTTAATTAATTTAATAATATATATATATATATATATATATATATATATTTGGAGTGCATTTTTAAATAAATGCTAAATAATATAATTATTAAAATTAATAGATAGTTATCAAAATTATTGTTCAAAAATAAATTTAGAAGTGGGAAAAGAAAATTAAATTATTAAAAGTTTTATGATTGCATAATACATGCATGAGATTAAATTAAATAAATCAATTTAAAAGGGGTCAAGTAAAGATTAAATAAATTAATTTAATGGATTATTGTATGTGCATGGAAAAGATAAAAGAAAGATAAATGAAAGTTAATAAAGAGTTAAAAAGGTGTGAGCAAAGAGTTCTCTAAGGTGAATGCACAATTAGTGCCCCGATTATAGGGAGAGAACTCCTTTATCACAAATTGGGGGTTCATTTTTCAAGGGGCTGGAAATTTTGAAGGGAAGAAGGAAAATTTCAGAGAAGGAGAAAGTTCTGAAAGGGGAATTGTTTTCTACAGATTTTTGGAGCATAGCAAATTAGCATCAGTGTCCAGGTAGACGCTTGTGAAGATTTGCATAATTCAAATACGTTCTTTTAATTCCTGTCTTCTTTGTGTTTGCTAAATAATTGTCTGGATAATTCTGGTAAAGAATATATATCATGCTTGTGAATTCTGGATATTGGAAAATTATTCTGTACATGGAATGTTTTAATTGTTCAATATAATTTCTCCCCAATAGATTGTAAATTGTGAAAACTTATCTGAAAGGGTAGAAATCTTATTGGAAAATCTTCTTTAAAATATTGATAAGAAAATAAGAAATGGGGATCTAGTTTTTTGTCTATCAGATTTAATTCTGAACTTTTGGTAAAAGAATATATATATTTACACAGTAAATATATATTCATTTAAAATAAGTTCGATTATAATCGAATTCATTATTTACAAAATCTTGTTGTTAAAACATTTTTATAAAAAAAAATATTTTTCATAAAAACATCATTTTTTTGAAATTCGTTTTATATATAAAAAAAAATTTAAAAATTTTGTCAAACTTAGTCAAACTTTAGGTTATTTCTTTTGGATCCCTTGGCGGGGCGTTACATTCTCAGTACTGGGAGATCCTTGGCTAGAGGAAAACAAAAAGCAAGGTACATTACGGTTATCTCTCCCTCTACAATTTATCCACCCTGTTGAATTTATCATAAGATATTTTACCTGTGACAGAAGATATTCCTATTTTCATGTTGTTCATTTCAAAATTCTTAGTGGTTTGCGGCATGGGGATTGTCTTTTAAATCTTTCAAGTTTCCTTTATAATATTATCAAAAGGCAAGCTACCTATGTACAGCATGGCAAAACCCAGTCAGTATCCCACCATTGCTTGATTAGGGCTATAATTAAAAAAGAGTTGACTAGGCAGCATTTGGGAACATGGGATGATTTTGTAAAGTTAAGGCTAGAGGGACCTAGAAGGGGTGTACCTAAAGAGCAAGGAGTAGGGACAAGAGAGAAAATTGTTGTAGGAGTCAAAAAAGTAGTATATAGAATGGCTCAAGAAGCTTCAACTTCTACTTCTATGCCTAAAACTACAAAGAGGAAAATTTTTATTGTAGAAGCCTCAACTCCTAGGAAGAGAAAATCACACATAGTTGCCTCAGAGGAAGGTTCAGAAGAAGTGCCTCCACTATCACAAGAACTTGCACTTAATCTGAATAAAGGAAAATCTGTTGATAAGGACAAGAAACCAATTTCTACCCTACGGCGAGTCACCAGAATGTATGGGGTGAATATAAGAACTGAACCACCTGCGCCAGCTGCTGAGCCTCCTATGCCACCTATTGATATTGAAACTCTAGTACCTACACCTGCACAGTCACCAGAGCATACAGCACCTACTCCTGAACATAAAAATAATCCTGAGGAAATTTTTGCAAAACCAAATAGTCCTATTAATGTTGATAGTGACATAGAGTCCTCAGAAGAGATAGTGCCTGAGGTTGGACACCCAGCGGAGGAAACTGATAATCTACCACTAGAGGAATATCCATCTATTACACAAGAAATGGTTCAGGAAATTGTTGAAACATTTCAAGAACAAATGACTATTGCACCCTATCCTACAGCAATTGTCCCTTCAGAAAAAGTTGATAACATTGTTACTTGTCAACATAATGATTTTGTTGAGCAACAGCATTCTCAGGATGACAACACTGCTGACCACCATCATCTTGAGAACTGCCTTGAAGATTATAGACCTATTGTTTGTCATCATACACCACCAGACATTTCCACTCCGTTAACAGCCAACTTTAATTTGTACCAACAATTTCAATGGGAGAAAGCAAATTGGGATTTATAGAAGAAACAAATGCTCAAAACTATCAGGGAACAAGCACAGAAAATTGAAGAAAAGGATAATGAAATTAAGATCCTACAGCAACGTGTCACAAAGATCACAGAGCTCATTCCAGAGCTTGTAAATTGCAGGTCCCCATCTCTAGTTTATACATTGTTCCTATAGGAGCAAATGATTAATTTTCAGTTGTCTTGAATTACTCAAGGATTGAACCCTTCTTTACATACTCCTCAGGAATTTTATGCAACATTCAATTCAGTTCCAATGACTTTGAAGAATCTCCTCTATGAATTATATGTTCATAATCTTGTTGTACCAAATGATAAAGATTTGAATTCATTGATGTATGTGGGAGATGTACAGTTTAGGGTCATTATGTCATGGATGCAGAATGAGATCAGTCAAGAGAACCAGGTTGCTCCTTACAGGGAAAAGGAAATGTTTGAACCATTGTACATTCGGCCAAAAATATAGAACACTTACAAAGTATTCTTCGATTGGCTTTCTGTTAGCAATAATCGAAGTGTTGCTGCCAAAATCCATCCTGTCCGTGAATAGGCATTTCTGGATTAGGAGCAGCATTGTTCTAAAAATGCCCCTGATGCTATACAAGCTTCTCTTCAAAGATGGATTCAATTGCCAGAAGCCCTGAAAACCAAGGAGTTGCACTCTCCCCAAAATCTGGAATTAGCCATCAGCAGGATGCCTAGGAATCTGACGTTGGGAAGAAATCAAAAAAATTATTGGATACCTCTTCATTTCCAACCGCTAATACTCCTGCATCCTATGCTTGGAAAACATGATCTGTTTGTTGAATATAACATGACTGTTGAAGAACAGAAATGGGAAAGATTGAAACAAAATCATGGATATTTCAATTATAGAGCTCATGAATTAGGAGAGAAAATTGCCAATGACCTCAGACTGCAGATGAGGATCAGAAACTTATAGATACTGAAGGAACCAGCCTCAGGACAGTTGGGGGGGAAAAATGATGACATGAAGAAATAGAAGTTTTATTAGCCCTTTTTGTGAACATTTGTCTATAACATGCTGAACTTTATCATCCTTTAATATAAATGTTTTGAACTTTTGATGTATAAAGTATGGACATAGGACATAAAATGATAATCAAAATTATATTTAAAAAGGGGTTCATTTTGTGGTAAAAATATTTCTTCGTGAATGTTTGATATGGGTAGATCTTCCTGCAGCTGAAGAGATTGCAAAAAATGTTAGTTGAATAATTAATGCCTTTTCTTTATAAACTAATAAATGAAAATAAATGTTTGTGGGAAGTCTTGTGTGTATTAAATGTTGATCGCAGGATATAAGTAGAGCAGAGTTAAACAAACTATGAAGGAATAGCGCTAAAGCATTGATGACATTAAGGAGAAGCATTATGACACCGTTGCAACTAGAAGACTTGGCAATAATGTCAGAAGGGACCTATTTTAATGAATAACCAAGTGGGACCTGATAAAGTGGCCGAGCAAGGAAGTAAGCATAAAAGCAATCAGTTAAACATGCAAAACACGATACCTGGATTCTTGGAAAGCTATTTGAAGATAGATAAATGAGAAAATCTATCATTTTCTATGATCTCTATATTTGTGGGGAATTTAAGGGAGAATTAATGTCTTTCCAATTGCATGTTTACAGTCTTAAAGTTGTAACTGACTTTCCTTCATGAGGAAGTTGTAGTTTTAGGATTTTGTTGTTCTTCTCTATAAATAAGACCTCGTCTGTGTCTATGAGGTTAGGTAGTGAATAGACAGATAGAGTTGATAGACATCTTACTGTTTTTCCTAAGTTATTGTAATACTGCATATTTGATGAATACATGTCTTTGCTGAGTTTCTACACTTTTATCTGAGTTTGTCTTTCCTTCATTCTTCCATGGGGGCCCACGTGGAAGGTGGAGTTTTACTTTAGTAAGTAGAAGTTAGACTCAGTTTTCTAAGTTAGAGTTAAAACTGTTGTTCCTGCAGCCATTGGAAACAGAACCAGTCACTGTTCCTGCAGCAGTAGGTGCATAGATATATGGCTAAATAATTAGAATTTCCTTCTAAGTATTTGATAGTCGTCTTTCCTTTGGATAAACTATATTTCCTTAACAGTTATTGCATTCAAAGTAGTAGTGACTTTTAGTGAAAACTAGAGCATATACTTTGCAGACATCATCTCAAGTTCATGCTCCCGGATTGACATTTAATGAAAATTAGCATAGTACTTTGGTGGTAAGGGATGTCAAATCATGCAAATAAAAGGGTGTTATATTGATTAGACACTCAACACCTGAATTTTTCAACATCAACTACTTACTCAACACTTGAATGACTCAGCACTCATTGCAACTTGGCATCTATACATATTATACTCAGCATGTATTACTAGCTCAACATGAACTTAGTAAATATCTTAAGTGTGTTGACACTCAATTGTCAAAACCAATCTGAGATCAACATGCAAGCCAAATTTCACCAAGGATAAGTTAGAAACTAAGAAACATATTATGTAATGTGAAATAATTTATTCCATTAGTTCAGCAGAAATAGGCAACGACATCAATTGTGATAGTTAAATTCTTGTCAGATTCTAAGAAAATAGTTTGTGTTTTATCATATGCATTCATTGTTTTTAATGTATTGGACAAAACATCTTTTCCATTATTTTTTGACTTCTCTTAATGTACCAAGGATTCCTTTGAATCACTTGCATGCCCTTATTTGAAATCATTTTCTCATTTAGCTTTAAACTTCATGTGATATTGTTGTCCTATAATAGTGACTTATCACCGTTTCTAGTTTTTTTTACACTGTCACTTCTTTTTGTAAATAGGAAAATCATTATTTTTCTCATTATTTGTCTATCCTTCTCCACTTCTTCTCACAATCTTCCATGACTCATGGTTGTGATAACAACATTATCACTATTCATTTTAACACTTCATTTTATGATCTACTAGTCATGTAAACAAATCCTTTAAATGTACTTACAAGAAAAATGAAAAGGCATACATTAAGATTAGATGCTTAAAAGGAATAAGAAACCTTCTTTATAGAAAAAATGTTGGTACCTGATCTAGAATGGGAATACCAACAACATTCTTACTAATCTTCCATAGCTTTTTCCAATAAGGGAAACATGTATATACCTTATACATATACTATCTTTTGTGGAAATTAGTGTATTCTAAGGTGAAACTAATTAATCATTTTATAGCATTCTAATCAACTACTAGTTAAGGACTCTAACATAGCTATAAAATTATGAATATGATCATACCAACATTTTTCTGAGAAAACCTATATCAAATGACTACTTTGGAAAAATACATTGTCAAATGAAACATTCTCATCATACAATCCTTGTTGCTGCTCTAGACTTCAATGTAGATTCAAAAATTTAAGTTGAACATTTCAAAGAAGAATTTAAAAAATTATTCCATCAAAAAATAAGGTTTTACATAATTGTTTCCATCATATTTACAACATCATATTTTTTATTGATGTATAAAATCATATCCCTAAATACTTACAGCCCAGCACAAAAACAACTCTCTATGCATATCAAAAAATCATTAACCTCACATAATATCATTCCAATGGAGGCATTAACAAGAAGCCTTTTACCAACCTCACACTAAATTAATCTTTCTATAGTAGAGCACCTTTAAAGATAGTTTATTTGGTTAATGATCACTAACTTCTCACAACAAATGGATCAAACCAGTCCCCATGTAAATAATCATACCATCCAATCAAAATAACAAATTGATACAATGATGTTTGAATTTTACAATAATAGACAATTCCAAGAACACCATTGAGTAAAAAGGCATATAAAACTGGTGTTACAATATAGTGAACATACATAAGAGTGTCATGCAAAAAACTACCACATTAGTGTGACTACTTCTGAAAAATGTTTTGCAAAGATTGAAATGGAAAAAGTAATAAATTTATTATAATAGAATATAGGATTATATCCACAATCAACTTAGTATCCTTCAATTAGACCAAAAAAATGAGCACATACAAAGTGGGAGAATGCCTTACTTGAAGCAACAATAGTGTACATACCAGTCACAGAGATGTATGAAGCTTTGTGTTATAATATGAGTATCTTTCTTACTTGTCCAATGATGTTCCCTAACTATGTAAGAGATGTGATTATATTTAACATATAATTTTGTTCTTCATTATTTATCATCATGTAATTTTTGACTACTTCCATATAACTGCAACATGTCAAATGAATGCCATGTGTGGGCCCCATCAAATTACAAGTCTATGTTGGAATGTTATCAACCAACATTTCCAACATCATTTTTCTACACTTTCTTATTTATAAAATAAATTGTTCTGCTTATACTCTTCTCTTTTTTGAGAGAATTCATAAACAATTTTGCATTTTTTATTCTATCTGCTAGGTATTCTTTTTCCTCTATTGACTAATTGTTGGTCTAAATTTATGTTATTTTCTTGTATGTCATATATCTATAGTGTTTCTCACCAAATGTAATTCTTGTTATTTGATATTGTATATTCTTCTTGCAAACTTGTGACTTCTAGACACATCAAACTTGATAAAACATCATTCAATGGTAACTGGAAGAAAGATTCCAAGTCTAAAAAATGTTTGAAACTAGGTATGTTCTTCCTAGCATGTGATTCTTCAATCAGGTGAGCTTTTCCAGTGGGTATTTTAGAGGACTTATTACCAAACTTGGTAACTATTCACTATTTTCCCTTCGCTCATTTATGATTACCACTTGTTTAATTCTTGTATTCTTGTTGTGTTTGGATTCTTGGACTACAGACATATTCTATGTATTCTTGTATTATGTTCCTTCCAACTAACAACTTAATGAATGGTGAACCCTCATACAATTATCGACATTGCATTGTCTAAAGCAAAAAGATTAATATAATATAGTCGATGATTCCATTTATTATAAGGAAACTTGCAACAAAGAATATAATCATTTGCACATAACCCATAATAGATCTGAAATAAATATGTAATTAAAATCTACATGCAAAAGAATAAATAACATACCCACAAAAATTGTAACACAAGATATACCCTGGGAAACCCTCATTGAGGGAAAAACCTAGCCTCCAAAAGCATCTATCACCATGTATTATTTAGCAAAAAATATCATTGCAATACAACCATGGAAGCCTTCAAATCCATAGCCACTAACAAGCAATCCATGTGAACAAGCATGAATTCAAACATCTCATGCCATACTTCTAACCTTCACAAATGCCCCCTTGGCTAACTTGTCAAGCCTTGTCCTGCTCGACTCTTGTCTTTTCCCTTTTCCTCTTCTCCCTACAACTACCCTTGTGGTTGCTTATATAGTGGCAAGTCCCACAAAACCACCAAGTGGTATTACATAAACCATGTGCTAAAACCATGTGCTACCTAACACATTGACCCCACATTTACTATTGAAAATTTAATTCTTTTCCCTAATATTAAATAATTACATTAAATATAATCACAATGTTACAATACAAGTCATAAAGTATATCCCATGGGAATATTTACATGTTGCATGTCCATCTAGGTGCAAAATTACATAATAAAATAATATAATATAATATAACAATACTATGCAATATGTGCAACACCCATAATCTCAACAATCTCTCACTTGTTGTATACATTGCATAGGGTTAATTTGTAATCACATAAATGAACAAGGGAACAATCCCTCCTAGCACATCGACCATCATAGATCAAAGTGCACCATGTGCTCCAACCTAGCACCCATAACAAAATCAAAGTATCCAACATCTCAAACATGAATGATCCCACCTCCTATTATGCCACTGCCATTGGACATACATAGAAGCCATCCAAAGAGAAAGCCACCCAATATATTGCATTAGAAGATCACAAAATCTTGTACCAACTAAAATGCCAAGCACAAAAACTTGATCCAAAGGTAATCACATGTATCCGTAGTTGTCAAAATATCCATAGTTGAAATAGCACCCATAGCAAGTGCCAAAACCATCCATTTATCCATACCACCAAAGGTATACAAAGTGAATCTCACAATCAGCAACATATCCAATCTGTAACCTGCAATCACAAGCCTCAAGAGAAATATCTACCACATATATACCAAGAAGCTCCTGCTACAAAAGATAATGTCAAATCTATAACCAATCCACTCACAACATCTCAAAGAAGTGAGTCCATGTAGTCTCAAGGACATCCACAACATATAAACCAATAACTTGCAACAACAACTCTCACAAAATATCTCCAACAGTCTCCCAGGCTCTCCATTACCAACATAGGAAAGAGTTAAAGGAATAACCATGTCATCTCTCATATGGCAAGCATGAGCACAAACCAGTGATCACAATCTCTAACCAATCTCAAATCCAATGTAAGAAAAATCGAACATCCAGAAAGATAACCAAGACCAAAGAGAAACCATGCAAATCATAACCTGTATCATATCCTTCTGCACACACCTCTAGATGTATACTATGCAAGTATGATCTCCTCCATAAAACCCCAACCCAGAAGCCTCAACAACACCCAAACCATACCATATAACTAATCATGGATGTAAGCCTATCACAAGAAGATCAAACTCATAATCCATTCCTAATCCAAGGGATCTAATATAAAACCATCTCCCAAACTCAACTAACATAACAACATTTGAAAATGAAGATAACCAATGCTAAAACATCTCTCAAATGTACCCTCTAGAACTAACCCATGTATCGTAGCTCAAGATCCATATCCATGAAAGATAAGCTTAAATATAATGCACCTGAGAGAAACAATGGGCTATACCTCTCAAGAAGCAAACCACTAAGTAGACCAAGAGTGGGGAATAAAAATGTTCATCAAGATATCCAAGTCTCCAATGAAGACTCATCTAAGAAAAATCTCCTCTCATATTAGGTGAATGCCCCTTGGAATTTCTGTTGAAACCAAAAAATTGACCCAACAAATACTTCTCTAATCCAAGAGAAATCAGCATCACCACCATCTCTAAGTATCCATGAGCACCTATAACCAATCAATCCATGCCAACTACAAATTCCACATAGCAATATCATGAAGTATCCAACTTATGATCAATGTACTCAATACCAAGAAACTAAACCAAGATCATTGTCAACATTCCAACCATGGCCTCAAGAACATAAACATGACAACATGATCTAACTATCTCAACCAAAGAGATAACATGCTCCATATGAACATAAAATAACATGTCAAAACTCTAAACATGTATCAAGAGTATACCATGACATAAAAATGAAACCATCCTCACACCAAGGATAACATGTGAAATGAAAGCATAAACCACACATTTACCAAGAACCCCATTAGTCCTCGAGATGCAACCTTCTCCGCACACCATGAAGAAAACCATCTCCACATACCATGAAGAACCATCTCCACACACCATGAAGATAACCAAGAACCCCATGAGTCCTCATGATCTACCCATCTTCACACACCATGAAGATAACCAAGTGCACCATGCAAATGTCAAAGATGCTTCTGTAGCAACAAGATCTAAGACAAACCTCTAACATTTGCAAACACTCAATAAATATATCAGTGCCAAAAACTCCCACTCAACCATGGCACCAAGTCACCTATAGCATCATAAAATCCATCTCCTGCATGAAGATCCTCCATTTCTACACTCACACAACCAAAGTGTCAATACCAAGTGAAACCAAGATCTCTAAACCAAGAAGATACAAACCAAACCAAACCAAGAACTAATCCTACATTGTCACCTCATCACTGTCACAAGCTCCCACTAAAATATGTATCCAAGCTATCTATGAGATCATGATGAAAAAACCATCCTCTAACCATGTGAATCAACCAAGAAATCAAACCATCAAAGAACTCAAAGTGCACATCATCAGCTCCTCAAAAGAAACCAAATAACTATGATCCTCAACCAAGAAGATATACCACCATAACCAAATCAACAATCCAAACCAATGAACATCAAGGATGTACCTGTATATCCAATCATGTCATGCCAAAATCCATGGCACCATGATCACATCCATGAACTGAGCAACTAACTCTCAATGTGTCCAATCTATCAGCATAAAATAGTCAACAACAATCCTCCACCATGACTATACCTAGTAATAACATCTCATCCATTCTAAATGAAGAAAAATTAGCAAATCATGTGGCTTAGGGTATAGACAACCCAAATCTAAGCCACCAATCTAAATATGCATCAATAATGAAAGATCAATTGGCATAGACAACCCATAACCAAGCTATAAATGCAAATAGTAAGTATAGACCACTTACAAAACTACAAAACTTGTAGACCCAAAAAGTCATCATACATATCTAAACCAAATACTAATAACCATATCATCATGAGACAAATCTGAAATATGAACTAAGTATACAATGAGATCAAATCTCAAATCTCCAAACATACAATGTCATAGACTCACAATGCTACCATAATCAATATATCATAAACTATTCAGATCATTACATCACCAAATAAACCATGTCAAACCTGCACCAAATCTAAACTAATGTGTAGAGCTCTCCAAGAGATTTTTGTTGACTATTCAAAGTCCAAAATCCAACTCTGTATGCTCAAGTTATGCCCTAATTTGTGTTTAAAATATAGAACATCTAATTTGTAGGCTCTTGAAACCTGACAAAATGTCAAAATCGCAGAACTAAACCTATGTCAAGTTGTAGTGCTCTAAATTAGCTTTTCAATGCCTGTAAGAAGTCCAAAATCCAATATCCTGAAAGAACATTATGGTTGTTTTACTAAGACTATATTTTTACCATTTTCAATGCGATTTTTTTTTGTGACGAAAATTCTAATGGGATTAAATTTAACAACCATCATGTGGTAAAACAAAAAAACTCTTTCATTTCCTCTGAACATGGCCAAACTAGGGCATATTATAGATCAAAATTTATGAAAACATCAACCCAGATCCAATGGTGAGGTTTGTTTTTATCCAGGAGGTCATTTCTACAAGCTCCCCCTAAAACCCTCATTTAAATGAAACATCCAAAAAATCCTTTTGTCCAACAATTTCACATGCCCAAATCTACCAACATCCCATCATAACAAAAAGGCCAAAACCCTTAGATCTATAATAAAAAAACTCATATATCTTGCCGTTTCTTTTATCCTGTCATGCATTCCCATGGATTCAATCTAGGGTTACAATAACAAAACCATAGATCTAATACCACTTGTAAGGAAACTTGCAACAAAGAATATAACTGTTTTAACATAACCCATAATATATCTGAAAAAAATGTGTAATTAAAATCCACATGCAAGAGAATAGAAAACATACCCACAAAAATTGTGACACAAGATATACCCTGAGAAACCCTCATTGAGGGAAAAAACCCAGCCTCTAAAAGTATCCATCACCATGTATTATTCAACAAAAAATATCATTGCAATACAACCATGGAATCTTTCAAAGCCATAGCCACTACCAAGAAATCCATGCAAACAAGCATGAATCCACACATCTCATGTCATGCTTCCAACCTTCACAAATGCTCCCTTGGCTAACTTGTCAAGCCTTGTCCTATTTGACTCTTTCTTTTTCCATTTTTCTATTGTCCCTACAACTACCCTTGTGGCTACTTATATAGTAGCAAGTCTCACAAAACCACCAAGTGGTATTACATAAACCATTTGCTAAAACCATGTGCTACCTAACCCATTGACCCTACATTTAATATTGGATATCCTTATAGCATTTATGTTTCACTTGGCATCACTTATCACTCAGTACCTAAAGATCACTCGGCACCTATTGAATTCTCTAGCTCGGCACACACTGTAGCTTGGGATTAACTGAAGAATTGGTTAAGTGTGTTGACACTGAAATGTCAAAACCAATCTGAAATCAACAATCTCCCCCTTTGACATGAGTGGCAAAAATACTTAACTAGGCATTATGAACTTGATCTCTATGAGTATAGTACACATTCTGTTCAAAATTTTGTATACCTCAAAAAAAAATTAACTCCCCCTAAGCTGATGTTCCATTTCTGTAACCAAAAACTCTTGTGTTGAATTTGTCTCATGTTGATGTATCTGATTCTTTTTGCCTTGTCTACACTCTGTATCTATTTCTACCTTGTTTCTATTCCCTATACTGTGTATCTATTCCCTTTCACATCTTCTTGTAGTTTTGCATCCTTCTTGGCTTTTATTACTTCCTCAAATTATGAATGTGAAAATCTAAATATCTCCCCCTTTGGATATTCTTTATTACTTCCATCAAGGAATGTATTATGTAACCATTCTTATTCACATCTCCCCCAAAACATTATATTGTGAATATCTCCTCATTCTTATTAGATGCAATAATGAATTATCTCCCCCATGAATATATTCTCCCCCTTTTTGACACTTATGTCAAAGGGTCCTAAGAATGAATAGAATACTTTGACAAAAATGTTTTATTTGCCTCCATAATCATCTTGAGAGAAGCATCCCAATTATCTAAACCAATTTCCAATGATTTGTGCTAGATGGTTGTCTCTATTGCAAGACATACGAGGCCTTCTAAAGTAGAAAGGTTAGGATCCTTCTTTAGAACATTCTTGCATAGACTTGTTCCTCATGGAGTACTTCCAAATGTGGGGTAATGGAAGATTGAATCTGCATCAATTTGGCCTTGATATTGGCCTCTTCTACTATCAATACAGCAAATTCTTTCTGTGTGTGAAGCATAGCTACAAAATGCTTCTCACTCTGAGCTAGATCTTTGGGTAGCTATGTGCTAGAAATCTTTAGATTTCCTTCCAAGCTCAGTATTCGTTGGCTAGTTTCCTATGTGAAATAGGATGAATCACACAACTTGGTGTATAATAAGAATACATTCTCAAGTACTATTTTTTCCTTTTCAATCTTCTTAGCCAATTCAACTTGTGAAAGTGTTATTTCACTTGATATTTTCTCATTCACTTTCATCTGAAACTTCTTTTCTAACCATTCTAATAGTTTTACATTTGTATCAAGGTCTTCATTTTGTACCTAGTCCATAATGTTTGACAATTAGTCCATGATGGGTTGAGTTTCATTAGGTACTTGCAAGTTGAATGCATCAAGAAATATTTCTTTGATTTTCACCAGTGCTTGCTTCTACCTATACTCATTTCTAAGTATCTCTTGTCTCTTCCTCCTCTCTAGTCCCTCTTGCATTTCATTTATCTATTGTAGGTTCATAGTTCTTGAGTCATAATTGGGTATGACTATTTCTTCATCAAGTGTAGGGTCTCATAGTGAAGTACACTTACAACCTTGGTGGAGCTCAAGCATGATGCTCAAATCTGCAATGGTACTACATCAGTGCTCAATTTCTTATTAGGAGTCCCCAAGGTAGGCAAGTTTACTAATGTTTGTATTGCCTCCTACTCCTTAAGGGCTTTCTCCTCTTCCTTCTCCTCTTCTCTACTATCTTGATTAATAATGATGATTTAAGGAGGTGCACCTTGACTTTATGCAGTAGGAAAATCTTGCCCTATTTGTTCCTTTGCTTGCTCCTTGGTAGTTGTTGTTGTTGTAACTGTACTATCAACCTTAGCAACTTTATCTTATTCTTCTTGCTCTTTGGATTGATTTTTTGTAGCTGTGGGAGGTTGTGTAGATTGTTCTTGTGTTCTTTCTTTCTCCCTTGTTATCTCTATTATAACTTTCTACAACTCATCAACACTCATCAAAACTAGATTTGTACAAAGTTGTGCTTGCAATGTAGATTGGTGAAGGATCTTTTTGATATTCTCTATAGTTAAAGGATTGATGTTATGAGCTGAAGTGTCAAGAACATCCTTTACAATTACTGTGTCTACAAGTGTTTTATGTGGAGGACTTGGTCATGGTAGTTGGGTGTCTTCGAAACTTTGTTCTTCCTACTGCTCTTCAGTTGTTTCCTCTTCACCATGTGTCTTCTCCACTATTTCTTCTCTTTATACTTTCTCTACTTTTTCATCTTTCTCATTTTCCTCTTCCTCTTCATCATTTCTCCCCTCAAATGGGAATTCCTGCCCTTCTTTCACAATTGTCAATCCATATATTAATTTCCACATTTGTGTGGACTTTTGGACAACATCTTCTATTTGGTTTTGCAAAATTCTAAAGGCTCTATATTTGGGTGCAAATTTGCTCCCATACTTCTTACTAGCCTTTGTTATTTGACCTGTAGTAAGGTTTGGCATTACATGAGCTAATGTAGACCCCCTTATTTCTTTCTCCATTTTGAGAATGTAATGCCATTTATTCTCAAATAATGAGCTTAGCTCCTTAGGCATTGAGTTATCTAGTTCAAGTGGGGTGGTCTTGAACTTAGCCATCATAGTGTAGATGGACTCTTCCACTATGTTTTGTTGTTCCTTCAACAACTAATTGAAAGTAATGGTCTTTAGACCAGTTAGATATGCATTATCTCTAATATTATTGCAAATACTTTCCAATTTAGATGTGGTAGAATGGCTTACCAATCTATATTGATCTTCATCAGACTTTGTTCTTTCTTCATCTGATTCAGGGGGTGCAACATACCTTCTTCTTTTCTTCTACTCAGCTGGTCCTCCTTATTATGTTGCCTTTTATTTCTCCTACTCTTTTTCCCTTGAGTTTTAGCCCTAGTATTAGCCCTTGTAGTTGGCTTGGTTGGGCTTGGCTTTGTAGCCTTCTTCTTTCCCTTGGGCTGTGCAGCTAGCTATTTTTGAGATTTTCTCTTCTTTGGCTTAGCCTTTGGTGCTTCCTGCTTGGCACCTTCCTCCTCATCTACATCTTCTCTCATACCTTAGGTTAAGGCAAGTGGTCCCTAATCTTGTTCTTCTTCATCACCCTCGGCATCTTCACCTTCTTCTTCTGCTTCTTCTGCAGTACCTTCCCCAAATTTAGCTTTTAGCTTCTTAACAAGCTTGTCCTTCTTTTTCAGAGTGGAGGCAATCTTCAACTCCATATCCACTTTTGATCTCACCACATCATAGGTTCCAAAATATGGTGTATCCTTTTCTATTTCCTCTACTAATAATGAATTATTACTACTGATGCTTCATCTATGTTTATTTCATACCCAAGAGGTCTTAGCCATCTCACTCTTGGTATGGTAGCTTGTATGTATGTATAGTTTATATCTACAAGAAAACATACTTCATTTACATGTTTTTCTACTAATGACATTAGAATCCTTAGCCTTTGCTTCATTGTCTTCTTAAAGTCCTCAAAATTAGCTCCCATCTACTCTATGTATTCATTGACTTGAGCTATGATTGACCTATCAGTTCTCCATGCAACTTTTCCAAAAGAAGGAAATTTATTATGAACATAAAAGAAAATACAAATCAAAATAGCACCAAATTCACAATGGGCTCCCTTGGTTCTTCTGATTGCTTCTAGGTTCTCATTAATCTGTTGCGGTTGTAGTTTTGCAAGATCATAGGTATGATCCTTTTTCACCAATTTATAACCAACATCTACTGCAATGTAGGGCACACTATTGAGCATACTAGATTGGTAGAATTTGTGTGCAATAACTCTGATAGCAAAATCAACAAGAGGGTCTTGGATGGTGTCAATTTCCATCCCTCTCTTGTTCCACTTAGCACCAGTATTCTTCTCAATTGCTTCCTTGGCATCACTCCTAAGTGTCTTTGGCCAATGTAGGGTTGGGTACCCTATCACTCTATGAAAAATTCTCTTCATGATTTTTATTGGGCCATCCTCCAACCATAAGCTTGCATCATGTATTCAGTTGAGCACTAGTCTAATCCATTTAGTTTTGAACACTATAGGAAATTCTAGGGCATGTGTTAAACCCTTCTTCTTAGCAATCTGGTATTCTTCCCTCAACACTCCATTCTCACACAGTTTCTCATAGGCTTCCCTCATTTCCATGTCACCTATGGCTCCAATCTTGCAATTATAGCATCTTCTTACATCCTGAACCATTACAGCCTTAGAGGGTATTATGGATAGGGCTCCAGCTAGATCATTCTTAAATGCAACCTCTGGGATTGGGCAAAAATTAGGTTGTTTGACATCATTGGACACAAGTTAGACTTCAAATGGTTCCTTCTCTTGAGTTTTCCTAGAGCTAGAAGCCATTTTCACAATTGAGGGTTTGTTCAAAAAGAAAACATGAAACTGTGTAGCTTAGCATAGACATAAATACCTCAAGATCGATGAAATCATGTTGAAATACTATTGAAATCTTCTTATACATTGGATTCTTTTCTTTGGACTCACTTTGTGCTCTTTCGCATCTTTGCTCTTCATTCGTGATGAAGAAAAATGATTCAAAATGCAACAATATACCCTATTTTCATCGCATTTAATGCTTAGTGTAGTTACAGCTGTCCACTCGGCTTCTAAAGGATTCTACATTACTTGGCTTCCATTGCCTTCCCACCACTTGACTTCCACGAGAGTATTCTTTACTCAGCTTCAACTAAGATTTCTTCTTCACTCGGCTTCCTCTACCAACTCAGCTCTAACTATTTTGACAATCAACTCAGCATGTACTGGATTTTTACTCGGCTTCTAAGGGAAACTCGACAACACTTGCAAAATCTTGAAATTTTAACTTTGCATCGTTGTTCATGTTGATCTCTTATTTTCACTACTTACTTGTTTTAGGAACTTATGTATGATAAAACTTTGTTAAATCAGTTCCTCATGCCTTCTCTTTTTGCTTAGTTTGATGAAGTGTGATCACTTGACTTGTTAGGTGAAGTGATCCCTTCATTTGATGTGCTATACTCATCTTTCTTCTTCCATGTGTTATTAATTTCTCCTTTGATGTGTTCAGCATCTACCTTCTCTTTTCCTTTATTGTTCCTTGAGGTGGGTGCCTTTGACCTTGTTGGGAAATTCTTATTGATATGACCAATCTTCAAGTAACTGATACATGTGGTTTGGCTCAACCATCTACTATAGTTTCCTCTAAAATGTGTTTTTATACAATTTTTAAGAATATTTCCATATTCCTAATAGTAATGATAGCTATACCTAGTGTTTTAGTCCCAATTGTAGTGATATCCATGGTTACCTTCCCTTGCTTCCTAATTTGGTGTCCACATAGTTTTTGATCAACACTCAAAAGCTCTATGTCCATACTTCTTGCAATTGTAGCAGTGACCTTCAAATTTTGGTGTTTTGATGGTCCTAGTCCTGCAACTATGTGCTTGATGTCTTTGCTTTTTGCACTTATGACAATGACTTGCATTTTTAGGTTTGTCATGCTAATGGGCATTCTTACTCCTACACACATTAGAGGTATATCCCTTTTTACCACAAAAATGACAAGTAGGTTTAGTGTTCTTACCTTTGTTACTCCTTTCTTCTATAGTTTTGGATGATTTTCCTTGTTTAGTGCTGATATACCCTATTCTTGAAGTATCATTGCTAGCCCTTGGTGATTTTAGTAGCTGCTCAAAGTACTTGATGGCCTCATTAGGTTTGTTGAAACTCCCTACAATCTGCTTCTCTCTTTTTAGGTCATTTTGCAGTTGTTCATTTTGCATCTTTAGTGTAGAGATCTCAATGTCCTTGACATTCAGTTCATGATGTGCATTCATCATCTAACTTAGGGTGTGTAGCTGCATGTTTGAAATTATTGCAAGCTCAATTGACTTTTCTTCTATTCTGTTGGCAAGGTTTTTCTTGTCTTCTTCTAGCATAGCCTTGTCTTCAATGGCTCCTTTCTTCTATTTAGTCACTTCACAAAGCATCATGGCTTGTGATTCTTGTTCAAGCTTGAGTGTTCTGATTTCTTCTGCTTGAGCTCTATTCTTCTCCATTAGGTCTACTATTGCTGCATCAACCTCTTTGGAATCTCCATTTGAAAACTAATTTGAGGTGTCAATCTCCTTGTGCTATGTGTCATTCTCAGATATGGGAATCTCTCTTATTCTCTTTAAGGATTTTCTTAGTTCTCCTCTAGCTTCTTCGAAAGCATGTAAAGAAAGTTGTTTATCAATTGCTTGATTCTCTATGATCCTCCCAAGTTTGTAGACTTCCATTTCCAGATCTTTTCTCCAAGTTGTAAGGCTCCTCCTTGTGAGAACTTGTCTTTGATACCAATTGTTGGAATTAACAAGTGGGAAGATTTACTTTTGAGGGGGGGTGAATCAGAAGTAACTAACTTTAACTTTTTCAAATCCCTTTAACTGAAACCATTTACATGCATCTAATTCATCTAATAAACATGAAAGTAAAAGACATGTATGAAAATAGATAACACAAAAATCTAGTAACCCAAAAACCCTCTAAAATGAGAAGGTAAAACTAGGGTGCAGATGACACCCACAAAATATCACTGTAGCAATGTGTAACTATTCAAGGTTACAATGTTTGAACACTTCCAATGGTCTTCCCTATGAAATGTTTGTCTTGTTAAAGACTTTGCACCCTATTAAAAGTGACCTGGTTAAAGGATTTAACTACCCTGCTAAAAGTAGGCCTAGTTAAAGGACTTTAGTACATTCACTTGGAATGCCACCCTGTTAAAGGATTTATAAATGGATGCTAAGCCAACCTAAGTCCATAGGATTTCCATATCCAATACAATTGCTAGAGAGTATTAGAAAGTCTTTGACTTGATAGCTTTGCAATCTTCAATTGTTGATTCCAGATACTTATTTTGCTCTATCTGCTCTGATCCTTGCTTGATCTGATATGTCACTCTTCGAGGTTCTAATACTCTATTCTTCAACAACTAGATTTTGTTATGCTACTCTATTCTTCACTAAGATTTTGAAGACTTAAGTTTAGGTATGAATCTGTGATCCACATTCACTCTTTATTTCCCATTCATTTCTTGCACTTTTCTTATTGGTTGCATGCCTTCTCCATTTTTCTTATTGGTTGCATGTTGATTACATAGGTAATGAAAAAGATTCAATCTTATCTTCAAGATCCTTCGAGATCCATCCCATGTCAACTCCAAAAATGGTTTACATCTAAGTTTGTGAAGATACAAACTCATATGCTAATTCTATGTTACTCGGCACTTACTAGTTGTTGATGCTCGGCACATATAGGAATTCTATATCACTTGGATCCTATAGAAATTTTTTCTCGCTTGATACTTATGGCATTTCTATTTCACTCAGCATCTATACTCTGCTCAGCATCTATAGTGACTCAACATCACTTATCACTTGGCACTTGAACTTCACTCAGCACCTAAAGATCACACGACACCTAAAGTTTACTTGACACCTATTGAATTCTCTGGCTCGATGCACACTGTAGCTCAATGTTAACTAAAGAATTGGTTAAGTGTGTTGACACTCAAATGTCAAAACCAATCTGAGATCAACAATATAGTTTTGAGTATGTGAAATCATAGTATCTCTTTAAAAGAAAAAGTATAGTGACTAATAAAAAGAAAAATTAAGGGTTGTACATTGTGTAATACCTCTATTTATTGACTGTCTTTGAGCATTCTAATTATGAGTTTTTTTTCACATTCATTCACTCCTAAATGCATTTCTTTCAACCCCTATCAATGCTAGTCTCAATTCATATTGTTATGAGTATATTTGATCTTTCTATTTTTCAAAATTTGATATCTGTTCTCTTCATGAATGTGCCACCAAATATCCCCTTGTGCATGTGTGTATATATATTTATTTCTTAAACATCTCATTTCCAATCTATTGTTGTTGGCTGGCATTGAAAATATATGTAAAATGACATTATTAATAAGCTATGTAATGGGGCAATGTCTACACAAATATTATCAAACTGTGTTTTATAGTTTAATATTAAAGTATTCAATATAAAATGGATGTGTCATCTTATATGCTTCAAATGATAACAATAGTTTAATTTTAAACTATTTTTGCTTTAGTAATTTACAAAGTGAATATAGCTGAATAGACACACCACACTTCTGAAACTTAACATCTTAGGATGAAGCTGGGTCAAACAAATTCTGGCATAGCCCTTTAGAAACTTTAGGCCAATGCATTTTTTATTCTTCTATGATGGTTATACTCTAGAATGCTCTATTGACACTACCAAAAATTCATCAGTCACAACCAGTTGTACAGAGGAGAAGGAAAAGGCACAACAAACTTCTAGGACTAAATCTCCTAACACTCCAATAGTATTTATAAGAGTTGTTGGAAAGGGAAGGTGGAAGATGTAAACCATTTTAATATTGTACTTGTATTTACTTATATTTTTATAAAGATAGTTCATTATTTATATTTTGCTTCAGTGTTAAGACTATCAGGCTATTGCTACCAGTCATCAGCATTACACGTGAGGATGTCATTTGGTACCTTAAATGCATTTAAATATATTTATACTTAGCTTTTTTTATTTGTTTACTCATTTACTAACTCATTAGATGTAGGTCCTCCTTGAATTTTGCAAAAAAATACATTTCAAATTAAATATAAGGAATTTTTTAAGTTTCATTATTTTTCTGATAAGTTGCAAATTTATCACCAATATTTTGTTGATATTTTTTTCCATTGGCAATAATTTATCAATAATGATATTTTGAACTATGGTTGAAAGCTTATGTTTAACTTAATGTTAGGCATCAAGCTTCATAGACTCTATTTGAAATGACTTTGGAAGCCATGTTCTTGTTTTGTTAATAAGTATCCTTCACAAAGGCAATACTAACCTCAATGTAAAAACAAAAATTTATGAGTGAATGGATGTAACATCTCGATAGAGATCCTTACCAAATAAATTCTACAATATAAAGGCAAAGTTATGATTTACCATAAGTACAAAAAAATCATAATGTTGAAATAAACTTTTTAAAATGGGGATTTATTTGAGTAACAAACTTGAAATTTTGATTTAAAACTCTATACCTGCTTCCAAAGTGGTAGCAACTTGGACTCAATTTTCAAATTGTCAGATCTTTGTGCACTTCAGAACCAACAATACACATACAAGCAAATAATTAGTGATACTTTTTAATAACAGAACAATATTGACATAGCACTCAAATAATTTTCATACAACCAAAATATTATCCAACAATTAATGTGAGCAAATTGTGACCTTACTTTAGAGTTGAATATGCATCATATGAAAAGTACAAGTTGTGTGTTTTCTTTGTAGTCCTCAACAACTTGGTAAACTCTTCCTCAACTTTTTTCTATTAAACCATTATTTCATAATATGTATAGTTGATAACCTATGTTGACATATCAAAATTCAAAAATTTCATAGAATTAATGTTTACCTCTTATGTTGTTGACTTTTGCAAAGTGGAATTGCAAGGCAGGAATCGTATGTCTTGAATCCTAAAAATGGGATGGCCCCTATAAGATCCAACACATTCATGAGTAGTAATTACCAAAATATATGCCCCTAAAAATTACATTATAAATATTTAAAAGCATACAGGGAATGTAGTCTATGCAATCATCTTGAATCACTTTGTTAGCCTTTAGTCTTTGATAATAGGAAAAAGAATTCATTCACTTTCAAAAAAAAATTAGAGCCAAAAAGTAAGTTTATGCATATGTATAGTTTACAACAATAGCCTAGCAATTAACTAAACTTGCTAATGCAAAATTGTAGATGTGAATGATATCATACCATTCATTTGATAAACTTATGACTTCTAGCCACATCAAAGTGCTAGTTTGTGGTGATTGTTCAGGGAAGTACTATACATACTCCATAACTTTTTTGAGGATATCTTATCATCATTTTATGGCTGACATGTTGTAACTAATTTTAACCCTAAAGTGGAAATTGTATAAAAAGGAGTTAGGGTTATAGATTTTCATAAGGTGTGATGTGATAATTGCTTATTGTTGTGGTGTTGAGTTGTAAGGGATTACAAATTGTAATCAGGTTGTAATCACTAAATCGTAATAATATTGGACTCATTTTTTGGTGGTCATAGCCCAAGGATTGGGTGAACCGCATTAAATCTTGGTGTCTTGTGTTCTCTTCTGTGTGATTTATTATTTTTTGATATTGGTTATATTTGTATGTAATTGTTATTTCTATCTATGGTTAATGCTAACACAAAGTTGATAAAACATCATCCAATGGTGACTAGAAGAAACATCCCAAGTCTAAAGATTATTTGAATCTGGGTATGTTCTTCCCAGCATGTGATTTTTGAACTAGGTAAGCTTCTCCAGTGGGTATCAGAGTCACATCCAAAATAAGATTATGTCACTCTGAATCAAGAATGCATGTGCAGTTGTATTCTATATGCATGGACAATAGGTGGAGCTGAAAAAATGCACCATGTTTACATTTATTTTATAGGTCTATTAAGTTTTTAAAATTATAGACCATCATGAACATTATAACTCTAGCTACTATGGATGAGAGAATGTCCTTAGCAAGCTAGCACATAAAAAGTCTTGATTTTCTTGCATGCTAAGGACATTACCCTTGCCTATAAGATTCAAAGTTACAATGTTCGTAATGGTCTATAACTTAAAATACCTAATTAAATAGCTCTAAAAAAAATATAAACATGTTGCATTTTTTAGCTCCAACTGATGTTGTATGCATATGAATTTTAGATTGCATATTGAACTATGACCTCCTTTTTCATTGCCTAATACCAAGAGATTCACATAGTTAGTTGTCATGCAATCATAGGTTAATGTTGAGCTTCACTTAGTTTCAAGAATTGTTTAATATTCTCTACTAATTAGGGCCAACCACGTGAAGGTGGAAGCTCATTTGCACCCCCTCCCCCCCAACACCGACATCTAAATTCTCCCTTAACATCTAAAATTCATTCATTCTATTAATAAAATGTAGCATTCATGATTTATCACATGATAACATTAATTAACGCATAAGTTTCATTACAATATTCACATTAACATTAAAATAGAATATTCTCATGAACATTCAATTAGAACATAAATAAAACATCTAGACATAAACATCAATTATTATCAAATAAGTTACATAAATGAGAATCATTTATTTTGTGTCTTTCTATTTTTTTGTCCTTCCCTATATTGTTGCAAAGGCATATCCATGTCTTCATTGACATCTCTTCTCACTCGTGGACATAATCCCGTTATCCTTTGTAAAGGTGGGTCCTCTACAATAACAAAAAAAAGCATTAAATTTTAAAAATTGAGACTTTAAAGACTTTAAAGAACATTGTAGCATTATTTACCTTGTCCAACCACATCATCTTGCCAAACGGCTTGAACCTCAACACACTCATCAAGAACAATCTCTACATCCCCTACAACTACAATACAAGATATTTTCTTAATTCCAACACATATTATAGTTAAATTTGTATTACTACACCAAATTTAGTTTAAAATGTTTACTTGTATTAATAATTCAGAAATAAGAGATCGAATAGAAAATATATACCTTCAACACTACAATGCACATTTGAATCAATGCCTCCATGGTGCTTGGTTGGTGTATCAGGATTGGCAGGTTGCAATCCAATGTAAATAGCTAGTGCATTTATCAGTAATATATACATATAAATACAAGACTAATACTGAGAAATGTTAATCATTCATTTTAATACATATAAATATATTCACTTTAAAGTTTTAAATAAATATATAATCATTGTTTCCTTGCTTAAAACAAATATAACGACTTATATTTTTGGAAATTAATATCAAATACAATAATTGCTAAAGTATTCAATTTGAAATAAAAATCAATTGACTTATTTACCTCATCAATAGATCTAGTAGAAGAACCTTGTACACTCATTACTCGGAGTCATTTAGCCACGGTTGTATAGCCTTGTCTATAGGCTAATTTATTGTCATCTTCAGAAGTTTTTTTTTAAACTCCAAGGCCTACATTTTTGCTTGGTACCATGAATATTTTTTGTAATCAATTTCATCAAAACAAAATTGTGAACAATTTTATAAATATTTGCATATAATTTTTCATTTACTCATACTTACAATTCATGTAACAAGTTTTGAATATCCACACGAGCTGAGCTTGTGTTGCCTATGCTTTTGTTTTCTTGCTTTGGTTGTCTTTGATGTGTCAGGAAACCTATGTTAAGTTTGAAATATGCTAGATCACATAATTATTAAGAGTAATTAGCACATAATTTCATTCTTAATATTATGGCATACCTTCTTTCCTCGGGTGGTACTATTTCTCCACAGTGCCTTGCACTTTTCTTAGTGGGCATCCTTTTTAAGATTCTCCCACTCAATAATAGGAATATAGGGGGGTGCTCATAACAAGGGTTATTTTGCATTTGGGTCCTATAGTTGTACCTAATATACTTCAAATCTTGGACCACTTTCTCAAGGAGCCTAAGTCTTTGAAAGACGTTGGGTCCAAAAAGTGTTTCCATGGCATCAACGAGTTTATCCTTTAACTCTTTAGTTTATAAATTCCAGCTTTTAAGAAAAGAAAAAAATGGTTAGATTCATAAATGAATTGAAGCTACCTTTTAATTTACTTGAAGAAATTGATCAAAGGAAACATGATCTAGCAATTAAATCAAAATATGTTATCCTGTGTGTATAGTTGGCCCAAATATGCGCAAACATTCATCATTATGTTTTTCATAAAATAGATTATTCCTTGCAAAATAATAATGGGATTAGTTGTTATTGCAAGGGACTACATGGGAGGTTAGTGCATTTAATTATAAGTATAATATTGTATAGTAAAAGAAAAGGTCAATCTTTAAAGTACCTAGAATTTGGGCTACTCTTAGGGGAAGTCCATCTTCATTACTCACGAGCAATTGATCACTAACATGGGTGAACCCAAGAATGTCCTCATTTCCTCCTACATCAAATGAATCCAATATTACAAAATGCCCCCTAAGAAATAATAGTTCAAGTGAAATAAACACATGAAAAATGAGAGAGATAAAAAGAGGAATCTACTTATCAATAGGCATTGTCATTGCACCTATGGCCATGCTATGTGTTGTCGACATTATAGTCAGCATTGCCTGTTTGGTTATGTTCCTTGTATCAGGTGATGTAGTGAACATAGGATCAATGATAGGAGCTGAAAACTGAGATTGTTAGAGCACAATAAAACAAAATTGTTAGAGATATTAAAAAAAAATTGTTCAAGCAAAACACAAGTGTAGGATAGAACATGTGATGTACTTGAACCACCTAAAGTATCATCCTCTGGGGCATTTCCCTTGAACCTCTTCAACATCCTCTATAAAAATAACACATGCATTTTATTTAATGACAAATGAAAAAGTATACTATAAAAATCATTATTGAACCTTTTTTTATAATTAAAAACTACATTAATACTTATTATATATGTCTCAACTAGGTGTATCAACTCATCCTCTCTCTATTGTATTTGAGGAGTCTAAGGTCAAATTGATGCCAATTGCATTAATGTTCTTGATAAATCACAAAGCACCTTTTGCACTACAACCATAGGATCAATGGTTGAGGCAAAATTAGTCATGAATTCATCCTACTCATCGTGTGGCTCCTCGTGGACTACTTTTTCCATTCCCTTTTCATGATTATCACTCATTTGTGAGAACAATATTATTAGCACTATATTTAAAATCAATCCAATATAGTAGTGAAGAATAAAACATAATGTAAAATATGAATTAACATATTTAGTGTATATAATTTATACAACAACAATGAATTTTACCTGTCGGGAAGAAGAAGTCCCATGAGAACCATTGTCGTCATGTGTATGGTGTGGCTGTTGATCCATACTATAGCCCTATATTTAAAAAAAATCATTGAAACATGTTAAAACACGTGTTATTATTCTAAGTTAGCAAAAAAAAAATTAAAAATTAATTATGTGTTGGATTCATTGATTGGAGTTGATTTCAAATGTGCATAGTACGTACCACCTTGCCCATGGTAGTGGCTTTGTTTGTATCTATGTGATTCAAATTGTAATCAATAAGCTCTTAGTCTCCATGTATTGATTTTATTTCACATGCAAATATGTAATTTCCCTCGCATGCCTCAAATATGCAATTGGGTCACTTCTTAGTTGATGTAGGTCGTGTAGTATTTTAAAAACCTACAATATACCTTGATGCTTTTGGACTTCCATCAATGTATATAGATATTGTTTTACTTTGTTCACTAACTTTTTTTTGTATATAATTTTTCGTGAGTGCATACCTATACATAATTTTTTTTTAATCTAACAATTTGCATCCAACTACTATAATCATAACAAGTTCTGACATACTCCATCAATTCAAAAACCTTGTTGTAAGAGACCTTTATGTCATCCATGAAAAATATGCCCAAACCATGTAATGAGAATGGTGCTATGCAATATATCCTCTCTTCAACACAAAAATTAGTGTTTATTGGAGGAAGTCCATTAGGGACCCATTATTTCTGTAGATGTTTGTACCTAAAGGGCACATTGGAGTCACCTTCACTCTCATCATCAACCCCCCTTGAGCAAGGAAAAATTTCATGTGCTTATTGAATTTCTTTTTGATATTTTGACCTCAAGTCGACCTCCTTGATTTAGATATTCTAAATGTCTCACTTTCTTCTTCCATTCCTACATTTTCCTTGCTCAAGGAAGACAAATCTGATAAATGCCTATTCACTAGTACCTGCACTCTATGAAATAAGAGAGATAGGTGGCAATGAGAGAGATATTTTACAAATGGTAAAAGACATTAACCTCTATGGGGTGTACTAACTTATACCTAATGATCCATGAGACTGTGTGGGATGCTCATGAAAGGGCTTTGGGTTTTTGCATATGTAGATCAATTGTCTTACGTTAGCAGCTTAAAAATTCATGATACGTATACTTAAAACTACATCGAATATTAGCATCACATATGAATTATAAATAGTAAAAGGTACATGACAAGTTAATCAAATTAATCATTGATCTATCAAGAACTTGATATTGAATAACATGGGCATTGATCACATAAGTTTAAATTTCATTCTTTCCATTGATAATCAAACTCCCCTTCAATATTAGCTAATCAACCTCCCCTCCCCCTTGTCATTGATATTATTCTTTATCCATCTCATCATTAAGGTCATTGTCGACATCATTGTCATTGTCATCCTCCTCCTCCTCATCATCATCATCATCATCATCATCATCATAATGATCAACATCAGCATCAAGAGCATCATTGACTAACTCTCAATCTTGATCCACATCTTTCTCTTCCTCGGTATCTTCTTCTTCCATCGCATTATACTTTATCAGCCTTCCTCTTGGATCATGTCTAATGACAAATGACCAACCTGGTCTATGTGGAACCTCTAAGTAAAGTACTTGCTCACACTTGCAAGAACATATGGCTCATCCCCAACTGGCTCAAACAACCTTGTATTAATCATTGGAAATCTATTCTCATGCTCAATAACAGTTCTATCAAGATCATTTTGATTGAGTCATAGTCTATACCATTTAATGACAAAACTAATTTGAAGAAATTAAAATCACATTCAAGTATATCAACCAAAATGACATAGTATCGATTTTGAGATTCTTGAGGATGTAAGTCATTTCTAGATGAAATATTGGTCACCTAGAAGATTGCACTTATTCAAGAATCATAAGTTCTCTTTGTGTCATCAAAATATTTGACACAAAATTTATAACCATTGCATAACATAGCCTTGTGGTGTTTTACCTCCTATAATGTCAAACATATATAAATTATTGCATCACCAATTTAAAAACATATGGTTGATTAACAAACTTATAAGTACTTAGAGATCTCTTAAACCATATGCTAAATCTATTTCCTTTTTTATAACATTGGGATCTCCATTACAATGAGCTTTTATAATAAATGAAGACATAGATTCTCATTTTAATCTATGACCACAATGTTGACGTTGTTCAATCCAATCTTGATTGTTTGCAATAAACAAATGTATTGCATCCCACTCTTTAACAATTGTACAAAAGTAAATAGATGACTTACAATAGAATTATTTTAAAGATTAAGAATTAATTAACTACAATAACTTCTCATAATTTGTTACCTTTCACTTTCCTAAATCTAGCATTCCCCACCAAGTACTCCCCCTCAAATTTTTTAATGGAGTAGAGATCCCAAATGCAATCTATATGGGTCTTTGTTGAAAGATTAGGAAGATATTGAGTAACATACACCATCATCTAGTATACCATACCATAGAACCCTTGGGACGTGCTCTTTGTCGAACCAAACCCTTCAAAAAATTTAAGTGTCTCTCAACCATCCATATTGACCTAAGTTGCACATGTTCGCACAATTCAATCTCCTTAACTTAGTGTATGAGGTAGTGTTCTTTTTCATTTAAAAATGTTGAAGCTAAACACTTTTGAATTTTGCACATTAGTAGATGAATTCTTTTCTTCCAATGTTTTATATATTCTTTATGGATTTCTTTAGATGACAACCACCTACAAGGGATTCAAGACACAAAAATATATAAATATGAGACTTTACAATATATTACTTGTTTGATATATTGAAGAAATATCACTACTTACCTCATGTATTTTCCAAGATCATATATCACTTGTTTAATATTATTTTCAAAGTTGTCTAAGAGCGATAGCGGTAGCACATACTACAACAATTGTCAATTGATCATTTTATTCTTTTCTAACGTAATACAATGAAAGTTGAATGTATTTTCATAAATATGTCGTAACAAAAGACCATGACTTGCCTTGATGAAGGTATGTCAATCATGCATTTTCAGCTTTGGCCTAAATTCACTTTTCTTTGATATGAGATTGCATATATTTGCAGCAAATCCTATAGGAAATCAAATTTTACATATGACTTCTTTTATGGAATTACTTTGATGCTCCATAAATAACCAAGGAAGAGCACTTGCATTAATCTGGTCTCCATTTCTATTTGATTCAATGACATTTTTCATTGCATGATTGGAATCATGAATGCCACTACAAATTTTGGCAAGTTTTTATTTGTCACGCCTTCCATCCAATATTTTTCACAATGTCTCTATTACATTCTTTCCAATATGCATAGTATCAAACAAATGCACAATTTGTAGCTTCTTGTAGTAGGGCAGCCTACTAAATTCTCTAGGATAACATTTTAGTCCCTTTGGAAGGTGGTCAGTGATGCCTTGACAACCTTCATGATCATCAATTACATAATTATCCAACAAAACAAAATCAAAATATATAATTTCTAAACATAAACCATTAGGTGGAGCGATACTACCTTGAATTCTATTATATCCCAACTTCCATAGGTGAGGTTTCCTTCTTCATGCCTTTGATGTAGTCTCTTCTTTCCCATTGAAAAGATATTTTTTGGCACTTTGATACTTATGATTTATGTGGTGGAAGAGCCTATACTCATCAAACACTTGCTTTCTTAAAATTTTTGAATGACGAGATTTCATCTTTGGACCATACATTAGAAATGCAAATTTTATCATTGTTTGAAGACCTACAAGATAATGATACAATTGGATTAAATATATTTATTTTTGGAATTAGTAGTATCACGTACAACTAGACTTCAACATAACATACCACAAAAATGTATCAACCCTAAGGCATCGTGAATTGTCCACACAAACATTGCATGGAATTGAAATTATTTCTGTCCAATTGGTCTAGAGATATCATACATAGTGAAACCATTCCATAACACTAGCAACTCATTGAAAAGATGTGCAATATATACATTCATATCTTTCACTTGGCACTTACCCAATTGAATGAACAACATGATATAATTATTGTGGTCATTTCACTCCAAGACTTATAATTACATGTAGATAACAATAAAATAATAAAATAACTAGAACAATCATTGTCAACATAATATGCTCCCTCTTTATTGACATCCATGGAGGAAGGTTATTGTTGATAACAAAAATAGGCCACACTGAGTAAATAGACCTCATCTCTCCAAATGGATTGACACCGTTAGTTGCCAAAGAAAGCTTGAGATTTTGAGGTTCTTCTTTAAAGTGTGGCCACTTTTCCTCTATGTCCATAAATGTTGAACCATCTGTAGGCATTCAAATAATTTCATGTTGACTTCTATTATATGTATGGTTATGCCAAGCTACAATACCTGAATAATCATTTAAGATGTGGAATAATGAGGATGTAATGAAGGACCTTGTGATGCATTTTTTTTGTCACTTAATCATCTTAATATCTACTCATATGGCATTTAGGGCATTCTATTGCATTTTTGTGTTCTTTATGATAAATAACATGATCTTTAGGCACTACTACATTGGGGCTAAAATTGTGATGGCCACCCATCACCCAAGCTATAGTACCACGAATTGGCTCATGTCAGACAGGCATTAGACTTTTGTTGTCACAAACTGTGATGGAAAGCTCATATGTCACAATTGGGATGCCTAAAGCCATCATAAAATAAAGAAAGGGAAAGAGTTCATCTTCACATCATAGTTATTGCAACGGTCTACTGTCACAATTACAACAGCTTACATTTTCAATCTGTGGTCGCAAGTGCAATGACTATGTTGTAGGGCCAATGACCATCCATCGTAAAGGGACATCACAACAGTGATGGTATGTGATGGAAATGTTATTGGAGCAATGGTCATCTATCATAAGTGGTTGTCACAACTATGATGATATACAACACAATGTTGTTGGAGCTGCAATTACTCATGGGACAAGTCATCACAATTGCGACGGCTTGCTGAATTACTAAAAAAAAAATTGGTAGTTCTGGTATTCTATTGTTAGTTCCTACCATGGCAAAGAACTCTAGAGGTGTAGGCATCTCGAGGCATTTGTAATCATATTTTCTTCTTTCTTTCTCTATCAATTCCTTCTAGAGAACGTACAAATATGTGTATACCCCAATGAAAGGTAATAGACTTAAAAAAAAGGGTATTAATAGTACATTACATAATTAGCAATGCATTGTAGACTATACAAGAGAAGTTTCACCTTTAAATAAATATTTATATATAGAGCACCATATAATGCAAGAGTTTCCTTTCAAATAATGAATCTTTGTAACTACTTATTACATTTCTTCTATAGTTTTTTAAGTGTTTACAACCAAGCTATTCTCTATAAATCTCCACTCATTCAAAAACATGAGAGTGTCTATCAATCCTTTCATCTATACTATCAATATTGCTCATGTGTCATTTTGCACTGGTATATGATGATGCATTTGCAATGACAATAAATAAGACAAAGAGTGGATGCTCTAAATGTGCAAGTGTTAGATTGTGGTGACTGATCAAGGAAGTATTGTACATACTCCATAATGCCTCAATGGGAAATTTTTTGGTGCTATTTTATTGGCATTTTATGGTTGACATGTTGTAACTAATTTTAACCCTAAAGTGGCAAAATACTTGTATAAAAGGGCTTAGGGTTAGGGATAATTTCATAAGGTGTGATGCAAAAATTTCTTCTTGTGGCAGTATTAAGCTGTAAGGGATTACAAATTATAATCAGGTTGTAATCACTGGATCATAATAATATTGGACTTGTTGTTTGGTGGACGTAGCCTAGGGATTGGGTAAACCATGTTAAATCTTGGTGTCTTGTGTTCTCTTCTGTGTGATCTATTATTTTTTTTTTATTGGTTATATTTGCATGTAATTTTTATTTTTGTCCATGGTTTTATACTAATAATAGGTATGATCAACAGTGGATGAAAGATTTCAATATGCACATGGGATTGTTAATCTCATACTGGTTTTGACATATGAGTGACAACACACTTAAGTCATTTTCTTAGTTCATGTTGAACATGTAGTGTATGTTGAGCATAAGTTATCAGATATATAGTATGTGTCGAGTAACTAGTAAGTGTCGAGTCACTCAAGTGCACAGTAGATAGTAGATACTGCGTCATTTAGATGTTGAGTGATCAATGGATGCTGAGTCATTCAAAGGTTGAGTTACAGCATTGAAGATATAGTGGATGTCAAGCATCAAACACTTCAAGTATCAAGTAAATTGTTTTGGACATAGTTGTTTGTAATGGCACAAACTTCTGTGTAAACCATTTTTTAGCTAACTTAAGGACATTTTTATGATTCTAAGATGATAAGGATGAATCTATATTGTAGATCCCTATGTAGTACCTACAACCAATTAATTGAAGGGATGTTTTAAGTGAAAAAATGGGTGAATCACAATCGTTGATTCATACTTAACCCTAAGTCACCTAGGTCTTCTTAAGGAGGACAAACCCTAAAAGATGTAAGAGTAGAATGCGAGAAGAGAGAAGTTTGCATGCACAAAAAGAGAATTCATGGTGGATAAGGAGTTGTGAATTGAGATACATTACAGAATTAGTTAGAGGAGAATAGAGGAAGTGAGTTAGAGGACATAAGTGATACATCTAATTAGAGAGGATCAAGTACACATCAGGAAAGAGATGATTTGTTATCTAGTAGCAGAGTGCTAACCAAAGGATCATTGTTGATACATTCTAAAAGATGAATTAATTAAATATCTTAAAAAAGTAGTCCTAACAGGCTATTGTACATGGATTCAGAAGATTACGAATCCCCTCAGCGTAGTTTGGACATGTCTCCCTATTTCAGCAAGGAGGTTGCCACTCCCCCTGAGACTGGGAGAGATACCTATTCAAACAAAGGGTATAATGAATAGGATAATTGTATGGAGACTGGGGGTGACAATGCTGATGGAAAGGAGATGGCCAAGGCTGAAAAAGGAAAAGATAGCAAGAAGAGCAAGCAGAAGATTATTATCAAAGTGCCTTCCAGTAGAGACATGGAAGCCATGGAGACTACCAAGAATAAGAGGAAGAAGGAAGATGTCAATAAAAAGAAGCAGGGTGAGGGAAGTGCCATGATGGAGGAGAACCCAATGGACAAGCCTAAGCAATAGCCCGACTTGGAACCCAACCAAGGTTTTGATGATGTGGGAACTTCCACCTATAGGTGCTCCATCACTGGCAAGGACAGGAAAGTGGTCTGGAGAAATTTTGATGACACCACTTCCAATTTGGGGATCAAGAGAGAGAAAATTTGTACCCAGGTCTATGAAAATGAGGAGGGCAGGATCCAGATAGAAGAACTTATAGACCCTTCCTTAATCATCCTCAGCAACATTGCTAGGGACAACTTGAAGATGGATGTGTTGAATAATGCTAAGAACAATGTTGTGGATAGCTACAGGAAAACTAAATGGATCTACCATGAGATCCTCGATCTCAAACATAGACTCAATGAGTTGGAAAGGGAGACTTATAGCCTTAGGAATAGGGTTAATGAGGATGAACTCAGCACGAACAAGAAGTTGGAGGCTTTCAACACTACTTCCCTGGATATGGTGAAGACCTTGCAGGGCATATCTGAGAAAAACCTCAACATCCTCAAAGATCATGATAACATAAAGAGGCTCATCCACTGTGGCGAGGTTCAAAGTGGCAAGGAGAAGGAATAGGGTATAAATCAGAAAGACAAGCCCCTGGAGGAAGGTGTTCAAAAGAGAACTAGGGCCAGCACCAGAAAGAAAGACACCACCTCCCCTGAGCAGGACACTATGGAAAAGAACGAGGAGATGGGAAAGATGTCCAAGCTCGAGATCAATGTCATGGAGATGCTCAGTGACATTAGTTGATCTACCCTAGCCTTTGGTGGCTTGCCCTGGTTTTTGGTGCTCTTCCCTGGCTTTTTCTTGCTTTATGTTTTAGGGATCTGTTGTTTTTCTTTTTGGCTCTTGGTGACCTTTTTCGTTTAAACTATTGACTATCTTTTCTATGTTCAGGGTTTCAGGGCCCTTTTAAGGCCTATTTTCCTTAATCAAAAATAGGTTGTTGTGAATCCTTTAACAGGGTGCTTACTTCATTGGAAGTTAAAGTCCTTTAATTAGGCACGCTTCTAATAGAGTGTTGAAACAGGGTAAGATATAACAATCTTGTAAGCCTTTAACAAGGCAGACATTTCATAGGGTAGATCATAGTTTATTATCAAACATTGTAGCCTTCATTGGATATACCTTATTATTGTAGTAGTGGGGATTTTTGGGTGTCATCCCCACCCCAGCTTTACCTTCTCATTCGAGGGTTTCTAGGTAACCAAATATCTTGTGTCATATATGCGTTGAATATTATTTGCTTTCATACCATGGATGAATATGTTTAGCTAGCTATTTCAGTCTACATGCAAATTGTGAGATGGATGTGTGGTGAATGAATTTGTGGTTAAAGTTTTGAAGGACTGATTCACCGCCCCCACCCCTCAGAGTTTACTTTTCCTATTCTATTTCCAATAATTGGTATCAAAGCATTGGTTCTCTGGAAAGGAAAGCTTTGCAGCTTTGAGGAAAGATCTTGAAGATGGAAATCTACAAGTTGGGAAAGATTATTGATAATCAAAAGATTGAAATCCAGCTTGCCCTACATCAGTTGAATGAATCAAGAGATGAGTTGAAGTGCTCATTGAAGAGAAGGAAAGAGATAGATATTGAAGAGAATGACACACAATACTAAGAAATTGACACTACTAAATTGTTTGTAGATGGAAACATAAGTGAATTTGATGCAACAGTTGCAGATCTGATGGAAAAGAATGGAGCCCTAATTGAAGAGGTCAAAAATCTTAAGATAGAACAAGAAGTCCAATCAGTATTGCTATGTGAGGTGACCGAGAAAAAAAAGAAAGTTGAAGAGGACAAAGTCATGATTGAAGATGACAAAAGGATATTGACCAACACACTGGAAGAGAAGACATCAAAAGTGAATAGACCGAGAAAAAAAAAAGTTGAAGAGGAGAAAGTCATGATTGAACATGACAAAAGGATACTGGCCAACACATTGGAAGAGAAGACATCAAAAGTGAATAGGATTGCTCGCATGCAACTAGAAACATTGAATCAAATGATGATTTCTAATAATGAATTGAATAGAAAAGATATTGAAATCACAACACTAAAGTTGCAGGATGAACAACTGAGAAATGATCTAAAAAGAGAAAAAGAATTTGCTAAAAGTTTCAACAGACCTAATGAAGCCATCAAGTATTTTGAGTAATTGATGAGATCTCCAAGATGTAACGGTCATACTACTGGATTGGGTTATACTAGTATTGAAGAAGGAGAATTATCCAAAAATGGTGAACCAAGGAGCAACAACAGTAAGAACTACAAACCTATTTGTCATAATTGTGGTAAGATAGGTCATACAAAAAAATTTACAAGAGAAAAAATGCAAATTAGAACCCGAAGAAGAAATTCATGGGTAACTATCACAAGTGAAACAATCAAGGACATCAGGCACATGAATGCAAGAGCAGGACATCAAACACACAAAGATTTGAAGGTTATTGCTACAACTATAAGAAATATGGACATAGAGCATATGAGTGGAGATCAAAGCCTTACTGGTCATTAAATAAAAAAGCCAAGGTAAACCATAATGGCAAATCCTACAATTAGGATTAAAATACAAGGTATAGTTGTCACTATTATCAAGAATGTTGTTGAAAATGACATTAGAACACATTTTAGAAGTGACTAAAAAAGATGGTTGAGTCAAACTACATGTTAGTTGTTTGAAGATTGGTCACATTAGTAGAAATAGTCCAACAAGGTCAAAAGCACCTAGTAGTGAATTCAAGAAATGCAAAGGAAAGGTTAATGTTGAAGAAGTTAGAGTGCAGATGAACAAGACATGCAAGAAGAAAGAAATTGTAACACATCAAGTTCAGATGGGATTACTCCATCCAATGGATCAGGTGATCACACCACCTTCAACTAGGCAATTAAAAGGTATGTGTGCGACTGATATTTCAAAGTTTGATTATACATCAATTCCAAGGATTTAGTTCTGAAAAGATCATATATGTATGAAGTAAGATGTAAAGTATTGGTTAGAACTTAGAAGAAATCTATAAGTTTTTATGTTGCTACCAAGGATGAAAAGTTTTACTATGGTTGTTGAGTAAAAAGTTAGTTGTTGCCGAGCTATTAAAGGTGATAGTGTTGGTTGAGCTTACTGTGGTTGTCGAGTGTAGTACAAATTACAAGGAAGCCAAGTGAGTCAAAATTGATATTGAAGCTAAGCTTACAGTTGTGTAAGAACTAAGCATTAATTATGACATTTTAAGGGCTATATGGTCAATTTTTGACTCATTTTCTATTATTCAAGATTGAAGAGAGCACGAAGAGATAAAGGAAAATTGGAGAAAAGGATTCAAGTGTTTGCAAATAAATTCAGTTGCTACTTGACACCAATCATCATATTTTTCAAGGTATTTATCATGTGCCATGCTATGTTGTTTGAATTTACACAAACCCTAGTTAGTTGTTATGGCATTTAGTTCTTCTACTAATATGGTTAAGGAAGGAAAGGAAGTTTTGAATGTTTAATTGATAAGTAATGAGATCAAACAACCACATTTCTAAGTGATTCCTGACATTGCATATAAAGGAGACCCATCTGGTGTGTTATCTATGATACCACCACAAGTTTTGATGGTACAAGATGTAAGGTGTTGCTACACTTGTAAGGTTGGAAGCATTGGAGACATGGAAATGAGAAAGTTATATGGAAAATTGATTGAGAGTGGAGTATTGAAAGAAGAATACAAGGTTGTAGAGAGAAAAGGGTTAACTCGTGTCCTAGATTTTCCAAACGTGTTCAAGACAGAATGGATAAAGATTTTTCTTAGTAGAATTCATGATAATTTTGTATGGTTGGAGGATGGCCATATCAAAATCAAAAAGAGGATTATTTATAGAGTGACAGGGTATCCAACCCTAGATAGACCTAAGATAATGAGGAGTGATGCAAAAGAGGCCATTGAGAAGAATATAGGGGCACTATGGAACAATAGAGTAATGACCATAGACACAGTTACTAATCCCCTAATTGCATTTGTAGTAAGAATTATTTCACATAAGTTATTTCAATCTAGAAATTTAAATAGTGCACCATGTATGGCTATGGATTTGAGTTACAAGATAGTGAAGAAAGACCATTCTTATGACCCTATCAAGTTACAACTCCAGCAGTTATCTAAAAACTTAGGACCCATAAGGAAAACAAAAAGTGCACAATGCAAATTTGGTTCAATACTTGTTTGCATATTTTTCTATGTGCATTTTTTCCACTTTTTAGAAAATAGATTGGAAGACTAATAGGTTAGTTGTAGTGCAGATTGGTGAATTTATAGAGCAACTGAGAAATAATTTTGAGTCTGTGATGACTAGCTACTTTAAAAACTTTAAGAATTCAATGAAATAAAGACAAAGGATTCCAATATCATTAGTAGAGAAGAATTTCAATGACTTTTGTTTTCTAGTTGGTGTTAATTTCATATATGTACAAGTTGTTTTTCCAAGAGTGAGATGGATTGGACCATTTCTTTATGAGATTAATGTTGATGAGGCATCTGCAGCCATCATTGCTTTACTAGTAGAGGAAGTAGATAAGGATGCTACTACTTTTGGAAACTATGATGTAGAAAAGTCAAAAATAACAATGGATTTGAAGACAACATATATGATGAGGAAAAAGAAAAATCTTGTGAAGAAACTCAAGGAATAATTTGGTGAAGGGGTGGAAGGAGGTGAAGAGGAAGAAGATAATGAAGATGATGAAGATGCACCTACCCAAGCACCACTTTCTCTTACATAGGGTCTATTAGAAAAAATAGTCCACCAAGATAACTAAGAGGGGGAGGTGAATCAATTATCCAATTAAAACAATTATCAACCTTAATTAACTATGGAAACCCCTTGATCAGAGGGATAACCCTAGCGGGAATGATTCTACAAAGATATATTGATATATATATTCCTTGTTAGAGGATGGACCTTGATAGGAGTCTATAAACACATTTAGTACATAAGAGTCCCTATTAGGAGACTTTGAATCCCTATTAGGAGATTTCAACCCTATTAGGAGTTGTGCCAACCCTATTAGGAGTTATAGAAGGCAGAATGACCCATTGTCCAAACAACTTCTAGGGAAAGACCACTGAACTTCACTGTCCAACTGATCTCTCAAATACTCCTTATAAAATACTTGTTTGTACTATACTTTAACCTCTTTCATCTTTCTAGTAAACCAGACTAGGTCAAGAACCTCATATCCAAATATCAAACCTTGAATCTCAGAATAAAACCTTAGCAATGAAGTTCTCTCCAACTTCACTCTGCTCTGCTTATCCTCACATATCAACTTGTTTCTCTTTTGTTCTGCTCTTTGTGCTTCTTGCAATCATTTATACATTTATTCATAAAAAAGGAAAATTTTCTTCCTTTATACCAAATCCATAAAATAATTCCCTGAGTCAGCTATTACACCTTCTCAATTAATTATTATAGGGCCTCATTAAGAACATGTTACACTTAGCGATAACTTTAATCTGTCACCTTGTAAGTTGAATAACTTTTCATACATGTAATATTATGACCAGAAAGCTTAGCCATGTCATCTCCAACATGTCTTCTACATGACTTTAACCTTGGTTCTCAAAATAACAACTCTACTAAGAGATATAACAAGTTTACCAAAACATGCTTCTGTAAACTCTATCTAAGAACAATCTTCACCAAAACTTGCATAACTTCTTCCAGACTTAATATCTTATGCTTCTGAGGTTAGATGAATATAATAGACACTTAATGCTATCTCCCTTTAACCTTTCTTAGTGAAAATACTCAACGATCTATCTGTAGCAACTTGATCTTTACCATTGTTCTTCTGTTAGATACCACAAAAGATCACTATGTTGACATCAATGACAAACACAGTCATGAATGTAACATATCATCATGATAATGATCTAATCATGTTTCTAAAATACTCCCCCATAGAAGTATCATTAGCATTCATGCTTCCAACAATTACCCCCTTTGGCATTGATGGCAACATAGATGAAAAACATCTAGTTCCAAGAATACCAACAGTTAAAGATTGTTATCCTTTATTTTCAAATCCTCTTCATCAATCATTCTCCCCCATTGATATACCTCAATGTGCTTTATATCAAACTATTTTTCATGTTGTAATCTCTCACCCATTGAAAGGATAACAACCTTTAACTATTGGTATTCTTGGAACTAGATTTTTCCATGTTGTAATCTCTCCCCCATTGACATCAATGTCAAAGGTTTCAACAACCATCTATCTCTGCAACAACTGTCTCTAACTTTCTCAAGTGTCCAAAGACATTTTTTAAAACAATATCTATCAAGAGTTTGAGATGACTCTATATGTCATAGATACTCCCCCATATAGGAAGCATCAACATTTAGTCCAAACAAACAATACTGCTCTGGTACCAATTAAAACAATTATCAACCTTAATTAACTATGGAAACCCTTGATCAGAGAGAAAACCCTAGTGGGAATGATGCTTACAAAGATATACTGATATATATATTACTTGTTAGGAGACTTTGAATCCCTGTTAGGAATTGTGCTAACCTTGTTAGGAGTTGTAGAAGGTAGAAGGACCCACTGTCCAAATAGCTTATGGGGCAAGACCATTAAACTTCACTATTCAATTGATCTCTCAACTATTCCTTATAGAATACTTGTTTGTACTATTATTTAACCTCTTTCCTCTTTCATGTCAACTAGACTGATCATTGTCAGACCCTGTAGATCAAGTCACAAACCTTAGATGCAAATATCAAACCTCAAATCTTAGAATAAAACCTTGGCATCAAAGTTCTCTCCAACTTCACTATGCTCTACTTATCCTGGCATATCAATTGGTTTCTCTTGTTTTATGCTCTTTGTGCTTCTTGTAATCATTCATACATTCATTCATAACAAAGGAAAATATCCTTCCTTTATACTAAATCCATAAAACAATTCCCTGAGTCAGATATTACACCTTCTCAATTAATTATTATAGGAGCTCATTAAGAACATGTGACACTTAGTGATAACATTATTTGTGGCCTTGTAACCTGAATAAATTTTTGTACGTGTAATATTATGATGAGAAATCTTAGCCATGTCATATGCAACATGTCTTCTATGTGCCTTTAACCTTACTTCTCAGAATAACAACTTTGCTAAGAAATATAACAAGTTTACCAGAACATCCTTCTATAAACTCTATCTCAAAATAGTCTTCACCAAAACTTGCATAACTTCTTCCAAATTTAATATCTTATGCTTCCAAGGTTAGCTACATATACTAGACCCTTTTTAGTATCTCACTGTACCTCACTTAGTAAAAATACTCAATGATCTATCCATACCAACTTGATCTTTATCATTATTCTTTTGTCAGATACCACAGAAAACTACTATGTTGACATCAATGAAAAACATAGTCATCAATGTAACATATCATCATGATAATGATCTAATCATGTTTCTACAATACTCCCCCATAAAAGTATCAACAACATTCATGCTTCCAATAGGTTCAAGGTGAGGACCAAGGAGAAGAAGATGCAAAAATTGATGAAGGTGTCGAGGGAGAACAAGCCAATGAAGCACCTATTGCCACAGAACAGAAGAAGAGGAAAGTAAAGAAGCTAGCAGCAAGAAAACCTAAAAAGGTTGTGGAGTCTTCACATCATAAGCCTACAATTCTTGTAACCAGAGCTAGCACAAGAGCTATTGCCAAAAAGACTCAGGAAGTTTAGAAGCCTAAAGGGAAGAGAGCTAGCACAACTACAAAAGAAGATGAACATGACCAGAAGCAAAGAAGGAAGTATATTGCCCCAATTGAATTAGATGAGGAGAGGATCGAGTTAGATGATAACAACCAATTCAAAGTGGTAAGTCATACTCCCTCTTCTGATATGGACAACTTGTGTAAAAATATCATGAATAATGTTAATTTAAGTGGATTTACACATGTTGAGTTTGATAAACTTCAAAAGTTAGATATGGATAAAGTAGAAGAGTCTATATATGTTGTGATGGAAAATTTCAAGAAGACTCCAATTGATATTGCCAACTCTTTACCCAAGAGCCTATATGATAGAGTTGAGCAAAGGTGGAAATATAGTCTCACAATAGAGAGAAACATTAGAAAGACTACACTTGCAAGAGTGATGCCAGATTTGGACAAATCTAAGATGACAAAAGCTAGTAACAAGTATAAGGGAAGACTTTCTCTAAAGTATTGAGCTTTTAACATTTTATAGAACAAGATTGAAGCTGTTGTTCAGTAAAGCACACAAATATGGAAGGTAATCTATGGGCTGACAATACAAAAGCTATTGAGTAGGCATTTATGGAAGTAGGTGAAGATAATGCACATGGGGAAGACACTATAGAGGCAATAGCTAAGGAAGAGCATGAACAAGATCAGAATGCACTAGAAGTACACTTGTTAAGTGCTAGTTCTCAAGTAGATGTTAGTAAAGATTAAGGATGTCTCTGACAGCAATGTTTAGAACATCAATCCACTAACAGAGGAGGATATGCAGAATATACTAATTGATTCCACCACCAAGGCACAACTATGTAGTCATCCTGCTTTGGTGAGTGTGGATAAGATTGAGAATGTAGAATTGGCATCTAAAGGGGAGAAAACACAAGCATTATCCATTGCCCCCTCTCAATCTACAGAGGTGCAACCCACCTTGCATATGGTAGTATATCAAAGGAAGGACACAATGCCTTCACATATCAACACTAAGGTACAATGTTTCAGTACTAGCAATTACAATAATTGAGAAAGAAGGAACACAAGTCCAAACATGTCAGGAAGCCAATCTTGCACCTACACCACAAGCACAAGGTGGAGAAAAAACTAAAGAGAAGGAGAAGGATAGGATTGAAGATTCAATCTTGACTATGAAGCTAGAGGAAGTAATAGCAATACAAATACTGGTTGCCTTACTAAATATTGCTACTCCTACTCCTAGTCAAGTACTTCACAGGCTAAGTATTGAAGCTACACCATTGCAAGCATCAAGGCCAAGTCTTAGCACATCTAAGGTTGATGAGGTGACATCCTATGGTGACATCAACTTAGATGAAGTGATTGAGTTGCCAAAGTATGATCTTACAACAATTACAATAGAGTAGATGATCATATTGTAGGATGCTCTAGCAAGGAAGAAATGCCAAGAACTACTTAGAAGGGAGCATAAATAGAAACAAGCACTTCATGACATCAAGGACATATTTCTTGATGCATTTAGCCTCCCTACACCTAATGAAGCCAAGCCAATCATTAAGCAGTTGACAAATATTGTTGAAAAGATTAATGATGAAGACCTAGATTCCAATGTCAAATTACTAGAATGGTCTGAGAAGAAATTTCAAACCAAGATTGAGGGTGTAAAGAAGATGTTGGAGAACATTTTTTCTCTTTACACCAAGCTGTGTGATGTTCCCCTATTCACACAAGAAGTACAGAGACATATTTGACCATCTAGAGAGAGATTTGAAGAAAATAGGTAACATTCTCTAGCAATCTCCTGGTCAAGGTCAGTCTCATTTTGGGAATTTATTATCAACACAAGGTCAATTAGTAGCTTTACATGCTTAAGATGCAAATATTAGGGCTACACTAATCAGCATCCAGTCCATGTTGACCCCTCACATGGAGTTACACAAGGAACTAGCCTATGCAGAGACATTGTTGAAGAAAGATCCCCATCTTTCTACACATGAAGGCTTAGTCACCCTTACTGTTGAGTTAGACATATAGATAAAATATCTAGAGGTAGCATGTGACAAATGGGATGCTTTAGTAAAGATAATGATGGAGGTCCATAAATATTTCTTGGACAAACACACAATTTGTGTACAACCCATGACATAATTGTCAAAAGGGGGAGAATGAATGAAGGATGAGAGAATGAAGAAAGGGGGAGAATGCATGAAAAGAGAGCATAAGTTTTGGGAGAGACCAAACATGACATGGAGACTATAGTACATAACTAGAAATAGAGTTATCTACTCAATAGGAGTATTCAGTTTTAGAATTAGAACAGAATAATCAACTCATGAGGAGTTATAGAATTTTTGAGGTCTGACTATTAAGTCATAAGTGTTTTCCAAAATTTTGAAATTTTTTATGTTAGTCAAGTACAATATGGATGTTATGTAATTTATGCTCAAAGGTTAAGATTATTCATGCATGACCAAGTTTTTTTGCCTCTCATGTCAAAGGGGGAGATTATTAATATCAAATTGATTTTAGCATATGAGTGATAACACACTTAAGTCATTTTCTTAGTTCATGTTGAACATGTAGTGTATGCCAAGCATAAGTTGTAAGATATACAGTATGTGTTGAGTAACTAGTAAGTGTCAAGTCACTCAAGTATTGAGCAGATAGTAGATGTCGAGTCATTCAAATGCCAGGTGATCAATGGATGTCAATTCATTCAGAGGCCAAGTTATAGCATTGAAGATACAATGGATGTCGAGCATTAGACACTTCAAGTGCTAAGCAAACATTTTTGGACATAGTTATTTGTAATGAGACAAACTTCTATGCAACCAATCAATTGAAGGGATCTTTTAAGCAAAAAAATTGGTGAATCACAATCATTGATTCATACCTAACCCTAAGTCACCTAGGTCTTCTTAAGGAGGACAAACCCTAAAAGATGTAAGAGTAGAATGTGAGAAGAGAGAAGTTTGCATGCACCAATAGAGTATTCATGGTGGCTAAGGAGTTGTGAATTGAGATACATTGCATAATTAGTTAAAGGAGAATAGAGGAAAGGAGTTAGAGGATAGAAGTGATACATCTAATTAGAGAGGATCAAGTACACATCAGGAAAGAGGTGATCTATTATCTAGCAGCAGAGTGGTAACTAAAGGATCATTGTTGATACATTCTAGCAGGTGAATTAGTTAAATCTCTTAATAGAGTAGTTCTAATAGGCTGTTGTGAATCCTTTAACATGGTGCTTACTTCATTTTAAGTTAAAGTCCTTTAATTAGGTACACTTCTAACAGAGTGTTGAAATCCTTTAATAAGGTAAGATCTAACAACCTTGTAAGCCTTTAACAAGGCATACTTTTCACAAGGTAGATCATAGTTTATGATCAAACATTGTAGCCTTCATTAGATACACTTTATTACTGTAGTAGGGAAGATTTGTGGGTGTCATCCTCATTGGAGGGTTTTTGGGTAACCAAATATCTTGTGTCATATATGTGTTAAATGTTATTTTCTTTCATACTATGGATGAATATGTTTAGCTAGCTATTTCAATCTACATGCAAATTGCGAGATGGATGTCTGGTGAATGAATTTGTGGTTAAATTTTTGAAGGACTAATTCACTACCCACCCACCCCCACCACCCCCCCCCCCCCCGCCACACTCAGATTTTATTATATTTCCAATAGGGATGAATGACCAAGTATTGTTGAGCTCTACAAATGGCTATAACCCCACTGGTCAGAATGGAAAAGCTATGATCAATATACCCATTTAAAGATTGTGTGTGACTTATTTGAGCTAGTGCCTCATGATTGTGCTCTCATAGGAATTCATCCAAAATGTGGAATCATAAATTTGGCTTGCATACCATTTTAGCTGAATACCCAAAATTAAACAACTATCTTCAACACACTTCCACATGGGTTCAATTTCCTATTTCATCTATCATCGTGGACTTCAATTGTAAATTTTTGGTAGCAACAAAATGAAGAAGTTGGTAGAAAAAATTGTAAAAAGTATGTGTGCAACATATGTAGATCTCTCACTTAAAATGTCTTATCTCTATTCTAGTTGTGGTAGGAAAGAGGTATTGGACTCTTTGATAAAGTGTCATGTGAGCAGTTATTCTAGATCCAAGGTAAAATTGTAGGAAAATGCATAAAGTGAATAAATTTTTATCCTACCACCTCTTACATTTTCTCTCCCTTGGTTGAGGTCTCCATGCACACAAACACACCCTAAATCTCCTTCCAACCTATGGGCCAAAGGACAAGCCTTGAATCAACATTTTAATATCTTTTAAAGCATGATTGAAGTTATTGAAACAATATGGATCATATTGGAGATTCAAAAAATGCCTAACAACATTACATCAAAATTTTAAAAAGAAAAGTGTGAGTTAAGTCATAAGCAAAATAAGGACCACACTAGTGCAATGATCACATCCTTTGGATTGCATTGTCTACCACTTGAACATACAAGATTTCTCAAATAAGGCCAAACATAAATTTTGTATGTTTTTTTTGAATTAAACAACAAATATTTAATACATAGATCATAAATGTATTTGGAGTTGCATGTTGTTGTTGTTCACGAAACCATTGGATGGCATACTTAGAGATAAACATGTCAAACATATCATAGAAAATTATTTGTGTTGATTAAGTCCATTGGCAATGACATGTATTAGGTTCATATAGAAGGTCCTCAAATAACTAAAGCAGTTTAGAAATAAATACTTACTTTCATGATCAAGAGCAATACTCCTTAATGTGAAAGCAAGCTGGAAGCATTGAATTTGTGTATTGTGATTTGAACTCTACAAGCATGTATATTCCATCTCTGAATTAGTATGTTGTGACAAGGCTCATTAACAAGATGCAGCAACCAGGTTGACAAACAAGGAATCTTGCCCTCTTCAAAACAGTTCCATCTACATCCACACCTCGTTAAGCAACTATAAAAAAAAAAATTCCCTAGTGAATGAACACAAATCAAACTAATATTCAACAAAGGCTAATACAAAATCAGATCAAAAATAATAATTAGAATGCAGTACTCTTAGTTTAGTACTTAATTGTGCCAATGGAGAAAGTGGTATCCCAAGGACTGAAAATGTCAAAATTATCATATGGAAAGGGCACAAGTACAATTTTGTGCATCTCTTCTTCAAGCTTATACATATATGATGTACTGAAGTTACAAGTCAACAAGAACATAAGTATAGCTTTATTGATGAATCCCACCCATTGTAATCATTGTCACACATTTAGAATCTACCATCAATTAGCATAAACAAATATATATCCATTTGGTTCAACTTGCTAAATTGACCCTGCCTTTACAAGGTTGTGATAAATAATGTAACTCCTAAGGAAAGCATTTTCCATAATCCAACTTATATGTCCAAGTAAAGAAATGCATAATATACTTAGGCAATAACTTGTAAGGGAAAACGTGATCATTTTAAGTAAGCAATATTCCTCAAACAAAGCACTGATGCAATTAAAGAGCAAGTTAGGCATATAACTTAAAAGTGAAAATATAGATTACCTTAACACAAGAGAATAGTAATGCAAGACTATAAGTATTGGCAACTGCCTCAAAATTTGTTGTTGTATTTTTAGGGTATATTGCCTAAGTAAATAGTGAGGAAAGTAAAAGTGCCATTATATGTCCACTCAACCTTAGATAGCTTGTTTCTTGATAGTTTTAGAAGTAAGAACCATATTTCAACCCTAAATTAAAAAAATTTACCACATCATATGAATGGACAAAATAGAAGTCTTTCAAAGAGATGTTGAAAAAGGTTTAAGACATATAACACATATACTTACCACATGTTTCATAGTTTCCCTAGAGAAATTTCCATTAGTTATAACACATAATGCAGGAAGCTTCAAGCTATGGGTTTGGGTAGGACTTGGATAAATTGTATAGTGTTCAATATCAACATCACTTTTTGGTCCATCCACCTCTTGGGGAATGTATCCTATTTTCTACATACTTTGAATATTTTTTATATCATTTTCTTGACCATTATCTTTACCTCTATCTCCATGTTGAGGTTCCTTTTCCTTTCTTAGTTTCTCAAATAAGGAAGATGCTAAAGAAAACACTGAAGTAGTTCTTGAAAATATCCTCTTGAGTCCCTATGCTCTTGGTGAATCTAGAGGATGAGACTCAAGTCGAGGACAACTAGAAGATGGCACGAGGACAATTGAAAGAATTCAATGGACTCCAACCCTTGTTTCATTATCTGAATGTGCCATAACTTGCAATAACTAATGAAATAGAGCCTCTAGAAAAGCCTGGACAAGAGAGATCCTATGTCTTGAGAACCCTTGTGCATCAAATGCTTACAAAAGAAAAGCCCAAAATTTTGAGTAATTATCTAGTGATGCTAGCAATAACTAGGAATATAAGGAACAAATACATTCCTTATTATAATATTAATGATTTGGTATAGATGATATGATATGTGTAATAAGATAAGTTGTTGCAATTGTTGTTCTAGCTATGGCAGTGTTTTTAGAAAGATTCTCCAATGAGACAACCATCATGTCAAGAATTGGACCAACATCACCAACCTAAAAACCCAAAAGTTAATCAAAGATGTCATGGTAGGTTACTATAGATAAAAATTGCAAGAAGTTATTGTGATGAAACTCCTTTACTATCTAACATCTATATTTTACTAGGAAAAACTCCACTTTTCTTGTCTATAGGCATTTCTTATTCTTTCAAACAATTTCTTGACACCTCTTTAGGATTGTAGCTAAACAAGTTGAACTTTCCAATTATACTAACCAACTCTAGATATTAGTGGATATTTAATACTAATTTCATATGTGTCTAACAACATGTGCATTCAAGAAAGGAAAAGAATCATTAAATTTATCACCTTTTTTATAAATTGCACCAGACACTCTTCAATTGCAACCTGAAAAGACTTGTTCCAGTTGTGTATATCATCACTGAGATTGGAAGCCTCATAAGTACAATGCATGCTCTTGCACAAATGCCATGCCAAATTAGACACAGTACCAACCATTGCTACAAAAGCTTGTGATTTTGACTATTGTGCAAGGATATCATAAATTTCAATGATATTAATCTGCATTTGAGGTTGTTACACCACATTCTTGTGATCAAGATGTTTAATGAACATAGAAAATAGTAAATGAGTAGAATAGCCTACAAATTGACCATCATAAAAGCGTGAAATATCATAAAATATTAAAATGGAAAGGTGAACTTGGTATTTGGAAATAGTAACTGAAATATTCACGTATAAATTACAATTTAACCAAAGTATTTTGAAAGTAAAATTTACAATTTAAATCAGTAGATATCATATATAAACCTAGAGATGTAGCCAATGAAGTTTGACTTTTGCATGTTGTAATTTGCAACAAGGATTATAAATTGTGAAATTAGAAATGTTACCTACTTTCTCTATTAAGTGTTGCATGTCATATAGAACACATAGTGTGAGTCCATTCTGAAGGGACCAATGTTTCCCACTATCAAAAAAATGAAACATAGGTTCAAGTACATGATGTATTGTGGTGGTCTCCTTTGCTAATTTGGCCATGTTTTGAAGACAAATCTTTGACCAGACATTAGGATCCTCTGCTTCCTCCCTATAATATTATTTAACATATCACCACACTCAAAAGAAATAATGAGAATAGTTCATGAGAACACTATGAAATAATAGACTGCACAAGCACATAAATTATGGTGTATTCATATACCCTAAAGATTTGTTTTTCCCTTTAAGTCTACTACCTACTAACATATCAAGTCAATTTGTATGACAAGATTCATTTAAAAATTTAAAAACTATATCATGAATCAATGTGTACTTTAGAATGATCTAATATCATTTGTTTCCATTATTCAAATTCTTCTTCATGTCTCCCAATTTACAACAATAGTTATCAAATGCAATCATTCAATGAGAATATGGAAAATATTAGACTAACCAGTTGAAAATTCATAATCCAACGTTTTAGTCTCTTCCTCCCATGATTTCCATTTCTTCGTCTACAATAGTATTCTTATATTCAACCATGACCACAAATTTCTTTTGCATATAACAATAAGAGGAGAAAAGCCTAGTGACTCATACCTCTACCCATCCTAGTGTCATAATTACAGTGCAAGACAAGACATGAGAAATTACCAATACAAAAATGAAGATGTGTAGTCGATGGAGTCCATCTTGTGATATAAGAGGAACCTTACCCTACATCAAAATAACAAAGGACAAGATCACTTAATTTTATTTCCATTAGAAAACTAGTTCCATTCGATATGAATATACAAGAAACAAATTCTACCTTTGAAGCACAATGACCAGCTGCAACCCCATCTGTTGCCAAGCTCTACCTTAATGGTGTTTCATGAGAAGCTATGGACATGAGTTTTCTATGTATTAAAAACTTTTCAGTCTCCTCAATAGTACTATCTTCTTCTTCTAAGGCCTCCTCCTCTGGACATGGAAGGAAAGAGTCTCCTAATCTCTCAGATATACAAATCTTTGTAGTTCTTATCTGCCCAATAGTAAGTAGAAGTGAGATAAATCCCAACAACATCAATTCTGCAAGAAAATTATAAGAAATCAAGCTAAATACTTTAATTATATTGTTTACATTGGATCATGCTTTCTAATATCTTTCTCTTATTTATATGATGAATTATAGAATGTGATCTAAGACATTGATGCAAAAATAACAACGCAATCAAACATGATTGCAGATAAATAGAAACAATAGAATACCTTAGAGAGGAATAATTTGAGGCAATCCTATAGAAAGCCATTATTTTGAATACTTCATACACTGCAACTAAATTTCATAAATCAGTGATTTTGACTATGGCATCCTTCTACAATGCCTGAAACCAACAGATTCACACAGTTAGTTGTCATGCAATCATAGGTTAATGTTGAGCTTCACTTGGTTTCAAGAATAGTTTAATATTTTCTACTAATTTGAGCCAACCACGTGAAGTTGGAAGCTCATTTGGCCCCACCCCACCCCATCCACCCCCAACATCTAAACTCCCCGTTAACATCTAAAATTCATTCATTCTATTAATAAAATGTAAAATTCATGAATTATCACATGATAACATTCATTAACACATAAGTTTCATTAGAACATTCACATTAACATTAAAACATAAGATTCATTAAAGAATTCACATGAACATTCAGTAGAACATAAATAAAACATCTAGACATAAACATCAGTCATTATCAAATAAGTTACATAAGTTCACATGAATCATTTCTTTTTTTCTAGTTTTTTTTTTTTCCCCTTCCCTATATTGTTGCAGAGGCATATCCATGTCATCATCGATATTTCTTCTCACCCGTGGACGTGCACTCGATGTCCTTTGCAAAGGAAAGTCCTCTGCGATAACAAATAAAAGAGTTAAATTTTAAAAACTTGAGACTTTAAATATTTTAAAGAACATTGTAGCGCTCTTTACCTTGTCCAACCACATCATCTTGCCCGTCGGCTTAGACCTCAACACGTTCATCAGGAACAACCTCTGCATCCCCTACAACTACAATACAAGATGTTTTCTTAATCCCAAAACATATTTATAGTTCGATTTGTATTACAACACCAAATTCAATTTAAAATATTTACTTGTATTAATAATTCAAAAATAAAAAATTGAATAGAAAATATATACCTTGAGTACTAGGATCCATATTTGAATCACTGCATCCACAGTGCTCAACTGATGTATTAGGATTGACAGGTTGCAATCCAATGTAAATAATTAGTGCATTTATCAACAATATATACATTATAAATACAAGAAAAATACAGATAAATCTTAATCATTCATTTTAATACATATAAATATATTCACTTTAAAGTTTTAAACAAATATATAATCATTGTTTCCTTACTTAAAACAAATATAATGACTTATATTTTTGGAACTTAATATCAAATACAGTAATTGCTAAAGTATTCAATTTGAAATAAAAATCAATTGACTTATTTACCTCATTGATAGATCCAACAAAAGAACCTTGCGCATTCATTGCTCAGAGTCATTTAGCCATGACTGTATAGCCTTTTGTGTAGCCTAATTTCTTATCCTCTTGAGAAGTTGTTTTCTAAAACTCCATGGCCTAAATTTTTGCTTGGTATTATGATTTTTTTGTAATCAATTTCATCAAGACCAAATTTTTTACAATTTATAAATATTTACATATAATTTTTCATTTACTTATACTTAAATTTCGTACAGCAAGTTTTGAATATCCACCCGAGTCGAGCTTGTGATGCCTGTCCTTTTGTTTTCTTGATTCAATTACCTTTGATGTGTCAAGAAAACTATGTGAAGTTTGAAATATGTTAGATCACATAAGTATTAAGAGTAATTATTAAATAATTTCATTCTTAATATTAGACATACCTTCTTTCCTTGGGTGGTACAATTTCTCCATCATCTATTGTTTTTTACTTAGTAGAGTCCTTTTTAAGATTCTCCCACTCAATAATAGGAATATAGAGGGGTCGCTCATAACAAGGTTTTTTTTTCATTTGGGTCTTGTAGTTGTACTTAATATACTTCAAAGCTCGGCCTTCTTTCTCAAGGATCCTAAGCCTTTGAAAGACATTGGGTCCAAAAAGTGTTGTCATGGCATCATTGAGTTGGTCCTTTAACTCTTTCATTTGTAAATTCCACCTTTTAAGAAGAGAAAAAAAATTGTTAGATTCATAAATGAACTGAAGATACCTTTTAATTTACTTGAAGAAATTGATCAAAGGAAACATGATCTAGCAATGAAATTAAAATATGATACCTTGTGTGTATGGTCAACCCAAATGTATGCAAACATTCATCATTAAGTTTTTCATAAAATACATTATTCTTTGCAAAATAATAATGGGATTAGTAGTTATTGCATAGGACTGCATGGGAGGTTAGTGCATTTGATTATGAGTATAAGATTTGTATAGTAAAAGAAAGGAACAATCTTTAAAGTACCTCGAAGTTGGGCTACTTTCAAGGGAAGACCATCTTTATTGCTAACGAGCAATTGATCACAATTCTTTATTGTTCCTGTATATCTAACACGAGTATACCAAGGAAGGTTCTCATCACCTTTTGCATAAAATGAATCCAATATGCCCCCTAAGAAATAATAGTTCAAGTGAAATAAACACATGAAAAATGAGAGAGAAGAAGAGGAATCTACTTACCAATAGGTGCTGCCCCCACATCTGTCACCATGGTACGTGTTGTCAAATTTGTAGTTGGCGGTGCATCTTTGATTATGTTCCTTGTAGCAGGTGGCATAGTGAACAAAGAATCAATGGTAGGAGATGAAAAATGAGATTGTTAGAGCACAATAAAACAAGATTGTTAGAGCTATTAAAAAATATATTGTTTGAGCAAAACACAAGTGTAGGATAGAACATGCGAGGTACTTGAACCACCTAAAATATCATCCTCTAGGGCATCACCCCTGTAAGTCCTCAACATCCTCTGTAAAAATAACACATGCATTTTATTTAATGACATAAATAAAAGAGTATACCATAAAAACTATTATTGAACTTTTGTTATAATTAAAAACCACATTAATACTTATTATATATGTATGAACTAGGCTCATCAACCTATCCTCCATCTTTTGTAATTTAGTAGTCTGAGGTTGAGTTGATGCCAATTATATTATCCTACTTCCTATAGCACAAATCACCTTTTGCACTACAGCCGCAAGATCAGCAGCTGATGCAAAATCAATAATAAATTCATCTAGCTCATTATGTGGCTCCTCGTCCTCGTGGACTACTTTTTCCTTTCCCTTATCCTGATCACTACTCATTTGTGAGAGAAATTTTATTATCTCTATATTTAAAATCAATCAAAAATAGTAGTGAAGAATAAAATATAATAAAAAATACGCGTTAACATATTTATTGTATCTAATTTCTACAACAGCAATGAGTTTTACCTGTCAGGAAGAAGAACCATTGTTGTCATGCGTATCCTATGGATGTTGATCCATAGTGTAGCCTTGTACTTCAAAACAATCATTGATACATGTTAAAACACATGTTGTTATTATAAGTTAGCAATATATATATATATATATATATATATATATATATATATATATATAATGGTGTGTTGGATTCATTGATTGGAGTTGATTTTAAATGTGCATAGTACATACCACCATGCCCATGATAGTGGCTTTGTTTGTATCTATGTGATTCAAATTATAATCAATAAGAAGCTCTTCTCTTCCACGTATTGATTTTATCACACATACAAATACAAGATTTCCCTTGCACACCTCAAATATGCAATTGGGTCGCTTCTTAGTTGACGTAGGTCATGTACTATTTATAAAACGTACAATATTCCTTGATGCTTTTGGCCTTCTGTCAATGTACATAGCTATTGTTTTACTTTGTTCATTAATTTTTTGTTGTATATAATTTTTGGGGAGTGCATACCTACACATACTTTTTTAATATCTAATAATATGCATCCAACTACTGTAATCATAGCAAGGTTTGACATACTCCATCAATTCAACAACCTTGTTGTAAGAGACCTTTATGCCATCCATGAAAAATAGGCCCAAACCATGTAATGAGGATGGTGCTATGCGATATATCCTCTCTCCAACACAAAAATTAGTATTTATTGGAGGAAGTTCATTGGGGACCCATTGTTTTTGTAGATGTTTGTATCTAAAGGGCACATCAGAGTTGCCTTCACTCTCATAATCATAAGAACATGACCCCCCTTGATCAAGGAAAAATTTCATGCACTTATTGAATTTAGTTATGATATTTTGACCTCAAGTCGATCTCTTTGATTTAGACATACTAAATGTCTCACTTTCTTCTTTCATTCCTACATTTTCCTCACTCGAGGAAGACAAATCTGACAAATACCTATTCATTGGTACCTACAATCCATGAAATAAGAGAGATAGGTGACAATGAGAATGATATTTACAAATGGTAAAAGAAATTAATCTCTACGGGGTGTACTAACTTATACTTGATGATCCATGAGACTTTATGGAATGCTCATAAAATGGCTTTGGGTTTCTGCAATAGTAAATCGATTGTCTTATGTTAGCTTAAAAATTCATGATACATATACTCAAAACTACATCGAATATTAGCATCACATATGAATTATAAACGGTAAAAGGTACATGATAAGTTAATCAAATTAATTACTGATCTATCAAGAACTTAATATTGAATAACATAGGCATTGATCACATAAATGTACATTTCGTTCTTCTCATTGATAATGACACCCCCCTCTAATGCTAGCTAATCAAACCCCTCCCCCTCATTTATATTATTTTTCATCCAGCTCATCATCAGGATCATCATCATCATCAACATTGTCACCACCACTATCTTGGTCATTATTGTTGTCATCGTCATCGTCATCCTCATCATCATGATCAATAGAAGCATCATCATCATGATCAATAGTAGCATCATTTGCATCAAGAGAATCATCAACTAAATCTCAATCATTATCCACTTCTTCCTCTTCCTCAATATCTTCTTCCATTGCATTATACTTTATCGACCTTCCCCTTAGATCATGTCTAATAACAAATGACCAACACAGTTTATGTGGAACCTATAAGTAAAATACATGCTCAGATTGTCTTGGAAGAACATAGGGATCATCCCCAAATGGCTCAAACAACCTTGTATTAATCATTAGAAATCCATTCTCATGCTCAATAACAATTCTATCAGGATTATTTTGATTGAGTCGTAGTTTGTACCATTTGACAATGAAGAGAACTAATTTGAAGGAATTAAAGTCACAATCAAGTATATCAACCAAAATGTCATAGTATCAATTTTGTGATTCTCTAGGATTTAAGTCATTTCTAGATGAAATATTGGTCACCTGGAAAACTACACTTATCCCAAAATCACAATTTCTCTTCATGTCATCTAAATCTTTGATGTGAAATTTATAACCATTGCATAACATAGCCTTGTGGTATTTCACCTAAAATAATGTCAAACATGTATAAATTATTGCATCATGAGTTCAAAAACATATGGTTGATTAACAAACTATTGGAAATACAATAGGGAAGGTAAACTCTAAGAGGGAGGATGAATCAGTACTTAAAATTTCAACCTTAAAATCATTCACCACACATCCATCTCATAATCTATGCATGTAAACTAAAATACCAAATTAAGCATATACATCCATAGCTTGAAAGTAAATAAACATTAAACACATGTTTGACACAACATATTTGGTTACCCAGAAACCCTCCAAGGAGAAGGTAAAACTAGGGTGGGGATGACACCCACAAATCTTCACTACTGCGGTAATAAATTGTATCCAATGAAGGTTACAATGTTTGATCATGAAACATGATATACCCTATGAAAGGTTTTCCCTATTAAGAGCTTGCAAGATTGTTAGATCTTACCCTGTTAAAGGATTTCAACACCCTATTAGAAGTGTGTCTGGTAAAAGGACTTGAACTTACAATGAAGTAAGCACCCTATTAAAGGATTTACAAAAGCCTGTTAAGACTACTCTGTTAAGAGATTTAACTAATTCACCTATTAGAATGTCTCAACAATGATCCTTTGATTAGCACTCTACTGCTAGATAACAAATCACCTCTTTCCTTATGTGTACTTGATCCTCACTGACCAGATGTCTCTCTGCTATCCTCTAATTCCTTTCCTTTATTTTCCTCTAACTGATTATGCAATGTATCTTAATTAACAATTCCTTAGCCACCATGAATGCTCTATTTATGCATGCAAGCTTCTCTCTTTTTCTCCTTTCCCACACATAAAAAGTTTAGGGTTTGTCCTCTTGAAGAAGACCTAGGTGACTTAGGGTTAGGTTTGAATCAAATATTGTGATTCACCCATATTGTCACTTAATCCTTCCCTTTTTCTAATTGGCTACATGAACTACATAGGTATTCACAATATAGATTCATCCTTATCATCAAATATCTCAAACAATCCTCAAGTCAGATCCAAAATAGTTAAAATAGTAGTTTGTGCCATTATAAATAACTATGTCAAAATTGTATTACTAAACACTGAACTCCCTGATGCTCGGCATCGACTATAACTTCAGTGTTGTAACTCGGCCTTTGAATGATTTGACAACCATTAATCACTTGGCATCTGAATGACTCGACACTCACTATCTGCTCGACACTTGAGTGACTCAGCACTTACTACTTACTTGGCACATACTATATATCTCTCGCTCGGCATATACTATTTGACAACTTATGCTCAGCATGAACTAAGTAAATCACTTAAGTATATTGTTACTCATATGTCAAACCAATCTGAGATTAACAATCGCCTCCTTTGACATGATTGACAAAATACTTGGTCATGCATGAAAAACCTTAGCCTTTCAAAAATAACTTAGATAATATCCATTTACATACAAAATTTCAAAACTTCAAAATTTTGCAAAACTTATGACTCATCAGTCATACCTCAAAATTCAACAACCCCCCTTGAGTTGATTGTTCCATTCTAAACTGAAAAATTGAATACTCCTAAGTAGATTTTGTGTATGCTAACTTGCTGATGTTGTCTCTGTTTGATCTTCAAAACTTATCTCTCCTTATCATGCATTCTCCCCTTTATTTATTCTCCCCCTTTTGACACTTATTTCATGGGTTGTACACTTATAGTGTGTTTGTCCAAGAAATTTTTATGGACCTCAAGTATTTTCTTCAAAGTTGCATCCCAGTTATCACAAGCTACATACAATGATTTGATTTGGATGGCTAACTCAATAGCAAGATAAAGTAAGCCTTCAAGTGTAGAAAGATGGTGATCTTTCTATATTAATGTCTCTACAAAGGCTAGCTTCGTATGAAGTATCTTCATGTGAGGGGTCAGCATGGATTGGATGTTGATCAATGTAGCTGGAATATTTACATCTTGAGCATGCAAAGCTACCAACTAACCTTGGGAACTCATCAAACTCCTAAAGTGCTTCTAAATTTGAGCTGGAGAATGAGGCAGAGTTGTACCTTTTAGTTTTTTATCTCCCTCCAAATTGTCAATATGGCATTACATTGTCAATATGGCATTACACTTCTTGTGTGTACAAATTTGTATCACACAACTTGGTGTAAAATGAGAAAATATTCTCTAAGACTATCTTTACATTGTCAATCTTGGTTGCTAAATCAACCTAACTAAGTGCAATAGCACTTGATATCTTTTCATTGACCTTTCCTTGAAATTTTCTCTTAGACCATTCAAGTAATTTTACATTGGAATCTAGGTGTGCATCATTGATTTGTTCTACAATGTTTACCAACTACTCCATGATAGGATTTTTTTCTTTAGGTGTTGGTAGGTTAAATGCATCAAGAAAGATATCCTTGATGTCTTGCAATGCTTGCTTCTACCTATGCTTTCTTATGAGTAGTTCTTGATGCTTTTTCTTTGCAAGTGCATCCTGTAGTATACTCATTTGTTCAATAGTGATTGTTTCAAGGTCAAACTTTGGTAAAACAATCACTTCATCCAAGTTGACATCACCAAATTATGTAACCTCATTTACCTTGGATGTACTAGGACTAGGCCTTGATGACTATAGTGGTGTAGCTTCTACACTCTGCCTGTGAAGTGCTTGACTTGGAGGAGTAGTAGTTATTGGCAAAGTAACCAGTGTTTGTATTACTAATTGCTCCTCGGGCTTTGTAGTCAAGTCTAACACTTCAGTCCTCACATCTTCTTGCCTTACAATTACACCTTGAACTTGTGTTCCAATCTGTGCATTAGTAGTAACTTCTGGTACTGACACAGTGTGCACCAATTTGTTTATGTTTGTCATGGATGTCTTTTTTCTTTGATACTCTTGGAATTATTTTAGAATAACTGAGAGGGAGGTGAATCAGTTATTCAAGGTCTAGATGTACAAATAAAAAATTTCACAATTCAGTGAACCCATAAAATATTCATACCCATGCATGCATTCATTGTGTATCAACTAAGACTTATATGTTACTGTCATCAACATGCAAAAATGTAAAGCATGAAACACAACACATCCATCAGCATATTTGACACAATGATATAATGTGGAAACCCAACTTGGGAAAAACCACCAATAACGTGCTACTCCTTTTTCACTCTTCTAAAGTGATGCCTGTTAAAGGCCAACCCTGTTAAAGGTTACAATACACACTATTAAATGTGACTCGATTAAGGGATTTCAGTCGCCCTGTTAAAAGTGAGCCTTGTTAGAGGACTTTAGGCCATTCACTTGGAATGCCACCCTATTAAAGGATTTTCCAATGACTGTTAATTCAACCTTACTCCAAAGGATTTACCCTAGACTGATACAATTATTAGAAAGTAACAGTAGAGCTTTGATCTTATACAACTTACAACCTTACTTGCAGATTATAGATCTCTATTCAATCCTCAACTCTGCTTGGCTTCCATTCTTTGTAGCTCTGATAGCTTGTTCACCCTTCAAGCATTCATCTTGTTAAGCCTTCTTTCTCAATACACCATTGCAGACTCTTCTCTTGTGTCACTTGATGAAGCGAAAGCCCCTTTCTCCTTCTCCATATCAGATTCTTGCCTCAAACTCTCTAACTCAAGCTTTGCTTCATGACCAGACATTCCTATATAATGGAAATTAGAACATTTTCCCACTCATTATCCATTGTCTAAATTAGGGTTTTTGGATGGATTAGGTAAGATACAAATTATCTTCCTCATATCTTGTCTTCTCTAGAAACTTCCCTTAGAATCCTTTTGAATTCACCTAAAAAATGGTTTACATAAGATTATGTGCCACTAGCTCATCAATCTTATCTTCCTCTTGATTCACAAGTTTCAAGAAAATAAACTTGTTGGCTGTTATTTAGCGAATCTTTGATCTTTGCATAATGTAGCAGCTCCACATTATCAATCTTCTAATGCTCGACACATACTACATCACTCGACATCAACTGTAAAATCACTCGGCATCAACTAGATTTTACTGGTGCTTGGCATCAACTAAAAATTTACTCGGCATCTACTAACTTGCTCAGCATCTACTAGAATTTTCTTTCACTCAGCTCCAACTAACCTTTTGCTTGGCTTGAACTAACTTTGCACAGTATCTACTATCCACTTGGTCAAGCTTGGCAAATAAAATTTGTTTAACTTATCCTTCTGAACTTTCTAAGTGTAGCCAGCCATTTTGTAACCTCAAGTAGATCATCAATACATTATGTTATCACTATCTTAACTGATTCTTGTACTTCATTACATAATCATAACTCAACCTTTCCTTTGGGTACTTTTGTTACATCTTGTTGATCAAATCCTCCTCTTCAATCAACTAATTGATAGTACTTGAAACATATAAGCAATTGTCTTACTAGAAAATAGTAGGTTTGACATTAATGACAAAATCATGATTGAAACACATAGTCTTCTTCAATAATATTTCTAATCAAAGATCTTTTCAATCAGATATCAACAGATACATAGGGGGTAGTGTAGGTTGTATAACAGTAAAATGAGGGGTTTTTGATATGTCTTGTGTTTCCACCTCTGCATATATTGGATGACTACATAGTTGTACCTTGGTGGTGGTGTCTAGAAATATTTTCTGCATCTCCTCCTCTGTTAGGGGATTGATATTCTTAGTCACATTGTCAGAAACATCCTTGATCTTTGTAGTTTCACTGTCTTCTTTTGTCACATGTTGTGGACTGGCACTCAGCATCGGTATATCTGGTATACTCTATTATGTTTGCTACTCATCTTCATTTGTTGCCTGTGTATCTATATTCAGCTTTGGGCCTTCCACATGTGCATCTTTCTTAGTATCAACTATAGTAACCTTAGTTACTTCTTGTTCATTTTTTTCATCACCTACCTTAATATGTGTCTACTCAATTGCCTCAGGTGTTGTCAGCCCATAAATTACCTTCCATATTTGGGTACTCTACTGAACAACATCTTCAATTTTATTTTGCAAGATATGGAATGCTCAGTACTTTAGAGAAAATCTTCCTGCATACTTCTTGATGGCCTTTGTCATCTTAGATTTATCTAAATCTGGCATCACTCTTGCAAGTGTAGTTTCTCTTATATTTCTCTTTCTTGTGAGGCTATATTTTCATCTTTACTCAACTCTATCATATAAATTCTTTGGTAGAGAGTTGGAAATCTCAATTGGATTCATCTTAAATGTTGCCATCATGGCATATACTGACTCTTCTACCTTATCCATATCTAACTTTCCAAGCTTATTAAATTCAATATGTGAAAATCCACTCAAATCTGCATTATTCTTTATATTTTCACATAGATTGTCCAAATTAGAAGAAGGACTGTGATTTACCATTTTGAATTGGCTATATCATCATATTTTGTCCTCTCCTCATCTAATTTAGCTAGAGCAATGTACTTTCTCCTTGGTCTCTTCTTAGACTCATCATCTTGTATAGCTTTCCTTGCCTTCATTTCTTTTGGCTTTGCCACTTCTTGAGCTTTCTTAGCAATAGCTCTTGTGCTGGTTCGAGTAGCTAGAACTATAGGCTTAGGCTTTACAAGCTTCTTTGGTTTGTTGACTAGTGGAGCTTTAACTTTCCTCTTCTTCTTCTCTATGGCTATAGGTGCTTCACTGGCTTCTTCTCCCTCGATACTTTCTTCAAGCTCGACTTCCTCTTCTCCTTGACCTTGAGTTAGATCCAGTTGTGCTCGAGAAGGAATATCTTCTTCTTCATCATCTTCATTTCCTTGCTCTTCTTCATCTTCCTCTACTCCTTCACCAAATTTTTCTTTGAGCTTCTTAAAAATTGTGTTCCTCTTTCTTATTACTGATGTTGTCTTCAAGTCCATAGTTATCTTTGATTTTGCAACAACATAATTCCCAAAGGCATTAGCCTTATTATCTACTTCTTCTACAAGAAAAGTTGTAATTGTTGCAGATGCCTCATCCACATTAATCTCATATCCTAGAGGTCTTAACCATCTTACCCTTGGAACTGTAGCTTGTACATATGTGAAATCAGTATCAACTAGAAAACAAACATCATTAAAATGTTTCTCAACTATTGACACTAGAATCATGTGTCTTTATTTCATAGACTTCTTAAAGTCCCCAAAGTAACTAGTCATAATAGACTCAAAATTCTCTCCCATTTTCTCAATGCATTTACCTATTTGCACTGCAATAGACCTATTTGTCTTCTATGCAATTTTACTAAAGGAAGGAAATGTGTTTTTCACACATAAACATATACATACAAGTATTGATTCAAACTTGCACTGTGCACTCTCAGTTTTCCTTATGGCTCCCAAGTTTTTTGATAATTGTTGCAATTGTAGCTTGGAAAGGTCATAAGTATGATCCTTCTTCACTATCTTGTATCCTACATCAACAATAATACAATGTACATTGTTCAACCTACTTGATTGAAAGAATTTGTGTGAAATAATCATTACTCCAAAAGAAATTAGGGGATCAATGGTGGTATCAATTATCATTCCTCTCTTGTTCAACACTTCCCCTATATTTTTCTCAATGACCTCTTTTGCTTTACTTGTCATGGTTTTGTGCTTGTCTAGGTGATGCAAGAAAGATAGGTACACAATCCCCAAGGATAACCAACCTTCATAAGACCTACTCAAGCCTAGGGTAGATGTGAAATGGTCCTTTTGTTCCACTCACCGACTTCACAACCTCAACTCACCCTACCTTCCAAGTGGTCTAGAACATACACCCAATAGAAATCACACTTACACCTCTCTTCACCTGCATCCTCCAGGATCTTAAGCTACCATACACCCTAAAATATCATTCTCCAACTTTCTACAAGGTTTATTGGCCAGCTGATAGGTCTAACACTTCCCAATACACCAAATTAAAAAGTTGCACTGGGAGGCCTAAAAGGGGCTCATTCCTAGTACCCCTATTTTGCCCAAATTTACACTAAACATCACAAACTTCTACAAAAATACCAAAAATAATTACAAAATATCTTAATATGTGTAAAACCATATCTAAATCTTAGATATTGGGTTAAGATCTTGAGTTTATAGCCCTTTCCTACCAAGCCCTAGTTCCTAGGCTTTTTAGGCTTAAAATGTTGTTTGCCCTTATAGGCTAATCTCCACGAAACTCATGAAGTAAAATTATCTACAAACATCATTGGAATAATGTTTCCAACCTTTCCACCAAACTATACCAAAACATGAACAAAGTTTATGAAACTCAATATTGATGATTTTTGGTCAACTTCCCATGTTTGACCACCTTTTGACTTTGCTTGTAACCTTAGAAATCATGCAATCCAAATGTCAAAAATGCACAAAATAAAAATCTAAACTAACTTGTGTCGATCTGGATACTTATTGATCTTCACATTCTTCTCCTTGGTGTTTGACCACCTTATTCAAGACCTAAGGCCCCTGCACCATACTCCCCTTGTTTGAGAAACTCAAGTCCCTTGAGTTGCCAACTGTTGAAGGTTTTTTCCATGCTTGATGATGTCTTCTCCAGTCATCCATGTTGCTTCTACCTTAGGAAAACCCTACCATTTCACCAAATACTCCTTGTATGTCTTGTTCCTAGTCTTCTTGATTGTCTCAGTATCTAAAATGCATTCCAACTTTAATGATTTGTTTGGTGGAAGATCCTTTATCCAATCTAGCTCAACATTTTCCTTGTTGTTGTCACAAGAATCTATGCTATTGTTGTTCCCTTTGTATAATTTTAGGTCTAGAATATTTAAAATGGGTGATATGCCAATCCCTTTTGGTAGTTCTAATTCATAATCATATTCCCATATTTGTGTAAAATCTTGTAGGGACCTATCTTTTTCATATGTAGTTTGTTGCTTGGTCCTTTAGGTAACCTATCCTTGTTTAGGAAAGCCATCACTAGGTCACCCACCTTAAAATGAATCTCCTTCTTCTAATCTACCTTATCCTTGTACTTAGTTATTGATTTCTCCAAATGATCCTTGACTTGATCATGTATTGTTTTCATCAATTCAGCAAGTGTCTCCCCTGTGGCACTTCTAGACTTCATGTCTTGTAAATCCCTTACTTCTAAAGGTCCTTTTGGATGGAAACCATATACTGCTTCAAAAGGTCTTCTGCCAATTGATTTATTAACTAAATCATTATATGCATATTTAGCTTGACTAATTACCTAATCCCAAGCCAAACCATGTTGTTTTGTGAGACACCTAAGTAGATTTCCCAATGACTTATTCACCACCTCAGTTTACCATCAGTCAGAGGGTGATAAGCTGATGAATAAGCCAAATATGTGTCAAGTTTCTTCCACAAGGTTCTCCAAAAATGCCCAATGAACTTGGTGTCTCTATTAGTCACTATGGTCATGGGGAGACCATGAATTCTGACTACTTCTCTAAAGAAAAGGTTGGCAATCTAAGATGCATCATGGTTGCTCTTGCAAGGTATAAAATGAGCCACTTTTGTGAACCTATCATCTACTACAAAAACCATGTCTATTCCTCTAGAAATTTTAGGTAACCCAAGAACAAAGTCCATGCTTATGTTGTCCCAAGGTTTTGTACGTATTGGCAAGAGCTGATATAATCTTGCATTAGATGATGTACCTTTGGCTCTTTGTCAAATTAAAAAACTTTCCACATACCTCCTGACTTCATTTTGTAATCCAAGCCAATAGTAGAACCTTATAATTTGTTCCAATGTCTTATCTACTCCAAAATATCCTTTAAGGGCCCCATTATTTTTCCTTGATCATATTTTCCCTAATAGATGACTTAGGTATACATAACATGTTGCCCTTAAACAATAAACCATCCTACAAAATATAATCAGTAAATTCACCATGAAATGTGTTAGCATTTTCCAAACAAATCTTGTAGGCCTCTCTGAAATTTGAATCCTCTTTATATAAATCTTTGATCTACTCCAATCCCACACTTTTTAATTTGACTTCTTGGACTATTAATACCCTCCTGCTCAAAGTATCTACCACTTTGTTGGTTGTTCCCTTTTTATGCTTGATTGAAAATGTAAATGCTTGAACCCACTTAACATATCTATGGTTGAGTTTATCTTGTCTATTCAAAAAATTGAGGGCATGATTATCAGTCTACACTATGAATTCCTTGGGCATGAGATATTGTTTCCATTTTTTGAATGCTTGAACCATGAAGTATAGTTCAAGGTCACAGGTAGAATATCAATTTTTCTAAAAAGAAATGCAATGGGATGATTTTCCTAGCTAAGAACTTCTCCTATGGAATATTTTATAGCATCACACTCCACAGTAAACACTTTGTCAAAATTAGGTAGCACTAAGGTAGGTAACTCTATCACTTTCTTCTTCAAAAATTTAAAACTCTTCTCTACATTTTCAGTCCACCTAAACTGACATTTGACTCCTCCTTTTATGGTATCAAGTATAGGAGCTACTATCCCATTGAAACCTTTAATACATTTCCTATAGAAGATAGTTAGGCCATGAAAACTTCTAACATCCCCTACTATCCTAGGACTTGGCCAATGCAAAATAGCTTCTACCTTACTAGGGTCCATTTTTAGGCATCCTTTAGAAATCACAAAACCAAGATACACAAATTCAGACTTAAAGAAATCACATTTTTCTAGATTGATAAGTAGCTTCTCCTCGTGCAACTATTTCATCACCATTCCAAGATGTTCCAAGTGTTCTTCTCTATTCCTGTTAAATATCATAATATCATCTAAATATACTATAACAAATTTGCCAATAAATTATACCAAAACTTCATTCATTAATCTCATGAATGTGCTAGGCGCATTGCTCAAGCCAAATGGCATCACTAGCCACTCATATAGTTGGACCTCATTAGTCTTAAATGTTTTTTTCCACTCATCTCCTTGTTTGATCCCAATTTGGTGATATCCTGATTTCAAATCCAATTTAGAATAAACACATGACTCTCCTAGATAATCCATTAGATCTTCAATTCTAGGCATGAGAAACCTATACCTGATTGTGATCTTGTTAATTTCCCTTAAATCAACACAAAGTCTCCACTTACCATCCTTCTTAGGTGCCAGCACTAATGGACATGCACATGGACTCAAATGTTTCCTCATCAACACTTTATCTAGCAAATCTACAACTTGTCTGCTTACTTATGCATCCTATTGTGGTGTAAGCTTGTAGGCAAGCTTGTTGGGCAAGGTTGCACTAGGCACTAAGTTAGTCTAATGACTGATGCTTCTAACTGGTGGTAAATATTATGGTTTCTCCTCTACAACTATGGAAGGGTATTGTCTTAATAATTATGCCACCTTTGCGATTATTGGTTCTTGCTTTCTGACTTCCTCTTTTGGCTTAGCAAATAGAGCATATCCTTGAAAATTATCCTCTTTAGTCAATTGTAGAAACTCTTTACCCCTAATTAGTTTGACTACATTATCATCCTAGTCTTTCACCATATGATTAGGTAAAGATTCCATCTTAAATTGTCTCCCATTCTTCTCTATCATATATGTGTTTTTCTCACCATTATGTTGTGCCTTTACATCAAACTACCATGGTCTCCCTAGGATTAAATGGAAAGCATCCATAGGAATGATCTAACATAGTACCTTATCTTTGTACTCTCCAAGTTCAAACTCTAACCATGCATGTTCTTCAACTGTATAACTATGGTTCTTATTTAACCATGAGATTTTATGGGAAGCCACATGAGGTAACCTCTTAAGCTTGCATTTTCTACCATCTCTAAGGATTCAATTTTTTTTGTTGATCTAGAGTCCACAATTATCTTACACAATTTTCCATAAGCCTTGCTTTTAGTTCTAAACAAAGATTTTTGTTGTGGTGTCTCTGCTTTCAAAGGCACTTTCAACATAGTTCTTCTTAACATCATGCTTTCTCCATCAAACACTAGTGTTGCACTTACAACTTGTGTGGAACTACTACTGCAACATGACTCATCAGTCCTTATTATCTTTTTTCTTCTATCTCTATTTTGATTACAGGAATTTGTGTTCTTGAGTGGACATTAAGCCATTGTGTGCCCTTGCTGCCTACATGAGTAACACTTGATGGCTTCATGACCCCTACTTTTTCCACCTTCATAACCTCTACCTCTATTTAATGGCCTCCTTTTCCCCCTAAATCCTTAGTTTCCTCTTTGTGAACTTTCACCCCTGCTACTACTTTCACCATTTTTTTTATTGTATTTTGGCCTCCTTTGGAAATTTCCTCTTCCCCTTTGTTGACTAGTTCTTCCTCCTCTGCCCCTGCTAGAGTTTTCTTGTCTCCTCTTTATCTTCTCTTCCACCTTTACTACCAAATGGAAACACTTTTCTATGGTTTTTGGGCATAGAATGGCAACCTCCTCCGAAATATTGTATCTCGGGCTAGTCAAATACCTAGTCACCTTCACACCATATGGCTCCACCATTCTTGATCTAATGTAAAGCCTGTGAAACTCCTCTGTGTATGTACTCATAGTTAGCTCCCTTTGCCTTATATTTTGTCTCCTCATGTGCAATTAGACCTCATAGTCCTCTGGAATATAGGTATCTCTGATCATATTAGACATTACCTTCCAAGAGGTAATCATGTTCCTTCTTTCCTTGGCTCTTTCTTCCTAAATAAAATTCCACCAGGTAAGTGTTTCCCCTTTCATCCTTGACTAAGATAGCCTCACCTTATTTCCTTCTAAAATTCCATGGCATGCAAAGTGACTCTCAAGAGCCTCCATCCAATCTATAATAGCATCTGGGTCCATCTTCCCTCCAAAAATAGGAGTATCAATTGATTTGCTTCCAAAAGTCTCTAAATTTTTTACAAATGTTTCTTGGTTTGTAGGCAGGTTATAGTACTTATCATCAATATATTGTTGTTCCTCCTCATTTGTATCTTCTTCAACTTTATTGAGGTCTTCCTCAATCTTTTCAATAGTTCTTTCCACTACTATTATCTTGCTTTCCAACTTCAACAACCTATCCTTCAACTTCTGATTCTCATCCTTCTACTCTTGTAATTCATTGGCCAATTCCACATTTTTCACCATTTTGTCTATCCATAATGTAGAACACTGATCAGGTGCAAACATTCAACTACAAGCTCCAAGCTGAGCTCTGATACCACTTATGATGCAAGTAGGATAGGTACACAATCCCCAAGGATAACCAACTATCCTTACTAAGACCTACTCAAGCCTAGGGTAGATGTGAAATGGTCCATTTGTTCCACTCACCAGCTTCACAACCTCAACTCACCCTACCTTCCAAGTGGTCTAGAACATACACCCAATAGAAATCACACTTACACCTCTCTTCACCTACGTCCTCCAGGATCTAAAGCTACCATACACCCTAAAATATCATTCTCCAACCTTCTACAAGGTTTATTGGCCAATTTATAGGTCTAGCACTTCCCAATACACCAAATTCAAAAGTTGCACTAGGAGGCCTAAAAGGGGCTCATTCGTAGTAGCCCTGTTTTGCCCAAATTTACACTAAACTTCACAAACTTCTACACAACCACCAAAAATATTTACATAATCTCTTAACATGTGTAAAACCATATCTAAATCTTAGATATTGGTTTAAGATTTTAAGTTTATAGCCCTTTCCTATAGAACCCTAGTTCCTAGGCTTTTAAGGCTTAAAATGTTGTTTAGCCTTATAGTCTCATCTCCATGAAACCCATGAAGTAAACTTCTCTACAAAGACCATTTCCATAATGTTTCCAACCTTTCCACTAAAGATTTTTTCTTCATTGTCCCTAGAACACCTTCTATGCTATAGTTCTTAGTAATCAGCATGTTAAAACCAGAGGTCATAGTCACTAAATCTGATACTACATCTCAATCTAATGAAAACCACTAACATCCTCACCTTGCATTCTATTAGTTTGTGGTGACTAATTAGGAAATTACTATACATACTTCATAAATTCTTTGGGGCTCGAAAAAAAAATTTGGGGCCTATTTTATTGGGATTTTGGGTCGACATGTAATTATTAATTATAACCCTAAAGCGGTAAAAATACTTGTATAAATGGGCTTAGGGTTAGGGATTGTTTTATAAGGTGATGCAAAAATTGGTTCTTGAAGTAGTATTGAGCTGCAAGGGATTATGGATTATAATCAAGTTGTAATCACTGGATCGTAAAAATATTGGACTTGCTATTTGGTGGATGTAGCCCAGGGTTTGGGTGAACCATGTTAAATCTTGGTGTCTTGTGTTCTTTTCTGTGTGATCTATTATTTTCTTATATTGGTTATATTTGCATGTAATTATTATTATTTTTTGTGGTTTAATCCTAACACATTCTATCTACACCTTCCAACCTTTCTTTCCACCGGGTGCCAAGAAGTTTTGTTGCGAATATAAGAGAAAACAAAATTTTTACCTCTAAACCCTCATTCCAGATAAACAACAAATATAAACAAAACTAAAACTTAAAAGCATGTTCCCTTATTCAAACCAACACAATATTCCCTCATTCACATAATAAAGGTTCAACTTTATAAAACATAAAAATAGTTACTTACTGGCACCATACTCTAAGTTTAGAAACAAAGTTGTTCACTGTGCACATAATTGTTGTCCAAAGACATGTAATTATCCATTCCAAATCTGTACAAGGTGTCATTAACCTCCAAGGTGGGAGATAAACTAATTATATATCTCATTCCCCTGTCCCTACAACTTCATCTACCAGAAATCAAACCAAATAAAGCTCTGACCATTGAGCTTCCACATTTTGCAAGAAAAGTTGCAAAAATGTTACATGATAACTTCTTTTTGCAATTTTTGTAAATTTTACATTTTTTTCAAAAACATAACCTCAAAAATTCCCCAAGGCTACCCAACTATACCAAAATGTGAAAAAAGTTTATGAAACTCAATATTGATGATTTTTGGTCAACTTCTTATGTTTGACCACTCATTGACCACCTTTTGACTTTGCTTGTAACCTTAGCAATCATGCAATCCAGATGTCAAAAATGCACAAAATGAAAATCTAAACTAACTTGTGTCAATTTGGACACTTATTGATCTTCACATTCTTCTTGTTGGTATTTGACCACCTTCTTCCAGATCTAGGGCCCTTGCACCCTAGAGTTGGATACTCTGTTACCCTCTAAACAATCTTCTTAGTAATATTGATAGGTTCATCTTCTAACCATACATAATTGTCATGAATTATGCTCAAAATAATCTTAATACATTATGTCTTTAAAATGTTTGGAAATTCTAGGGCATGAGCAAAAGCTTTTCTCTCTACAATTTTGTATTCCTCCATCAGTACTCCATTCTCACACAGTTTTCCATATAGGTATTTGATTTCCATATCACCTATGCTACCCACCTTGTATGTGTAACAACATCTCACATCTTGAATCATTAAGACTTGTGGTGGTATCATGGATAACACACCAGACAGGTCTTGTCTGTAAGCAATATTGGGAATTGCCTTGAAATTTAGTTGTCTAATCTCATTGCTTGTTAATTGAACATTTAAAAATTCCTTTCCCTCTTTGACCTTAGTAGCAGAAGAACTAGACACCATATTTAATACCTAGGGTTTGCACAAATTCAAACAGCATAGCTTGGCACACGATAAATACATTTAGAAATCTAATAAATGGTGTCGAATGGTGGTTGAATTCACTCTGCAAATGCTTGGAATGATATCTTCAATTTTCCTTTAGCTCTTTATGCTCTCTCCAATTTTGAATGATGTCAAATGAGTCAAAAATTGATTATATAGACCTTAAAACTTTGTAATTAATGCTCAGTGCTTACATAGTTGTAAGCTTAGCTTGAATAGAAATTACAACTCACTCGGCTTCCATGTAGTTTCCTTTACACTCAGCAACCACTACGAGATCAGTCAACACTATCACTTACAATAGCTTGGCATTAGCTATATTTCACTTGGCAATCATAGTGAAACTTTTCATGCTCGGCAGTAACATGAAAACTGAGAAAACTTAAAGATTTCTTCCAGATTATAAACAACATTTTGCATCTTTCTTCATGCAAATATAATCTTTTCAAAACTAGATCCTTGGAATTGATGTATAATTGAACTTTAAAATATCAGTCCCACACACACCTCTTGATTTCTTAATTGGAGGTGGTGTGATCACCTGACACATTGGGTGAATTGATCCCATCTAAACTTGATGTGTTGCAATATTCCTTTCTCTTCCATGTCTTGTTCATCTCATCTCTGACATTCTCAACATCTACCTTTCCTTTTCCTTTATTGAATTTACTATTGGGTGCCTTGTTGGATAATTCCTACTTATGTGACCAGTCTTTAAGCAACTAAAACATGTAGTTTGACTCAACCATCTTTTGTAGTCACTTCTGAAATGTGCTTTTATGTAGTTTTGAGCAACATGTCCATACTCTTGGAAATAGTGACAACTATACCTAGTATTATAATCCCAATTATAAGAGTTGCCATTATGCTTTACTTTTGTCTGCTTGTTGGCTGGTCGATTAGCCTTGGATATGCATTTGTATGCTCTATGTCCATACTTCTGACAACTATAGCAGTATCCTTCAAATATTTGTGCACTTGTGGTCTTGGTTTTGCATTCATGTGCCTAATGTCCTTATTTTTTGAATCTATAGTAGTGACCCATGATCTTCTACTTAAGATTCTGATTTGCATTCTCGCTCCTACAAACATTGGTAGTATGACCTATCTTCCCACAATTATGACAAGTAGGTTTTGAGTTCTTACCATTGGCATTCCTTTGTTCACCACTTTTAGATGATTCTCCTTCTTCAGTGTTGGTGTACACTAATCCATTAGTATCACTGTTGACTCTAGGAGATGTCATCAATTGCTCAAAATACTTGATGGCTTCACTAGATTTGTTGAAACTTTCAGCAAATTCCTTTTCTCTCTTCAGATCATTTCTCAAATGTTCATTCTATAACTTTAGTGTTGTGATCTCAATATCTTTTCCATTCAATTCATGATTTACAATCATCATTTGATTCAATATTTCCAATTGTATGTGAGCAATCTTATTCACCTCTAATCTTTTATCTTTCAGACTGTTGATTAGTATCCTTTTGTCATCTTCAATCATGACTTTGTCTTCTTCAGCTTTCTTTTTCTACTAGGTGACCTCACATAGCAATACCAATTAGACTTCTTGTTTTATCTTGAGATTTTTTACCTCTTCCATTAGGGCTCCATTCTTTTCCATTAGATCTACAACTGCTGCATCAAATTCACTTGTGTTTCCATCTACAAATAATTCAATAGTGTCAATCTCTTGGTAATGTGTGTCATTCTCTTCAATAGATGTCTCTTTCCTTCTTTTCAATGATCACTTTAACTCATCTCTTGCTTCTTTCAACTAATGTGGGGCAAGTTGTATTTCAATCTTCTGGTCTTAATAGTCTTTCCCAACTTGCAAACTTCCATCTCCAAGATCTTTCCTCAAAGTTGCAAAGCTTTACTTTCTAGAGAACTATGCTCTGATACCAATTATTGGAAATATAATAGGGAAAGTAAACTCTGAGAGGGGGGGTGAATCAGTACTTAAAACTTCAACCTTAAAATCATTCACCATACATCCATCTCACAATCTATGCACGTAAACCAAAATAACAAATTAAGCATATACATCCATACCTTGAAAGTAAATAAACATTCAACACATGTATGACACTAGATATTTGGTTACCCAGAAACCCTCCAAGGAGAAGGTAAAACTAGGGTAGGGATGACACCCACAAATCTTCACTACTCAGTAATAAACTGTATCCAATGAAGGTTACAATGTTTGATCATGAAACATGATCTACCCTGTGAAAGGTCTACCCTACTAAGAGCTTACAAGATTGTTAGATCTTACCCTATTAAAGGATTTCAATACCCTGTTAGAAGTGTGTCTAGTAAAAAGACTTTAACTTACAATGAAGTAAGCACCCTATTAAAGGATTTACAAAAGCCTATTAAGACTACTCTATTAAGATATTTAATTAATTCACCTATTAGAATGTCTTAGCAATGATCCTTTAATTAGCACTCTGCTGCTAGATAACATATCACCTCTTTCCTGATGTGTACTTGATCCTCATTGATCAAATGTCTCTTTTCTATCTTCTAATTCCTTTCCTCTATTATGCTCTAACTGATTTTGTAATGTATCTCAAATCACAATTCCTTAGCCACCATGAATGCTCCATTTGTGCATGCAAACTTCTCTCTTTTTCTCCTTACACACACATAATTTTTGTAGGGTTTTTCCTCCTTGAGAAGACCTAGGTGACTTAGGTTTAGGTATGAATCAATGATTATGATTCACCCATATTGCCATTTAATCCTTCCCTTTTTCTTATTGGTTGCGTGAACTACATAGGGATTCACAATAAAGATTCATCCTTATCATCTAAGCACAATCCTCATGTCAGCTCCAACATGGTTTACATAGTAGTTTGTGCCATTATAAACAACTATGTCAAAACTGTATTACTTGGCATTTGAAGTTCATGATGCTCAGCATCAACTACAACTTTAATGTTGTAACTTGACCTCTGAATTACTCGGTATCTATTGATCACTCGGCATCTGAATGACTCGACACTTACTATCTGCTTAACACATGAGTGACTTGACACTTACTATTTACTCAGCACATATTGTATATCTCTCGCTCAACATATACTATCTGACAACTTATGCTCTGCATGTATTACTTATTTGGCATGAACTAAGTAAATGGCTTAAGTATATTGTCACTCATCTATGAAAACCAATATGAGATTAACACAAACATATAAATACCTAGAGATCTCTTAAACCATGTACTAAATCTATTTCCTTTTGTGTAACATTGGGATCTCCATTATAATGAGCTTTTTTAACCAATGAAGACACAAATTCCCATTTTAATCTATGACCAATATGTGGGCATCATTCAATCCATACCGTCATCCAATCTTGATTATTTGCAATAAACAAATGTGTTGCATCCCATTCTTTAATAGTTGTACAAAAGTAAATAGATGACTTACAATAGATTTATTTTAAAGATTAAGAATTAATTAACTATAATAACATCTCATAATTTATTACCTTTCACTTTCCTAAATCTATCATTCCCGACCAAGTACTCCCCTTTGAATTTTTTAATGGAGTCAAGATCCTAAATGCAATCTATATGGATCTTTGCTGCAAGATTGGGAAGATGTTGAGTAATGTACACCATCATCTAGTATACCATATATCCCTCAATCATAGAACCCTCAAGATATGCTCTTTGTCAAACCAAACCCTTCAAAAATTTCAAGTGTCTCTCAACCATCCACATTGACCTAGGTTGTATAGGTCCACACAATTCAATCTTCTCAACTTTGTGTATGAGGTAGTGTTCTTGTGCATTGAAAAAAGTTGAAGGTAAACACTTTTGCATTTCACACATTAGTAGATGAATTCTTTTCTTCCAATATTTTATATCTTCTTTATGGATTTCTTTGGATGAAAACCACCTACAAAATATTCAAGACACAAAAACATATAATTATGAGACTTTACAATATATTACTTGTTTGATATATTGAACAAATATCACTGCTTACCTCATGTATTTTCCAAGATCATATATCACTTGTTTGATATTATTGTCAAAGTTGTTTTGGAGTGATAGGGGTAGAACATACTACAATAATTATCAACTGATCATTTCACTCTTTTATAACATAATACGATGAAAATTGAATGCAGTTTCACAACTACATTGTAAATACAAAAGACCATGACTTACCTTGATGGAGGTATGCCAATCATGCATTTTCAGCCCTAGGCCAAATTCACTTTTCTTTGATATGAGATTGATTATTTTGGTAGCAAATCTTGTAGAAAATCAAAATTTTCATATGAATTCTTTTATGGCAATACTTTGCTAGTCCGTTAATAACCAAGGGCATTTGCATTAATCTAGTGTCCATTGCTATTTGATTCAATGATATTTTTCATTGCATGATTGGAATCATATATGTCACCATGAATTTTGGCAATTTTTTTTGTCACGCCTTCCATCCAATATTTTCCACAGTGTCTCTATTACATTCTTTCCAATTTGTAGTTGTTCGTAGTAAGACGGCCTATTAAATTCTCTGAGATAACATTATAGTCCCTTTGGAAGGTGGTTATTATTGATGCCTTTATGACCTCAAGTTCTATTATATTCCAACTACCATAGGTGAGGTGTCATTATTTGTGGCTTTGATGTAGTCTCTTCTTTCCCATTGAAAAGATGTTTTTCGACACTTCGATACTTATGATTTTTGTGGAGGAAATGCCTATTCTCATCAAACACCTACTTTCTTAAACTTTTAGAATGAGGAGATTTCATCTTTGGACCACACATTAGACATGAAAATTTTCCCTTTGTTTGAAGACCTAAAAGATAATGATATAATTGGATTAAATATGTTCATTTTTGGAATTAGTATTATCGTGTACAACTAGATTTTTGCATAATATACCACATAAATGTGTCAACCCTAGGGCATCATGAATTTTCCACACAAGCATTGCATGGAATTGAAATTGATTTTGTCTCTAGAGATATCATACATAGTGAAACCATTCCATAACACCAGCAACTCGTCAATAAGAGACGCAATATATACATTCATATCTTTCACTTGATACTTACCTAGTTGAATGAACAACATCAGATAATTATTGTGATCGGTTCACTCTAAGACTTATAATTACATGTAGGTAGCAATATGCAATAAAATACCTAGGACAATCATTGTCAACATAATGTGCTCCCTCTTTATTGACATCCATGGAGGAAGGTTATTGTTGATAACAAAAGTAGGCCACACTAAGTAAACGGATCTCATCTCTCCAAATGGATTGACACCATCAGTTGCCAGAGAAAGCCTAAGATTTCTAGGTTCTTCTTTAAAGAGTGGTGACTTGTCCTCTATGTCCATAAATGTTGAACTATCAACAAACATTTGAATAATGCCATCTTGACTTCTATTGCATGCATGATAATCCATAAATTGTGCCAAGCTACTACACTTGAATAATCGTTTAAGATGTGGAATGATGGGGATGTAACAGAGAGCCTCGCGAGGCACCTTTTTGTCACTTGATCATTTCAATATCTTCTTGTTTGGTATTCAAGCCATTATGTTGCATTTTCGTGTTCTTTATGATAAATTACATGATCTTTAGGACAAGCATCTATTGATTAATACTCCATTCCAATATATTTCATAGTGGCACATAATTCTCTATACGAGCGAGGGAGAACATTTGATGGTGGTAACAAATAGTCACCTATCAATCTACAACAAAAAATCTAAGTTGTGAGTATAAAAAATCTTCATGGTACATATTTTAACTTTTATAGACTATAATGATGTATATCACAAACCTTAGCATATGTGACATTTCTATGTTAGATAAATCATTCATAACCTTCAAATTCACCAACAACAATACAAAAAAGAGGAGTTGATTGGGATCCTTCGTAAAGGGTCATGTTTGCCTTCTAAAGTAGAGGTATATCATGGACAACCTCAATGTCATCCTTATCATCATAATAATCATAAGCAACAGTAGCAGCAACACTAGTACCAAATGTATCATGGATCAATGCATCTATACCATCATCTTTAAATGTGTTTTTTGGTGCATGATCGTCATCTTCCATGGGATCATGATCTTCTCCTTCAATACTCACACCTCCATGTTCCTTCGAGATGTGTTGGTCCATATCATGTACTACCTTGGGGAGATCAACCTATTTTTAAAATGATGATAGTTAAACCCTCGTTCTATGGTTCTTACATATATTAATTACGAAAACAATATAACAAACAACTTACCAATGGATGATAATCAAACTCCCTTTCAGTGTGACCATTCTCCCTACAATGTTTCTTAGTTGTTTTAATTTTAATTCTTCTTGTTTTTAAGTTGTTACAACTCTTGCAAGGACAATAACATTTGTCGTCGCTTTCTCTTTGAAAGTTAGACAATAATCTAGCGATTGTCTCCCTATTTTGATCAAATTCCCTTGTATTATCTGACATGATCCTTCTTCACAAGAATAACTTATTCATTTACCCTTATTGAGTTGGTTGTACTTAATGTTTATATCTACACATATGGTTTTAAAAGAAAAAATTGGTGTAATTAATGTGTATATCTGGAAAAATATTGGACATGTTGTACTTAATGTTTATATCTGCACATATGGTTTGAAAGAAAAATTTGGTGTAAATAATGTGTATATCTACAAAAATATTGGACATGTTTACTTAATGTTTATATATGCACATATGGTTTTGAAAGAAAAAATTGGTGTACTTACGCATCTTCATTTTGATATTGTTCAAGGGAAGCCCATCAATGGTAATAGAAAACAAGAATGCATTTTGTAAGATTTGACAATTGTTCAAAAAAATTAATGTTTTACAAGAAAATGCACCTGAAGAACTATTAGCTCAGAAGCAAGAACATGGTGTTGAAACACTACAGAAAGTGCTTGACATGAGAGGTCCGCAAGTGAGGCTATTGACCAATATTGAAAACTTGAATGTTGAAATGAAAGCTATTAAGGATCAAACACCTATGCTAGAGTTACAACATAGTGTGAAGTTGATTTAAGATATGGTAGAGGTAAATATTCATAATTTTGATCAAAATTTAAGGCACGAGAGAGAGAGTCTATGGAAATATACTAGAAGGAGAAGGAAGGACTTCAGAAAGAGACTTCACGACACAAAAAATAGCTAGACAACATAGAGGATATTATCGGAGCACTTGATAGAATCTAGAAAAGTGTTGTGGTAAATAAGATTACATGAAGAAAACTAAATCCAAAGGTAAATATCAGATCTACCTTGCTAACTCCTAATGGGTTGGGCTATTATTATTTGTCCACATCACATTCACTTTGATAGCCATGTTAGGGAGGTGATCTCACCTAGTTCATCCTCGTGACTTTGAATTCCCTAATCATGACCTTGGGTGCTCAAATTAATGTCCAATACATTTGCACCTTAGGGCCCTCTTTGACCATCAATTGAAAGGGCCTCAATGTTGACCACAAAATGTCTCTCAATATGTTCTTCTTTACTTTCATTAAAGGGGGAATCTATCTCTTGCTTACTTGGACATAAGGGTGATATTTTCTTCTTTTGAGGTGGCCCCTTGTCCTCTATCCCCTTCCTCTTCATTCCTCTTGTTTATAACTCCTTGTAACTCCTTGTCACTCCCTTCACTCTTCTTCTTTCTTTGGCCTTCTTGTTTTCTTTAACATTTAGGGAGTTGTTCTCATGATTCCTCATCTGGTTCTTCTACATCTTTCATTAGTTCATATTTCAATGGAATTCATTTTTCCTTCAACCTAGTCATCTATTGGTTTTTCCATGTGCGAGTGAATGGTGTTAAACATGAATCGTTATTGTGTCAAAACTTCATCTTTGTTTGACCAATCTATAGTAGGAATTACATTCTTTCTTGTTGTGTCATGATCACCTCGGAAATAGCATTTGCACTTGCTTAAACCATCATATCCTAATATCTTAAATGCAATAAATTGAAGGGTATAGTAACTCAACTATATGAGTTGCTTCTATAGTTAACCGTTACTTTCATTCATACTAATTGTCGGCATACTCTCTTGAAAATTTTGAGCTTATATTTGCTCTCTAATTATTTGCAGTCAAACAATGCTCTTTCCTGGATTTGGCTTGGGCTTGATCATGTAGGGACAATCTATGTCTGAAATAATATGTCATTGGCACCTTGTAAGCCTTTTTTCATTTTATATAAATTCTAACCATGATTTTTCTATAGCTTTCTCATCTAAATTGCATAAATATTGGTATTGGTATATTATGTAGCAACTGAGGCTTTAGCTCAACAGGTTAATAAAGATCATTTAGAAGAGGGTCTCATCTATTCACCATTTCAAAATATTAGAAAACATTAGTGCACATAGTTGCATAAGTTGTTGCAATGTCCTATGAACTAGGTATATTCCTGGGGATCATTTTCATTTTCTGCATAAAAAAAATTCAACTAAAATTCCTAGAAGTGGTGGCTTTTTAAGCTAATCTTTTGTATTCTCTCATCTACAAATTTTTCATAGAATTTAGGACTATACAGATAGATGCGTGACAGGAGAAAAATATGTGTGTAAGCTTGGTCTCAAGTCTATAGTTTGATTTTTCCATATTATTTTATTGTAATATGCCCTACCTTCCCTTATCTAGCTCATGAAGTTTTGCTCTAGTTAGAGAGAGGTATGATCATATTTGTTCGTTTGAAACATTTTGTTGGTTTTTGTGTACGTTCTTTATCTGGTTTCTCCTTTAAAAGTTTGCATGCATGGGATCTTTAAAGAAAAGACACTCCTCACAAGATTCTTACCCTCCAATTTATTGCATTTAAGATATTAAGATATTAGGATTTGTCACAATCACCTTGGAATTTGTCATGTATTGCATCTGCATTCACTTCGTTATTGCTTATAAGACTATTTCAAGGTTGGGAACCACTTCAACATCCTTTGAATGGTTTAGAGGTAATGTCATTGTGGCAAAGGCTTCTACAAGGAAATGAGCCTCATGATTATGGCATTTACATAGAAGCAGAACTTGCTTCTTCAACTCCTTTCACTCAACTCTACACTAAAGTTATTCTTCCAACAGTGAGAATAGCTGCTACAAATTCATGGGAGCCAAGGGACCCTAAATCTATGATACATTTTTCAGAGACATGGGAGAAGTTACTACCAGATTCAGTACTTCATAACATTTTGGATCATATAGTGATGCCCAAATTAACAACAACAATAGATACTTGGGATCCTCCCAAGGAGACTGTGCCAATACATGCATGGTTAATCCTTGGCTTCCATTGTTGGGCCAGCATATGGAGCCTTTATATCCAACCATTTGTTATAAGTTTGGGAATGCACTTCATGTCTGGCATGCAAGTGATGCATCTGCATATGCAATTTTATCACCATGAAAATCTGTATTTGATCCTGCTAGCTGGTATCAACTGATTGTTCATTTTACTGTACCTAATTTGATGGCAGTTCTATAGGAATTTGTCATCAACCCAACTAATCAGCAACTAGACCAATTTAACTAGGTTATGACTTATTTCTTTCTAAAAAGATCTACTATGATATGTTTTTGTAAAATTTATTGTGAATTCTGCCCATTTTTCGTGGTCTACATTATTTTTGTACAGGATCTTGAGCTAAGTCACTTAGCACGAGTTAAAGGAGTTTTATTGTTTTATGAATTTGGATCAATTCTTCTATTGTACTAATATGTAATAAGCACCTTAAAAGGATCTCTCTCTCTCTCTCTCTCTCTCTCTCTCTCTCTCTCTCTCTCTCTATCTCTATATATATATATATATATATATATATACGCATTTATATGTATGTATATATATGTGTATATATATGTGTATGTATATATGTATGTATATATATATATATATATATATATATATATATATATATGTAGATATATATATATATATGTAGATATATATATATATATGTAGATATATATATATATATATGTAGATATATATATATATATATGTAGATATATATATATGTGTGTGTGTGTGTGTGTGTGTATGTATGTATGTATATATGTATGTATGTATGTATGTATGTATGTATATATATATATAAATGTATGTATGTATATATATACACATATACATACATTCATATATATTACATATATGTATATGTACATATACATATACATATATATACATATATGTACATATGTACATATATGTATATATATGTATATGTATATGTATATGTATATGTATATGTATATATACATACATATATACACATATGTACATACACATATATATTTATATGTATGTGTGTGTGTATATATATACACATATGTACATACACATATATATTTATATGTATGTGTGTGTGTGTGTATATATAGACACACATACATATAAATATATATGTGTATGTACATATGTGTATATATGTATGTATATATACATATACATATACATCTGTACATACATATATATATATATATATACATACATACATATGTATATATATATATATATATATATATATATATATATATATATATATATATATATATATATATATATATATATATATATATATATGTACATATGTACATACAGATACATATATACATACATATGTACATATATATATGTGTAGATATGTGTGTGTGTGTGTGTGTGTGTGTGTGTGTGTGTACATACATATATATGTATTTATGTATGTATGTATAAAGACTACAAGTTGTGCAATTTGTCATGTATTGCATTTGTATTTGTTTTACCATTTCTTATAAGAGTGTTTCAAGGTTGGGAACCACTTCAACATCCTTAGCATGGTTTAGAGGTAATGTCATCGTGGAAGAGGCTTCTGCAAGGGAATGAGCCTCATGATTATGACATTTATATATAGAAGTAGAACTTTCTTATTCAACTCCTTACATGCAAATCTTCTCTAAAGTTATTCTTCTAGCAATGAGAATAGGTGCTACAAATTCTTGGGAGCCAAGGAACCCTGAACCTATGCTATGTTTTCTAGAGACATGGGAGAAGTTACTACAGGCTTCATTACTTCATAACATTTTGGATCATATAGTGATGCCCAAATTAACAACATCAATAGATAATTGGGATCCTCATAAGGAGACTCCAATACATGCATGGTTACATCCTTGGCTTCCATTGTTGGGCCAACATATGGAGCCTTTATATCCAACCATTCATTATAAGTTTGGGAATGCACTTCATGCCTGAAATGCAAGTGATGCATCTACATCTGCAATTTTATCACCTTCAAAAATTGTATTTGATCTTGCTAGCTGGGAACAACTGATTTTTCATTTTATTGTACCTAATCTGATGACAGTTCTATAGGATTTTTTAATCAACCCAGCTAATCAGCAACTAGACCAATTTAACTAGGCTATGGCTTGTTTCTTTCTAAAAATATCAGCTATGATATTTTTTTTGTAAAATTTCTTGTGAGCTCTACCCATTTTTTGTGGTCTGCATATTTTTTGTGCAGGATCTTGAGGTAAGTCACTTAGCATGAGTTGAATGAGTTTTATTGTTTTATTGTTTGTATTTTGGAATATGTATGCAGTTGGATCAATTTTTCCATTGTGAGCTAATATGTAATAAAAACCTTTAAAAAGATCTCTCTGAATATATAAAGATATACATGTTTAGAAGGAAATATTAAGAGATATGTGTTTAGAAGGAAAATAAAAGAACATTTACATAGGTACCTCTTCTCACCCTTGAAGAAAATCGTAGCTCAAGGGCACGTAGATAACAAGGGCATGACATGAAAATTAAATCATAGAGCAAGAGCACAACAATGAAATACAAAGATCACAAGGGCGCAATAACAAAATGCACTGATCACAAGGGCATGGCAAAATTCATAGCTCTCCACCCTCGTTTAAAGCTCTTCATCTCTTTCACATGCAACTTTCCACAATCAAAATAAATGGGGAATGATTTATTTCATGTTTTCTTTTCTTTTTTTATGCTCACACAAGTGTCACAATTACAATGTCAAAGTCGGTATTGTGATGATGTCGGGAACAATTGCAAAAAAAATGAAAATCACTACAAATTACATTGTCATTGCAAATTGTCATCATACTTTAACCTCAAATGTTGTAGTGAGGACAAGCATCTATTGCTTGATACTCTATTCCAATATGTTTTGTGGTGGCACATAATTCTTGGTACAAGCAAGGGAGAACATTTGATGGTGGTAACAAATAGTCAGCTATCAATCTACATCAAAAAATATAAGTCATTAGTATAAATAATCTTAATAGTACATGTTTTACCTTTTATAGACTATAATGACAAACCTTAGCATACGTGAAATTTTTATGTTGGATAAACCATTCATAACCTTCAAATTCACCAACAACAATACAATAGAGAGAAGAGTTGATTGGGATCATTCATAAAGGGTCATGTTTGCCTTCTGAAGTAGAGGTATATCATGGATGACCTCAATGTCATCCTCATCATAATAATAATCATCAATAGTAGTAGTAGCAACACCAGTACCAAATGTGTCATGGATCAATGCACTCGTGCCATCATCTTCAAATGTTTTTTCTGGCACATCATCATCATCTTCCATGGGATCATGATCTTCTCCTTCAATACTCACACCTCCATGTTCCTTCATATTCACACCTTCATGTTCCTCCATATTCACACCTATTCACACCTCCATGTTCCTCTAAGATGTGGTGGTCCATATCACGTACTACCCTAGGGAGATCGACCTATATAAAAATGATGATAATCAAACTCCCCTTCAATGCGATAATCAAACCCCCAATTCATGGTTCATATGTATACTAATTGTGGAAACAATATAACAAACAACTTACCAATGGATGATAATCAAACCCCCCTTCAATGTGACCATTCTCCCTACAATGTCTCTTAGTTGTTTTGATTTTGATTCTTCTTGTCTTTAAGTTGTTATGACTTTTTGCAAGGACAATAACATTTGTCATTGCCTTCTCTTTGAAAGTTAGACAACAATCTAGCGATTGTATCCCTATTTTGATCAAATTCCCTTGTATTATCTAACATGATCCTTCTTCACAGGAATAACTTATTCTTATACCCTTATTAAGTTGGTTGTACTTGCTAGATCTATCATTGATAACCATTTCAACATACACATTGACATTAGAGAGAAAACCTTTTATAAAAAAAAAACAGACATAGTGTTCTTAATGTTTAGATCTGCGCATATGGTTTTGAAAGAAAAAATTTTGTGTACTTAATGTGTATATTTGCCAAAAAAATTGGACATATTGTACTTAATGTTTATATCTACACATATGGTTTTGAAAGAAAAATTTGGTGTAATTAATGTGTATATCTGCAAAAATATTGGACATGTTGTACTTAATGTTTGTTGAAGTTGATGAAAGATCAACCCCATAGCTCCCAAGAATCACCTAATTAACTCTGTTTGCTTAAGCTAAACTTTAGGCACTTAATAATTAATTCTTTTATTAATTATTTTGAGGCAACCTAGGTTAGACCTTTTTAGGGTTTTGATCTCCTTTATAAGGACAATCTCTCATTGTAAACATTAATTGAGAACTGAGATTAATTCATTGTTGAATATAGCAATCTACTTTTTTGCTCATTGAGAATGTCTCATCTATGGATCTTGCAATTTCTGCCTCCATAGACTTTTGCTTCTCTCTTCTGTAATAGGTGTTTGCATGCAGGTGATTCTTGGGAGTTGTGGGTTGATCTTTCATCAACTTCAATATGGTATCAGAGCTCCAGATCTTCATGCCTATGTTCTGTTCTTGAGGGTTTTGGCATCGATTTTTAGATCTGAGCTTTCAGAGGATTTTTTTACCCTAGCCATTTTGGCTTGGGCATGAAAATCAATGTAACAATTATTTTTGAGTTTTTATCAAAAAAAATTAATAGGAGGTTGTATTAGGTATCAAAAGATTTATTTTTCTTTTGATAATGGGCATGTTAGTAAAGGCAGAAGCATTTTATTTGTGGAATAGGCCAATGTATGCTTACCAACACATGTTTTAGTCAACATATTATTTTTCGGGACCCTTCCACGCATTGTAGGTCTAAAGTAAACCTTTGATATGCATTATTTGAACACAATGCTTGCTTTTATTTCTCAGCAACCCACTAGTTGTCATTTTTTGACAGTATGTCATTATGGGCAGTTTCATGGGGTGACTGGATGATGGCAATTTTTTGCAAGTTTCCATGAGCGGTTTCATGTATTGATCAATGGTTTGTTTAATTTTGTGAGGCTGCAAGGTTATTTGGTGAAGGAATTTGTTTTGTTGGAGAGATTTTGATTATGCAAGTCCTTTGCTTTGGACTCCACACAAGCTCCTTACCTCTAGTTTGCATTCCCCACCTTAGGCCTTATGTTTAATTTTTGGCCCCTCCGATCTATTGCTTTTCCATTCAAGGGTTCAGATCGTCAATGAGGTGCTCCTACCAATAATTCACTGCTATTGTTCATGGGATTATATCACACCACTTATTGTGGCATTAAATTGTGGCATTCTTTGCAATTTAGTGTGCTTTGTGAGATTTTTATGAGTTCCTGCAATCTGATTTTGGAGTTGGGCTCACATGTTTTTTTGGCAGATTTGTGGGCATGGATTTTGGAGGTCATGTGCTTGTTTTGACGCTAATCTATGCAAATTTTTGGAGGCTGACATTTTTTGTTGCTGACATCTTCTTGGTTCCTCCACCATTGCCCAAGACTCTACCTTCAACTTCAGTACCCCACGTGATTTGGAGGGAGCTCTTTATTTTTCCTTGGAGATAATCCACATGTTGTGGCCAATGGAGACCCTGCACACTCTCTCTTAAGCATCATTTGAGGGATTGAAACTTGACTTGGTGGTAATTGTGTTTGGAGGGGTTTGGAGGTTGGGCAACCAACTTTGTTTTTTCAAAGTGCCTCCATTTTTCATTGGCCCCCACATGCTTAGGTGGGCAATTTGGGAGTGTAATGCATGTTTATGTTTCAAACATGGTGTATATTTTTGGCATATTCCTAGACGCACATTCTCAGCCTTGGATCTTGGTCAAGGAGCATTGAAACTCCATTTCTGCTCTCCTTAATGTGCGAGTTTTTACCACTCCTTGTTCATGGGCACTCTATTTTTTTGGGGTTTCATATCAGTGGTTTGGGGCTGATATCAACTTTTTTTTCAACTTATTGGTCTAATATTTTACCAAGTATCTTGGCTTTTTTTCGTGGAAGACCTCTGCCTTGGAACTTGTAGGGATTGAAGTTTTTGTGGGGAGCTCCAACTTGTTTCTTTCTGACAAATGGCATGTTTTTCATGGAGACCGCACATTTTTATTTCCCACATGGTGAAAATTAACACATGGCATATATTAATTTTGGCCACTGGTTTTTGATCTAGCACCAGCCCTTGGTTTTTGGGCATGTTTTCGACGATTGGATTTTTTCTAGAAGGGGTCATTTTTTAGGCTTTTTTTTGCCTTAACGGTCATTTACCCATCAAATTTGGTCTCATCACTTGTTGATGTTAGCACTGCATTAGCATATACTATCACCTCATCAGCCTCTGTTTGGACCTACCTTCACATTTTTGCTCATATCTCAAGCATATAGATGTCATTTTACGAAAATAAGATATCATAAAAAAGATGGTTACAAGACCGTCATAGTGGTATAGGTTATTTTCAATTTTGATGCGTTTTTAATGGCTTTTTCTGCTATCAAAGTCAGGAGTTCCTTTTTGCACTCCTAGAGGTATATCTTGAGCATCTGATCTCCGATTTGGGAATTATTTATATCATTGGAAAAGTCTTTCCGAGCTCTTTCTAGTGATGCTAGTCATTTTTCTAGATTCTACTCCAAGCACATTCTATTCAGTCTTCTGCATTTTTTATTATGGTGGATAACTTGGTTGTTTCAAGTCCAAGGATCGATTTCTTTGCTCAAATGATTTGTTGTGACTTGTACTATCTATTGTATCAATATAATGTCTCTTCTGGTCTATTTAGACATCATTTGTATGCATTCTTGCCAACACACTAAGATAAAGTGCATATTGCATATGTATTTTCATTTCAGTAGTTTTGCCTTATTTTTCTTTTTGATTCGAGCAGTGTCATCAAAGGACACTCGTGTAGATTATTGTATCCTTGAGATTCTTTATGTCTTGTGTCTTATTGTACATGCACTACTCATTATAAAGTGCCATGGGGGGTTGATGTTTTGCCTTTGTTTGTCATCTTCCTTTGTCTAGTGAGTGTCCCTTCCATGACATTAGCCTCATGTCATGTTTGAGATTGATCACCTCAGTGCACACATATGTACTCTTTTGTGCATCTTGATCATGGTTCCTTGATTTTTAGTTTTCTAGCCCACTTTTTTAGTTACATATCACCTCACCCTTGTCTACACTGGGGGCGGGGGGGGGTGTTCTTCTGTTGTTTCTCATGCTTCCTTGGTTTGATTGATCACCTCTTTAGCCTTTGGTGTTTCATGTCATCTGTATCTTCAATTTCAGTTATTTGCCTTTGTATGCCTCTTGATTTGATGCAAATTATAGTCTTCTCTACCTAGTCAAGTTCTATTTCAGTGGAGGTTCTTCAAATCAATAGTTACTTTCGATAGAGCTTTGCATCTTCTACTATTGGAATGTGAAGGTAAAATTGGGGTGGGGATGATACCCACAAAAATCACTACAACAATAAATGTTCGACCACTTTTGATGGTCTCCCTATGAAAGGCCTACCCTATTAAAGGCTTTACACTGTGTTAATAGTGACTTGATTAGAGGATTTACAAACACTTTACATGAAGTGTCACCCTGTTAAAGAATTTACAATAGGTCATTAAACCCACCTAATATATAGGATTTCCAATCACCTTCTCCAAAGGTTCTCCTACCTAGCTGTTAAGCTAACCTATCAATATAGGATTTCCAACATCTAATACAATGACATGAAAATATTGGAACAATAAACCTGATAGTATGCAATCTTTAATTGTTGGATTTCAGGCACTTGATCTGCTCTCTCTAATCTTGATCCTTTGAGATCTGATATCTGATCATGTCCCTTGTTCCTTGTGTTATTCTGATCAACTGGGTATGAAATTGCTACTCTGTTCCTCTAAGTCTTACTTTCTTTACACTAAAATTTTGCTATAATCTCCCCATACACTGCTTTCATCCCCTTTCTCTAATGGAGTTTTTTACCTCCTTTTAAAGATTGTGAAGACTTAGGGTTAGGTATGGATCTACGATCCATATTGAATCTCAAATTCTCGCTCATTCCTTGCATTTTTCTTATTGGTTGCATGCCTTCTCCATTTTTTTGATTAGCTGCATGTAGGTCGCATAGAGAATGTAAAAGATTCATTTTTATCCTTTTCCTCTTTCAAAACCTCTCTATGTCAGCTCCAAAAATGGTTTACATCTGAGTTTGTGAGCACATAAACTCATATGTTGATTCTGTGTTACTTAGCACATATTGAACTACTGGTGTTCGGCACATACTATTGTTGGAAATCTGATTGAAAAGCTCATTGTTAAAGATTAAAGAGGCAGATTGTTGTAAAAGAATGTTTTCAATCATCGCTTTGTCATTGATGTCAAACCTACCATTTGTAGGGATGATATTTGCTTATAAGATCCAAGTACTATCACTTAGTTGATTGATGAAGAGGATTTGATCAACAAGATGTAACAAGAGCACTTAAGGGAAAGGTTGAGTTATGATGTTGTAATGAAGTGCAAGGATCAATTAAGACAATGGTTAAATGATGTATTGATAACATACTTTAAGGATACAGAGGTTGGTCACACTTAGAAACATTGGAGGAAGAAGTTGTAACAAGGTTGATTACAAAGCTTAAACTAAGATCATTAGTGGATGTCGAGCAAGCTAGTTGAAGCCGAGCAAATTTTTAGTTGGAGCCGAGTAATTAAATTCTAGTGTGTGCCGAGTGAAGATCAAGTGTCAAGCATCATAAAATTATTACTTGGTGCCGAGTGATCTTCAGGTGTTGAGCATCAAGAAAAACACAGTTGATGCCAAGTAACACAGTATGTGTTGAGCACCAGTATTTCAATAGTGTCGAGCTGCTACATTATTTCAAATGATGAAGATTCACCTAATCTGAGTTGACATAGTGGTTACATTGAATTTTGTGAATGAGTTGGAAGATAAGGATGATGAGTTGGTGGCACAAAATCCTATGTAAACTATTTTTGGGGGAATTCTAAAAGATTATTCAAGAAGTTTCTAGAGGAAATAGAATATGGGTTAGATGCAATAAATCCTACCTAATCCATACAAATGGAAAATAAAAATTGGAAGAATCAAGTGGGAAAAGGTGCTCAAAGACTTCTATTTAAGGAGTCATATACCAAGAAGCAAAGAGTTGTTGATACTATTACTGCTAAAGAGCCAAATCTGCGAAGTGATTAGAAGGGTGTCAAGGGGGAGACATCTAAGAGAAGAAAGAGCACAGAGGCTCTGCTTCTATGAGTGGTCATGAAGAGATGATTACACTGGTACATTGAGTATGGAGACTCAAGGAGACTAAGCATTAAAGGAGGGCAAGATGTCAAAGTTGCAAAGATTGAAGGCCAAGCAAGGGTATGAGCTAAGATCTAATCTAAGATCTGCAAGATAAGTTGTATGTTATAGTCAGGTCAAGATTTTCTAATACTCTCTAGCAATTGTATTAGATCTAAAAATCCTATGGACTTAGGTTGGCCTAATAGCCATTTGTAAATCCTTTAACAAGGTGACATTCCAAGTGAATGTTCTAAAGTCCTTTAACCAGGCCCACTTCTAAAAGGGTGGATAAATCCTCTAACAAGGTCACATTTAACAGTGTGTTGTGAGCCTTTAACAGGGCAGGCCTTTCACAGGGCATTACTTCAAAAGAGTGAGAATTAAGTAGCATGTTACTGGTGGTTTTTCCCAAATTGGGTTTCCACGTAAATCACTGCATTATGTATTGATCTCTTATGTGTTATGCTTGCATGTTGATTTATAGTAACTTGTTGATTAGAAAAGTTAAAGCTTGGATGAATGAATGGTTGAATGGGATCACTATACTTAGTGAAAAGTTTGAATAGGGCATTTGGACCTTGAATAATTGATTCACCCCCCCCCCCCCCCCCCGGTTATTCTAAAGCATTTCTAAAAACTATCCTAGATTGCTCAGCACCTATTACACTTTGTGTTGCTTGGCACATATATGATTCTAGCTCACTCAGCATATGAAGCATTCTAGTTTGCTCGGCATCAACTATGACTCAACACCTATATATCACTTGGCACTTATATACTGCTTGACACCTATTGAAATACTAGCTCAGCACGCATTGTGGCTCGACATACATAGTGTACTCGGCTTCAACACAAAAAGTGATTAAGTGTATTGACACTCAAATGTCAAAACTATCTAAGGACTAACAATCTCCCCCTTTGACATGAGTGTCAAAAACACTTAACTAGACATTACTAGTCTGTCCTTATGAGTACCTTATTCACAAAATTTCAAAAATTGTTCAAAATACCTTAACTCCCCCTGAGTTGTTTGTGCCTTGTCATTCTTGAAACCAAAATTCTGTGCTGAATGTCCCTGATACTCTTTGTCTTCTGCCCTGTACCTGTATTCTGTACCTGTGTCTCTATATTTGATCTATTAGATCTTATGGAGTTTCTGCATTTTGCATTAGAGCTATTTTCCATATGATTGCCAAAATTTTGTATTTCCCCCTTTTGACTATATCGAAATGAATGAAAGATTGTAAACAAAATTTATGGCATTCTCCCCCTTTGATATAACTTCCTTACTGTTATTTCTCCCCCTATCTTATTATCTCCCCCTTTCCTTATTATTATTTCTCCCCCTTTTTGACACTTATGTCAAAGGGTTCTAAAAAGTAATACCATATTTAGCCAAAAAGTTACTATTTACCTCCATTATTGTTTTCAGAGCTGCATCCCAATTCTCCAAAGCTATGTCAAGTGACTTGTGCTAGATGGTAGTCTTTGTAGCAAGGTGTACAAGTCCATCAAGGGTAGAAAGATTTGGATCTTTCTTCAAAACTATTTCAGCATACACTTGCTCCTTGTGGAGGACTTCTAAATGAGGGGTTATTGAGGACTGGATCTACATTAATTTAGCCTTAATATTTTCTTTCTCTGCTATTAGTACAACTAGCTCACTTTGTGTGTGAAGTGATTGTGCAAAATGCTTCTCACTTTGAGTTGGATCTCTAGGTAATTGCATGCTAGGGATTTTCAAGTTTCTTTTTAAGCTCATTATTCTTTGATTAGTTTCTTGTGTGAAATTTGAAAAATCACACAACTTCCTATATAATGAAAAAATGTTTTCAAGAACAATTTTGGCCTTATCTATTGTCTTGGTCAACTTTACCACTTGATATATTTTCATTCACCTTTCCTTGAAATTTTCTCTCTGACCATTCCATGAGTTTAACATTGGTGTCCTGGTCTTTATTTGTCACCTAATCAACTATATCTGATAGTTGCTCAATTATTAGCTTTCCTTCATCTGGTGACTACAAGCTGAAGGCATTCAGAAAGATGTCCTTTATATCATGAAGTGCTTGCTTGTGTTTGAACTCCTTTCTCAGTATTTCCTACCTCATCCTTCTATCTAATGCATTTTTCATTTCTGTCATTTGTTCCATTGTGATAATCTTGGAATCATAGGAAGGAATCACAATATCTTCATCTAATTCAAGGTCTCCATAGTGAAGTACCCTAGCCACTCTTGTTGAACGCAAGCCCGGAGTTGAAAATTACAAGGGGATAGCATCGGTGCTCAGCATCTGAATGGTCTTAATAGTAGTGTCAGTCTTTGGTAGTTCTACCAAAGTCTAAATGGTGGCCTGCTCCTTTTGTTTTGTTGTATCCTCTTTTTCATCTGATTTCCTCTCCTCTGCACTTGGCACCTGAATAGTTTCACTTGGTGGAGGTGGTGGTGGAAGCATTAGAACTTTAGTTATAGTAGTAGTGTATGTGAAAGGTGTATCCTTTGGCTTCACCTTTTCTTCTTGTGGTGCTGCTACTGCTCTTTGTAGTTCATCTACACTCACCAGTACAGGGCTTGTACACAACTGTGCCTGTAGAGTAGATTGGTGAAAGATCTTGGAGAGATCCTCTATAATTAATGGATTGATGTTCTGAACTGACTTGTTAGTAACATCCTTTATGATTACTATTTTTGTAGGTGTGATGGTTGTATGAGGTGGACTGGGAAGTGGCAATTGTGTGTCTTGCACACTTTCTTCTTCTTGTTGTTGGTTAGTTGTTGCCATAGTTTCTTCTCCCTTAGCTGATTCCTCTTCTTCTTTCTCCTTATTCTCTTCCTCTCCTTTTTTTTCCTCATCTTTCTTTTTTGTTTCCTTTGCCTCTACCTCTCCTTTTTGCTCTTCTACCTTCTTTTCCTCTACCTTCTGTCTGGCATTGGTTTCTGCCTTATTGGTTTCTTCTACCTTATCATTAGTAATTTTATTATTGATTTTTATATCTATGTGGATTTATTTACAACATCCTCAATTTTGTTTTGAAAGATGCAAAAGGCTTTGTATTTGGGTGCAAATTTCCCACTATGTTTCTTGTTTGCCTTGGTTATTTGAGCCTTTGTCATATCAGCCTTCATTTGAGCTAGGGTAGATTCTCTGATCTCCCTTTCCATCTTTAGACAATAATGTCACTTATTCTCAACTATCTCATATAGTTCCTTTGGCATGGTATTATCAAGCTCTAGAGGTGTGTTTTTAAATTCTGCCATCATGGCATACACAGATTCCTCTATTTTATTCTTCTCTTCCCTACTGATCTTATTGAAATTAAGAGACTTTAAATCATCTAAATCTGCATTTTTAATCTTATTACAAAGTTTGTCAGTTGTAGATTTAGCAGGATGGCTTACCACTTTAAACTGGCTAATGTCCTCTGATTCTGTCCTTTCTTCATCATCAGTATATGGCTTAGCCACATACCTTCTTCTTTTCTTAGGCTCTTCAGTAGGGTGTGCAGTGGCTTTCTTCTTTTCCTTTGATGCCTCTTTGGCCTTTTGAGTAGATGCTCTTGTTGTGGCTCTTGTTGTTGCTGGCTTCGCTGGAGTTGGCTTGGTTTGAGCTTGTTTGGTGACCTTTTTGGGCTTGGGTTGAGCTACGAGCTATGTTTTTGCCTTTCTCTTCTTTTGCTCAGTTGGTGTAGGTGCTTCCTCAATTTCTTCTTCCTCAGCACCTTCCTCCTTGTCTTCTCCTTGGCCTTGTGTCAACTCTTTTGGGTCTTGCCCTTGCTCTTCTTCTTCACTTTCTCCTTGTATTTCTTCTTCTTCTTCTTCACTTGCTTTACCTTCAATGTTTGCCCCAAATGTCTTCTTTATCTTTCTTACCATTTTATCTTTCTTCTTGATAATATAAATAGTTTTCAATTCAGTCTCAACTTTGGACTTGACAACATCATATGTTCCAAAGTGAGGAGCATTCTTGTCAATTTCTTCTGCTAGCAATGTTGTGATTACTACCAAGGCTTCATCTAAATCAAGTTCATATCCTAATGGCCTTAGCCATCTTACCCTTGGTATTGCTACTTGAAAATAGGTGTAGTCAATGTCAACCAAGAAACATATGTCATTGACATGTTGTTCTACTAATGAGACTAGTATTCTCATTCTTTGCTTCATTGACTTCTTAAAGTTTTCAAAATAGCTAGTCATCTGGGCTTTAAAGTTATCTCCCATCTGATCAATGAACTCATTGATTTGTGTTACTGCAGACTTGTTAGAATTCTAGTTCACCTTCCCAATTGAAGGGAATTCTTCCATCACATAAAAGAATATGCACATAAGAATTGAGCCAAATTTGAATTGAACACCTTTTGATCTCCTTATAGTTCCTAGGTTCTCATTAATTTGCTGCAACATGGGTTTTGCTAGATCATAGGTGTTATCTTTCTTCACCAACTTGTATGCTACATCAACAACTATGCCGGGTACGCTGTTTAGTTTGTTGAATTGATAGAATTTGTGTGAAATTATTCTCACAACAAAGTCAAGTAGGGGTTCAGTCATAGTGTCAATAATCATTCCCCTATTATTCCATTTTGCACCAGTATTCTTCTCAATAACCTCCTTTTTGTCGCTTCTCAAAGTCTTTGGCCGAGCTAGGGTTGGGAGTCCAGTAACCCTATGAACTATCCTCTTAGTAATCTTGATAGGTCTTGTCTCCTACCATAAATATCCATCATGAATTTGACTCGGGACAATGTGAATCCATTTTGTCTTAAACACCATAGGGAAAACTAGGGTTTTGGTTAGACCCTTCTTCTCAAAAATCTGGAACTCGTCCTTCAATATCCCATTGTTACACAACTTATCATAGGCATTGAAGATTTCTAGGTCACCTATGGCACCCATTTTGCAATTGTAGCACTTTCTTACATCTTGGACCATGACAACCTTAGGTGGGATAATAGATATTGCACCAGTCGGTTCATTTTTGTAGGCAACTTCGGGGATTGGCCTAAATTTGAGTTGTTTGACTTCATTGCTAACTAGTTAGATCTCATGATCTTCCTTAGCCTTGGGATTTCTTGAGCTAGAGGCCATTTTATCGAACTAGGGTTTTAAATGTATCAAAGAAAACTGTAACTCTGCATAGCTCGACACTTGATAAATAGCTTTAAATTGATAAGTTCATGTTAAATTGCTGTTGAGATCCATGCAAATGACTATAAGGTTGTTTTTTGATCGCTTCTTCACTCTTCTCGACTTTGCTCTATGTTCGAATGTCGTGAAAATGAACAAAATTTAACCTTGTATTTGTCAAAAACTTAGCATTAAATGCTTCGTGCATATAGCTATAAACTTGACACTTGAAGGATTTAACATAACTCGGCTCCCATTATATTTCATTTACTCAGCCTCCACTAGACTTCTACTTCACTCGGCTTCAACTATCAGCTCGGTAGTTATTGGAAACTCGACATCCATTGGAGCTTCACTTGACATCTAAGAGTAACTCGACAGCTTCTTCAAAATTTTGCTTGCCATCTTTTCTTATGCTAATTTCTTCCTTGCAATACTCCTTTTTTCTTTGGAACTGATGTATGATTTAACTTTTTATATCAGTCTCATACATCTTTCTTTTGCTTAGTTGGATGAAGTGTCATCACTTGACCTCTTGGGTGAAGTGATCTCCCCATTTAATGTGTTGCACTCACCTTTCTTTTTCCAAGTCTTGTTCATTTGTCCTCTTATTTGTTCAACATCAACATTCTTTTTTCCTTTGTTGACTTTTGTCTTGGGTGATTTTGACTTTGCTGGGAAATTCTTGTTGATATGACCAGTCTTCAAGCAATTAAAACATGTAGTTTGGCTTAGCCATCTGCTGTAACTTCCTCTAAAATGTGTCCTTATGCAATTTTTAGGAATGTGTCCATACTCCTGACAATAGTGATAGCTATACTTGGTTTGTAATCCCAATTGTAGTGATGTGCAATTGTTGTTTCCTCTTGTAGGCTAATTAAGTGTCCACATAGGATTTGATCTACATTCAAATGCTCTATGTCCATAATTTTTGCAGTTGTAGCAGTGACCTTCAAATCTTGGTGTCCTCATAGTCTTGGTTCTACATTCATGTGCTTGATGTCCTTGTTTTTTGCACTTGTGACAAAAACTTGCATTGGTAGGCTTATCATGTTGATGATTGTTCTTGCTCTTGCACACATTAGAGGTATGTCCATTTTTACCACAGAAATGACAAGTAGGTTTAGTGTTCTTACCTTTGTTACTCCTTTCTTCTGTAGTCTTGGATGATTCTCCTTGTTCAGTGCTGGTGTAACCAAGTCCTAAAGTGTCATTACTAGCCCTTGGTGATTTCAGTTGTTGCTCAAAGTACTTGATAGCCTCATTGGGTTTGTTGTAGCTTTCTGCTATCTCCTTTTCTCTTTTCAATTCATTCTGCAATTGTTCATTCTACATGTTCAAGGTGGAGATCTCAATGTTCTTCATATTTAGCTTATGATGAACATTCATCATCTGACTTAAGGTGTCTAGCTACATGTTTGAAATATTTTCAAACTCAATTGTCTTCTCCTCCAATTTATTGGTAAGATTTCTCCTGTCATCTTCTATCATGGCCTTGTCTTCAATAGCTCTCTTCTTTTGTTCAATCACTTCACAAAGCATTATGGCTTGTGATTCTTGTTCAAGCTTGAGTAATCTGATTTCTTCAGCTTGTGCTCTATTTTTCTTCATCAGTTATGCTATTGCTGCATCAAATTCCTTGGAATCTCCATTGGAAAACACTTGTGTAGTATCAATCTCTTTGTAGTGTATGTCATTTTTAGCTATGGCTATCTCCTTCCTTCTTTTAAAGGATTTTCTCAACTCTTCTCTGGCTTCTTCCACTTTGTGTAGAGCTAAGTGCACATCAATCACTTGATTGTCTATGATCTTCCCAAGTTTGAAGACTTCCATCTTCAAACCTTTTCTTTAAGTTGTTAGGCTTCTCCTTGTTAGAACCTATGCTCTAATACCAATTGTTCGAATCTTCAAAATGGGAAGAGTACTTCTGGGAGGGGGGGTGTGAATCAGAAGTATAACACTTTTAACCTTTTTTAATCCTTCAAACACATAACTGAAAAAGAAAATTTCATGCAAGTAAACATATAAAGGAGCATGAAGTAAATCACATGCAATAACACATAACACCAAATTTGGTAACCCAAAAACCCTCCAAGAATAAGAAGGTAAAACTGGGGTGGGGATGATACCCACAAAAATCACTGCAACAATAAATGTTTGACCACTTCTAATGGTCTACCCTATGAAAGGCTTGGCCTGTTAAAGGCTTTACACTGTGTCAATAGTGACCTGATTAGAGGATTTACAAACACTTTACATGAAGTGTCACCCTGTTAAACAATTTACAATAGGTTGTTAAACCCACCTAATATATAGGATTTTCAATCACCTTCTCCAAAGGTTCTCCTACCTAGCTGTTAAGCTAACCTATTAATATAGGATTTCCGACATCTAATACAATGGGATGAAAGTATTAGAACAATAAATCTAACAGTATGCAATCTTTAATTGTTGGATTTCAGGCACTTTATCTGCTCTCTCTGATCTTGATCCTCTAGGATCTTATATCTGATCGTGTCCCTTGTTCCTTGTGTTGTTTTGATCAATTGGTTATGAAATTGCTGCTTTGTTCCTCTAAGTCTTACTTTCTTCACACTAAAATTTCACTATAATCTCCCCATACACTACTTTCATCCCCTTTCTCTAATGGAGATTTATGAAATTGCTGATCTGTTCCTCTAAGTCTTACTTTCTTCACATTGAAATTTCACTATAATCTCCCCATACACTACTTTCATCCCCTTTTTCTAATGGAGTTTTTGACCTCCTTTTAAAGATTGTGAAGAATTAAGGTTAGGTGTGGATCTATGATCCATATTGAATCTCAAATTCTCGCTCATTCCTTGCATTTTTCTTATTGGTTGCATGCCTTCTCCATTTTTCTGATTGGTTGCATGCAAATCGTATAGGGAATGTAAAAGATTCATTTTTATCCTTTTCCTCTTTCGAAATCTCTCTATGTTGGCTCCAAAAATGGTTTACATTTGAGTTTGTGAGGGCACAAACTCATATGTTGATTCTATGTTACTCAACACATACTAAACTAATGGTGCTCGGCACATACTATCCTAGATTACTCGACACCTATTACACTTTGTCTTGCTCGGCACATATATGATTCTGGTTCACTTGGCATGTGAAGCATTCTAGTTTGCTCAGCATCAACTGTGACTCGACACCTGTATATCACTGAACACTTATATACTGCTCGGCACCTAAAGTCACTCAACACTTGTTGAAATACTAGTTCGGCACACACTGTGGCTCGACATACATAATGTACTCAGCTTCAATACAAAAAGTGATTAAGTGTGTTGACACTCAAGTGTCAAAACTATCTAAGGACTAACATCTACATGCTTCAGTGGTGTTATTCATGACAATCTTTTATTCCTATCTTCTAGAACATTCCCTAGTTTGGAGGCTTCTTCAGTTCTTCACTAGTTTCTTTCAGCATGTTTTCCATCTCTTTTTGGAGTAGGGTTTTTCCATTTTCTCTATTTCTCCTATTTTCAGAGATTTGATTATGCTTGGGTACCTCATTAGGCCTTGTTTTCCAAGACCCAAATCTACTTTTTGTAGTAGTTTCTAGGTTTTTAGCCACTCCCTAAGTTTATCTTAAGGGGGGTTGTTAGAGTAATTAGATATTTCCTAATTAACTCTATTTATTTAAGCTAAACTTTAGGCATCTAATAATTAATTCTTTTATTAATAATTTTTATGCAACTTAGGTTAGACCCTTTTAGGGTTTCGATCTCCTTTGTAAGGATGATCTCTCATCGTAAACATTAATTGAGAACTGAGATTAATTCATTGTTGAATATATAAATTTACTTTTTTGCTCATAAAAAATGTCTCATCTATGGATCTGGAAATTTCTGCCTCCGTAGCCTTTTGATTCTCTCTTCTGTAATAGGTGTTTCCATGCAGATGATTCTTGGGATTCACCATATCTTGTGTCTTATTGTACGTGCACTAATCATAATTAAAGTGCCATGGGGGGTTGATGTGTTGTCTTTGTTTGCCATCTTCCTTTGTCTATTAAGCTTTGCTTCTGAGACATTAGCCTCATGACATGTCTAAGATTGATCATCTTAGTACACACATATGTACTCTTTTGTGCATCTTGATCGTGGTTCCTTGACTTGTAGTTTTTTCAGCTCACTTTTTTAGTTGTCTGTCACCTCACCCTTGTCTGCATTGGGGGGGTTCTTTTGTTTTTTCTCATGCTTCCTTGGTTAGATGGAGTGAGCTATGTGTTTAGTTTTTGTTCCTATGTACTAGGCAAATGCAGTGGCTGGGTACCTATGCATTTCAGTGAGATGGATCATTTACCATATAAACACTCTTCTTTTTGTTCTTACTTTGGTTATAGCCTTCCATGTTCGATTGATCAATTCTTTAGACTTTGGTGTTTCATGCCATCTATATCTTTGAGTTCAATTGTTTACCTTTTTGTGCCTCCTAATTTGATGCATATTAAAGTCTTCTCTACTTGGTTAAGTTCTATTTTAGTGGAGGTTCTTTAGATCAACAGTTACATTTCGACAGAGCTTTGCAACTTCTACATGCTTCAGTGATGTTCTTCATGATCATCTCTTATTCCTATCTTATGGGACATTCCCTAGTTTGGAGGCTTCTTCAGTCCTTCCCTAGTTTCTTTCAGCATGTTTTCCATATCTTTTTGGAGTAGGGGTTTTTCTCTATTTTTGCTCTTTTCAGAGATTTGGTTGTGCTTGGGTACCTCATTAGGCCTTGTTTGTTGTGACCAATTCTACTTTTAGAAGTAGTTTCTAGGTTTTTAGCTACTCCTTAAGTTTATCTTAAGGGGGGTTGCTAGAGTAATTAGATATTTCCTAATTAACTTTAGTTGCTTAAACTAAACTTTAGGCATATAATAATCAATTCTTTTATTAATTATTATTATGCAACCTAGGTTAGACCTTTTTAGGGTTTCGATCTCCTTTATAAGGATGATCTCTCTTTATAATTATTAACCAATTCATTGTTGATTATAACAATCTACTTTTTTGCTCATCAAGAATGTCTTGTCTATGGATCTGGCAATTCCTACCTCCATAGCTTTTTGTCTCTCTCTTCTGTAACAGGTGTTTGCATGTAGGTGATTCTTAGGAGCTGTGAGGTTGATCTTTCATTAACTTCGACAATGTTTATATTTGCACATATGGTTTTGAAGATGATAGAATTATTGAACAAGGTATTTCTTCACTAAACTGCATTAAAATCACCATTTATTTCTTCAATGAACTACATTAAAATGTGCTTATGGGTTGTAGGGCACCTGACTTATAAATACAGTTTGACCATATATTATTATATGAGTACTTTTTGTTGTAAATATATGTTGTTTTTGTGAATCTTAATAAGTAAGTTTGCAAACTTAATATAAAGATGAAATATATTTTGTGTAAACACTATATAAGTTGTTTGTAATAAACAAATGATAACTACAAAAATATTCATTTTTCATTTTTCTTCTTCTCAAGCACTCTTTCTTCCTAATCACAAAGTGTGATCAAACACAAAGAATTATCTATTTTATCACTCTTTCTTCTTCACATTTCTCACCCAATGATCCCATCTCACCCCTATAAATATGTTTTATTTATATCTCCATCTACCACATCAACACAACTCCAATTTCATATTGATTACTTATTTGGACTATCTTTCTCCCATTCATATACCCTCACACATTTGATCATTTGAGAAAATAAACTATTTGATTCCTTCTTGTATTCTTGGGGAAGGTCTTATTTGATTCTATTGTTGTATGAACCATGTGTGGAGATTTTCAATGTACACATCATTCATAGAATCATTAGAGATTTTTGTATTGGAATTTCTTTGTGTGAATGTCTTAGTGTTCTTGTGTTTTTCAATTTCAGTATGCTAAATGTATTTATCTGCCATGATTGATGCAGGGCATAAGCTATGCAAAGCTTGTGAATTTGCCTCCCTTGATGGGACTATGTGAGTATTATTATATTCAGTTATTTTTCTCGATAATTTAATCACTAACCCCACATTAATATCCAAATTCCCTTCTCACCAAATCAAGTTATGCAAGTAGGTCTACTCTTGTCTAACTTTGGATCTTTTTAAACTCCATTTAAATTCTATGGAATATTTTGGCTTTCAATTTTAGGACTGGAAAGCTTTACAACTAAGGTAGGTTGTAGGAAGATTATGGCTAAGTCCTCAAACAAATTTTTAGACAGTATATTACCCTAGATTACTCTTAGAGAGTAGATATATGTTCTAAATGAATTCAACTAAAGTGCTTGAGCTCAACCGACACACTCACATTGGTCCTTAAACTAAACTAAACACTAGTCCTTAAACTAAACTAACTACCAGAGATGCTTATTCTTGCCTAATTGCAATCTGCAAATCCACATTATTACATTAGTCTTAGTGACTATCCTAGTTGTTAGGGGCATTCACTCCTATCTGAGATGCAATCTGTAAGTATAAATAAATAGACTTGGTCACATGCAAAAAGTTATAATTGACGAGGAGTGTGAGCTATTATCAAAAGGAGACCATTTTAGACTTTAGTTAATAAACTACCATGATCCAATAATTGAGTAACTTTTTTGTTTGTCTTTTGGATGGTTTTTTTCCCCTATTCAAGGAAAGTGCAATTTTATATCTCAAGTGTCAACATTAATATTGTTGTCTCATGATTTAAGACTTTATGTTACACTAGTTCAAATTGTGAAGTTGCTTGCTATATCATCTCTGAATATAAAACTAGATAGATTAATAGTCATACTTGAGAAGTGGCTCTACAAATTAGTTATATATATATATATATATAGTTATAGTTATAGTTATATCAAATTTTTAAAAACTAAAAATTGTCCAATTTTCCATGGTTTAGTTGGCTATGGTATTTGACTTCCATAGGGTTATTCATGCTTTAAGTTTATGTTAGGATAATTAGATTTATGTTTAGGCTTGGAGATGATCCAAACAACCTATTTCTTGAATTAATTTCTCTACTCCAATAACATATCATTGCAAGGAATATTATAAAAAATAATATTTTGAGAATCCCAATTTAATTTGGTCAGGGAATTTAATGTTTGCACACATTCTAGTTTTGTTCCTCCTCTAGTATATGCAATGTTGGGAACATCCAAGGATATAATAGTGGTCACAGTGGCAATTGTATCACTTCTCCTTGCCTCAATGCTTGGAGACTAATTCGGAGTTGTATATACAACTAGCTTTGACTGCAACATTTTTTGCTAAAATATTCCAAGCATCCTTGGGTGTTTTCCGGTCAGAGCTAGTAATCTATACCTCCATACAAAAAATTTCATATTTGTATTTGTTTGATTGCATATCAGCATAAATGCCCTGAAGACCCTCACTCTAGGTTTAAATGTTGATAACCCATTAGAGTGTTACAAGTTGGGATTCATCATAGACATGCTTTCACGTGCAATAATAGTGGGATTCATGGCAAGAGAAACCACTATTGTGTCCCTCCAATAGCTCAAAGGCTTCCTTGGTCTCCAACATTTCACAACTAAGACAAATGTTGAAATTCCTCGAGGTCAATCAATTTGGCTAAGTTGTTGGTTTGGATTCAGGTTCAAGATTCACTCAAATTTATTTGGGTTGGGTTTGGATTCATTTTGGGCTTGCCTTACATACAATAATATTTTTTAAAATATTGTGTGTGTATGCGCGCGCGCATGCGTGTGTGTGTGTGCACATAGATGCAATAGTACATAAGTTCATACACCATTATGCTAATATTAAAGCAACATTACAAAATACACCACCATGTCAATGTTTCAGTTAAAAGACAATAATGTCAGCATTGATAATCAACCATCATTGAACAAATATCATCATGGACCATCAAGCAAATCATCATCATTCTCCTGTTACAAATATGTAGTACAAAAAGTATCGTTATAGGCCCATTTAAGGTAAAGGTTGTGATTGTTACAATATTGTAAGCATCAATTGTTATACTCAATGATTCAAATAAAGCAGCTTTGGATCAAATTGGATGAAATATTGTTGTATAGCAACCAAAATCAATTAAATAGAATATTCAATTTATTTGTACCTTTGCGGTTGGTCTATTAAGGATTGCATTCTTTGAGTTTAACTAGTTCATTATTGATAAATAGGAGATTATTTCCTATAATGGATTGAAGGCTTAATGATCCAAACTAATTTTCTGTAATTTGCATGTTTCCTTGTCCTCATTCAATAATTTTATAAGGAAAAGTCATCAAAATATGAGATGCTTACTAATTCAATGTTAAAATATTATAAAGTTGTTTTAGCAATAATGTGAAAATTTTACAATTTATACGTTTGTACCTCAAAAAACTATTCATATGTCTTTTCTTTGATAAAAATAATCATAAATGGTCATCAAAGTCAATTTGAACCTCCTAAATTACTAGATTAGCCCTAAACCCTATAGGTGATAAAGAGGCATTGTTGGCCCTTCCACACTCATATTAGAACACTCCATGTTCCCCTTGTGTTGATAAAACTTTTCACATCATCACTCACAACTATAGTCACTATCCAAATGTCTTCCTTAATAGGATCAACTATTAAGACTCCTCCGCTAATCATAACCTCGTAATCCCTAGCTTTGATCACAACTTTTGAATTCCAAACAATAAATTTTGAATTAAAGTTTGGTAATAGGTAATGAAGATGCAAATTATTTGCAAGTAGGCTTTTTATTCAGTGGTCATTAGTGCCCATCGAGCAATTTTTGATCGATCTAAAAGAGTTTAATATTACAATCTACACTACTGCGACTTTTAATATTCTATAGAATAAAAGGGACGACTAATACTCATTTAAACTGTTTCGGATATATGCACTTAGGTACCTATGTTATCTTGGATTCTTCACATCATATTTTACATGGGTATGTTACTAAAGTTTCTAAATGTCTTTAGAGCTATGGACAACTGTATTGCAGTGGAGTTTAGTAAGATTTCTACATATTGTTATAAATTTACATTTTGTTCATATAATGTATGGGCGTGCCTATTAGTTGAAGAATTTCAACCTAAATCATGTGCTAGCAACTTTCTTTTTAGCCATTTTACCATAAGGCATACACACCTCTACTTTTGGGCTTAACCAAAATATGTGACTTCCATTCAAAATAATTATACAATGTAAGAAGAGAAAAGGCTTAAAAATTTGTTCTCTTAGTTCCTAATCTCTAAGAAAATGCAAAATTTTGTAGCTAATGCTAAAATATGGATAATAGATCTATCTAGGAAAAGGAGAAAACTATCTTTACAAGAATACAAGAAATAAATAAAATTAGGAATAGAATTAGATCTCTTATTACTCAATGATTACAATATGCATAGAAGTACAAATTGGGTAGAGTTTTATTAAGAAATTAGGTTGTCATATGTTTCTGGGTTTTTGCCCAAGATTGATTGATAAGGTTAACATCTTATCAAATGATGAAATGGCTTTATGGGAAGGAATCTAAGCTTAAATGTTCACATTCAAATGGTTGTTAAAATGTGTCTGGAACAATTATCCCACCTTCCACGCTTTGTTGAGAAGTAAACACAAATGCAACATCCCTTGCAAAATGAGCTGAATATCCTGAATAAACCAAAAGCTATCTAATATCTAAGCTATCTAATACCTAAACCAAAACCCGAATGATCTAAATACCTAATAAACACAAAAATACCTAATTCAGTAGGCAAGGGCATGTGTATGACAAGGTAATGGTAGAGCAAGGGAAAGGTAAGACCTTCAAGGATACATGCATGGAAAATGGGGCATCGATCTAGCTTATCTCCATGAGCGTCTTTATAACTCTCCAATATCGCAATTGATTAAATGCATAATGATTTATGCCATTTTTTGTTTATAATAACAATCATTGTGGGTCAAAATTTTCTTTTGCTACTTTTTATGGGGTTATGTGAAACAATTTGGCGCTTTTCAGAGGAACAAAAACTAGACTTTCCATAGGTCTGTAAAGGGTCTACAGAGAGTAGAGTGTATGAGAATCACTAGATTTAAGAGCGAAGAGATGGTGGGTGGACATATTAGGAAGGATCCTATGGGGGATATGGAAAAGTAGAAGAATAGGGATAAAGTTTGGGAAAAACTGGAGAAGGGAGGTATTGCAAAATACATTGCAAAACTCCACGGTTTTGACCTAGTTATTACAAACAATATGGTGACTTTGTGGAAGGATGGGAAGGTGAAGGTGAATGGTGTTTCTTTTCAGGTCACTGAGGAAGTGGTTGTTGCTGTGTCTGAAATCTCGGTAGAGGGTTTCAAATTCTTTAGAGATAAGAAGCTATCGACGAACACGGTGAAGGATTTTGTGAAGAGCTCGAAGGAGAAGAACCACTTGGTAAAATGTGAGATGTACTATGATACAGAGTCCATCAAGAAACTTTGGAGGTATGCCTTACGAGCTGTTATTAAGTACATCACTCTGGATCCCATATTTGATCAAGTGAGAACTTACCATTTTGTTCTTCTGAATCACTTCCATCATGATATTAAAATTTCCTTTCCGTATTATTTATTTACATCTGTGAACAAAGCTATTTCTAGTTTCAAGAAGAAATCCTCATTGAATCCTGCTCTACATGAAGGACTTTTATTGTTAATTCATGAGTATTTCAAAGCTCAGACTATTAGCAATAACCCTTCGCATGATGTGGATGCTATTGAAGACATGGGTAGCTCTAGTTTCTCTTCAGATTCTAATGACATCTAGAGTATTAGCTCTGAGGGGGAGGAGAATACTTCCTTAGGTAAGAGACTTAAAGGAAAGGACATGAAGTCTCCTTCCATCATTATCCCTCAAAGGAAGAGTCCCAGGGTTCATGGGCATAAAATTTCAGGTTAGGATGATAAGGATTATAATGAGGAATGGGAGGACATGGTTTCTAAAGAAGAGGCAAAGGAGGAAAAGGTTGTCAAAATGGAAGATCTTGCAGGGAAGAAACAGAAGAGGGAAAAAGGCACGAATGAAGAGAGGGTTTTGAATCAGGGGTCAAAATTTTTGACTATTTCAGTCTCCCCTATTCATCCCCAAGTTCAACCCCAAAAGCAGGAAAAGGAGGATATTGGGGGTGAGGGTGGCAAACTAGTTGTGAAGGACAGGAGAAAAGCTTGGAAGAATTTTAAAGTCAGAACTGAGACTATGGGTATTGTAAGAGAGGTTATGAACCCCCAGATTCTGGTAGATAATCAAGACCCACCCAAGTTTGAAGACCTCATCGACCCTACAATTATGGCAATAACTAATAATGCAAGGGAGATGAGAATGAATCTATTGAATAATGCTCGTAACAACATGATTGATAACTTCATATCAATCAAGTGGCTTTACCACAAGTTGGAGAAGTTTAGGGAGAAGATTAGACATATGGAGAGAAATAAGAAAGAGCCAGGTTAGGGTTATCAGAAGGACTAGGAGGAAAGATTTAGCTTGGCAGAGTGAAGAATTCAAAACCTAGAAAACTACAACCATAACCTGGCAAATCAAATGATCTCCCTTCTCAACTCGATCAATGAAAACATTATGTGCCTGACTAGTGTGTTAAAAGCCAGAGGTATGCTGGAAGTGGATGATGACAAGGACAGAGGAAGAGACAAAATTGATGAGGATGTGGCAATAGAAATAACTTTCACCACTATGGATCAAGTTGCACAGAAGACCCATGAGCAGATGGCAGAGGAGACCCACGAAGCCTATGAAGCTACTCAGACTATGCAGGAGCTCGAGAGGAAGAAAAAAGAGTAATTTTCCTATTCTGTCTTTTGTTGATTGATGATTGCTATTTTTTGTTGGTTTTTTCTTGTTCTAGCTTTTTGATTGGCCTTTGTTTTTGGCTGGGCTTTTTGCTTATTATCAGTCGTGGGACCTGTCTTTTTTTTACTAGGCTTTAATTGCTTATTATTAGCTTTTGTTATGTAACAACTTTTGGGCTTCAGGATCCCTTTAAAACCTATTTATCTAATAAAAAACAATCATGTGGGCATCGCAATTGTGATGCCAACGTTGGTATTGTGACGACGTTGGGGAAAATTGCAAAAAAAACATGAAAATCACCCATGAATTACACTACCATCACAATTTGACCCAAATGTTGTAGTGGAATAATAAAATAATATTCAAGGAAACATATTTAATATTGTGAAACCTTAGTACCCTAAAAGTAAATGAGGGGTCAATGGTTTTTACTCTCATGTTGTTTAGGTGCGTGGTTTTATCTTGTTGCTTAGTTGTATTTGTGTAAGCTTGAGCCTATTAAAACAATTACTTGTGGTTAGGGTCAATTGGGTGAGTATGAGTGCATTTATGAAACACAACATGAGATGTGATGACACATGCTTAAAACACATGAATGATGCATTAGAGAGGAGATGAGATTTCAAAAGTGTTCACTATAACTTTGTAAGTGTGTGCATGATTTTGTTTTTTGAATATTAGGAGTATGAATGCTTTTGGAGGGTAGATATTTCCTCCTTGAGGGTTTCCATAGGTCACATATTTTTATTTTTATTTTTATGGATTATTTATTTGATGTATGCATTTGGTTATTCTACAAGCTTGTGTGTGTGTGTGTGTGTGTGTGTGTGTGTGTTTACATGAGGTTACATGTAGGGAAATGGATAAAATATGTTGGGCATTATGCATGATTTCCTAACAATAACCATGAAGTTATGGATGATGATGATGATGATGATATATATATATATATATATATATATATATATATATATATATATATATATATATATATATATATATATATATATATATATATATATATATATAAGTTATATTATATTTAAATTAGTTATGAGATTGGATTGTTCTTTGCTCCTTTACAAACATCTCTCACATCAAGGATTATTTTTCATCTTCAAATAGGATTTTAAGTCATTGGTTGTGTGTAAAAAATATTTTGAAACATTCTCTTGACTAGAGGTTATTGATCTTATTGACTTGAATAGATATAATTGCTAAAAAAACCTAACCCTTCCATCAAATTTAATTATGTGCATTCTATATATGTAGTTAGCAATTGTATAAAGCAACAAAATTTAATCGTTGAAAACCCTAAATGATGCTAATTTGAGAAAATAAGGACTCAATCATAGAGCATGCAAAACATGATAAAAATAATATAAGAAATAGTATTTAGAACAATTATGGCTTGTGTAATATGATAAAATGATGTATTTATATATAAGTAAAAAGCATAAACATGCATTTTGAAGGGAAAAAAAATCCATCAAGTCACCTTCAAAGTTACTTTATCTTAAAACTTGTCCAATAGGTAACAATTGAAAAATGTATTATTGTGAGTGAGGTCAATAAGTTATTGGCTACATAAAAAAGTGGTAAACATAAGTACAATGGAAAATATTTATGAAGATAATCTTCTCTTAACATGTTGGTTTCTCCTAGCAAGGAAAATTCTCCCTCCTAGATGAGATTAATGAATGCATTAACATTTATAATGAATCATGGGAACATTTTTTTTTATCAGTGAATAATACTTTTTTTTTAATCATATAAAGTAAAACAACGTTGAAGTTAAAGCAACCAAACAATAAAATTCATTATGCCACCACTACCATGCATTGTTTCCCCTAGCTTGAGACATAATTCATAACTGTATTGCTTGGGAGTATACATAACAAGCAACCACTTCCAAGTGATGAAATACAATACTATTGACCCTAAAGGAAATCTAGTATTATTAGTTAGTGCAAAACACTTAGTCATTTACTACGCAAAGTTGGTCAATCAACACTACGATCAAGCCACTCTATACAGGTTGAGCTATGTAAAGGAGAAGTATAAACATCTAGTTTTTGTCAAGTAGTAGTGACTATCGACCAAACCAAGTTTCATCGAGTACTCCAGTGGTTGTTGAGCTTTATAGGAGGCAACACACTAGTTGAGTGATATAGAGGCCAAGCTAAATAGTAGAAATTGAGAATATCATGAACCAAGTGATAGTAGGAAGAACAAGTATGTGTCAAGCATCAGGAAGCTATTCGTGTCGAGTAACATATTTTTGTATAAATGTTTGGAATGACATAAACATTGATGTAAACCACTTTTGTCAAGCTAGAAACATGTTCTAAAGATCAAGGAGGTGATTAAGGAGTCAATTACGCATGTAATTGAGGACCGCCAATCCCTAGGTAAGGAGATCAACCAATCAAAAAATTAGAAGGACTAAGCGGTAAAAAGGATGAATTTAGATCATTGATCAATATCTAGAAGCTTCATCAAACAATTATTTAAGGAGGGTTTTAGAAGTAATTCTTGTGTCGCAAGTTGGAAGTTTGGATGCGAAGCTGAGGTGAATTCAGTGGAGTTAAGTGTTAAGCAGTAGTAAGGAAACCGAGTAGTACAGAGAGGAGATAAAGTATATCTATCACAGAGAGGTGATATCAAATTATACAAAGGTGATATGTCATCAACATTTAGAGTGCATACCAAAGGATCAATGTACTGATACATTTAAATAGGTATTTTAGGGTAAATATCTAAGTAGAGTGGTCCTAATAGGCCTATGTAAATCATCAGAAGTGATCATTAGGGAAGACCCCTTGTAGGGTAGATCATCAGAAGTGATCAAACCATGTAGCCCTTATAGGCACATTTGATTGTTGCAATAGTGAAGATTTTGTGGGTGTCATTCCCATTGTAGTTGTACGTTCACCTTGGACGGTTTATGCATTACCAAATATTTGTGTCATTTTTTGATTTGTTTCTTACATGTTTTATTCATGTTATCAAATGTTGGATCTAATATTACATGTTGATGTTGCATGCAAAAGTTCAAGGTTAGGGCAGAGATGTGCGTGGTGAATTAAGTATTGATGTGATTTATGTTTTGAAGTAGTAAAAGTTTTGAAGATCCCAATTCACCCCACCCCACCCCTCTCATTATCTTTCTTTCCCTATTAGATTTCCAACAAATGCAACCATATCTATAAAAAGTGGGAAGATCTATCGATAAACATGATTGATATATTCAAAGAGAAAATTAACAAGTCCTATCAGTAACAAAAAATACTTACATAGGCCACTCTTTAACAAAGATAACCATTTACACCTTGTTACCAACATTTTACTTGTAAATAGGCCTCTTGGAATTTTGGGGAATGATTAGACCACCCTTTGTGTCCAAATAGACCTTCTTAGGTCATTTTCCCTCCAATTCTAGTTGATGCTTCTTCTCCCAAACTTGCAAAAAACCAAGCAACATATCCCATCCTCCCTTTCCCCTTGCTATATGGTCTTCCTTCCTTGTCAAGGAGCTCCAAACTAGAAGACATTTAAAGATAAAAAAATAACCCTCCACCACTCTCCATAATATGTCCCCTAGCCTCAAATCCACTCTTAGTTTATCAATTGCTAAAATATGGATCATTCCTCTTGATCATTAGGACACAAGCTCACATAACCCTCATGGCCTCCTATTTGGAATCTAATTAAAGAGATCAAGTGAACAATTATGAGGATATTCCAATGTTTATTTTGGAGCAATGGTTTATTTTCATGACTTCATCCAAAATCACACAAACGCATTGCCCAAAATTGGGACCATCAATTAGGATTCCTCTTTAATATCTTCAACCTTACTTCACCCCTAAAAGATTACATTTCATTGAGGGTGTCTAATAAAAAATTAGCTTTCACATCTCCCTACTCAACACTTTGAAACCCAAATCACTCGCGCACCTCGTATACCATAATAACAACCAATAAAAATAGAGAGAAAATGAATATAGAATCTATCTAAAGACTTGAATGCATCCTCCAAATGATTCTAAACAACAATCAATACTTAAAACTAGTCCTCTATGTTGGGCCTTCCATGTGCAACTTAAATAGTAATATGATTTCCTATGATACCTTGCGTACTTACCAACTTTCGTTCATCAAATGCAAAACACTACCTATCACAATTACTTATAGTCACTCATATAAGAATGAGAGGGTGAAAAAAATATTAGACTTGAAATAAACTAACATCGCCTTGTAGGCATTTATTATAAACACTCTTAACTAAAAATCCTTCCTCCAAACTCAACACATCTAATTATCATTTTTGTTTCCACTATAAGTCCTTCCCATCAATATCCTAAAATTTTTGAAGTAGCTCTTCTCTATTTTGATATTGCAATGCAATGCTAATTCCTGACATCATGCCAACATTTTCATTCACTTTCCTTAACACACGAGTAACCTAAAATTCTTTAAAGGATTCCAAAAGAGATTTGATCAGTTGAATATATTTATCAAGATATCAAGCTCTAGACTCACCTTTGACAATAACATTTATTATAGCTAATTAATCACCTTCAAAATGAAGTTCAAGAACTTGCATAAACCTTTCCATTTCAATTGTTATAAGAGAAGCTAGAGCCTCTTCCTTATTTTTAGTTCCATCCAAAAGTTTCCTTGCCCCTAAGATTAAATTACTACCAATCCAGTCCCATACAATATAGCTCACATGGGAAGGGCTAGAGTTACCCTTTGAAGTTTTGTCAAAATTCACTCTTATCCATCCTTTATCTTATGGAATCCATACCACTTTCCTTGTTGAAGATGAATGAGGACTGACCCTTAACAACCCATTAACATGACGTGGATTATGGGATTTTAAGTATGGTATGGATGATGAAATCAATTGAATACATATGTTTACACATAAAGTATTATATGATAATCCTAAATCATTGTATGATCATAATCAATATAGAGAAATAATTATGAATAGTAAAAAAATGGTTGGTTGGAACAACTTCAATTTAACACTAGGAACTATAAAGGTGGACCAACAGGATTAGTAGGGGAAGTAAGATTGAAGGAAGATCAAGGCACTTCTTAAATCTTGGTAGCATAGAGATTCACATTCCTCATTATGCCTTATTCCACAAGTTATATAGGAAGTTTTTGAACATGCACCCATTTATTAATTACCACTGCTAATGTTAGTTATATACAAATACTTAATAATATAGGGGTTCACCTTAGGCCTTTAATTTAGGTGCAATCACCTTGATGCTTAGAGTTGAACTTAGACTTCTCTCTCTTGAATTTATTTATTGAAACTCCCAATAATATTTCCTAAAAGAAGACAAGGATTTTTCAAAAGTCATGAAAGAATGAGATATTTCTTGATACATTTAGTGGAATTTTTTGATAAAGGTAACAAATGGGTTGAATAATCTCAATATTGATGTTAGTTAAAGCAAAAGGTATGCATAACTCGAGGTGATAGAGTTGTAAACATTCTTGGCGGTGCACATCTGCTACTTATCCCTTGAGAGGTCAGTCATATTAAAAAGGATAAAAAAATAGTTGATGCAACATTTTATTTGATGAGAACTATTTTGTTGTTATATTGCTATCACAATTCAACAATGTAGCTTTTTGAGTCAAACTCACCGACTCATGTTTCATGAGTAGTGGTTCGACTCATGAACATTGGTTAATGAGTTTGACTAAAAAACTATACAATTGAATCCTCATAGCAATATCACCATTTGACTTGATGTGGAAAATATATCCTACTTATCAAGGACTATCTTGACAATTATAATTTAATATTAAATTACAATTTTGATATGCTAATCTACAAATTCAATTAGATGTTTAAACAACACTCATACTTATACCTAAGATGGTTTAACTTTAGCTCTTATTACTCATCTTTATAAGTTTGTTTCAACTTTATTTTAAAATCATACATGTCACTATACTTTTAGACAACATTAATTTTTTCATGAATAATTTGTCTTAATAATAAAGACAATTAATAACATTTAATTAATCAATCATCATCGACATGAACATGAATATCACTATTATAATCATCATTGTCATCACCATCATCATCATCAATTTTTTTTTTCTACATTAATTACCTAAAAAATAAATAAATTGAAAAAAATAGAAGAAACAACGAACCTATTTCCAAGAAGATAATCAATACTTTTGCAATGTTTAGCAGGACCCCTAGAAAACAAAAGAGGAAGCGAAAGAGGGGTTTATGGAAAAAAAAACATCTCTTTTTACCCCTTCTAATAAAACTTCGAAAACGCAAAAATATCACTTTCGATATATATATATATATATATATTTCTATTTTACTGGGTTTCTTATGATCTTCCAAACCCTTGATTTGGAGACTTTCTTCATTCCATGGCTGCCGAGCTCTAGTAAGGGCGGCCATTTCTCAGGACACTGAACTAAACAATATATCATTAAACGCAAACTATACTTAACGCCTTTCGTTTACAGTCGCCAGTGGATCGGCAAAGCTAAATCAGTAAACGGCATTGGATTTGAGGTAAGCAATACTAAACACATCAAAAATGTCATAGACGTCATTGGGTGTTCATGTCCAAAGATTGTTTTGGTACTTGAGCGATTTTTTTGAAGTTACCTTAGGTAATTGTTGTATTTGGTTTTAATTTGTTTACCGGATCGGAAAATCTAGGGTGCTTTTTCGAGTTTCTGAAGATCGTCGTCGGAGGGCAGCTTAACTCTCCCGTCTAGGGTTTGTTTTGCATGAGAGCTGTGTAAAATTTGAAATTTTAGAGTTTTGAAGGAATCCGAATCATCTAGGGGTTTGGGTTTGAAGGCTGGTCCGAGGGGCCAGCCTCGTCTGTGCTGATGCAGTGGGGAAGATCAGCTGAAGATAGAGAGAAACATAAACAGAGGCAGAAGGACAGAATTAAAGTTAGGGTTAGGGTTTGACATGGGGAGTTCGGGTATCGGGAACAAGTTTGTGTCGGTGAATCTGAATAAATCCTATGGGCAGCAGGGCGGTTCGGGGATGGGACATCCTGGAGGTGGGCGATCGAGGCCCGGCGGGGGGCATGGAGGAATGCTGGTTTTGTCGAGGTCTAGAACGACTCAGGGGGCCGCGGGGCCTAAAGGTTCCAAGCTTACGGTTCCACCCCCCTTGAACTTGCCATCTCTGCGTAGGGAGCACGGGGGTGCTGATACGGTTGCTCAGACTGGGGTGGTGACAACGAGCACAGCACCGGTTGGTTGGATTAAACCGGCTATGCCGACAAATACTAGTGATGGAGAACAGGTTGCAGATGGATTGCCTGGGAAATCTGCCGTACCAGGTCCAGGTTCTACATGGGGAACAAGCTCTGCACCAGCTGTTAAACCAGTGTATCCACCTGGAAATGCTGTAGGATCTTTATCCGATTCAGTGGTTAGGCCGGGTGTTTACACACCTCCAGCTGCGAGAGCTAAAAGTGGTGGGTCGGTAATGATGTCCGCTCAGGCACCTGCCCTCCCTGTAATGCTTAGGGGTGAAGATTTCCCATCCCTTCAAGCAGCTGTACCACATGTAACCATTCCCCAGCAGAAACAGAAGGATGCACAACAGAAGCAAAAGAGAAATCAGGAAGATTTAAAAGAGCAAAAGATCAAGCTTCAGCAGCTCTCACAACAAGTAGTTCTGGATGGGATATCAGCCCAACAGAAGCAAGAACGTCTCCAAGAAGGTCCTGAGAACCAGGCTTCTCCTCCACCAATGCGCCCTCAGGTGAGGTCTAAACAACAAGGTTCTTTGGAAGAAAGTTTGCATTATCGGGGTAACAACAGATCAAAGGGGTTGCCTGGACAGCATTTGCAGAAGCCGGAAGGTTATTCATCTGGACCTCCGCCACTTGTCAGGCTTGATCACACATCCAATTGGGCAGATGATGAGCGTGACACTGGGAGAAGTGAACGAGACTTTACAAAGAATGACTTTCACAACATTGATGACATGGGATACACACCTGGATCATTTCAGAAAAGTGGCTCTTTTCTGGGGCCAGGCTCTATTAGGGAGGGTCGTGATGTTACTGCCTTTTCACATTATGACAAAGGTAGTTTTAGAGCTGATTTTAATGGAAGGGAAGTGTGGCAAGGTGGAAATGATAGGGACATGAGCTTCAGGAGAAACTCTTCTTTACGAAAAGAAGGGAACTTTAGCAATGACATGGGATTTGATAGGGAGAGGGGCTTTTCTAGGTCTTCCACTTTCAACAGAGACAACATAATTGACAGGAACCATGATGTAGAAATGAAATTAATGAGAGGCCCTTATGGGAGGACTAATGGACAAAATTGGGAGGTTGATAATGCTCAGGAAAATTTGGTAGGCAGAGATTCTTTTGCAAAAGACAACAGTAGTTGGAATCCAGGTTTGAGAGACAATTACAGCAGAGATGGTGTGTACAGTCAGGACAGACAGGTTGGAAACCATGGAAGGGATGGTTTTCTTTGGAAAGGTGGTGAGCAAAGCTTTGCAACTGGTAGGTATGGAGATGCTTTTGGCAGAAATAAAAGTTTTCAAAGCGATACACAAAATAATTCATGGAACAGAGTTTCATTTTCTACAGGAAGCAGAGGGATGCCTGTTAATGACCCAATATTGAATTTTGGCCGTGATAAGCGCTCTTTTACCAGTTATGGCAAACCATATTCAGAGGATCCCTTTATGAAAGACTTTGGCAATATTCCAGGATTTGAACTTAGAGATCCATTTGTTGGGGGGCTTGGCACAGAAATCAAGGTTTCTAGGAGGAGAAAAGATGATTCTAAGCAAGCTGATTTTTATGACCCAATCCGAGCATCCTTTGAAGCTGAGCTTGAGAGGGTTCAAAAGATGCAGGAGCAGGAGAGGCAAAGGATGATTGAGGAACAAGAGAGAGCCCAGGAGCTTGCTCGGAAAGAAGAAGAAGAGAGGCAACGCCAAGCTAGGGAAGAAGAAGAGCGTCAAAGGAGGCTTGAAGAAGAGGTGAGGGAAGCTGCTTGGAGGGAGGAACAAGCAGCATTGGAGGCTGCTAGAAGATTAGAGGAAGAGAGGAGGGCTAGGGAAGAGGAGAAGAAAAGAATTACTTTGGAGGAGGAGAGAAGAAAAGAAGCTGCCAGACGCAAGTTGCTAGAGTTGGAGGAAAGAATTGCAAAGAGGCAGGCAGAAAGTAAAAAAGAAGAAGATATGTCAACAACTGATGATGGAAGACTACACATTGTGAGATCTGTGAAGGATAGAGATATTCGGCGAGTAGATACAGGAGAGTGGGAAGATGAAGAAAGAAAAATTGATCGTATCACAAGCTCTGCATCTTCAGAGAGTTCAAGTATGAGTAGATCATTTGACACGGGGTTGCGGCCTCAAGTTTTACGGGATGCAAACTCATTGGCTTCAGATATGACAAAATCTTCAAATTCTTGGAGAAGAGAGCCCACTGAAAATGGAAATGGTTCACATTTTGTTCCTCAAAGTATTGCAGTGGATCAGAATAACAGTTATCAGAGCTCAAGATGGGAACCACTGAATGGTGGAAGAGGACTTCCTCGCAGAAATTTATTTGAAAGTTCCAGGACCAGCTCAATTAAGGGTCTTCCCAACATGGAGAGGTCAGAAACAATTCTCGTAAATGATAACATGACTTACAGGAATAATCAGAGAAGATCTAATGCAGATAATGAAGTCTTCGAAAATACAACTGATGGGTATGTTGACAACACATGGGAGCAGGAGAAATCTGATACATGGCAAGGTCGAGAACATATTCGAAATTCATGTGCTGTTTCTTATGCACACAGCTCAGAAACAGATGAGTTTACTGTGGGACGGTCACGCCATTTTAGACAACCACGAGTTCTTCCACCTCCTTCAGTGGCAGCACTGCAAAAGGGTTTATATAAGAATGGACTTGAGAAACCTCTCTCCTCTGCAATATTGGAGGAGGGAACTAGAAGGGGTCTTTCATCCTATGATGTAGGAAGCAAAGTGGAATTGAGTTCAGAACAAGATGGTGCTGTTAATAATGAGCCATTGGAGGTGCAGGTATCACACTATGAGCATGGCTCTGGAAATCAGTATGAAGTAAAGAATATGATGGGATGTGACACCCAGTCTGTTTCTAGTCTGCCTGGCTCTCCTGACCATGTTTCACATTGTACGTTGGAAGAGGCAGGGATTCCTATTTTTCAGCAAAATGAAGCAGAGATGCCAGCATTGACTAATCTAGATGATACAGTGGGCAATGTTATATCTGCTGAAGCATTGAGGACAGATGAGTGTGATGAATATGCATTTTCCCCTTCAAAATCCGCTGGGCAAGAAAGACACGAGGAATGGGTTTTTGAGGATGATGATGACTTTTCCGAGGAAGAGGAGTATGAAGAAGAGCATTTGGAGGAGGAAGATAATGGGACATTTGAGGTAGAGGAAGAAAATCAACAGAAGAAATACGATTATGATGATTTGCATGTGGAACAACAGAAAACAGAGCTCAAGAACAATCAATTTCTTTTTAATGAAAGAGTTGTTTTTAATGAAGGAGTTGAAATGGAAGAGACCCTTCTCAATAATTTAGAAGGGAGAACTTTACAGGATGGAAATGAAGATGTAAGCGAGTTACAAGGGAAGCCTGACAGGAGTGAGTATCAGGAATCCTCACTTGAAAATCAAAACTCAGTGGTGGTGGCAGAAGACAACAAACGTGAAATGCAGGAGATTAAAGCACCTGGGGTACTATTGAAGGGCTCAGCTGATGATAGAGAGGGCTCTGACAAAGTTCAACTACCATTACCACAGCAGCCTAGTGTTCAGCAATCTGTAATTGAAGGGACTTCTGGGTTAGCCTCTCCAGAATCTTTACAAATACAGTCAGATATTCAGAGTAACCTGCAATGTCTGGCTCAGCCAACAGAGCAACCGTTTTCATCAACTCCTGTGACCTTAGCCCACTCAAACATATCATCAACTACTACATCTCTAAGTTCACCAATATTGCCGCCAATTTCTGCCCTCCCCAGTCAGACAGAGTTGCCCTTCAAATTGCAGTTTGGATTATTTCCTGGTACTTCAATATTACCAGCTACAGTTCCTGCAATTCAAATTGGATCCATACAAATGCCTCTACACTTGCATCCTCAGGTTTCTCCATCATTGACACAGATCCCTCCCCCACAAGCTCCTATGCTCCAGTTTGGCCAGCTCAGGTACCCAGCTCCAATATCGCAAGGGCTCCTGACATTGTCTCAGCCATCCATGCCTTATGTTCATCCCAGTGTTTCAGCACATTATTCCTTGGGGCAACCTGCGATGCCATTGTCTGCGCAACATATTTTAGAATCTTCTATTCAAAATCAGACAGAATTCATAGCAACAGGCTTGAGATCATGTGCCAATCAGTGTGCATCTGCAGAAGAGAAACCTTCAGAAGAAAGCAGAGGCAACATGGATAAAGATCATTTTGTACCAAATAAACATTTCAAATCTGTTTCGACTGTCAAACCTCATGCTGGACAATATCATAGCACTTCTGCCTTGTTTATTGACAATGGACATATAAAATCTTCTAAATATGCATCTGAAATTGAAATTCCGGTTAACAGAATTTACAAGCCTTTTGCTAATTTTCCAGAGCAAGCTCAAAACGAAGGTAGTTTAGTTCAATCCTTGTCTGGTGGATTGCAAACAGGTGGTCGAGGCAGGGGAAATAGAACTATGCATGGAGTGAGGACAATTGGATTAAGAGCATCGACAAATTCATCAGAGGGTATGTGGTCTGTTCCAGATGCTAGAAGGCCCCATAAACAAGGTCGTAGGAATATCCAAAGAAATGAATTCCGAGTGACAGTTGATAGAAGGCATCCTGAAATAGTGGATCCAAATAACCTTGCTAGAAAAGAGGACAAGCCCCGAACTTCAATGGATCGGGGGGCTAAGAAGGATCTGGGGTTGAGTGCTGAGAAGTTGATGAAGTCAGAAAGTAGTGCAAAGACAGGCTATGGGACTAGTTTTACCTCTGTTTTTCATGAAGAGAGAGTTGAGAGAATGCCAGGTGGCAAATTGCCTCAGAGAAGTGGATTACGGATGCCTGGAGTTATGGGCTCTCATTCAACTGAGGGGATCCTTAAAAGAAATGAAAAATCTGAAGTGGCAGATGATGTTCCTTTACAAAGTGGTGTTGTACAAATTTTTAAGCAGCCTGGTATTGAGACTCCAAGTGACGAGGATGATTTCATTGAGGTAAAGACCAGACGCCAGATACGTGAACAAAGAGATAAGGAAATGAAAGCTAAATCAAAGGACTTGAAGGTAAGTGATACAGCTAATTGTATTGATTCTTTTCCCTTTTTCTTCATGAGTTTTCTGTTGTTCAGTTTTCATTATTATTTTTCATCTCAATGAAGCCAAAGGATCAAGCTGCTCGGAGGTATAGAACTCCTTCTAAATCAACCTCCCAGGTGGATGGAACTTTAGCAAATTCTCAAAGAGTTGCCACATCATCAGGAGGAGAAAAGCGAAATTCCATGATGCCCTCCACCATTGCTGTAGATAGTGCCCAAATTGATGGGAAGAATCTTCCAAGTGTTGGTTCATCTGCTGCTCTTGTCACTTCGGCAGGACCTCCTCAGCAGCTGGCCCCCATTGGTACACCAGCGGGGAATACTGAGGGATCTAATGATAGAAGATCAATATCTTTGAAGTCAGTGGAAATGTTTTCTATATTTTAAGTTTTCTTTGAGCATATCTTTCAGTTCCATATTAACTCAGGAATGAAATACAATAGTAAAATGCTATAAACTTCTTTTGGCAGGCCCATTCAATCAAATTCCATGCCTTCTGTTTCACACATTGACACAGATGTAGGAAAGAGTTTGAGATTTGAGAATCAGAGCCCAGGACAGGAAGGTATTAGTAGCACAGGCGTGGGAGCATGGGGTAGTACAAGGAACAGCCAGCAGGTTTTTATCTCTCCATAGTGAAATTGCTAGCTTGGGCATTCAGCTACTTAAATTGTTTATCATGATCATTGCATAGATTGTAGATGCTATAATGTATTATTTTGCCCATTGTTTTTCCTTAATGTAAAAAAGCGGCATGTATTTCGAGTCTCTACAGTTACTAATAAAATCATTTATGATAAAATAGGGGAGAAGGTACAAGATAGAAATTTGTTTATTTGGTTGTGGTTTTGGTATTTCAACTCTATAGACACTTGAAGGCTAGGCATTAATGAGCAATCATAATCTTTTTGACTTTGTCCTATTATAAATTCTCTCAACCACTGTGGCAGGAAAGTTTGGCAGTATTATTTAACTTGACTTGTTTTAAAGAGAACAAATTTCCACAATCCATTATATTGTACTGGTATGTTTTTGGATTCGATTGTGTTAAGATTTTTACCATCAACGTTTTGAATCACACTACGTGATCCATCATCAGGATGAAGAGCAAGAGAAGCACAAAAAATATAGTATATTGCAGATAATGGATGACTCAAGAAAGATATAAAGGGAATAGGCCAAGAAAGATAGCACACACTCCTAGGTTGAAGAAAGAAAATAAATAAAATATAAATATAAATAAAAGAAACATTAAAAAGGGGGGGGGGGGGGGGGGGGCGGAATGGACAGAAGGACAAGGGGGCCAATAAGGGAACACTCCCGAGGACAGATTAGAAGATAAATAAAGGCGACAAAAGAATAAAGGGAAGAATGATGAGAAAAGACACGGGAAGAAATAAGAATATAGAGGAACCACAAAATATGAAATGACTAAGAGTGTGCCTCAAAATTTTTTACTAGGACTCAATATGACGAGAATAAAAAGAAGAGAACAATCAGAAATACATAAGCAAGAGACAAGCAATGGTCGAGGAAGAAATTACGCTCTAGCTAATAACTATGCGACAAAATGTATACAAGAGAGGCCAAACCAATAGGAGTGTGTAAAATTTTTTTTTTATGTGCCAATGTGTGTGTTTAAATATTGAAAGGGTCGAATATATATATATATATATATATATATATATATATATATATATGTATAGTATGTAATTATATTAATATTCAAATACATCCATACACATATATATTAGAATACATGCATATTTATACATTAATATATTTAAATGCACACATATTCATATATATATATATATATATATATATATATATATATATATATATATATATATATATATAAACAATGCATTATTATATAACTATGAGTGTGTGCGAAAGAGTATGTGAATATATATATATACGAGAATCAATATAAAGTAAAAATAAATAAACCAACTAAAAAATAAAAAATAAATGAGGAATAAATATGTGCAGGAGTGGATATATATATATATATATATATATATATATATATATATATATATATATATATAGTATCTATGAAAGTAAAAGAATAAACTAAATAAAATAGGTAAGAAATAGGAAATAAATGCGCAAGAGTGGATATATATATATAAATATATATAAGACTGCATATATGCATGTGAACGCCACTATATACAAGAAAACCCAAGCTGAAAAATAGGACCACCACAAAGGGACAAAGACGAGGAAAAGAGACAAGGAGGACATGAAAAGAAAGAAACAAGCAAGAAGGGAACACAAACAAAAGAGACCAAGACCCCAGGAGAACACCCATGCCCCAAGCCCACCAAAAGGTGGTGTGCGAGAAGTGTACCCCTAGGAGCTAAGGCTGCTGCTCAGCGCCCATTAGGACCTCGACGCCTAAAAAGACTACTCCACATGGTCAAAGAGAGCCAAGCTAAAAGCAAGAACCAACGAGAAAAGAAGAGACCCAAAGGGGAACAACCACCAACAACAAGGCAGACGGAGAGGAGAAACCCAATTGGAGCACCAGGCGAGAAGAACAAAGAGGGAGTGGGAGACCACCTGGGGAGAAGGGGGGCAAGCAAGCAGGAGGGAAGGGGGGGTTGAGAAAGAGGAAGGTCAACCCGCGTGAAGTTGGTCTCTGTCCCTTGCAGCCAGCATCATCACGATTAAGGTTAATGGGGTGTTTGTGGATCTCGACTGCTTCTTTGAGTTTTCTTTTAAAGAAGTTATCTTCCTTGGCAAGCACCTGAGTGTCTTCCAAGCAAATGTGATGCTTGGTCGTGAAGGAGTGCTCAGCTAAGGCTGATTTGCACACTCTATCGTGTCTAATGTCGGTGACATGCTCTTTGATCCGAGTGTGGAATGAGAGGCCCGTTTCGCCAATATAAGGTGTGCCACAGGAGCAGACCATTTTGTAGACCCCAGAGTTGTAAAAAGTGTCTCTAGAGTCCTTGATGGGGGGAACAAGGTCTCTAAGTTTGGCAAGGGGTTTGAAGGCTACACGTAGGCCTTTCTTGGTTAGGATTTTGGAGATTTTGTGGGAAAGGCCTTCAACGAAGGGGAGAGAGGCATTGAGCACTAGGGGGAGACAGGATGGGTTGGGAGCAGGGAGGGAATGGTGGACGGACTTCGCTTGGTTGAGAGCCCTGGAAATTTGTTTAGGGGAATATCCATTGAGCTTAAAGACTTTGCGGAGGTGGTCAAGCTCAAGGCTTAAGTGATCATTATCACAAATTCTAAAAGCTCTCAAAGCAAGGGTCTTGAGAATGCCCAATTTTTGGCTGGGATGGTGGTGGGAGGAGGCATGAATGTACAAGTCTGTGTGAGTTGCCTTTCTAAATACACGACGACCCAGAGAGCCATCAGGTTTTTTGATGAGGAGAACATCAAGGAAAGGCAATTGACTATCAGACTCTAGCTCCTTGGTGAAGGATATGCTAGGCGCTAAGTTATTGATGTGTTGACTTGTTTTGACAAATAAGATTTTATGTTTGGATGGCAGATGCCTTTATGGGAACTGTACTAGTTCTCTTGCCACGACAGTTGAATGACCCAATAAGCATCAGAATTTGTTTATTAAGCTTTAGAAAAAATTCAACAATCAAATTTAGTTTTTACAAGGATGTGATCTTATTGGTTTAGGGTAATTGGAAACAACTGTTTTTTTTAGTCTTGGAGATTGACAAACTTTTTCCCAGATGTAGGGATTTATTTTATTTTATTACCAAAGCTGAATTGAACTATAAAGAATCCACTCTTATGGTATTGCACCACAACTACAGTCACAGATGTCAAGGTTGCAGCTTACTTATTCATAAGGATCCATTTTTCGAAGCACATGACATGTATTTCTATAGGCAAGAGCTCCATTTGTTTGCATTCTACAACGGCAGAAAGGGTGGAGACTGGAGAGGGATGGTGTGAGTGTGTTAATGTTAACTTTTATCTTTCTAGGTTAAATTTGACAACCATCTATGCGTCAGAGTAAATTTTATTATTATAAACAGAATATGCTTTTAAAAATAATTTAATAAACACCACATAAAATATTTGTTAAAATTATAATCTTTGGAAATATAAATCACCAATTTTTTTAGAATTTAAAATAAAAAGCTTATGTTAGTGAAAAAAATAGAGATAAGGAAAATATAAATAGTTATGGGTGTAGTAAATTAAATTTTAATAATTTTGTATTGGATATCTATTGGCATTTCTTGAGATAGATTTATTTAAGATATCTATACTAGTTTATTTTATCTTTGAAAGGGAGAAGAGATTGAAGTGTTCAACATTTTGTAGGACACATGCCATAATATTCAATTATTTGCAGTGAAACCATTGTACATGTATTAATGGATACCATTGTACATGTATTGGATAATGCAGTAACCAATATTCTGGGGTTTTCCAACTCTTTATTCTTTATTTTTTAGCTGAACTCTAGTGATTAATTTGGTGTTAATGGGACTGTTAGGGATGTCTTCACACTCTTTTCTGTCCTGAGAGATCAGTTTGACCTCAAATGGGGCACACAAATTGGAACCGCTTTACTGTTCTGAGACATCAGAGCACCCTCAAATAGGGCACACAAATAGGAAGCATATTATCGCTGAAATATCTCAGACATGATCTTGGTACCTCAGGCAATCCTCCTTGCAGACCACCATTGGCAACAAACTTCTATAATAGGAAAGGAAACAAAGTCTCATCAATAGCAGCACCTATCTCTTCGCAGTGTAATAAATAGAATGCTTGGTAGAGGAAAGCAAACCCAGATAGCATGATTGTGCAGCATTACCATGGTTATGTTTTCTTTGTTAGGAATTGTGTTACAGATTAAAGGAACCTATGAAGATTCTACTAATGCATCTTTTTTTGTAATTGATCTAATATGTGTCTATTATCATGGTTGTATTAGAATCCTGTTATTATGGAATAAAGGAACTGATGAAGATCTTACTTATTCACCTGTTTATATGCTAGTGCCTCACATTATGTGATTATTAGAAGCATAGGATTGTTTTATTCATTTTGACAGTAGTTTTTTTAAACATAATAGATGTAAGTTTGCAGTTGATGAATTTCTTTTAAGCTCTTGTAAAACTTGCTAGAAGATGATATACCATTTATTTGGCAGGTTGTGAGCTTCACCCAGATTCAATTAGAAGAAGCCATGAAGCCTGTTTCGTTTGAAACCAAGCGGGCTCCTCTGTTGCCCTTGGGTGATTGTGGTGGCATGGCTCTGGAGCCTGGATTGCCTGTGATTTCAGGGTTGGCACAAGATAAACCTTTGTCATCAACAGTTCCTCTCAGTTCACTTCTTGCTGGTGAAAAAATTCAATTTGGTGGGTAGTGCTAGATTTGTCTATAGTTTTTGATTTTGTACTTAAATGTTTTTCTGCTTGAGTGTCTTCCTTAATTGTAATTGCTTTTAATTAAAGGTGCGGTCACTTCCCCAACATTACTACCACATAGTAGCTGCTCCATCATGACACCTCTTTCAACTGGGCTTGGACCTTCTGTCACTTGTAGACCAGATGGATCCATGGAGAGTGCATTTTCAGCACCAGAGGATGAGCCTACAAATTTCTATAACAAAGCGGAGGACAGATGCAGGCAAATGGTGGATCCTGAGGCTGAAGCTGAGGCAGCAGCCTCAGCAGTTGCAGTTGCTGCAATTAGTAGTGATGATTCTGTGGGGAATGGCTTAGGTGGCGTCTCAATGTCTGTTGCTGAATCTAAAGTCTTTGGGAATTCAGATGTTGGTGCATCTTCAGTAGGTACAGAGTTTTCTGAACATTCTTTGTATTTGAACTGTAAATTTTCTTCTATGAAAGGATCTTGTAAGCTGGCAGCTTTTTTTAAATATTTGTTTGCTCTTAGAAAGGTTATTTTCCAAGTCTAAGCCAGCAAAGCAGTATTTAGTTAAATCCAATGTGTATTTTTTTTAACTGAAACAGGAGTATCTACTACGCGGCCTGTAATGATTCAAGCAAGGGGTGAAGACTCCATGACAGTGGCACTTCCAGCTGATCTTTCTGTGGAAACTCCATCTCCTCTTTCATTATGGCCCTCTGTAGCAAGTAGGCAAAACTCTGCAGGTCCAGTTCTTTCCCATTTCCCTGGTGCACCACCTTTCCCCTGTTTTGAAATGGGTCCAATGATGGGTGGCCAGATATTTGCATATGGGCAGCATGAGGAAGCAACCCCTCTATCTCAAGGCCAGAAGTCTAACACTTCTGTTGAGCAGGGTATTTCAGGTATGGGGGCAGGACCTGTTGGAGGATGGCAACAATGCCATTCTGGTGTGGACTCCTTCTATGGGGCTCCACCTTCTGGTTTTACTGGTCCATTCATCAACCCCCCAGTAGGTATCCCAGGCATCCAAGGACCCCCTCCGATGTTTGTGTATAATCATTTTCCAGCTGTTGGGCAGTTTGGGCAGGTAGGTTTCATGAGTGCTTATATTCCATCTGGCAAACAACCAGACTGGAAACACACACCTGCATCTACTTCTGGCGTTGGCCCTAGTGAAGGAGATATTAGTAATCTGGGGATTATGTCAGGTCAACGCAACCCCAACATGCCAACTCCTGTTCAGCATATGCCTATTGTTCCATCTCTTGGCCTATTTGATATAAATCTATCTTCCTCATTCCAGGTAACTAATGAATGCTTATTTGACTTATCTTTTATTGTGTTCAAAATTTGAAAGTATTAGTTTGTCCTGTAACATCATATCTTCATTTTCTGTTGTGTGTTTCATAATGATAATGCTTATCCTTTTAGATATACAATCAGAACAGTTTTTTGGTGAGGTTCTGCAATAATAAATGTGGATGGTTGTACTTTAAGTAATCATTTTGAATGATTCTAAGCATGAGAGTAGTTGTAACCGGGTTTTCTAATAAACATCCATTAAACCAAGCTATTGACCTAGTACAAGTGTTAAGTAATGTTGGTGTTCTCAAATTCCGAGCATCTAATCTTGAGGTTCAAGATATTTCATTGTGTACATAGGCTCCAAATTGTTGTTATGGTTATATTTTTTAAATTCTTCTGTCTCAAGGATGTAGGTAAAATTTTGTGGTTATTGGAAACTTTTATGATGCATAAAATGCAACTTAAGGCCATAACACTGGGCCTATGATTGTTCAAAAATTAGAACCTTGGATTTCTAATAATACCCCTTGTTCAACAGGGACGTCCCTCCCCCCCTCCATCCCCGCTTTTCTGGGATGGGGGAAGTTGGGGCTAATGAGCCCCCATTGCACCACCACTGATGCCAGGACCTTGTTGAGTCATGGGGGATGGCAAGTAGTCTCTTTTGACCTTGGTTAGAAAGTTTAACTGAAAACAAGAGAAAGGTGATCAATTTCAAATTTGCAAAAAAGATATTTGTAATGAAAGTTTTTGAGGTTTTGGAGGCCTTATTTGTGCTGCCTGTCCATTCCAATGGAGACACTGGCCCTGGGCACTGCTCCTTGATCCACTAGGGGCTATGCCACTTGATTCGTTGGGGCTCTCTCTCAAATCCCTACTGTGGGTCTGCCCTTTGACCCCAAATCTTTGCCAACGATTGTTATTGTTATCAAAATCATTGCCATGCTTTTTATGTTTATCAGTTTAAACTTCAAAATTTACTTAGTTTGGTGACATTTTGTTTGCAATTCTTCTACACGTTCTCAGTTGTCTCCCGATGTTCAAAAATTCCGCTGACCATTATTAATTGTCAAAATTCAATACAATCATTGTCATGTTTTTGACACTAACAGGGCGAGAAGCCTGGATGTATAATGAGAAGTGGAGTCTAGTTGTGTAAATTAATGCCAAAGATAAAATGGCTAATACTAAATTCCATAGCTGTGATTTAAACTTTTTTAGTTATTCAAAATACAAAATCCATCGAGCTGAAACTCTGAATTGATCAGTGCTTGGTTAAGTAATCACTATAAATTGGCTGCTTTACAGAGGGATAGTAAATGGATAAACTTGAGGCAGTTGAAAAAATTGTAGCTGCACCCCTGTTTTTCTTTTAACATTCAAGATTATCTGTAGGAAGACAATACTATTTTATGCTGTTACAATATTTACGGCTTAGGAAAAGGTTTGATAAATACATTTTTAAGATCTTGAAATGAGTTTTGCATATTACGTATTTACAATAGCTATTTTGCTAATGGCTGCAAGCATGGTGTATTTGCTTCGGGTTAGTATGGTTTTTGTTGTCCTTTTATATATTATAGCTGCTAATGCATTTTTTGTATTTCCTGATGATCAACAGTCTGCTGCAGACTTGCCAATGCAGACTCAGTGGTCGCATGTTCCTGGAACTCCTACATTTCAGACCATGCCAATGTCTGGGGCTATGGTTGGCCTGTCAATGCCATTGCAGCAAACAGATGGCTTATCATCGCAACTGAGTCACACATCGCACACAATGGAGTCTGGCAGTAGATTTCACCATGTTCTTGCCTCTAAACCAACAGGCAGTGGACCTTTCTCGACTGTTGATGCAGCTGCACAATTTCCGGATGAACTTGGATTGGGAGACTCAGTTTCTAGTAATAATTGCTCTGTTCTGACATCACGCAATTTATCAGGTAGCCATGCTAATTACAACTCTGTACCATCAGTTAAAGCTCAAAAAGGTAAGAGTTCATCCAGGTCTGCTCGATCTAGCAGTACTGGAAGTAGCAGTGAGAGTAGTGTTTTAGCTGTTGGAACAAATAATGTTACGTCAAGTAACCATTCTCTACATGGAAGCCGTACGGTGGGTCATCCTTTCCAATCTCAGGGCGGTTCTCCACGGGCAACATCAGGGCAGTATCCCCACCCAGTTGGTTACTCAGAGCAGAGAGGAACAACCCAACAGCATACAGGACACAAGACAAGTATTGCAAATGATTGGTCGGTGCAAGGCCACAGGAAAATAGGGAGTCAAGGGAGATCCCAGATACCAGGTGACAAAAATTTCACAACTTCAAAAGTAAAGCAGATTTATGTTGTGAAACCACCATCATCTGCAAACAATGTAGGCACACCTGTGACACTGCTGTAAGCTTGATCAATGAGCAATAGCTTGCGCGAGCTGCCCAGATACAAAAATGTCAGCAAGTGGGTGCATTTTTTACAAGGTATAGAGATGCAGCTGCACCAGAGCTCCAAACAGTTCGCTTTAGAAGATTCAATTTGTGAATCTTGCAAGCTCTTTATTCAATTAATTTTTCTGGAATCAAGTTGGATTGCCATATGGGATTTGTTCGAATGGTGATCGGGTGATACTGTGTATTGTCTCTCAGGTTCGGTGTAGTGTATTTGGCCAAAGAATCTACTCGATCCAGTAATATTCCTTTTTTTGACTTGTAAAAGGTTTACCTACATTTTGTGGCTCAATTGATAGCATTTGAGGCATATTTTTATTTTTTATGCCTCTTATTTAATGGTCTACCAAGTAGGCATTATGATGGCATTGTTTCTCTTGCGATCAAATTTTATTTCAGCCTATGTGAGTATATTTTTAAAGAGTTCTGTCGTATTTTAAGAGTTAGTAATGTTATTAGCCTGATATTTTCCCTGGTTTAAAAAAATTTATCACAAGCTCAAGAATTAAAATAAAGATAAAATACTCCAAATTTATCTGAAATATGTAATCTTGGTGAATATGTCTGTGAATTTCAACAGATATTGCCACTTATTCCTCTGAAAATATGTTCTGAAATTGTTGAATGGGATCTTGTTGTAACTCTTTAATCTGACCGGTAATGTTATGGTATCATTCAGATCTTTCTGAAAATTGTACTATAATATGCATTCTGTATATTATTCAAATTCCTTATATTTTGAGTACAAATTATTCCAGAAAATTGACTGTTGAAGTACAACCGGTCATGGTTCCTTTGTTGAAGGGTGAGTTATTGGGTTTTTTTCCTGTCCAATTGGACTTCTAATGACACTAATGTCAGGACTTATTGTTAGCTTTGGGGTAAAATGTCAGTGGTATTTACCATTGACTAATATTACAAATTATATGCACGTTCTCTCAAACGTGTGTATACACGGAAACAAAAAATGCTTTAGTTTTGCAGATTGTCAGATTATCGTTGTCATTTTCGTTTTTGGGCTGTTATCCTTAGGTACGTAGTTCTATACCCTGCACTTAACAAGATATCCAATGCTTATGTTTGCCTATGGATATTCTGTATAGCAGTATCATCTTGATTTAATGATTATACCCAGATAAGTTAATTTAAAGTTCAAGATCTATACTGTTAATAAAATTGTTAGAGACGAGGAGTACCAAATATGGAATTTCAATCACTACTAATTTGAGCCATCGCTATTTGATTTGGTTAAAGCTACAGCAAGCCAAAGAATTAGATGGCTATCTAAGACTGCAACCACAGTTATGTTGATATCATTTAGTTAGACAGCTTCCAGCTGGTATTAAACTAGAAACCAGAACTTTATAGCATCTAGAATTTTTGCGCTGTTCAAATTTGGGTATGATTTGTAGCAGCGTGGATATGAGTTATTTTAGATATTTTCAAAATGCATATACTGCTAGAATATCAATTGGAACAAAGTGATATACTTCTCTATCAGCTCTTGATGTTACTTCAAGAGCAGCAACTGGACATTGTTCCAGATTTATTTTATTGTTTGGTAGTGCCAAACCTAGTTAATAGGAAACTCTATTAGAGGAATATGGGCCACATTCCTGCCCCCCCAGGTGCAATTATGGTGACAACACTTGCATATAATATATTCTTTTCCTAATGAATCATTTATTCTCGTAAAACTTTTTTTGGTTAGTCTCCTGTCCTGAAATGGTAGCCTTACCCTCATTTCTTCTGGTATCTTTGAGGCGAACCATTTTTTAAGTTGCATCCATGCTCCCTGGGAAGATATCAGATTACTTGAACCTAGAAAATGTAAAATTTATGCCAGGATGTATTTGCCATTGCAAGCGACCAAAAATTCCATTTGATGTATATGTTTCAGAAACAGTTTTACTTTCAAATAGAGCTATGGGGCCTAAGCATTCAATATTATTATTCTTAATTACTGTTGAGTAAATGGTTGAATATTTTGGTTCCGTAATCCTCAAGCACCAGTTATTGCAAGCTTCTATTTATTTGCAGTTGGCATGGTTGTAAATCAGAGTAGAGAGATCCCTATAGACTTTCGAACTGGTTATAAGATTTGTCTTCGGTCATTTTCGGTTCATGGATAAAATTGTATTCGACATAAGGCATCAATTTCGTGGGTAGCATGTGGTGCTGCATTCTTCTGTGCTTGTATATTAACAATTGAGTTGCTCTAAGAACCAAGGTATGTATAATGAAATGTGCCGTTCTTTGTACCATCTGGAAGTCGCATCGATGATGGATTTTCATTAACACATCTGTGTTGACTCTGCTTATTTGAGATATTAATGCTCACTAATTAGGCGGCCCTTGTAAAGGATGAAGATCCTATCCCAATTCCTGCATCGTTTGAGGATTATATTTCTTATCGTATGTTTATAGTCTTAGATCCTTTATTCTCATTTTGTAGTACTTGCGAACCTAAAATTAGTGAAATTGGTAGCACTTCCTGCAATTACAATTTTGGTCATATTCCTTTACATAATCTTATTAAAATCAATTCTCATCCACCGGACGTTACGAATTGTGTAGACTGAGAGTCCATAAATAAGACCAGAACCAGAAAATTAAAGGTTACGTTTTGAAGTGCTAGAAGTTCGTATTAGTACTTGTTGCGAGTAAGGTCTTTGTGTTATGATTTTGAGTTTTTAAATATTTTAAAAGCTTCACTGTCGACCAAGGATACCACACCTGTTTTATTGTTTAGGTTTGTATGTAATTTGTCTTAATTTATTCTTATTTTTTGGATTTGATTTTGATTATTAATTTGTTCATTTTCTACTGAAGATTAGATACATAATTTTTATATTGGTTGTACAGTGTGTGGTAATAAATTTGTAACTTTAAAAAATTTTGGATTCAAATTTGTGGGTTGACCTAACAATTCTAAGTAATTATCTAGATAATTCTAAGTAATTCAAATTTGTGGGTTGAGCTAACAATTCTAAGTGTGGAACATTTGACTTCTCACCTTTATCTAGATATGCCACACACAGATTGATGAAATTAATATCTAGCATTATTGCTACATTATATCACTTAGGGCACTCCGTGCATGATTATCTATGAGGAAATTACTTCTCGATTAACAAATTCTTCATGTGTGTTGCTAATCATCAATCAAACATAATAGATTACAAAAATGTGAAGAGGAAAGAAACATTTAAAAAAAAAAAGATTGTCCAAGTTTCGAAGTATAGAGCAATAGGTGTAGATCAAATCCACAATTGGCACGAGTCACTTCCACAATAATGAAAATGGCCAAGACGTTCAATCTAGAAGTTTGTCATTGTTAATAAACGAAGTCCACACCTCACAACTGAGGGGATGGGGGTTGCGAATTAGTTGTGAGTAGCAACTATAAAATCTAAATTTGTTAAATCGATCACCAATCAAAAATAGAAATATGCACCCAAATATCAATGATTGGGTGTGGTTGGGGAGACGTCCTTTTTTAAAGTTTTCCATTGAAGAAAATCTATGTAAAGCTTTTACCTAAAATGTCTTAGAAGGAATGGGGCTGCATGTTTATGGAAAAGAGATGGAGGAGTTTATCCTTAAAAATTTGGGGATCTATGGAGATCGGACGCTATTGTTCAAATCATGGCACGAAAAGTTTTACATTAGAAATTACCTATTGGAGACATTGAAACATTTAAAATATTCATACAAATAAATAGCAAAATGAACATAAAACATGTTTTTTTGGCCAAAATGAAATGGAGGACATTATTTGATCATGTCCTTGCTATTTTTGACTCTGTTTTGAACTGAAAGTTATTTTGGGTATTGGTTTGCATAAAAATGTAATTGCCGATTCTATGAGACATGCTATTTTGCTGCATATTTGTAGATGCTTGCAACGTTTTCGAACCATATTGTGCATCAGGGAGTGGAAATGATGCAATTTTATTGTGGCATTATGGTACAATTGATTTCTTTGTGCTTTCAGCAATAGACTAAGGATACCATCTGCATAGATTAGACGAAATCAAGTACCAATTTCCATAGTTATAAGACAGGAAGGTCAACTATTCTAAGCAACATCAAAAGTTCTTGATATTCCAGATGTAACAATTAAGAATGATGTATATGTTATAAGATAGGAAGATGATTCAAGATTTTTTTCCTAAGGAAATCCATCTTGAGGGGAAAACCTTGATGGGGATGCTACCTACTAGATCTTGTACTAATATATAAATATCCTTGTTAAAGGATCTAACCCTATTAAGACTCGATACAATGCCTTTAGTATAATTGTCCCTGTTAAATGACTTAAAGCCTTGCTAAAAGGTTCAACCATGTTAAGAGTTGATGAGAACAAAAGACTCACTGCTCGAGCACATTTCCCAAAGGATGAAGGTTAAATCCATCTTCAAGAAGACACTCTTAGAGATGAAGGTTAAAGCCACTTTCAAGGATCTACAAATTCAAAGGGATGTAGTGATTGAATAATAACTCAATTGCCTTAACAATTCCTTTGAAGTCCACTAGGAGTGGTAATATGTTCCACTCATACCTCTTAAAGTATTTGACAATCCTTCAACTCTTCTACGACATTCCAGCGTCAAGGCTAGCATACATAACATAGTATTCCATTAAATAACAAATGAGAAAATTACTTTCCTATATACTAATTACAAATAAGCAATTAGCACATAATCCTATTAGGACTTTCCAAATGCACAAATAATTAAATAGACCCAGGCTAAGGCATACATCCCTTTTAAAACAATTATACAAAAATTACATAGATTAATCCAAACACTAGGATCCATAATTGATGCTTGCCAAAACAAATCAACACGCTACACCATTCTATTGGTTGTTAGTATAATATATCATAGGTTATACGTTAGCAATGAAACCAACATGATCCACATATTGAACATACACACACAACAAGATCTTCTAACATCTTCTATGCTTGCAAATATCAAGTCCAACTCACCAACAAGTTATACACAAAAAATTGCAATTGCCTCTGACAAAATTTCCTATCATTGGTCCACAACCTATCTTCCTTAAAATAACTGATACTCACTCAATACAACACATAAAGAGTTGTAACTCTACATATTCATTAAGTTGCCTAATATACCAATAGCGAGTGCGAGCGGAGGCAAGGGAGGGACTCAAAATTTGAATTCAAAGAAGGGCAGGATTCCTCTGGACTGTCGGAATTAGAACCCTGGTTTGGAGCACAAGCCACAGAAGGGGGACGATCAGGGTTCTTGTACAGGGGATCAGTCGGAGAATGCTGATGGGGACTCAGGTGCTCCCCCCAAGGAAGTGGTCAAGTTTCCTTCGGTTCCCAAAGTGGGTTAGTCAGCTAAATGGTCATCTCTCTTTGGGATCAAGCCCTCAGGTAAGTCATCTTTCTTGCCTGTTAAGGTTCTCCTTAAGATGAAGAAAGGTACTTGTGCCATTGCCATCTTGGATGAAATTGTGGATCATAGCATTCGATCCATGGCTTCTACCTTGATTGGTAAATTTCTGGGGCCTGGACCAAATATAGATGATGTGAGAACTTTTATTAAGAAGAAATGGGCTCTTAATGGCCAAGTTTTGGTCACGACCATGGCAAAGGGTTTTCTGTTGTTTGAATTTACTTGCATGAAGACCTTTCTAACATTCTCTGTGAAGGTCAGTGGGCTATTGGTCGTTCCACACTAGTCCTCTAGAAGTGGTCATCTAAGTTGAACCTGAATGACTCATTCTTTGTTCAAGCCCCTACACGGGTTAGACTGCCCAAACTACCATTAGAATTCTAGAACGAAGATGTTTTTGTGGGGCTAGCTAGATCTTTTAGAGAACTTTTGTCTATTGATATGATCACAACCTCTAAAAGACGTCTCAACTATGCTTGCATCTGCATAGGGGTTAGGGAAGGCACAAACATGCCAGAAACTATGGCGTTTCACTCCAAACTTGGAGTGCATGTTCAAAAACTAATCTATGAAACAATGCCTTTTGCCTGTTTCCTTTGTCTGAAGGCCGATCACAAGGCAAATTAGTGCCCAAGGGCTGTGAAGCAGAAAAGTAAGGCTCCTGTTACCTCTGCCAAAGCAAAGAAGAAATCCAAGCCCACTGGCACTTCTGTCAAGGGAAAGAAGAAATTGATATGGACACGCAAACCTCCTAAGCAGCCTGAGAACCAGGATGGCAGGGAGACTAAGAAGAATGCTATCAGGCAGGATGGAGTTCAAGGCGACAAAAGTGGTAATGGTCCTACCCACTCTGACTCAGAAAAGCAGGTCAGAGTCCAGAGAAATGATATAGTGCCAAAGGAGCCTACAGTGGAGGGCCCAACTATTGATGCCATAGATGTGGTAGGAGACAATGTGCTGATTGAGAAAGAGTAGAATGTAGGAACGCAGGAGACCCCCCGGTTGAATATTACAAGGGTCTCTGACTTAGAACCCCTGAATAGTGGTGTTGCTAATCTCCCGAGAGCGAAGGACCACATCATTGGTGAGGGGTCTGGTCAGGTGTAGTCTTGTTGCTCCTCTGACGAATTTTCTTGCATCCAAAGGTCTAGGGACAAAGATCTTAGAGCTTATTAACAATTCTTCTCCAGATCAGATCTCACAATGAGAAGATTGGAGTCACAACTGCTCTCAAGACAGTAAAAATGGCTGGAGTTTGGTTAAAAAAAAGAAGAATAATCATGACCACCCTCCACTGTCACTAGCGACAACCAGAAGCAGGGTTAAGGTTGATGTCAGGGTTAAACCTAAGACTCCAAGTAGGAAAAATCCGAATAAGTTATTGCAAGAAGAGACCAAAAAAAACTTGGCAGATGGGAGCCAGAGAACCATCAAGGAATACTCTGGAAGTAAGAAATGAAGATCATATCTTGGAATATTAGGGGCCTAAATGGGGCTTACAAATAGGAGTTAGTTAGGAATATGATCAAAGATCAAAGACCATATTTTTTATTGATTCGAGAAACCAAAATGAGAAAAGATGTGGTAGGCAAGTTCTCTTTCAACAAAAGCATGAGTAGTGAGGCCACAGACTTGGAGGGAGTTGTAGGAAGGGTGTTGATTCTCTATAACAATAAGGCTTATCGGATATCTATTATCTATAATGCAGGTAATGTCCTCCTATGCAAGGTGTCCCATATTCATAGTAACGATTCTTGGTTTATCTTAAATTTGTATGCTCCCAATTCTAAAAGGGAGAGAAAGGTCTTCTGGGCTAAGATTCTAGAGGTTATTAGCATTAATAACATAAACAAAGGGATTATAATGGGGGATTTCAATTCCCCCCTCTGATGATGATAAATGTGGAGGGCTTGCCCTAGATCGGGAAAGTAAGTTAGACCTTTCAAATTTCATTAACAATTTGGCTTTTATGGATGTTGATCTCCTAGGGGGTAGATTCACTTGGTCAAATAGGAGAGTTGGGGGGGAATGCATTCAAGTCCGTCTTGACAGAGCCCTTATTTCCCCTGTTTGGTTGCAAACCCACTCCTGCAGACTCTCCCTTCTCCCTAGAGTGGGATTGGACCACTACCCCATATCGCTCTCTGTTTTCCCTTTAATGATCAAAAGGACTTTTCCTTTCCGGTTCGAGAAAATGTGGATTTCCCACCTGGCTTTGGAAACCAAGATTTCTTCATGATGGAACATTGAGGTGGAAGGTATTGCAATGTTCAGGGTAGCCCAAAAATTGAAGAATGTGAAAATAAATATTAAAGTCTGGAACAAATTGAACTTTGGCCACATTTTCCAAGAAAAGGATGAGAAGACCGATCAACTCCATATGGTTCAGGAAGAGATTTAGCAAGATGGATATAATGACCAGAATTGGTTGGAGGAAAGGTCTATTCTCTCAGACTTCCACAACATCATCTCTAGGGAAGAACATTTTTTGAAATAAAGATCAAGAGTTAATTGGCTTAAAGAAGGGGACCAGAACACTAGGTTCTTCCATTTATCCACCCTTAAACATCGGGCCAATAACAAGATTTCTAGCATCAAGAAAGGACCGACTTTGTTATCTAAGGATGATGAGATAGCGGATGACACTGTGTAGTTTTTCTCTTCTCTTCTCACTAAGGATCCTTCTCTCTCGGTGCCTGATCAAGAGGAATTTTTTTTTGCTATTCCTTCACTGCTACAAGCCCATCACAACTCTATGTTGAAAGCTATCCCATCCCCGGAGGAAAAATTTCAAGCTCTCAATTCCCTTCCGGGTGATAAGGCCCTTGGCCCGGATGATTTTCGACTTTCTTTTTCCAAGTCTATTGGGAGGTGGTCAAATGGGATGTTGTAAAGGCTGTGAAAGAATTCTTCGAGGCCAAAAACCTTTTGAAAGAAATCAATGCCACTTTTCTGGTTCTCATATCAAAAACCTCGAGAGCAGATTCGATGGATAAGTTTAGACCCATCAGTTTTTGCAACTCTTTCTACAAAATCATATCCAAAGTCCTAACCTCTAGGCTTCTTAGTGTTCTTCACCTGATTATCTCCCCTCAACAAATTGGTTTCCCAGGGAGATAGATTCTAGACTCTATTATCACGGTGCATGAGGTGATTCACTCTCTTGAAGCTGGTAAGAAGGAAGGTTTTCTACTCAAGCTGGATATGTCTAAAGCTTATGACAGGGTGGATTGGAATTTCTTGATGGCTGTCCTCCAAGCTTTTAGTTTTGATACCCAGGTTTGTAAACTTATCCTTCAGCTTGTTTCTTCCCCTTCTTTGTCTATTTTGGTTAATGGTTCCCCCTAAATTTTTTTTTTTCCCTTCGAGAGGGCTAAGACAGGGTGATCCCCTATCCCTTGTTCTCTTCATCATTTTGGCTGAATGTTTGGGAAGGCTAATTATGAGAAAAAGACAGGACCAGAGTCTGCAAGGTCTCAAGCCTTCGTTTGGTCATTTTTCCTTCACCCACCAGCAATTTTTGGATGATACTATTCTGGGGGGAGATGCTTCAGTCTAGGAGGCCAGAGTGTTTAAGGGTTTACTAAATACTTATACTAGGGGTTCTAGCAAGGCTATTAACTGGGATAAGAGCTTGGTCTACTTCATCAATACATTGCTGGAGAGATAGAGGAAAATTGCTCGTATCTTGGAAAGCGATATTGGGACCCTTCCAGCAAGTTATCTTGGTATGCCTTTGGGGTCCAAACCCCCATAATCTTTTTGGAACAACATCATTGATAGATTCAACAAGAAATTAGTTGGTTACAAAGGTGCTACCCTTAGCCAGGTAGGGAAATGCACTTTGGTGAAATCTATATTCCAAAATCTCCCCACTTATGCCTTAAGTCTCTTTGGGATACCGGCTAACCAAGCTGATAGAATGGAGAAGATCTAGAGGAATTTTCTCTGGATAGGGGTTGAAGAGTACAAGAGATATCATCTTGTTGCTTGGGACCATGTTTGCCTCCCCAAATGTTATGGGGGTCTTGGTATTAGAAAAATCAGACACCTCAATAATGCCCTTTTAGCCAAACAGATCTGGCACATTTTTTAGAGCACCAGAGAATGGAGGGAAATCATGATTGAGAAATACCTGTAAAGACAATCTCTCAGCTTCTTGCTTCGTGAGACTGAGATTCCTCAAGGTTCTTACATATGGAACGAGATCCTAAAGGAAAAATTCTTGGCTAAGTCCAAGGCTAAATGGAAAGTTGACAAAGGTGAAAATATCTTATTTTAACAGGACAATTGGACGAGCCAGGGACCTCTTATTGATCACCCTAATTATGGAAGATGGGCAGAGCCATGCATAAGAAGATATGGTTTGAAAGCCAGTGATTATAGAACTAGACATGGATGGCAAGACCTGTCTATGATATCCCCAGACCTCAATTCTTTGATGATTAGCTTGAATGCTATAATCATTAATAACAAGAGGGATGAAGTCATTTGGGGAGATAACTCGAATGGGCAATACTCTGTCGCCTCTGGGTATTTTTCATTGTGGGATAGAGTGGAGAAACCCATATGGGCTAAGGCCTGGACTCTTGGCCTTACCCCAAAAATTAACATCTTCTTCTGGCTTTTGCTCCAAGAAAAAATCCTTGCTTTGGATAATTTAGCTAAGAGAGGTTGGATTATCCCCAACAGGTGCTGTTTATGTAAGCAAGACTTGGAGATAGTCAATCACTTATTTATTTATTGCCCCTATTCCTCCAAGGCTTGACACCTTCTGACCAGAGACTTTGGGGTCAGTTGGTGTCCCTCGGCTAACATCCAAGAATTCTTTAGCCAATGGAAGAGCTCACACTTTGGTATGATAACCCAGTTAATTTTCTCCTGGTCCCTTTTGCACTTCTGTTGGGGAATTTGGAAAGAATGAAATAACCAAATTTTCAAAGCTAGGGAATCCCTTGAGTTTGTTATTGCTGAGAAAATTGAAGGATTAAATTAGGAGAACTTCGCCATCACAAAGGAAGGAAATATCGAAGAAGGTGGGAACAACTAAGAAAGGAAAAAGGACAGGGATAGGAAAAGACAGGAGGCCAGGTGGTTTTTACCCCTTGAAAATTGGTACAAAGCCAATTTTGACGAAGCTACCAAAGGGAACCCTAGCCTTGCTAGCAGTGGAGGCATCATCAGAAACAACTTTGGAGGAGGTGTTGCGGCATTCTCCTACCCTCTTGGACATCAGACAAATCATTTCGCAGAAGCTAGTGTGGCTAGTCACATTGTTAAATTGGCCCTGGCTTTTGGGATTGAGAACCTCTGGCTAGAGGGGGATTTTTTAAATATCATAAATTGTCTAAACGGTTACTCTGTGCCTTCTTGGACCATAGAAAATGTGATCGAGGAGTTAAAGTCCGACTGGGTAAATTCAAAAAGACCTATATCAACCATGTGTACAGGGAGGCCAATTCAGTAGCTGACTGGTTCGCAAATGAAGCAGTCGCCAAAAATTTGGCAATGATGTGGCATGTCAACGACAACTTTCTGGCGGTAGTGAATGATTTAATTCTACTAGACCACATCCAGGGAAGTACTAAAACAATCCAAAATTACTAATGGGAAGATTTGCTAGATTGCACGTCGGACTGGAACCTAATGAAAATCATGCGAAGCTCTTTTCAAACCATAATAGCATGTACATATGGCACGCTTTATGGGTTGTCTTGTATACAACCATTAAAATTGATAAACGAAAAAATGTTTTTGAGTTTCACATTTTGTAGAAGGCCGAAGTCTGTAAGAGAACTGTGAGCAGGTGGGGGTTTATTGAACTTGAGGAAACCATGGTAGGGGAGAGAAGTAGGAGGGAGCCATTGAGGGAGGCGAAGAACTGGAAGAAGAAATCGAAGGTTTGGCATAAGTTGGAAAAGGGCAGTATCACTAGATTCCTGGAGAAGCTCCATGGTTTTGTTGTGGAGATCACCAAGATTATGGTGGATTCTTAGAAAAATGGGAGAGTTAAAATTGATGGGGTCACCCACCAAGTCAATGCGGAATTGATAGCCCAGGTTACAGAGATCCCTCTGGAAGGGATTAACTTCTTCAGAGATAAGAAAATGTTGACTAATGTTGTCAAAGATTTTGTGAAGGACGAAGATGAGAGGAAGAAACTCGTCAAGGAAAAGATGTATTATGAGATGGAGTCAATTAAAAAGCTTTGGAGGTATGTCTTAAGGGTTTTCAATGAATATATATCTCTAGATCCTAGATTTGATAGGATCAGAATGCATCATTTCGTTCTGCTTAATCATTTTAGACATGGAATCAAAATTTCTTTTCCTTTTTATCTTTTTACCTCCATGAGCAAGGGTATCGATGGTTTTAAGAGGAAACCTACTGCCAATCTAGTCCTTCATGAGGGATTACTCCTCGTGGTCTATGAGTATCTGAAGACTCAAACTAGGGGAAAATCCCTCAGTGATACTGGGTGTGCATATGAGGAAACTGGGAGTTCAGATTTTGAGGATGTGCATAGCATAAAATTGGAAGAAGAGGATAATACTTCCTCTAAAGCTAAAACCATTAAGGAAGAAAGGAAAGTCACTCCTTCTACCCGCATTCCCTGCAGAAAGAACCCCAGAGGCTTACCCCCCAATCCTCCTAGGTCTGAGCTTTAGGAGGAGGAGGATAATGATGAAGGAGAGGATATAGAATCATAGGAAGAGAAGAAGGGGGAGGCTGATGAGAAGGAGGAGGAGAAGGGGAAGGAAAGTGAAAAGGAGGAGGATTTAGTGAACATGTCGAGGAATCCCAAGAAAAGGAAAGCAGATGAGGCTTTGCTACTGGAAGAAACCAATGACCAGATTCCTGAGACTCTAGGCCCTGGCCCCTCTATTTCTTCATCTGAGGGGAAGATAGAAATTTTGGTGAAAGAGAGTGGGGAGGTGATAACGAAAAATAGGAGGAGGTCTTGGAGGAATTTTAACACGAAAACCACAAAATTGGGGATAGTTAGGAAGTTAATGAATCTGCAAGTGATGGAAGAAAACGATGGAAAAGCCCACTTTGATGAGCTCATTGACCCTGCTCTGGTCGTTATCTCAGATAATGCGAGGGAAATTGGGCTTAATCTTCTGAACAACACAAAGAACAACATGATAGACAATTTTCTGTCTCTCAAATGGTTGTTCCATGAAATTGAAGACCTTAAGGGGAAAAGAAGCCAGGAAGGAAGCCAAAGAGTCAGCAATGACCAGGGGCACAATGAAGAGAAGAGAAGCTAGGATGGAAGCCAACGATACTGCAACCTCCAAGGACACAATGTTGACCAGGAAGACATAATCACCAAGGTTGAACAAAGAGTCCAAAGGATGGAGTTCTCCCATTAGAACCTGGCTAATCAGGTGATTGCTACATTGAACACCCTGAATGAGAATATTAATAGTCTGGGAGCATCACTGATGAGTGCTGGATTTGGCGGGGAAAAGATGGAGAAGGCCACCTTGGACATTGGGCAGGCCGAGGATGATTTGAAAGAAACCAAGGATTTGACGGATGCTCAGAACCAGGACCAGGAGGACGTGGACAACCGAAAGACCAATGAAGCTACAAAGACCCTATAGGTTCTTGATAGGGAGAACTAATAGTTAGTGCTTTCTCTTTGTCTCATCTTTTTGTAGTGTAGATGGTTTTTTGTATCCTGATCCCAGGCCTATCGTTTGGGTTTCGCTTTTGATAAGAAGATGCATTGTAGCTGGACTTTATTTAATATTTCTATTTTAGATATGTTGTAAAAACTTTTGGGTTTCAGGATCCTTGTAAAACCTATTTTACTTAATCAAAAAAACATAAAGAGTTGTGATCTTATAAGGTATGCACTCACCTTGCAACACAAATATATGCTTGCATGCTTAAGAATGTCAAACATTATTCATACTCTATTGATTAACAATTTTCAAGATATATAATTTGATGAGTTTTTGTGCAACTATAGAACATATGTTGACATTAATGACAAATCTTGTCATCAATCCAACGTGTCAAGCATCTCAACAATCTCCCATAATGCTGAAAATATCCTCTTGTCTTAATAGAGAAATCATCTTTAGGTGTTTATCACAACACTTGCATTAGATTCCTCTCTTTTCGGGTTTCTCCACACCTCTCTTTTTGTGGGGACACATATGAATGGATTCTTTGAATTCTTGTCCCATGGTGAATACAAAATCATTCCAATAGACTTTCATTCTCCTCCCCATGTTGGAGGATAGATGTTTTCCCTCTCCTAATGCGAGTTACTAGTTGTGTTACTAGTTTGTTATCAATGGTCTCCTTTGACCTTGTTGTAAATAATTTCTTTAGTGTGGTTTTAATGCATTTGGGTTGAAGTAAGGGACAACACATTTGTTTTATTACATTTTTTTTCACTTTTAATATAAAAACACTTGCATTAGAGTTTTAGTTAAATATATTTATTTGATTTCTTCTTTTATTAGAGTGCATAGTTAACATCTTCCCCTTTCACTCAACCCTATCCCACTATCCTATTTCCTTCCTTTTTTGAGGTTCATTTTTCATTTTTTTTTGCTAATCTTGACCTTTCCACATTGCTAATTTTATGCAATCCTCTTATCTTATTAGTATTCCACCTCATTCCCCTCTTCCCAAAATTTGAGTTCCAATCCTTCCTCTCACTCTATTTGTGTTCCACATTTTTGTTGTTGTCTAACATGGCCTATCCTCCTCTAGTGCCATCCTTTTGTCATTTTTTCCTTCTTTGCGCCCCCTCTATTTTCCTTAATGTCCCTATTACTACTACCATTCCTATCTCTACCTTGTATAAGCTCATGCAAAAACTAGATAAAGTTGGTTTATACTCTTAGAGGGCTAGATGTTTTTAGCATATTGACATCTCCAATAACAATTAGCTTTGCACCTTGTTTTTAGTTGTAGAATGACAAAGTTGAGCCTAATCCTTATGTACAATTATTTCATTTTCAACGGTTAAATTATGCTTATGATGATTTTCTTGGCCAATCTATTTCATCACTATTAGAGATAATGTCTTGTTATGTTATTCATCATTCTCTAAATAAGCTAACACATTTAAATTTTCAGTTTGAGTGTGCTCAAGGAAGTAATGATAAAATCATCATGTCATCCAATTTCAATATCTTTATGCTTAAATTTATTTTTTCTTCCTTTAAATGATATATTTTTGATTAAGTAAAATAAGTTTTTTACAGGGGTTCCTGAAACCCACCAGTTAACATCAAAATAACACTAACAGTTCAGGTCTAGCAACCAAGCAACAGAAAAAAAAGGCCAGACCTGACCAACTGATGAAAGCAAAAACCAAAAAACCAAAAGCCAGAGAACAAGCAAAAACCAAGAAAAGTGATCAGGGGACAAGTTCTTTAGCTACCTCTTGTTTCTTTAACTTAATCTCTTCCTTGGCCTCAACCTCATCGGTCTTCGAGTGACTATCTTCCTAAGAAGCCTCCTCATCCCTCTTTCTCTTTTCCACTCTCCTTTTTTTGCTCGGGCTCTCCCCCTACAAAGACACCTCCTCCTCGATCACCCTAGTTCCCTCTTTGTCCTTATCCTCCTTCCCCTTTTTATTTTCCTCCATCATCCCGTGCAACTGAATGATGTTATTGTTTAGCCCTTTAATAATGTTAAGGCCCTAATTAGTCGAGCTATGAAGCATAGTCTCCATCCTTTCCACCCTTTTTTCAATCTCTGAAACCCTGGCCTTCAGTTTGTCAATTTTGACATTGTCACCCTCCCCTCCCAACCTTTCGTGTCCTTGCAACCTGAACTTAATCTCCTTAATTTCATGAAATATCTATTTTATGGACTGAAAATTATCCACGAGACTATTTCTGGCATTGTTCAGGAGGGTCATACCCATTTCCCGCGCATTGTCACTAAGAATCACCAAGCTTGGATCAATAAGTTCTTCCAACTGAATTTTTTCATCCCTTCCCTCAAGCACCTCTGGGCTAATATGTTCTTTGACAAGCTCCATCTTTGCTGTACTTGCATGGAAATTCCTTCATACAATTTTCTACCCTTTTTGTCCAAAGAAACTGTAGTTTTTACCATGCCCTCTTCCTCCTTCCTCTCCTTTCGTAAGTCCTCTAAGCTTCCTTGTCCCCTCCTCTTTTCCTTTTAACCGAGCTCTCTGCCTTCTTGCTTGCCTGTGCCTTACTAGGTCCATCCTCTCTCACATTGTCTTCCCTATCCATATCCATCTCCTCTTCCTTATCATTGTAATCATCCTCCAATTCCTTCTCCTCCTTTATCCTTTTCTTCGAACCTCTCCCTAGCTTCTTTTTGTTCTTCTTACTCATATCCTTCATATTTTTGCCACCTCCTCTTCTTCTCTTGAGTGCATACCTGTACTATCCTCTGTGCCCGACGGGAGGTAGGAGCTCTTTGTTTTATCAAAAGAAACCACCTTTTGGGAAACAACCCTTCCATGAGTTTGAGCTTTAAAATGCTCATATAATAGTAATAAAAAACCCTCATGGAAGGAAGGGTTAGTGTACACTTTCTTCTTATAATCCATTATACTCTTATTAGCAAAGAAAAATAGATAGTAGGGAATGGAAATCTTAGTTCCCTACCTAAAATGATTTAGAATAACAAAATGGTGGGTTTGAATCCTATCAAACCTAGTGTTGAGCATAATGTAGGAAATAATTTCCCTTAGGACAAGCCTCCAGAGCTTCTTAATAGAAGCAAGCTCATAATAGGCACTCGTCTTCACAAGATCCTTCATTTCCTTTGAGTCCTTAGCAAAATCCTTCACCGCATTTAGGGAAATTTTCTTGTCCCTATAGAATTTAATGCCCTAGTTAGGGGAGTTTGTGGCCTCGACAATCACCCCTTCATTGATATGAAAATCCACCCCATCAATCTTCACCTTCCCCTCTCTCCATGTCTTCACCATTAGGTCAGTAATCTTTGGGTCCCAACCATGAAGTTTTTCAATGATGGATAAGATACATCCTTCCCTCAATTTCTCTCACACCTTCGAATGCCTCCACTTATCAACTTCTCCCTTTGTCTCCCTTCTATGCCTCTCCCCAAACATGTTGTTGCAAACAAAATAATAGACTCTAAGCTTTCCCTTCTCCTTCAGTCGAGACCTGGTTTTTCTCCCAAAACCTGTACTTGACTCTGACCTCGAAAAGAAAAAGATGTAGTTTGAATTGGTCCATAGAGTCTTCCCTTTCCACCTTAGGTATAAGCACTAGGAAAGTAGCATTAATCTACTTGGGAAGATTTCTATCACCAAAGAATTCTTGCACTGCTTTAGTAACATCATGTTGAACCACATTCTAGAATATCTGGAAGAAAAAAGACAAGAACCCATCTGGACCTGGGGATTTATCCACTACTAGAGAGAAAACAACCTATTCCACTTCTTGAGGTGAGGGAATAGCCCCAATCATCTCATTCTCCTTAGGTTGGATCAAAGTCAAAATGTTAGATAAGATTTCCAGCTGATCATGTTCCATCAGATTTGGGTCTTTCACAAGCAAATTAGTGAAGAAGGAAATAGCCCCACCAAATATTTCATCTTCTTCATCTTCTTCAAAGACCTCTTCTCCATTCTTGATGTTGCTAATTCTATTATGGACTCTGCTTCAAAGAAGAGGTGTGGAAGAACCTAGTATTCTTGTCCCCCTCTTTCAACTAGACAGCCCTTGACCTCTATTTCCAATAGGTCTCTTCTTGACTAATAACATTGTGAAGCTTAGACAAGATAGATTTATCCACCTCCATCTTCTCCCCGTTATACCCCTACTTCTGAATAGCATCTTGAATGATACCTAGGTCCTTCGAGATCCGAGCTTTGGAGTGAAATATATTACCAAAATATGACTTGTTCCACTTTCTAACATTCAACTTCACATTTATCAGTTTCTTAGCCACCTTAAACATAGTAGATCCCTCAATATGGATATTCCACCACTCCGAGATATGGGGCAAAATATCTAGGTGAGAAGTCCACATTTTCTCAAATTTGAAAGGGAAGTTACACTTGATATCAATAGGATCTAAAGTGAGAGAAATGGGTGAGTGATCTGTACAAGCCCTGGCCATTAATGAAAGATTGCAATAATAAGAAGAAATCTAGTCTAAGGAGACAAGAGCCTTGTCCAAGCGAACCTGAATACAATCTCTTCCCACTCTTCTATTACACCAAGTGAAGAGACCTCCCTGAAGATCAACATCTAGATAGGCCAAATCATTGATAAAATCTGAGAGGTCCATCTGACTGTCCAGATTTGGATCAAGATTGAAGACACTCTCTAAGGTAATAAGACCCTTAGGTAACTTGTTGGAGTGGAGGTTGATGATTTGGTTACCATATTGGCCATGTAATCTCGACTGATTTCTATCTAAGAACTCTGCTTCATTCTACAAGAAAATCACAATTTGTGCATCAAATTCAAAGACCTGCCAATTGATATCATTATCAGGAACAGTGGGCCTGACCACCATTTTAATCTTTTGCCTCTACTCATCTTTGAGGCTTCTTGGGACATCATAAGATGCACCCATCGCTGCAAGTTTGTCAGCATGTCTATTTTCTTTTATAGGGATGCTTTGAATATTAAATGCATTGGAAACTTCAAGCAAATCCCATACCCTATGTTTGTAAGATTTGAGAAAACCATTCTTAGTAACATTTTGATTTCTCACCTGATTTAACACTAACTCACTATCTCCATATACGCTTAATGCTTGAATTCCTCTCCTTTGAACAAGTAAGAGACCTTGAATCAATGATTCATATTTAGCCACATTATTGGTACAATTAAACTAAAGCCTAAATGAGAAGTAGTACCTTTCTAGTGCAGGAGAAATCAACATCACACCAACCCCCAATCCATTTTTATTTCTTGATCCATCAAAGTACATGCTCCATATCCCACTTATATCTTCTTTTATTTTCATTAAGTTAGGGACTAGAGTACCCTTTTCTAATATATAGTAGGTATCAAGGCCTGTCTCTAAGGTTTTTGATATAGGATCAAACTAATATGTATTGGCCCACTCATCCAAGAGGAAATCAAGTATCTCAGCTAAAGAAGTGGTAGGCTCATTCACTATATCAATTTTATCTATTTCTAGGATGGTAAAATTCATATTAATGAGATTGGGAGTGTAGGACCCAATATGATGGAGGGCTAATGGTTTTTCTCTAATTGAAGCTTTGGTTCCATATCTAGTTCTAAAAAACATATACGACCAATCAAAAGATATGTAACCACCTATCTGAGTGGTAAAATCCCTTGAAAGAGAAATAGCAAAGTGTGGCTTAACTTCAACAATCAATATGTCTTGAACTATAATACAACCTGGGCATGCATGTAAGGCTATTTCAACATTTCTAAGGATTCCAACAGTCTTGGCAGTACTACCATCTGACTGCAACACATCTTTAACAATGGGTTCATATTTCACCTCTAAAATATTAGCGGCACACCTGGGCATTACTGAACTACTAGCCCCTGAATCAATCATGCAGTTGTGGACTAGCTTATCTCCTATAATCAGAGAAACATAAAATGGAGGAGGTCTAATCTTTTTTCTTATTTATACCTCCTTTGATGGTTGTATCAAACTCATGGTATTCTCCATGCTAGATGGTTGATCTTTGAGTTCAATGTTTTCCAACTCCTTCTGTAGTAACTTCCTTTGTGATGGTACAATAGTTACAACATCCCACATAGAAAGGTTCACATTTTTCTTCTTCATCTTCTCTACCACATTAAAAGGAGCATTAGATGCTCTAGTGGGAGCCTTGGAAGTAGAAGCTTGAGGTGGGATAGTTTGCGGGTTATTCAAATTATCTTTGCTTTCACCCTGCCTTTGCTATTGAGAAGCATTGGTAGGCTGATTCACATTGTGTTCCTGGGCAACTACTTGTATATGAGACATTGCACTTGATGTGGAAGTCTGATTAGGAGGTTGAGGAGCAACCTCTTCCACAACTCTTCTCTCACTTTTGGTATTGTAAGCACAAGAATCTTGGTTTACATTACCATGTTCTTCCACTAGGCGGTTCATGAAAGACAAACCATCCTGCTGAAAGGTATCAACAGGTTGATTACCATTGTGTTGTTGGGAAACTACTCACTCTAGTAAACTTAAAGCCAAGTAAGATTCTACCTTCTAACACATGTAGTATCCATAGGAGTAGTTACAAGAAGGGCATAAATCTTTATCTTGGGAAAGGTTTTTCTAAGGGACTAAGGCCCTATTTAGGTTGGTTTTTGAAGATTGGCGGTGATTGATAGGTCTATTTTAATTATGAGGGTGGTCGATGGGTCTATTCTAATTAGGAGGTCTACCATGAATAGGACCTTGATTCTAGGGTTGGAGGGGCTTATTATTTTGAGCTTGCTACCTTTTCATAGTCACTAGCTCATTCTCCATCTTTTGCACTATTGTACTATTGCCTTCCATCTTCCTTTCTTGGTCTTGCATCCTCCTTTCTACATTCTGCATCAGTGTCTACATCATGGCCTCAATCCTATCAACCCCATTATAGGATGTGGAGGCTATTGGAATCACAACAAGAGGTTGACTTATAGAGGATACATGAATAGGGGCTATAGTAGGTTGTTGGTTAGGCATGTTGGGGAAGAAAGGCATTGGGGGTCTTGGAGCTAACTTTCATCCCTATATTAAAATATTCTTTGCTCTTATGGAAATCTCATAAGCATTTGGTAGAGTGTCACCTCCCATAGATTGTAGAGTGGTAGCAATATCACCTTTGTAGGCTCTGAGGTAATACAAGAATGCATTACCAGGAGAGGATGAGGCCATAAGCCTAATTGCTACATCATCCTTGGTGATGCCATGAATATTACAGACATTAGACACCTCCTGAATATGTTCAATAGGGGAGTTAGAGGTTTCACCAGTAAACTCAGGTACACTTTTAGGAGTTGATACTAGTATGTCATGCCTTTGGGCTAATAGGAGGGGGCTTCCACTATTAAAAGTGGTGAAAGAATGAGCTCTAGCCATGTAAACAAGTGATCTATTAATATGAGTAGATGGTATCCTAGGTTGAGACCTAACAATAGGAGGAGCAGAGATAGATCTTGCAGGACTATGTGTTGCTACTGTACTCCTAATTGGTGATAAGGATACCCTAGCCTTTCTTCTTGAATTTGAAAAAGAAAGCTTTTGATATTGAAAGTTACCTCTGGATGATGCTCTCGTGTGTTTCTTGGGCATGAATCATGACAAATTTGGTTTGGGAACCAGATTGTTCTTGAAAGTAGATTCACCAAGTACCTTTAAACAATGAGCCTATGAAGGCTTATTACTGAACACGATACCTTTCTTTGATACTAGCAAACTTTAAATGTTTTAATATGATGTCCCACCAGTCATGCCAAAAACTATTGTCACAAAAGCTTGTACCCTTGTCCAAAGTTTTTACCTAAGGATGACCTTGTGAAACATGGAAACAACCTCCAAGCTGTGGGACTTGAACTATGAGGTTGAGTCCCTGGAGAAAGTTGGCTTCCTCTACTATTAGGATGCACTTAAACTATTTTTGAAGAGAAAAGGGAGAAGGAATACATGAAAGTAACTTCCTAATATTTTCTAAAGAGGTGATGCACCAAAGTAGTGTGTTTAGATCAATCTCTATCCATATATGCACAGTACCATTATTACGACAGTCCAAAGATATACGGATTCAGACTTGCTTTAATCTATTAACTACATAGAGATCAAACAACCACATGAGTGACACAAGGAAAAAAATTCTTCACTTCTTATCATTCATGGGCCAACAAAGATACATAAATGCATATTATAGACATTCACAGTACATCGAAGAGAGCTAGATATAGATTGCAGAGTACATCAGTGGCTGAAGGAGATAAGATAGGATGTCATATAACTCAAAGGAAAAGAGGGAATTTAAAATAGCATGCCAAGGAAATACCAGAGAAATAGAGAAGATTTGACCCTAAGAAAGAGTACAACTTTTTCCTTTACAGTGCAAGTGTAACTTGGATAACTTCCCTCATAAGACAGAATTCAACCACCACAATCAAATCTATAGAGAATAATCACTACAAAATTGAAAAGATCTAATTACAACATGAATCCATACACAAGAAGATCACTTCTTCACCATTCAAATCTCTAAGAGGTCAGGAATGGTGGTTATTAACTTTTGACTGAATGGATGGATCAACAGGTGGCAGTGGAATATCTCTTTTCATTTATTAGGCCTAGGGAACAATGAGAGTGGTTGCAAGTAATCAGAGAGATCATATTCATTATCAAGGGATTTTTTCCGCTACCATCAATTTTGCAAATGGACCATGATTCTTTGATCAACTAAGATTTAATCATCAAGTCTTGCTATGTGGACCAAACATTTCTTACGATTATGCCACTCTGTTAATGATTCAATCTTTATGCCTTGTGTTTGACCATTCACGATTGTAACCTCTCTACCATCTTTCCTTAATAACAATTCTTGCTTGTGAAATTGTGTCCCATTGGTTACCGTTGCCTCGCAACCCATTCTTAACATTCTTCATTAATTGCCATGATCTTGTGAAGGCTAGGATCTGACCATATCTACACCATCACCACCTTGACTTGAGATTCCTATCTGACCCTTGCGACCAAGCGAAACAAGGGGAATCACTCGATCACAACTCAAAACTTAGCCATTTCTTAACTTGTTGTAATCATGCACTTGTCATAGATCTAAAAGATCTAACGATGTGAAATGCATCTTGAAACATTGAAGACTTGCCCCTTTTTGCGCTGTCACAACTTAAACCATAGCAGGTCAATATAACCATGTGATTAGGCAAAACAAAGCAGAGCACACCTTTGCCATTCTAACCTTAGTTAGCACCTAACCAACTGTGACTGTGCGAATTGCAAGGTCACTACTTAAAAGTTATTAATGGTCAATGTTAAATCATTTCATAAGAAACTCAATGACTATTAAATTGGACTATCATTTGAATTTGATTTTTTGGCAGGAGGACAATTTTGGTTAACAGGTACCAAAAGTTATTTTAGACTTTCCTTGTGTGGCATGTACAACAGGTGGGTCATTTCCAACTTCATGTTGTGTAACTTCTTGTACAAGTGTATTTTCTACTCTTATTGTAATGTCCCTCTCGTGGACTTTTCTCATCTATAAAAATATTTTCTCTAGGATTGGCTACTTGTGGTAGCTTAGTGTCCTTTTTTTGATGATCTTGTGAGAAGTACTAGTGTCTTTTCTAGACTTATAGGTTGTCCTTCCCCAATTAATGAATAGTCCCTTTTAGGTGAATTTTATTTCGTCACTTTCTCTATTTGTTCAATTATAAATAAATCTATTTGTGGATTTATTTGCTCATAAAATTTCTCCTTTTCTGGTTCATTCACATTGTGAGTAGTGGTGTATGCTACACTCCTTGGCAATATGAGAGGGTTAAAATTGACAGGTGTCTCTATGAGTTATTTTACATATCCCTCCTCTTTGGCTACTCTACTAGATCTAATGGGCTTGATTTTCTTTTTCTTTTCTTGATGTTAAATGCCCTTTCCTTTTGAATCAATCTAGATTTAAGCTTTGGCTTTCTCTCCTAGCTTTCGTGCACAAAGTATCTCCATTTTTTTTAATAGATTTCAAGCATTTCATTGCCTATTTGAAGCCATCTTTTTCTCTACCAGTGAAGGCCAATGCAATGTTTTCCTAAGTGGAAAAGATTTCAATGTAGGCTTCTACATATGTTTTACTTTCTCACGGAGAATAATTTGGCCTAACTTATTAATGAACCTTTCAAAATTATTCTAAGTTTTGTAGATCTATCTTTCCATCTTTTATGAATGATAGGCATTGATTGTTTTGGCAACAAAACCTTTATCTTTTTTGGAGTTCTATTGTATGTTATCAAGCTAAGTAGAACAACACTAATAACATTGTTTTGATCTTTCTCATTCATTGGTGGGTATCTATACCTTAGTGTAGTGTAGTTTCCATTGTACACAATATCATTAAAAATTTCTATGATGGATAGTGGTGAAGGTAGGTTCTTATTTTTCTTTATTTCTTTGGTTGTCCTTTGATGATTCTCCTATAGATGGCATTATTTTCTTCTTTGTTGGTTGAGCTTTCTCGGCTACTCACTTGCCAATTTCTTGAGTGATCATTTCAAGTTCAGGTGAGGATGACTCTTTGCTTGAATCTATGTTGACCTCAACATTTACCTTTCTTCGTGGAATTGGTAATCCTTCACCAATGAGTTCCAACACTTTTTCCATGTTGATCTTCTTGCTTGTACCAGTCTAAGCTTTATTTCCACCTTTTTCCTTTCTTGCATGTCTTGCATTCTTTTGTATCATCTCCTACTCTTTCTTCAAACTAATGATAGCACTCCTCATTATGCCCATGCCAAGCTTTGGTATCTTAGGGTCTACATGCATTGATATAATCAATTCAATAGAGGGTATTACTTCTTCTTGTGTCATCTCATATTAGAACGATGTCGACCAATGTGTTCTTGTCTCAACAACCTATGTCATGCAATAGTCAGTGCATGATAGAAAACATAGTTCATTCTTGTACTCTTGAAATAGAGTAAAAGAGTGTCCTTTCCCTTTGATGCATGTCTCTCTGAATTTTTTTGAAATATGATCGAAACAAATCATCTCTTTTATCTCCTTGTCACATATACATTTTGCATATTATTCGGTGATAGGTGCTTCCTTTGACCAGTTGTTTGATGGTCATCTTACAATTATCTCTTAAAATAGAAAAATATACATAACATAATAGTTTTGTACTTGAATGGATGTATCTTGTAGTTCTCCTTGGTATTTTGTAGGTTTATCATTAAATTCTCATGTAGCCATCCACTTAGGTCAAGTGGGACATGATTGTGGATGATTTAGTATGCACCATCTATTTCTTCAATGGGTATACTATTCTCTATTCTAGAGTAATAGATTTAGTATGTTACCACCATTGCAAAAAACTTCATTTTTGGTCAATAATTTCATTGATAGGACATGCTCGTGCAACTTTATTTTCTCCAATAACTTTGACAGATTTATCAAGTGCAATCTTCCCTGTCATCATATTTTCTCTAGAGCCACTAACTCTAGTTACCATTTTGATGACTTCCTTGGTAATCTTGTATGGCTTGTTTGTCCACATACACTCATCATGTACCCTTCTTAGTAAAAATATTATCCAATCATCTTGAAAGAAGACAATAATGTCTAGTGCAAGGTGCAATGTGGTATCTTGAATATGTATTTTTTCTTACTTTAAATATCCATTCTCAAGGAATGTTTCAAATACCTCTCTAATTTTATCTCAACTCCTGGTTCTATAATTTTTAGCTTTAAGTAAGAACTCACATCTATTCTTATGTGAGTAGTACATCTACTAGTAGCAATGATAGTGCTTCAATATGGTTTTCTACATCTCCCTTTAGTGGAGTGATCACATAATCTAGGTGCTCAAACTCCTTGATGCTAATTAATTTAACCTTGTGAATTCCTTATGTTATGATGTTTTTTGACTGGTTGGAACTTTCTTTGCAAAAAAATGACATGAAAATGTGATATGCTAGGGGTATTTTTTTTTTCAAATGCATAACTCAAGAATTTGAGTTTGCAAAGTGGTAAGTAAGTGTTAGTCTATTTATAGCTTTTGATAAATAATGTTAGGTTAACATTAATATGAAATTGTAAGAAAAATTCTAATCTACCTCTTAACTTAAAATTAATGTCAATGAATTGTGTTATGATGGTCATAATCTCTTCATACTCTTGTCTTTTCATGGGTGTTCTATGCTTCACCAATCTCTTTTGTGTCTTTTTTGGTGCTTGTCTTACCAATTTTGACTAGAAGACTAGTTTTAGATTATTATTTTTTGCACACAATCCCTTTAAGCTTGGATTAACTTAATTTCCCTCTGAAGTCTCATCTTCAACCAGTGAGATCACAACTTTAGAGAGTTTGTTCTTTACTTCTTTGACAGTCTTCTTTGCCAAATTCTGTAGAAGTCCTTTTTGGCTTCCTCTTTGTCCACTATCTTATTCTTTCCCTTGTTATCCTAGTTCTGCATCTTGGATCTTACCTTTTATCTACATTATTTGGAAAGTTTACCTATCTTGTTGCAGTAGTAATAGGTCTTGTTTTTTCTCTTCCAAGATCTTGAGTGATTTCTTTGGCAAGTTTTCATTTTGCAATATCCTGCAATATGTTTATTATTCCTATATGTTGAGGATACTAATGTGGTAAACTTGTTCTTCTAGCTAGGAGTTGATGTTCTTTGTGGTAATTGGACTAACCTTGCCTTGGATCTACAAACATCAGCCTTGTGCCGATACTTATTACAAAAGTAATGATATCCATTAAATATTTTCTCATTTGGATGAGATCTATACTTATGAGTATAGTAACCATATCGGTTGCATGTGTTATTATACCCATTTTAAGTATTCTCAGTTATAGGTGTAATATTTCTATGCCAGCATGTGTTGGAAGTGTGGCCTACTTTACCACAATGATAGGTTGGTTTCTTAGGTCTCTTACCTTTAGATGATAGTTTCACATATCTTTGTTGGTTTTGGTTCTTGCTTCCAGAATACTCACCTCCTCCATTCTTGCTAAAACCTTCGTAGCCAAGACTGGTTGTAGTTTTGGTTTTTAAGCCTTGAGGTGTTCATCTATCTTTTCAAAGATGTTGTTGAGCTTTTTTAGCTTCTCATTTTTTTCATTAGTGCTCTTTAGTTCCTTAGCTAGTTTGTGGATTTCTTCATCTTTCTACTAGCATCCTCCTCAGTTGTTCTCTTTTCTTCTAGTGTTTCTCTTAGTGCATTCTCATATTTCTCTACTTCTTGTACAACATTACCTTTCTCCTTCTAAACTTGACTTAGCTTTTCCAATGTATCTTCTAGCTCTTTCTTCATTCATGAGAGATATTTTCTCAGATTCTCATTGTTAGTCATGAAATATATGATAGTTTCTTCATATTCATCAATTCCACTATGTTCTTCCATTTTCTCAATGATTTCATGACTCTCACTAAGTTTCTTCATGAGTTTCTTTCTTTTTTACAGTGATTCTCTCAAATTTTCTTTCAAATCCTCAATAGTGTCAAGAGCTTTATCAAGTTGCATTTTTTAATGGTTGCTATCTGATCTTCCCTCAATTTGTTAGGATTGTAATTTTTAGGGTATGAGATCTTATACCAATTGTTGGTCCCAACCAATACTAAGAGGTGGGGGTAAAATAGTACAAACATGTAAACAAGTTTTATCTTTTAATAAGACTAAACAATAACCAATTGATCGCTAGAGCCATAAAATGCAGTAAGATAAAAGTGTGTAAACTTAGACATAAAAGAATTCATCAAGTGACATAGATTTATACATGGAAACCCTTAATGAGAGAATGAAAATCATGGTGGGGATAATATACCCACTAACCTTTTACTGCAGATAAAAGGTTGTCTAGTTAAGAGCTATAGCTTGTTCCTTTTGAGAACACATCTAGTTACAAATGTTTGCAACCTATTAAGATTACATGAGCTTGTTGAAGATACCTTTTTATAGAAACTAAACACTCCTTTTGGGGGGTACCTTGTTAGATGATTTATAGTATTCTTTCTACTAAAATGTGTCTGGTTAAGAGCTTACAAAATGATTGCAATGATTAAAAAGCAATCAAATATTGATCTAAACTATATGCAACATCTTGCCTGATAGATCTCCAATTTTGATCTTCTCTTGTTGTGTTGACATTCTTTGTGGTATCTTTATACCACCACATTCCTTCTCTACTTTTCCCTGTCTACATTGCACTAATCTACATTGGCTTGTTGATTCCTTCTGATCAATTTATGCACAACAACAACATCTCTCGTTGTATTTAATTGGTATCTTTGTGTTTCACTTTTTTAAAAAAATGTCTACATGCACTTCAATAATGAAACTTTCATACTTTATAGGTATGATTACTTCTTTGGGTATCATAGCCCTAAACATATCTCGCCCAAATCTAATGTATTCAAAATTTGAATCACATGTCTAAGTTGTTTATGAAGAACCCATGATGCTTGTGTCATGGGATCTGGAGTGGTATCCCTTCCAATGTGTGCTAGGAATAGTCATAGTCTATCTATTATTTCTTATCTTCCATTGTATCTCCATGGATAGCTACCAATCCCTTACACTTGAAGCACCAACTTCAAAAATGAACAAGTGAGATATAAAATTAGAGGATCATCTCTATTACAACACAAATCATGAATCACTAGTTTCAACTTCTTGTTGAAATTACAATGTAGGATATACTACTATTTTCCTCAAAACATCCAATATCCAAATATATCTTCCTTTTCCATTAAAAGATCTAATCAAATACTGATTTGAATGAATGAAATAGCAATATATAACCCTTCTTCTACCTCTAATAAACTTCTTCAATAAAAATCAAATCACAAATATGAAAATAGAAACATAAAGCATTACCCTCTTCTTTATCATTAAAAATCTGCTTGCAAACTCTTCGGTCTACAAGGAATTCCACACCAATTCTGCAACTTCTATCACAACCATTTATTGGATTTTTTAGAGGAATGTATCCTCTACTTATAAACCAAGAAAGTCATAATTTTGGAGGCAGTTACATACCCCAAACTTCCATTAGACCAAAACTGCTCAAAACTGTTATAATAATTTGGTACCTATTTCTGATAAGGAGACTTTTTCTGTATCCACACGTGTTATGCAAAAAATAATAAAGACCCATTTTAGCTAACTTTGAGACCTTTCCAAAAAGGTATGATAGTTAGGGTCTATGTGATAAAAAAGCTTTTCGACTTTCTAATAGATCAAAACTTTTTTTTATATCCGTTTTCAAAAATAATGTGAACATTAACTGTTAGTTGTATAACACTTAAGTATTTATCTTGAATATGTTTTGAACAATATTGAAGGACATCAAATAAGATAATTACATGATGTTATCCATACGATATGCTCATTATGTTATCCATATCATATGCTCATTATTGACATCAATGACAACAATCAAAGACCAAATACCAAGGGTTCAACATATATATATATATATAAAAGGATGCTGTATTTGAAAAATATATACCAGACATTATGGTATATCTCACATTTATTATTTAACTACATACATATGTGATATATCTATGTCATATAATACTACTTATTTTCTTATAAGTGGATTTCTAATATTAATTTTTTTTAATAACTCTTAGTACGATATAACTTATTATATATTTATTAATGAAAGTGGAGTTACAAGTTAATAAATATATACTTGCGATTTAATTATATTTAAAAAAAAGTTATAGTGTAGTTAACTATATAATCATCTATTTATGAATATTTCATATTATGAGAGAAATAATAAATAATTTAATTATAATTATAATTTCAAATTTGAGTTATCTCTACTTGCATTATGAATTAAAATTAAGGTAACTATTAATATTGGACTTAAATAGAAATCAAATTAATATTCTTAGAAATAAAATTATATTAATATTTACTATTATATATACATATATACATATATATACATATATACATATATATACATATATACATATATATACATATACATATATATATATATATATATATATATATATATATATATATATATCTATATATAGATATATATATATATATATATATATATATATATATATATATATGTATATGTATATATACATGTATACATATATATATATATATATATCTATATATAGATATATATATATATGTATACATGTATATATACATATACATGTATATATATGTATATATATAGATGTATATGTATATATACATACATATATATATATATACATGTATGTATGTATGTATATATGTATATATATGTATGTATATACATGTATATATACATATACATACATATATATACACACACACACACACACACACAGACACACAGACACACACATATATGGCAAAATATTATATTTATATTAATAATGATTGGTTCAAAATAGCTCCCAAAGAAAAGAATTAGAAAAGAAAAATTTCGGTCATTACTTGACACAAAAAAGATGCAGAAGAAGAAACACTGCATCAAGAGAGTGTATCTATCAATACCAAAGAATCTAATACATTTATGTTATTAATTAAATAATTTATGATTGAAGATTATTAACATGATAATATTCTATGATATTTTATGTACACAAAGAGACTTGACATTCAAATACTTATTCATTTTAATAAATCTATTAGCCTAACAATTTATGTAAACATATATATTCTACTTTATTGTTAAACACATCCTTATGACCCAATGGAAAAATAGAAAATGATGGAATTAAATCATATGGCTTAAAAATATGTGTTTTCTTATATTCTCTTTATAGTCTTGTGATGTTTATTTTTGTGATGGTTTTCTTTGTGCATTGTTTAGTTGGCCAAGTTAGGATGTGCAACAGAGATGTCTTGGAGTTTTCTTTTATAATTTTTATTTGACTGTATGTCATGATGTATTTTATGATTAAAATTGAGATTTATTTTATGATTTTTGTTTTGATGAGCATTTATGAGAAGTAAGGTTTTGAGAACGAAGGCTATTTTAGGTTGCCTACCATGGAACCAAATTTGATCTTTATTGCTTTTGTGATATGGGACATAATTGTGTCTTGTGTTTTTTTAGGAAGACAATCTAGGTGCATCCTATATGAGTGACTTGCAATGGGGCCTAGAGACCAAAGTGATTTTTATGGTAACTTATTGTAAGTTGACCAACAAGTGATAATATAGTAATTAAAAAATATTGTCTAGCCCTTTCCTTGAGATACACTAAAAAGATAAGTTAGAGATTTGTCCTCACCCATGCCTTAAGTGCTTGTGTAGGCTAAGGATGAGAATGTGATGATAACTTGAGAGGTATTGTAATGCCCCTTCTTTCCTATTATTTTATACTTAGTTATTAAAGTTCTATATGACTCTTATATAGATGTGTTAACTCTTAATTGATATTTGAAATGCAATACTTTGATATGTTGAGTAATTGATTTTATCAGTTTGTAACAATTTTCTACTTGTAGTGATGATGCTTTAATTGCTTTTAGTTAGTTAATGAAATTAATTTTATGATGATGTCATATGATGTGTCTTAAAAAGATATTTATTATGTCCTCATGATGATGAGATGTTCATATTAGAATATGATTTTATTTACATTTAGGATTTACTATTATACTTAACCCATACTTGCATGTGTATGGTGTGTGTTTATGTTTGGCATGCTTGATATGGTTGAGGGAGGGAGTCATAGTAACCTGCTAGCTGGGATCTACACAACATACCACTCTCATCGTATTCTATTTAGCTTATATATATGCACATGTACATGCTCGTCTTTTATATAGATTTACAGGTACTATGCATAGACTTCCTTGAATTGCTAGGATGAGTGTGCCCTATCGCAATAACTCAATGGTAAGAATGGGAAGATAATGACCAGGTCCAATCCTAGCCATAGCCTAAATACTTGTCCTACAAGGAGGACTCGTAACTGACTTTCTACCTTTTTTAAACCCATGAGTTTATCTTTGCCCGTGTTGTTTAATTTTGAGCTTATTTCAGTTTTGGTAATGTTAATTTTATGTAGATTTGGCTATGTGATTTATTTGGTAAATGATTTAATTATAATATTTGGGTTAATCATATAATACTGAGAATTATTAAATATTATTTGATTAAAAACAAAATATTAAAATATGAAAATATTTAATTTATTAAAAATTAATTATATATGTTCTTTAATTTAAAAGACTTTTTTTGGAAGTCTAAATTGGAAAATTAGTTAAAGAGAAATTAAAATATGAAGATATGTAATTAATTGATGATTAATTAAATATGTGCTTTAGTTTAAAAGATTTAATTAAAAAGTCTAATTTAAGAAGTTGTATTAAAAAAAGGAATTAATAGATTAAAAGATTAAAGATGTGATATTGCTTTATTACAACTATTTAATTAATAATAATTAAATTAGAGTTGCATTTAATAATGAACTTTAATTATTATTATTAATTTAAATAATAAATTGTATGCTTTAAATAGTGCTTGGACTAATTAATAAAGTGGAGGAAAATAAAATAAAAGAATATTTTAACTAAAATGTTCTTTAAATGTGCATGAAAGGATTAGATAATTAATGTAATTATTATTTAATAAAGATAGTGGCTTTAGTAATTTAGAAACCCTAGTTAGGGTTATGGTTCTTTATAAGGGGGTTAGTAGTTCATTTGAGAGACACACGTTTTGGGGAGAAAATTCTAGAATTGAAGTAAAAAAATTGTTGAAAGTTTCAGAGGGTTTGGATTTGCATGCATTCACAAATTGTCTCAAATTTCAGCTGTGTTTTTGAGGTAAGTTTGAAAAACCATTGTAGAATTTTATTGAAAGATCTGTCCACTTCATGTCTTCTTGGGTGCTTCCATAATGCTTATTAATTTATTGTATTGATTTTTGGACAAAGAATTATGTTGTAGATTTTGAAAAGGAAAACTTATTGATCAAGAAAAACTATAGAAAATTATTATGACTGTATTCTTTTAAAACCCTTTCTAATATACGAAAAATTAACAATTAGGGTTTCAACTTTAAATTTGTCATTAGAACCATGTGATTATCGTGAATTTTCTAAATAAAGAGATTTGACATTTAAATACTTGTTTATTTAAATAGATATATTAGCCAAACTATCTATGTAAACATGTGTATTGTTACTTTAATGCTAAACACATCCTTATGACCCAAAGTAAACAAGAGAAATTGATGGAATAAAATCACATGACTGAAAACTATGTATTTTCTTATATTTTATTTATAGTCTTGTGATGTTTATTTCCATGATAGTTTTCTTTGTGGGTTGTTTAGTTGACCAAGTTAGGATGTGCACCAGAGGCCTTTTTGAGATTTATTTTATGACTATTTAACTTGATGTCATGATGTAATTTATGATTTAAATTGAGATTTATGTTTTATGAGATTTATATTATTGAGCATTTATGAGAACTTGAGTTTTGAGAACCAATGTTATTTTTGGGTTTCCTATTAAGGAACTAGATTCGATTAGTATTACTTTTGTGGTATGTGACACAATTGTGGTTTGTGATTTTTGAGAAGGTAGTCTAGGTGCATGTTTGTGGGAGTGGCTTGCAATGGGGTCAAGAACCAAAGTGGTTGTCAAGGTAACTTACTGTAAATTACGTAACAAGTGATAATATAATATAACTTAAGTAAAATATCTTGCCTAGCCCTTTTCCTTGAGATACACTAAAAAAATAATTTAGAAATGTTTGCCTTTATCATGCCTTGAGTGCTTGTATAGGCTAAGGATAGGAATGGGATAATACCTAGTGAGAGGTATGACTAGTTTTCTTCATCTTTATGAGAGGATATTCTAGTTCTAAATGTGTCACGTTGAGGGTCTAGGGTCCAGAGTGACCAGTCTAGGATAACTCAACGCTTGAAGGCCTGGGTTCTAACGAGAGACCAATCTAGGGTAACTCAAGTAGTTTGACCATGTGATAACACTCCCTAGTATATAGCTTAAATCTCTTTCACGGTTTGTTTTATATTTGCCTCTAGTGGTGTACTTGTTGGATATTACTTTTGATGGTTTATTTTACTAGTGAATAGATTGTCTTTTCCTACAAAATCAATAATTCAATCTATGCCCAAGGCTGAAAAATTCAATAAAGTTCATAATAGTTGGGTAAACATTGTGTTAATCATTTCTCTCTAAATTTTTATAGGTACAACTCCCTTTATGAATGATTTATCAATAAATTTAAAATATCAACAAGAAATAATTATACACTTTTGCTAGAAAGTGCTTAAGGGACACTCATGTTGATGCAGGGAGTTCAAAGAGTCATAAATTTTGACTCAGATATGAGTTTTCTTAGATTTTTTTTGAGTTTTTTTCAAAATCTATAGTTGATGTGGATTCCAACTCATCTAGCTCTATTGGGGCTATTTCAATTTATTTTTTGAGAGCTAGAAATTCCATCTTGATCTCCGAATTTTAGTTTTAAAATATCTTAGGTGTTTTTTTATTTTTTTCTACTTTGTAATAACTTCAAAGTTTCTTTCTAAATTTCGGAGATTATTGGAAATTTTCATTTTTGGTTTAAAGAGTAGATGTAGGAACCTTTAGATTTTATTTTGGAGGTTTTTTAGAAGTTACCAAAAATGGCATATTTTTCCAGTTGTCAAAATTTACCAAATTTGGAAATTTCATGTTTTCTCTTTTCAGAGTCAGTTGTTATTTAATGGAGTTAGAGATCCATGTCGAAGGAGTTTTTAGTAATGAACAATTCAGAGTTTGAATCCAAATTGGGTTTTGTCACAAGTTATTAAGTTTTCTATAAATTGAGATCGATGTGCTACATCATTTGGTATCAGAGCCGTAAGATGGCTGGGAGAGGAAGAGGAAGAGGAGGTGTTGCCCAATTTCAAAGAATCATACTGGACTTGCAAAGGCAGATTGAGGAGCTTACTAAAAGATTTGATAATCAAAGAACATGAAATGATAATGTATTGGACGAATAAATAGAAGGAGAAAGCAATGATCAAACAGAGGGAAATGTAGAAGATGAAGCTAAGGAGTTAGCATGAATGAGCTATGAAGATAGAGTCCTAAGGGCTTTAGAAGGAAAGAATGATGGTATCAAAATTAAAGTCTTAGACTGTGCTGGTAGCCTTAAAGAAAAAGAATTGATAGATTGGTTAAATGAGATGAGTGATTTTTTTGACTGGAAGCCTATGATAGATGAAAAGAAGATAAAGTTTGCATGCATGAAATTAAAAGACCATGCCATGATCTGGTGGGATCATCTCCAAAAGGAGTGGGTGAAGAAAAAGAAGGACAAGATCAAGACATGGAGTAAGATGGAAAAGAAATTGAGGGAAAAATTCTTGCCTATAGATTATTCTCAAACTCTCTTTCATAGGTTCCAAAATCTGAAGTAGAACCTATCTTCTGTGCAAGAATACACAAATGAATTCTATAAGCTGTCCATGCATATAGAACATCAAGAAGATGATGAGTAGATGGAAGCTAGGTATATAAATGGTTTAAAATTCACCATCCAAGATGAGTTGAGCATGCACCGTGTCAATAGTATGGAAGAGGCCTATTAGTTGGCTCTAAAGGCTAAAGAGAAACAAAATAGACAATATAACTAGAGGAATAGAGGAGGAAAAAGAGGCACATCAAACCATTTTTGAGGAAGTTCCAGTTATGGTCGAGGAGACTCATCCTCAAGATTTGATAAAGCAATAGATACTTGATAAGAACTTCAAAACTTAGAAAGAGGAAAGGGTTTTCAAAGAGGATGAGGTTATTGTAGCAGAAGAGGATGGTAAAATCAAAGAAGGCCTTTTGTTTGTTTCAGATGCAGAGAGGAAGGACATAGGGCTTTCGAATGCTCAAGCTATAACATGCCAGAAAGAATGCAAGGAGGACAAACCACAATGAACCTGATGCAAATAGAAGAGAAGGAGAAAGAAATCTCACCATACATAGAAGAAAATCTCATGATGAGGACATCAATGATCATCCCAAAGAAGGACGAAACTCTTGCAAATAACTCTCACAATTCATGGCTGTGAACCAACATCTTCAAAACCAGGTGCACTTTAGGTGGAAAGGTATGTCAAGTTATTATTGATGGGGTAGTTGTGAGAATATGGTGTCTAGAGAAATGGTAGAGAAACTAGGTTTACAATGTGAAAAGAACCCTCATCCCTATCATATTGCATGGTTTGAGAAAGGAAATGAAGTCACTATTGATAAAAGATGTTTAGTAAGGTTTACCATAGGGAAGCTTTATAAGGATGAGATATGGTGTGATGTTATCCGTATGGATGCTTGTCATATATTATTGGGGAAATCATGGCAGTATAATAGGAAGGTCACACATGATGGTGAGAATAATACATACTCATTCTAGAAGGATGGCTCAAAAGTGGTTTTATTACCACTTAAGGATGAAAGGAAGAGTGAGGCCATGTTGTCTGCAAAAGAAGTTGCCAAGGAAATGAAGGTAACAGGGTGTTGTTATGCCCTAGTAGTGAAAAGGAAAGAAGACTAGGAGAACCCAATACCATCTGATGCAATGAAGGTATTAGAGGAATTTTTTGATGTTGTGCCTGATGAATTACTAGATGGTCTACCCCCAAAGAGGGATATCCAACACCACATTGATCTTGTCCCTAGAGCCACCCTACCTAATCAAGAAACCTATTGAATGAATCCAACCCAACATACAAAGCTAAATAAATAGGTCACATAACTCTTGCAAAAGGGTTTGGTTAGAGAAAGCATGAGCCCATGCATAGTACCAGCATTGCTGACTCCAAGAAAAGATGGTACATGGAGGATGTGCACTGACAGTAGAGCAATTAATAAGATTGCCATTACATACCAATTTCCTATTCCTCGTATCAAGGACATGATGGATGAATTGGTAGGTGCCAAGTACTTCAAAAAGGTTGATCTTCAAAGTGATTATCACCAGATTCGTATTAGAGAAGGGGATGAATGGAAGATAGCTTTCAAAACAAAGGATGGTTTGTACGAATGGACAGTTATGCCATTTGGACTTTCTAATGCACTAAGCACATTCATGTAATTAATGAATGCTGTCCTACAACTTTATATTAGTAAGTTTGTGGTTATTTATTTTGATCACATCTTGATTTTTAGCAAGAATAGAGAAGAACACTTACAAAACTTGAAACTTATCTTGGCTATACTAAGAGCAGAGAGACTCTATGCAAACTTAAAGAAATGTAGATTCATGTAGACTAGCTTAACCTTTTTAGGATTTGTCATTTCTAGAGATGGTATCCAAATGGACCCAGAGAAGGTCAGAGCGATTCTCAAATGGCCTACTCCTACAAACATAATAGAGGCAAGGAGTTTCCATGGGTTAGCCACTTTCTATCAAAAGTTTATCAAGATTTTTAGTACAATTGTAGCACCTATAACAGATTGCACAAAGGGAAAGGATTTTACCTAGACAACAGATGCATAAGAAAGTTTCTATTTTTTGAAGGAGAAGGTAACTACAACTCCTATACTTCCACTTCCAAATTTTGACAAAGATTTTGAAGTAGAGTGTGATGCCTCCCATATTATAATAGGTTATGTTCTTAGTCAAGCAGGTAAAACTTGTAGCCTTTTTTAGTGAAAAACTCAATGATACAAGGAAAAATTACTCCACCTATGATTTGGAATTCTATGCCATTGTTTAAGCATTATGCCATTGGAGACACTACTTAGTGCCATAAGAGTTTGTGCTATTTGTTGATCACCTTGCTCTGCAATACATCAACACCCAAAAGAAGTTGAATACATGACATGCCAAGTGGGTCTCTTTCTTGCAAGGATACACCTTTGTTTTGAAGCATAAATCTGGGAAACAAAATCATGTTGCTAATGCCTTGAGTAGGTTTACTTCTCTATTAACCATAGGGCCAACCACAGTCATTAGATTTGATACTATTAAAACACTATATGCTGCTGCTGATGATTTTTGGGAAATTGTGGAATAGTTGAATGGTTGAAGCATTGGTAGGATGTCTCATGTCAAAGATGATTATTTTTTGCAGGATGGTTACCTCTTCAAGGGAAGAAAACTATGCATACCAACTGGCTCTATGCAAGAAAATATTATTCAAGAATTCCATAGTGGAGGGATTGCTGGACACTTTGGAAAGGAGAAAACAATACACTTGGTGATAGATAAGTTTTATTGGCTAAAGATCAAGAGAGACATTACTAAGTATGTGGCAAGGTGCAGAATATGTCAAATGGCTAAGAGATATTCACAAAATATAGGTTTATACATCTCTTTGTAGTTCCCATTGAACCATGGACTAATTTGGGTATGGATTTTGTATTGGGTCTTCCACACACTCAGGTAGGTAATGACTCTATTTTTGTTGTTGTTGATCGGTTTTCCAAAATGGCTCACTTTATTGCCTATAAAAAAACTAATGATGCCACTAGGATCACCGAATTGTTCTTCTCAAAAATTGTTCACATACATGGCCTACCCAAAACTATTACTTTTGACCGTGATACAAAATTCTTGAGTCATTTCTGGAGGACTTTATGGAAGAAATTGCTAACCAAGTTACGGTTTAGCTGTGCCTACCACCCTCAAACTGATGGAAAAATGGAGGTAGTCAATCAAAGTTTGGGGAATCTGTTATGATGCATTGTTGGTGAGAAGCCCAAATAGTGGGGCTTGGCATTACCTCAAGTAGAATTTTGTTATAATAGTTTTGTTAATAGGTCAACAAAGAAATCTCCTTTCCAAATTTTTTATGGTAGAAATCCTTTAGGTGTTCTAGATCTTATGCCTATACCATTGGGTGACATGATCAATGATGATGGAGTGGCCTTTTCTGAACACCTTCAACAACTCCAAAAAGATGTCCGATACAAGTTACAACTTAGCAATGACAGCTACAAGATTCTTGTAGATGCCACTAGAAGACATCAAACATTTAGTCAAGGTGACTTGGTCATGGTTTACTTACACTGCGAGTGGTTTCCTATTGGCACATATCAAAAAATGAAATACAAAAAGATTGGGCCTTGCACAATCCTTAAAAAAATTAATGATAATGCCTCTGAAGTCAGCTTACCCAACAATCTAAACATCTCTCCTATGTTTAATGTTGCTGATTTGCATGAATTTCATGGAAATGTTCTAGAGGTAGTTGATGGATAGGACGTTGAGTGGCAACATCACCTTCCAAATAAGAATCAAAATACCATTGCCCAAATTCTTGACAAACAATCTACTTCCACAAGGCACGATCAATACAACCACTATTTAGTACAGTGGGATGGCTTACTAGACACCAAACACACATGGCTATCTAAGTGGGCAGTGTTGAAGTTAGATCCTTCCAAGTTGCACCACTTCACCAACTGTCACTTGCAGGAGCATCATTTCTTTCAACAAGGGCAAAATGATGCAGGGAGTTCAAAGAGTCATAACCTTTGACTCAGATATGGGTTTTCTTAGATTTTTCTGGGTTTTTTTTCAAAATATATAGTTGAAGTGGATTCCAACTCAGCTAGCTCTGTTGGGGCCATTTTGATTTATTTTTCAAGAGCCAAAATTCCATCTTGATCTCTAAATTTCAGTCTTAAAATATCTTAGGTGGTTTTTTTTCTGCTTTGTAATAACTTCAAAATTTCTTTCTAAATTTCGAAGATTAGTTGGCAATTCAACTTTTTAGTTTAAAGGGTAGATGTAGAAAACTTAAAATTTTCTTTTGGAGGTTTTTTAGAAGTTACCAAAAATGGCATATTTTTCCAGTTGTCTTTGCCAAATTTGGAAATTTCCTATTTTCTTTTTGAGAGTCAGTTGTTATTTAATGGAGTTAGAGATCCATGTAGAAGGAGTTTTCAGTAATGAACAATTCAGAGTTTGAATCTAGATTGGGTTTTGTCATGAGTTATTAAGTTTTCTATGAATTGAGATCGGTGTGCTACATCACATGTACTCTTGGGTATCGAGGTAATGATTTACAAATTTAGAAAATCAAAGAATGAAAAGCTCACAGTCTTTCCATAAGTAATTGAGACTTGACTAATCAACTTAATTTCTACAATAACTTAAACTAATTTTAGGAAATGAGAAATAAATATGAATAAGAAGATAAATAGCAGTAGATGTCATACAAGATTAACCATCATAGTTCACAAAGTAGCCATAATTGATTTTTCTCAAACGATAAGTTTTCAAGCACAAAAAAATATTATATATATATATATATATATATATATATATATTCAAAAAGACTTCCCAAGCACAAAGTCGTTAAGAGAGGACTTTCATATATATTGCTATTTGTCTATTACTATTTCCACACAACCAACTTAAATAGTACTAACTTTAACAAAGTATTTTAAAGCTACTAAAATCTAACCCTGTTCTAGCCAAATGCTCCTACATTTATAGTCTTTTACAAACCCAAAAAAGGCCTCCACTAAAGCCCAACCTTTCAGTTGAAAATAATTATAAGAAAAAGAAATAGTTTTCAAAACAGTTGGAAATTCAAACACTAAAAAATAACTATTTTCAACTAAACATCCTTGTCAGCCTTTTCTCCATTTTCCATGGTCTACTTGACTAGTTTCCAGCTTCTGAAGGCCCTCGCAAATTCTTGCATCATGTGAGAGTGAAGATTTTTCAAGCTAAGTAGTTTTGACCTGTAGGCATCTTTCTGCCATTTAAGGTCCCTAATCCTATGGCTTTGACTCAGCATAAGGTTCCTGTTCAAATATAACATTGATTCAATGTTGGCCAGGGTGGTGAAATCTTTAGAAGTGGGGGTGTCACTTTCCTTTATTCTAGACATGGCATCACTAAAGTTTTTGGTTAAAACCTTAGAGTCCATGTTTCCATCCTCAAACTATAGAATGCCTATAGGGTTGACAATCTGCATATCCCTCAAGAGCTCTTTATGCATTCCAACGACCTTGAGTTCCACTTATTGCATCTCTCCGATGGATCCTTTGTAAATCGAATCCTTCCAACCCATATTATTTTTGAGGATGAATAACATGCATGAATCTATAGTTTTCATGGGATTCTCATTCAAAAACTTCAACACACCATATTTTTCAACTTCGTGGACTTGAAACACAATGGCTTGGCATTGGCTCTGATCAACCTCCCACACTAGAACAAGGGTTTGGATCTCACCCAACAACACTTCTCCTTCAACATACATGGTAGTAAAATCTAGAATGAATTTACTACCCTCTTTTATTATGGATTCCACCCACTCTTGCATTGCTTTTGAGACTAATTTTCTCCCTTGCATCTGTTTAACCAATTGTTGGCTATCTAATGAATTGAGATCAAAAGATTGCGAAGTCTAAATTTATGGAAGGGCACCCAAATTCATCAGGGAATCTATGTACTCAACCATAGTGATTACCAGTCACTTTAATTCTTTCTTTTCTTTGTTATCCTTTTTAGACCGAATCAACATATGATCAACACATTTTTTGAAGAAGTGGTTCTCAATATCTCTAGTTATGGTCTCCAATTCCATAGTAGTAATATTGAAACCTTCTACATAAATCTCCCCAAATCTATCCTTTTATTTATAGGTAGACACCTCTACCATCACCTTTTCAGTCACCAATCTTTGATCAACTGTGCATCATTTTTCATCTTTTTACTCTTAGAGCTGCGGGTTGCATATTTGGTGACGATATCCTTAACTGGTATAGACACTGGTTGAAGGATGCATTTCTTGCTGATTGAATTCAATAACCATGGTGTAATGGTGGAAGTAGCTATCATCCCTTGATTTTCATTGGGAGGTGTCATAAAACCAAGATGAATTGACTTTGAAGCTTCTATTAACTCTACATCACCATCTTGATTCTCTGAATAGGTGAGCTCTTCTCCTTGATTTTTTCCTTGAGCCATCATTTCTTCCTTCTGAACCTTTTGTTGTATGAGTGCCTTGGATTTGGTCTTGGACCTAGTTCTAGGAGCCATGGTTTTTTAAGGAGATGCCTCTCTTTTTTGCTTCTTGGGAGTTAAAATGCTACGTGCAACATGAGATGAAATTTGGATGTCAGAAGTTAATGTTTCAGAGAAAGAAATTGCCTTTAGGGATTTTGTAACTTGTTTTTGATTAATGACATTCATGTTTCTTCTCCTTAACCAATTATCTGTATGTGTTAGAATAGATCTGGTTCTCAGATTCATATCATCTTCTTCACCCTAGCTCCAGTCCATCTTTAATTGCTTTTGTTCACTTGCCTCTTCCCATCTAGGTTCAACAACATTTAAGCCATTCTCAATTATTCCTTCCAATTTAAACTTCAATTTCACAGAATTAATTTGAGGAAGTGTTAATCTTGAGTGATACCTTTTTACCACCTCTTTCTCATCATGGAAATCTTCCCAAAGATCTTCTATGTGAGGAACTATTGGTGATTGACCCTTCAGATTGAGTACTTTTTTTGCAAAACCTTTGCTATCAAAATTTCTCCTTCGCTGGTAGGATCCAAAATTGAAACTAAGCAAGTTACTTCTGATCATAGAGGCATTAATCATATTATTGCAAGCTAAATAACCAAGTTTGCTAGGAAAAAAAACTCCCACTCCTCCCGGGGTAGATTATCCTTAATCATGAAGAATAGTTGCCTACATATCTCGGCTATAATAAAACAATCTAAAGCATATTGAGGCAACTTTATTGGATCTTCTTCAAATCCACCTACTCATAGGTATGTAAACTTAGTAAATTGAATGAAATAGCTTCCATACATTTGAATCAACTTTTGGGCCTCTGGGGATATCCTCAACATTGGTGCTTTTCTGAGGTTCAAATGTACACTTTCTATCAGAATGTCATGTGTTTTTCTAAATTCTTCCAACACTATCTTTTTGGAATAGGGGACAATATTGATAAATAGTTACCTCTTCATTCCAAGGTTTGTGGGGAAGGGAAGTAATATTGCTGACACAAGAAATGCAATAGGTCAACTAGGAGGACATACAAAAATCCTCTTTCAAAATCTTAGAATGTTTGAGTTGATTCCTCAATGAACTAGCTATCAATTCCACCTAATTTAAGAAATGTTCTCCTTTTAGGATTTTTTTTGTAGCAATACATCTAGTCTTCAAAGAGGAAAACATTTGCAAAACCTTTAACTTGATGTAACAAAACCATGAGATCATGAACATTGGGCTTCATGTGGTCTTTAGTAATTATTTTGGGCAACCTTGAGCAACCTTTGTAATTAGTCTTTGTCCATTTCCTAGCCAAGATGTTACAGTACTTGTCTAGTTTCTCTTGGTATCCAATCAGAGACTGGGTAGGGCTAAAAGCATCAAAGGTTTACTTAGGTAGATGCAACACTAACAAGATAGTCTCCCTAGAGATGGACAAAACTAGTTCTCTATTCTTGTTCAAAATACTCTTGGTTCTCACATCATAGCACAACTAAAGCAGTTTAGGACTCAAAAGAGCGGGAGGAAAAGCAACATCCTCAATTAGACCACTTGTTAGGACCTCTAAACAACCATTTACTTCATTAGCTTGCTCAAGAAAATTTCCTTGTAGCTTCTCAACCTTGCCTCCTTCTAAATTACTGTCGAAAATGATAGGTCTCTTACACTCAAGACTGGAAAAATTTCCAAAGAAATGAAGAATAGACCTCATTCTAAACAAAAAAAAGAAAAAACCCAACACCATTCTTGTTCCTCAAAGCAACACATAGAGGAAAGGGCAAGGGATTTCTTGTATTCTTACATGCAATTCACTGAAAGAAAACCATACCTCTTCTCTTCACTTACTGATGCTCGACCTTTGATTCACCTTTGCTCATGATAAAAAAATTAAGTGGGAAACTTATGTTTTAAAAGGTAAGGAAACATAGTGGTGAAAGTATGCCTCATAATGAGATATTCATGGCAATTTTGTTGCGGCTTGATTTACATGCTTGAAACTGCAACATGACACCTTTATTAAATGATCATCCTTTGTGAATGTCCTTGCAATAATTAATATTTTTTGGCATCCAAATTTGACCTCCAAATGAAAGATTTACCTTCCTTAATCATGATGACAACTCATCTTTCATCTCAAGCCATGATAAATCAGATAAGATCCCTTCATCATTACTCTGACACTTCATTTAATTTCTTAGGAACTTTTGACCTATGGGAATCATTAACATCTATGTTCATAATCTTCAATAATAGAACTACTTTCAACTGAGGTTCAAAGAGGTTTGAAGTGATTCAAGTAAGCATCCAACACACTTAGTGGGTCCCACCTATAGAAAAATATTAGTACCAAAAATGCTTTTGTTGAACTTCTTTGAACCAAGGTTCAAAGAGGTTCAAGAGTAAGAATTGTGAAAGATGTCATAAACTGACTTCCATATGCAAGGCATGGTGACTCTTGAGAGTAAGAAATCGAGAGGAACTTGCTTGACATAAGATTTTGAGCTTCCAAAGGAACCAAAAAATAAAATTAAAGAAGCGACTCAAAACTAAGGCTAACATATTTATTGTGTTGCCTCATTGATTGAATGTTATTTATTGTTGACAATTGACTTTTATTAATGAATGATCAATTATTCATTGGTGGTGTTTTTTATTGTTGGAGTTAGTGATTGGTGGTTTACTTTTATTGATGACAATTATTATATGTTGATTATTGTTCTTGGAGATGTGGCTTTTGAATTAAGGTGGATACCTTTCATTGAATTTATCTTAATTTGATATGGTATTGTATTTGGTATCTAGATGTTGACTTGGTGTGTGCTGTTGGAATTGTAATGAGTGTCCTTTTGATTTTGATTATCTCTTCTTCTTGCACAATTTGTATTACCCTTGAGGTAGTTTTGGCTATCAGGATTCCTTGCCTAGGATTATTTTATGATTTTAATATCTATGTGTGGATCATACACTATCTTCCTTGTACATTGGGAGTTGAACCCTGACTAGGTAACCACACAGTCGGGAGGTAGTGTCTTCTTACTATTTGCGCCCCCCCCCCCATTTCTAGCTATTAGATGTTCATTATAGGAGATATATCTTTATCATTCTTATTCATATCTTGGAGACTTCTATTTAGTTAATGTATATATGTTAACATTTATCTTATATTTGGATGTACTTGTATCTATTCTCACATACCTTGTAACATGTACAGTGGATGTTATTCATTAGATGTATTGTGTTAGATGTACTTATACATTTACTTATGAGATAATAATTTTTTTATATCTTTATGATTCATGAACATATGCTAGAGACTTAAACTATTTAATTTAACTTCTTAAACATGACTCAATGTGAAGGAACCCTTTAGGAATGAAATCTATATTGTAATTGTATTTGTATAAATGTTGTGTATGTGTATATTACTTCCACACTATTAATTTGATGTTGTTTAATCTTAATGAAAAATTCTTAAACTTTGAAACATATTAGATTTATTTCTTTTGGGTTCTTGAGTGGGGCATTACAGGTATGACTAGTTTTTCTCATCTTCATAAGAGGGTATTTTGGTTCCACATAGAGTCACTAGGGGGGCAGGGTCATGAGAGGCTACCAAGGTAACCTTAGAGTTGGCTAATGTGATGACACTCTCTAGTATGTAGCTCAAGTCTCATCCGTAGATTTTGTACTTTCTTTTGGTGGTCTATTTATTAGTAGCATTTTTATTGTTGGTCTATTTATTGTTATGATTTTTTTCATTAATGAAAGTTGGTGTTTTGTTAGTTATTGTACTTTTAAAACATGGATTTTGACTTGAAGCGGATATATTTCATTGACTTTATCTCTTGATTCTTTATACTCAATTTATATTTGGTATTTGTATGTTGACTTGGTATGTGGTGTTTGTATTGGATTGAGTATCCTTTTGATTTTGATTACCTTTCTTCTTCTGTAATTTGTGTACTCTTGAGGTAGAATTGGCCATAAGGATTCCTTGCCTTGGATTATTGTTTGGTTTGATTATCTATATGAAAATCATTCATTATCTTCCCTGTATGATGGGAGTGGAAGCCTGATTAGATAACCAAGTAGTAAGGAGGTAGTGAATTCTTACTATTTTTGTCCCCCTCAGTTTGGCAGATGTTGGATTCTTGTTGACACAGTTATACAATTATCATTCTTATTCCTATCCTAGAGACTTCTATTTAGTTGATGTATATATGTTATCATGTATCTTGTATTTCAATGTACTTGTATCTATTCTCATATACCTTGCGATATGTGCAGTGGATGTTATTCATTAGAAGTATTTCATTGCATCAGTGTATTCATACACTTTCTTACAAGATTATGCATTTTTTGCTCACTCAGTACTTGAACTTAAGATTTAAAATAATTAATATAAACTTCTTAAATGTGACTCAACATGAAGGAACCCTCAATGAATGCAATTTGTAATGTATTTACATAAGTGTAATTGATGTCTATGTGTATATTGCTTCCACATCGCTATCTTGATATTGTATAAATTTTTAAGAAATAAAATAATTCAGTAAACATTGAAACATGTTAGGTTATTTCTCTTGGGTTCTCGAGTGGAGAATTACATCTGGTATCAGAGCCTGAGTTTCAACACTAGAAATTATGGGCATATTGTGTGCCATTGGTTAAAAAATTAGTACAACTTGTAATAATACTAAACAAAAAATTTTTATGAATAGAAAACTTAGGCAACACCATTGAACAAATTATTTGGAAATAATAAAACTTATAGGCATGAAACTTGGAAACTCATAACACTTTTATTCTAGATTCTTGCTTTATGTCTATTCATATACCCTTATGTTATCCGATGGATTGTGAGATGTTTTTTTGTTTGGGGTGTTGTAGAGGATCTATTTTAGTAATTGTTATAGAGATGAATGTGAGACCAATATAATTTTTGGTTTATTCTTAAACCATAATCATATTGCTCTTAGTGACAAAAAGTATATACTTAGTCAACTTATTTGCATTAGTTTATTTAAAGACCCTTTTGTATGGCATTATGGATAGTATGTTTTGACCTTTAGATTAACCTAGTCATAGTAGTAGGCTTCCACAAGTAATCCTAACTTTGGGGGGGGGGGTGTGTGGATGTAATGCCCACCTGCAATTTTCTTTTGTTCTTTTGTTTTGCAGACTCTTTTGGGCCTATTTCACGTCTATTTTAGTTTTAGGGATATTTGATATATAGTTATATGATATTGTTTCATGACTTGGATTACATATATTGTTGACATTAAGCTCAAATATTTTGTCTATTAGTGGCTTAACACTTAATCACTTGGTTACACTACTACCAAGATCTACAATTTTTACCAAGCTTATCATACTGTTAGTAGTGCAAACCAAGTATTTCAATTACTCCCGAGTCAATCAAATAGATTACAGTTCATGATGAATTTCATAGTATCTAAAACAAATTTTAGTGTTTTCTGAGCATTAAAATATCTATTGAGCTATGATAGAAATGTGCAGTGTTACTCAAGTGTAGTAGAGTCTACTGAGCCTTGCAACATATGTGATGAAGAACATAGTATGGGCTGAGCATCATAGTGTCAACTGAGTCTACCAAGTTCTTCAATGTTCACTGATTCATCTAGTATTGATTGAGTTCATATTACCCCAAGTGATTAGTATGAACCAAGCATATACATTAACCAAGTGCCAGAGCTTGCCGAGTGTCAAAACATCATAGAGTGGTCTTGAGAACCTAAGTTACAACAAATGAGATGACTTTGTGAAGATTATTTGAATTAGGTATCGTAGCCGGCTCTAGAAGGTAATTATGTGGATTGGTATATATATAATACATTGTATCATATCCAAATGTAATCAATGTAATAAAGAAGAAGAAAATGAGTGCGAATTAAAGAAGGCAACAAGCAGTATAAGGAAAAGTAGAGACTTATCTATCATAGCTAGGTGATCATTTTTATTCAAACGAATCTCATTCAGAAAACTGAGTTATGGATTAGAGATCAACCACTGGTTCATCCTAATAGGTGCATCAGTCAAATCCTTTAACAAGGTAGACTTAATAGTCTCATTCCAAATGTCCTAACAAAGTGCATACTTCATTGTAAGGTGGGCCTAACAATCCATATTGCTCCTAACAGAGAAGATCATTGGAAGTGATCAATTGTAAGCTTTAATAGGCTAACTTCATATTGTAGTAATAAAGCTTATGGATATCATCCCCACCCCTGTTTTAATTTCTATTTGGAAGGTTTATGGGTTACCAAATATTGTGTCAAATGTTGTGAATGTTTATTGCTTTCAAGTCTTTCATGCATGCAATTAGATCAAATTTCATGGTGAATGTTTATTAGTAAATCAAAGTATAAGTTTTATTGGTTCCTGATTCACTCCCCCACTCAGTCACCTAGTCTATATTACATATCCAACAATTGGTATCAGAGCATTAGTTCTCACACCATAAGTTTAACAACTTGAGAAAAGAATAGCAGAAATGGAAGTCTATTGACTAGAGAAAGGTATTGAAAATGAAAAGTTAGATTTGCAATTGGCCATGGATTAATTCAAGAAGATGAAGAAGCAAGTCTCTCAAACCCTAAAAAGAATAAAAGATCTTGCAACAAAAAAAAATGACAATCTCTACATTGAAGACATTTGTCAAGACAAATTTTTAAATGAAGTTGATGCAACAATCAAAGATCTACTTAAAAAGAATCTTACTCTTCATGAAGAAGTCTGAAAGTTGAAAAGAGATCTGATTGAACAACTCAATTTTGCAAATTAAGAGCTTATCAAATTGAGGATAGAAAATGAAATATTACAGAATGATCTCAACATGAGAAGCAAACCAATGAGAGGATAATGAATTCATGAGAAAGCATGAATTAGTTGGATAAGAAAACTCAATTTAGACACAAAGGTAAAGCTGAATTAGGATATATAAAAGAAGATGAAACTTCTCAACAAGGATCTCAATGTTAGTGTAAATAAGTATTCACTATTTACACTTTACTTAAGTTTACTTAGGTCAATGCAATATTTTATTATTTATTAGTTTGACACCTAGGAGTTTGCATACTCTTATGAGTTGTCATGTTGACAACATAGAAGTAAGCAACTCTAATTTAGCACATGGCATCTACAACACTAGAGTTTGCATAATTAACTAAGTCTTCATGTAGACAACACTATAATGTTCCATTTTTGGGGCATCTTCAGATTTGATATTTCATTTATATGATTTGATAATATTTCTTATGATGATTACCTTAGCCTGAGATATACCATATATATATATATATCAATATATTTTATAGAGGTGTGTCTATTCAAATATTAATTATATATGATTACATATTAATAATATATATTAATATCAATTATATATGATTATATATTATTATATTAATTATTTATTATTATATATTATATATGAATCACTTTAATTATCTATAATAATATTGTTTTAATATAGGCATAATGTCATATACTATAACACATAAAATAGTTGATATATATGTATATATTAATTATATATATATATATATATATATATATATATATATATATATATTCACATATTCATATATATAATTAATATTTATAATTGTATAAGATATAACATTTTATATTTGTAACTTAGAATAATTATAATTTATTCTATATAAATTATCGATTATTAATATTATACCCTTTATGTATAATTAATTTATATACTAAAATGGGGATATCACAGCCATCCCCTCTCAAATTTGCTTGTCCTCAAGCAAATCATTCATACGCAAGTTTTGTCATAGACATAAAACATTCTTGCATTTAAAATACCAAAAAGATTTATGAAATATGCATTGAATGAAAACACGAAGCATACACGATGTGGACAGATCATGAAAACACGAAGTAGACACGATGCAGATAGATGAAGACATAGAGCAAACACGATGCAAACACATAAGACACACATCATGCATTTCTTTAATTGTGAACCTGCAACCAAGAAAAATTATTAGTACACATTATATATAAATCAACCCCATAATAGGGTGTTTATAGTCTCAATCCATTTATTAACTCATCATTTTCTAAATATGGGAGGAGGAACCATAATAGGGTGCCCTATTACCCAACCAGTGGGCCTCATCGTTCTCCCTCATTATCGTTACCTTGCTCTGATCATCATTTCCAAGAAGGCACCTTTGTATGATGTACCCTGAGATGTCCCATCACCAAGGCCTTACCCAATACCTGTAGGCTTTATCTGGTACCTCGCATGATGTCCCCCAGTCCATTCCATCGCAAGCCTTATCTCGACTTGGAGAATCATGATCCTAAGGTGATTCTATCAACTATTTTACAAATAAGAAGGCTTTTAAAGCATAATCTTTGAAATATCAGATAGTTAATCTTATCCTTCAATTATAAGAGGAGAAACCATAACGGGGTGCCCTGTTACCCAATCAGTGGGCCTCACCGTTCTCCCTCATTATTGTTATCTCTCTCCAACCATCATCTCTAAGATAGTGCCTTTGTATGATGTACCCTGAGATGTCCCATCATTGAGGCCTTGCCTGATACTCGTAGGCTTTATTCAGTACCTCATGTGATGTCCCCCAGTCCATTCCACTGTAGGCCTTACCTTATCTTGGAAGATGATGACCTTTTAACAACATTCTTTGGTTATTGTCAACTTAAAAATCAATGTTATTTCCTTGTAATTATTTGATTAGAACCATTGATAGTAAGTATTTAAACTATCACAATAAAAAAATGTGTCAATAATAACAATTATTTCATAATATATGAAGAAAACATATAATTTACCTCATCACTTTCATGTGTTGAGTGGCCATTTAAAAGCACAAAGTAACCTTCATATCCATTTTCTATATTAAAATCTCTTAATTTAGTCGAGCCAATGGAACTCCTCATCATCGTGTGATTTCTGACATGAGCATCTTTCCCACATAGTTGGTCCAAACATAATTAATATCACATCCTTATCATATCCTCTCGTATTTGGTGGGTCCATGCTTACAACAAGTTTTTTCCAAATCTTTGAATACTTGGATCCATGGAATTATATTTTAATTTTGTCTATAATTTCATGTTTCTCAAACCTTTCTTCACTTCATCTAGTTTGTCATCAGGATAACTTACGCTTCAACAAGATATCGTTGTCTTTAAATTTCAGTCAATACAATTCTTAATTGATTCCCCTTCACTATGTTTTTGCAGGCTTCAACAAAATCTCAAACCAAACATTATCCATGATGTTTTTGCCAACTTTTGTAGATGAAACCATTTGGTGCTGCCAAACTTATTATACACAAGCATGATTAAACATAAGTACTTCCATATTTAAAGCAAGTCTTTAAGTGTGACTGTGTGATTGTAATTGAGCCATTTGTGCTGACTGTAGCAGGGCTGTAACATAATCCTTCATCTACAATTGTCTGCTTGGCCAGTCAAGGATTGACGAAAGGATCTGGCTCCATTGTCTCAAATGCACAATTGTTGGCATCCATGGTGTGCTTCGGTCAATACCTCCATGTGCACCCTGATGGAAGTGTGCATTCAGTCTTTCCTTTGTGCAGAGACCACAGGTATCCCGTCCGTACATTTGGCGCAGATCTTCACACAACACGGTGCTGAGTGCATGTGTTTGCAACTTTGATTTTTTTGTTCTCCAAATCTCCTATTTTGTATTCTTTCAAAGAGATCGTGTATCTATAACCAACCTCCTTTTTGGTGTATGCCTGGTGATGTTTGTTATTTGATCAACGCAGCATCCAATATTGCGTTAACATGATAGTCTTATCCAATTTGGTGTTTGTATCATGATTAAGGAAATTGGTTGAATGGTGTAGCTGTTGTGTAGTCTTCCTTGGCAAGAACTATTTTAATAATGTTATTCCTCCTTCCTCGGGTTTCACCTGCTAGAGTAACCCACAACTTCTTAAGGCATCCTATCAAATATTTAAATTATGTTGCTTGTACTCTACATCTGATCAGTAACTACTTGCTTCTTGGTGACTGGAGTTGTGTGTATCCCTTCTTGTAAATTTGCCCCTGATATTGTTTGATAGTATTCTTCTATTTTCTTATGATGCTTAGTTGTCATTCACTCAACTATCAAACATCTTACAATTCAGTCTAAGAAATGAATTTAGATAGAAACAAACTTCCATCTATAGTTGGTCAATCAATAGTTGCTTTGCTGAGTCAATCACCTTCAATCTCCTTATGAACATTCATTCATTGTTTTGGTTGTGCATTTTCTTCTATTGTTTGCATATGCTGGTCCACAAAAAATTTATCTTCCTTTGAATCTATGATTTAAGAGTATCTTTGTGGACTCAATGCAGAATTAAATTTCTTTCCTATATGTAACTGACAATCCTCAAGATCTTATTATGGAAGATATGTATGTTTGTGTCAATTCCAATCCACAGCTCTTCCAATCCATCTACTCTATGCTGACACTAACTACAATTTATGTAATCATCAAATTTTCTATATAGATTGCCATTATACTTTAGACAATGTGCTGATAAGGTGCAACTTTCAGTATAAATGATAATATATTGTTCTCATTTTAATTGCCTAGAATTTTCTCCAACTCTACTAACTGCTCTATATCTTTAATCCTTCATTCTACCATTCACAGCAATGAATATATATTATAAATTAAAACTCAAAAAAAGCCCCTAATACATGTGTACCTAGATATCTGCTAGGCACTATAGTCTTCAAAAAAAAGTGAAAGATATTAAATTTCTTTTTGCCATTACGCACAGTTTTAATATTTGAAATTCAAACATTAACGGAGGGATACAATATTAACTTTAGTTTCTACTACCAAATGTTTTACAATTTTTTCACGACCTTCAATACTGGATGCAATCTTGATTAATCAATATCCATCAACCTAGTCTATAAGGATGGGACCCCATAAAGTATTGGTTAAGTGCTTCCTTTTTCAAAATTTTAATTAATATTGTCCAATACTAACATCTGCCATAATATAACCTTTCAAAAATTTAGCATATGATGAGGTTGATGATAGAATTATTTGGAATTTGTCTTCGCAAATGGCTGTTAAACAGATCTCCCAACCATGACCCTTAAAGATTCAAATTGTATTTATTCCTAAACCCCACAGGCTGGTAGATTTGATGCTCTGATACCACTCGTAATGTCCCATTTTTGGGGCATCTTCAGATTCGACATTTCATTTATATGATTTGATAATATTTCTTATGATGATTACCTTAGCCTGAGATATACCATATATATATCAATATATTTTATAGAGGCGTGTCTATTCAAATATTAATTATATATGATTACATATTAATAATATATATTAATATCAATTATATATGATTATATATTATTATATTAATTATTTATTATTATATATTATATATGAATCACTTTAATTATCTATAATAATATTGTTTTAATATAGGCATAATGTCATATACTATAGCACATAAAATAGTTGATATATATGTATATATTAATTATATATATATATATATATAGATAATAATATTCACATATTCATATATATAATTAATATTTATAATTGTATAATATATAACATTTTATATTTGTAACTTAGAATAATTATAATTTATTCTATATAAATTATTGATTATTAATATTATACCCTTTATGTATAATTAATTTATATACTAAAATGGGGATATCACAAACACAATTATTTGCACTCTTATTTTAGCACATGGTGTCTACAACATAATTTTATGTGCTACACCATTGTAGGCTTATCCTCTCATCATTACACTAACTCTTGTGCTTAATGGAGGATAATCCACTGCTGGTGGACATGTGCCTTGTTGTAAGACTTATTAGTGTGCTAACTCCTAGTCAGTCCAGAGGCCTTTATATTTAGGCACTCTTTGTGTATCGAAATGACATTATATCAATTCATTTTGATATTGTTATTCTGATCATACTTTGGTTCATTCTATGCTTGTGCTTGAGTTCCTTGATCTTGGGTGATTTTTCCCTAAGGAAAATTCTTACATAGTATTAGAGATGAGGGAATTTCTTATCACATAGCCATTGGAGACCATCTTCTTACCTCACCTCTCAGAGGACCTTGACCCAGATCTAGAGTATCGTAGTCATTGGGAGCATCTAGAGCTAAAACGAACCTCGCCATTGCATCTAGAATGTCGATTCGATAAAATTTGACTATAAATTTGCCTACCTTAGGCCATAGTCAAATTTGAGGCAATTTTTTTTTGCAAATTGGCACCTGAAGGCCCCGATTTGCAAATCCGGTATGATCATTTATTAGATCTATAAATTTATTTTCACAACTGATTTCATTACTTTGTAATTTTTTTCAAATTTTTTCTACATTTTTCAGAGCAATTTTTTGAATTTTTTTTCGGCCTATTCGACCTACAGAGAATTTTCTTTTCCAGAACTGGGTAGTGAAACCCTGGCCCTCGTAGGGAATATTCTTTTTTTTTATTGTAATAATTTACACAGTGGTCATTTAAATTATGGCCACATTGAACTCATAGCAGTCCAACCAACATCTTAGTGGAATATGCTTTGTTTTCAACCCCGTGACTTCTACATTTTAAGCACATCGGAGGGTTAAATCCATGTGCATGTGGAACTAAAGTCCCACTGCACACTTCCCTCTACTGGCCATTTTTATTTTCTTGGCATAAAATTCCTCTGTCGGCCTTTGCTGCATATATTTTGACACCATTGACGCTTGGTAAATCACCTTCGGCAGATATTTTTCATCACCCCGTCGACCGTTAGAAGATTCCACCTCCGATGATTGTGCCTTCTTCTATCAGCAATTTACATTCTCCGGTGCTATTCGTAGGTCACTGACCCATTTCAAACTCCCAACCATGTTCTCCTTCTAATGTTGGATTCTTGCTTTGTGGTAAGATAACTTATCCATTGACATTGGACTCAAAGTTTTCTTCGATGGACCCACATAACCCTCCACGTGGGTAGGACACCGACCAACTTGTCAAAGCTCCCAGTTAGCAACTCATACGATGGACAACTCAGCCTCTACATGTACACAGGTAACATGTTAGTCTTCCATATGTTGTCATGTGGATCCTACCATACCTACCATGCATACTACTGACATCATCATTTGTACAATGCTGCATCACCTGGGGGCTTTTTTTTGCTGACATCAGCTAGTCACGAGCCTAAAATTGACGACCATTTGATTGTCATTTCTAGGAAAAAATTAAACTGCTATGATGACCATTTGACCATCAAATTTAACCTTGTAGTTTTCTACCCAGGCCCCTCTCCAGATACAATTTTGATTTGACAGTGTGACTTTGGGAGGCCATAACTTAGTCATTTGGACTCCAAATCAGGTGCCATTTTTTGATTTTGGATAGAATTTTTTGATCTTTTCAATGGTGCTATTATTTTTTAGTTTTGGTGCAAGAATTTGTCAAAAATTGCATTTTTTGGTGATTGTACCTATCCAATCTTGCATTTTTCTACTTCAAACACTTTGTACAGGCTCATTCGGACACATTTTTAGGTTCCATTTTTTTGAAAGTGTTTAATTTTTCATCTACTTCCAGATCTGCAATCAGATTATAGGGTTGTGTGGAAAAAAAATTACTTTTAGAATTAGGTCTTTTTTGCATTGTAATGCTTTGATAAATCTTCAAAATTGTTGTACATCTGAGCTATAATGCTTAGTACTAGATTTGAACCTCAAAAGGTAGTTGTAAATAGAAAAATCAAAAGTCCACTTTGTACATTTTTGACAAGTGGCCTATTGTAAATGCACTACATATAAAGTGCCAAAAGCATCTTTTTTTTTTTGTTGGGGGGGGGGTTCTTTGATTGAGTGAATAGGAGGGGTGTCTCTTGTGTTTTTGTGTCTCTTGTTTGTGCTCTTTTAATTTTCTACATCATGGGGTCACCTAAAGCTCCACTTCTAACTTCACACAATTATACTACATGGAAAGATATTGTACGGAGTAGATAAATAGAAAAAGGTTTAAATCTATATGTTGATGGTACAATTACAAAACCCAATGATGCTACAACTCTAGTTGATTGGCAAATTAAAGACAATCATTCTTTAGGAATCATTTGAAGTTGTGTTCATAGAGATCTCTTCTTCCACATTTCCAGCTTTAAGGAAGCCAAGACTGCTTGGGACAAACTTGAAGGGTTGTATGGTAAGGTGGATGAGGAAAAATGATTCCAAATTGAGGATGATCTACTTCTCTTGGATCCAAATAATTTTGACACAATTCAAGACTATATCAACAAAGCCAATTAATTGAGAGCACTACTTAAAGATTAGGGTAATCCCATAAAGGATGATTGATTGATTCATCACATCTTGAAGAGGTTACCTTCAGAGTATGCATATTTTGTGTCCAATTACAACACTCATAGGTTGACCATGGGAAGTTCCTTCAGTAAGCCTACATTTGATGCATTTGTAGAAATGCTGATGTTGGAGAAATCCAAGTTGATATATATGGGAATTCTCAAGTCATCAAAGACCAAGGCATTGGTGGCTAGCAATGAAATAATCAAATCAACAAGGCAAAAGTTCTACCAACAAAAAGAATAAGTAGTGGAAGCAAAAATCACAATCAAAGACACAATAATCTACCTCCTCACAACAAGGAAATTCTTTTTCCAACAAGAAGGGAAATAATGATAAGAAGGATAAACTATTTTGTGCATATTGTAAGAAACTGAGTCATGATGAGCATTATTGCAAGACTAAGAGAATAGATGAGTTGGAAAACTTACTTAGGAAGAACAAAATCAATGTGCCAAATGCTTCCAAGGATTCAGTACACCTACTTCTAAGGGAAAAGGGAAAGCACTTATGGCCAGTTCAAGTTCTTCAGGGGAATGGATTCTTGACTCAGGTGCCTCCTATCATATGGGCTCTTCAAAAGGAGACTTTTCTTCATTGAAGCAGTCTAAGGCACTACACATATTTGTAGGGGATGATACATAAATGGAAGTTGAAGGAAAAGAACAAGTTGAGATGGGAAATGGAGAGTTCAAAGAAGTTCTCTATGTTCCTAACCTTAGCATCAATCTCCTTTCAATCTACCAAATCACTCACTATGGAGATGGCAATAAAGTTGAGTTCCTTCCTAATTCAGTTGTGCAATCTTAAAGATGATTCATTGGTTGTAGTGGGTAAAGTCAATTATGACAAAAGGCTTTATTCCTTCTCCCACTTTGTGCCTAAGTCTCCTTCACATGCCTTGTTGACTCAATCTCATTCACAAAGAAAATTATAGCATGAGTGGTATGGTCATCTTGCCTTCTGCTATCTTCATCAACTTTGCTCAAACAATATGGTCAAAGGTCTACCTACAATCAACTTTTCTAAGGGTGAATGTTCAACTTATTCAATGGATATGCATCTAGAAGAGAAGTATGATAAAGGGAAGTCTTGGAGAGCATTAGTAGCTCTTGAGTTGGTTCACATAGTTCTAGCTGATCCTTTTGTAGTAACATCAATTAGTAAGGGTCACTACATCCTCACTTTCATTGATGACCTTTCACACTACACATGGGTCTACTTTCTTAGTCACAAGAATGAAGCGTTTGATAAGTTTTTAGCCTTCAAGAGTCATGTTGAAAAGAAATCAAGGAAAGCCATCAAGGTTCTTCATATGGACAATGAAAGCAGATATGTGAACTCAAGTCTTAGAGACTTTTTTGAACTTGAGGGTATTCATCTTCAGAATCTAGTAACATTCAATCTACAAAAGACAAGTGTTTCAAAAATGAGGATTAGAACTCTTAAGTCTATGGCAAGTTGCATGATTCAAGCTAAGTCTCTTGATCCATCAATCGAAGTTGAGGCTATAAGAAGTGCCAATCATATACTTAATAGGTCTCCTCATTATGTCTTAGATAGGAAAACTTATCTTGAGGAATGGTGTGATGGAAAACCAGTTTTGAAACACTTCAGAGTTTTTGGTTGTCCAACATGGGTAAACATATCTTCTAGGGAATGCAAGGCACCACCAGCAAGGCTTTGTACTTTCATCATATATGAAGACAATATTAAGGCATATAGACTTATAGATCTTGAGACTCATGAGATATTCATAGAGAGGAATGTTCACTTTGAGGAAAGTTCACCTAGCTTATCCTCTAATCCTCTCTGTACTACATACATTGTGGAAACTAATAGTGACAATAGTGATACTAATTCAATAGATTCAGATATGTGGGATCCTATTGATAGGTGCAAACCAAGGTCATTGTATCAGCACATTCCATATGTATACATTGCTACAGTGATAGGTCCATGCAATTCAATACAGTTGGGAACACCTTGTCTTCCAGTTCTAGCATCAAGGGATGACTACATAGTAGATATTTTAGATTTGTTTGTGGAGTCATACATAGAAAATTTGGGAGATATCATTGATGATATACATCTTCTCTTTGATGAAGAATATCCTTCTTTAGTTGTTGCGCATGGTGTCTACAACATAATTTTACATGGTACACCTTTGTAGGCTTATCCTCTCATCATCACACTAACTCCCATGCTTAATAGAGGATAATCCACTCCTGGTGGACATGTGCTTTGTTGTAAGACTTATTAGTGTGCTGATTCCTAGTAAGTCTATAGGCCTTTATATTTAGGCACTCCTTGTGTATGTACATGACATCATATCAATTCATTTTAATATTTTTATTTTGATCATACTTTGGTCCATTCTGTGCTTGTGCTTGAGTTCCTTGATCTTGGGTGATTTTTCCCTAAGGAAAATTCTTACACTCAAAAGAACAAAAGGCCTACATGTAGTCATTATGGAAAGAAAGGCCATACATAAAAAAAGTGTTGGAGAAATGGTAAATCAAAATTCAATGGGAAGTGTTACAACTGTAATAAGCATGGACATAGAGCAAGTGAATGCAAATAGAAACCTAAGTTTGAAGGAAAGTATCACAATTGTAATGAACAAGGACACACATATTTAGAATATAGAACCAAGAAGTGGAACCCAACAAAAAAAATTGTCAAAGCTATGGTTGGGATTACAACACATGGTGTAGATGACACTACTATGGTGATTTTGGGAACATTTGAGAAGATTTCATAAAACATCACACAAGGAAGAGATACACTAAAAAGAGATGTTTTGTATGTACAAAACTTGGACATCTTGCCAAGAACTGCATGAATCAAGGTAGAATTGAAGATGAAAAGAAAGAAAAGATTGACAATATCAAAAGTTAGATGAGACAAAAATGGGTAAGAAAATCTTTTGAGGATGAAAATTAGAGTAGTGGAAGTGTTGAAACCCAATTCAATGAGTTGGGTGACTCAAACACTTCAAACTAGTTACTTATGGAGATTACTAGAACTATGACTCTGAAGGAGACATTTCACATTAGTTCTAGTCAGCAAGTAGAAGATCTATATTAGCATTACAAATGCACAAGGATCACTGAGTTGAGATGAAAATTGAAAACCTTACCGAGAAAGGTTAGGTTGCATAACATTAGCAAGTTTTTCCAAGTTGGTTACTATACTAAGTTTGAGGTTCTTATTATGTTGAAGTTAGTGCCAAGTGAAGAGTTGTTATGAAGTCAAAGGTGTCTCCTAAGCAATCAAAGACTTAGCCAAGTGGAAGGTAACCTATCACAGAGTGAAAATTGGTACAATGCATTAATGAAAAATTGAAGATTGAATTTTATTATGAGGAAAAATTGAAGGTCATTGTTTCACCTGAATTTCCTAGAGTTAAGAGCTAAGAACATTCCTAAGCCCTAAGTGATTCAAAGCTATTGTTGTTGAAGTTTTTTGCATTTGAAGCATCACCAAGAAAGAATGGAATCTTCATGAAAGAAAACAAAGAAGGGTTTGAAGATGTTGATTAGAGGACTTGATTGTAAGGCTCCCGCATTCAAGTTCAGCCATCATAGAGGAACTTGACCCCATTGGAGTGTAGTTGCAATTTCCTCCAAAGGCACTATTAATCCATGAAATTTAACCATTTTATCACTATTCTATTCAAGAACTAGGAACCTTAGAAATGAACCATGTGTTCAATGTATCATGTGTGGATGGGAGCTTGAAACCCAAGCATAAGCATTTGGAAACTAAAGGGTTAGCACATATCCTACATATGCCAAGGAATTTCAAGGGAAATAGATTAGGTTCATCCTGAGCCAAGTCTACAAAATTGATTTATGGTTAGATCACTCTATCCAGATTATAAGGAATATGATACACATAATAAAAGGGTTTCCAATGTTGAGTAAGGAAAATTCTACAAAAACCCTAGGCTAGGTTGAACTGACTAAGAGAACTCTCGATGAGTGGGATGGAAAATGAATGAAACTTAATGGAGTTATAGAGATGGAGCTTAAGTTTGGGATTTAGGTGATTGCACACAAAATCTATAGCTTGAATAGATTGAACAATGTTCCTTGTGAAGCTATTGACCTAACATACAAGGTGATGAAGAATAAATTATCCTTCGACCTTGCTAAGCTGTGATTGATCCAATTCAACAAGAACATGGAGAGCATCTGAGTCTCAAAAAATAATCCATGTAATTTCAATTTACTATTGACCTGTCTATGTTGGAATTATAAGAGGAAAGGTAAACTTCTGAGGCGGGGGGGGGGGGGGGGGTAGTGAACGAGTAGTTTAAACTTGGACCCAAAAAACTTTCACCATACATTCATCTCATGCATTCAATAAGTAAAATTAAATAACACGTAAAGCATATGCATCTAAATCATATAACCATATAAGCATTCAAACACATACACCAGATATGATTACCCAGAAACCCTCCAAGTGAGAAGGTAAAATTAGGGTGGGGATGACACCCACAAATCTTCACTACTACAATAATAAAGTGTATCCAATGAAGGTTACAATGTTTTGATCAAGAAACATGATCTACCCTATGAAAGGCTTACAAAGACTGTTAGGTCTCACTTTCTTAGAGGATTTCAACACCCTATTAGAAGTGTGCCTTGTTAGAGGACTTCAACATACAACTAAGTAAGCACCCTATTAAAGGATTTCATACAACCTATTAGGACTACTCTGTTAAGAGATTTACCTAAAATTACCTATTAAAATGTCTCAGCATAGATCCTGCGATTGACACTTTCTTGACTAATAATAGATCACCTCTACACAATATCTTATTCTTCATGATCAGATGTCTCAATGTTGTATCCTTTTCTCTATTCCTCTATTCTTCTCTAACTGATTATGCAATTCACTCTTTCATCATAACTTCTAAGTTACCTTAAATGCTTTGCATGCAAACTATCTTGTTCGCTCCTTCAATTCCTTCCACATTCACTCTCCTCTATCATTAAGAGTTTAGGGATTCATCCTCCTTAAGAAGACTTAGGTGGCTTAGGGTTAAGTATGGATCTATGATTGAGATTTATCCATTTTTTGACTTAAACCTTTCCTTTTTCTGATTGGTTGCATGTAATTGCATAGGGAATTTGAGTATAGATTTGTCCTTATCTCCAAAATATCAAAATATAATCTTAAGTCAGCTCAAAAATAATTTACATAGATGCTTGTGCAATTACAAACAAATATGTCAAAACTATGTCACTCGATATATGAAGTCTCTGATGCTCGACATGTTTGCTATTTATGCTATGACTCGGCACCTGCATTACTCAACATCCACTATTTGCTTGGCTCCTAAATCACTTGGCATAGTCTATCTACTCAATGCTTGAGTGACTCGGCACATGAGTGACTCAACACTCATTGTAACTTGGCATGGTCTAATAGTTACATTTTGTGCTTGCTATGTATTACTAGTTGGGTATGAACTAAGGAAATGGCTTAAGTGGGTTGACACTCACTTGTCAAAACCAATTTGAGATCAACAATCTCCCCTTTTGACATGAGTGTAAAAAACACTTGAATATGCAATATCATCCTTAATCTCTCAAGCATAACATATCCATGACTTGGCTTATATACAAGACTTCAAAATTTCAAAAATTGTGCACTAACTTGTATACCTCAAAATTTTATAACTCCCCCTGAGTTAACATGTCTAATTTGTATCCAAAATATGTGCTCCCTTTGACTTCAATACACTACATCTGATACTCTTTCATCTGATATGCTCTCCTTTAGTTGATATCTATATCTATTTGCTATTTTCTCCCCAAAAATGTATATCTCCCCCTTTGTTCATACTCCCCCATATGATATTTCTCCCCCATTCTTATTTCTCCCCCTTTTTGACACTTTTTCAAATGGACTATACACCTATGGTGTGTTTGTCCAAAAAAAATTTATGGACATCCATTATTATCCTTAGAGTTGTATCCCAGTTATCACATGCAACATCCAATGACTTAATTTGGATTGCAAGCTTGGAAACAAGGTGTACTAGACCATCTAAAGTAGAAAGATTGGGGTCTTTCTTCAATGGAGTTTCAACATAGCCTAGCTCCTTGTGCATTATCTCCATATGTGGGGTGAGGGTAACCTAAATAATTGTTAGTTTGGCTCTAATGTTAGCCTCATCTACTGTTAAGATAGCTAACTGACTTTGTGTCTGAAGCAATGTTCTAAAATGCTTCTCACTCTGAGCTATATTTGTAGGTAGTCTTGCACTTGATGCATATATATTTCTTTCCAGACTCAAAATGTGACTTCTGGTCTCTTGGATGAAGAGTGTAGGATTGCATAGTTTTGTGTACAATGATAATATATTCTCAAGTACCTTCTTCACATCCTCAACCTTGGTTGCTAATGCAACTTTTTGTAGTGCTATCTCACTATATATTTTCTCATTTACTTTTCTTTGAAACTTCTTTTCAGACCATTCCAATAGTTTTGCATTTGTATCAATGTCTTCACTACTGACCTTCTCCACTATATTTGTCAATTTTTCTATTAGTGGCTTGGTCTCATCAGGAGTTGGTAGGCTAAATGCATCCAAAAAGATGTCCTTTATATCTTGAAGTGCTTGCTTCTACCTATGCTCTCTCCTAAGCATTTCTTGATGCTTTTTCCTTTCTAAGTCTTGCTGTAAAATGCTTATTTGCTCCAATGTCATAGTATCACAATCATACTTTGGAATAACAATTTCTTCATCAAGGCATGTCTCCATAATATATTACCTTTTCAACCTTTGATGGGCTTGGGCTTAGCATTGAGATCTGCAATGGAGTAGCATCTGTGCTTGACCTTTGAAGAGTTTGAGTAGAAGGAGTGGTAGATGTTGGTAAGGCTACCAGTGCTTGGATGGCCACTTGTTACTTCAACTTTGGTTCTGTCTCTTTAGGCTTGCCCTAGTCTATCACTATAACCTGACTTACACCTTGTGCTAGTGCTATAGCTATAAATAATCTATCTGTCCTATTTCCTTCTATTGTCCTGTAGTCATGTCTAGCTCTTCTACTTTCTTTTCAATTGTATCAACCTTAGTAGATGTATCTATTTTCATTTGGATTAAAGGTTGTACAAGAGTAACTAAAGGGATGATGGAAGGTGGTTCTTGTGGATTCACCTTTTCCCTTGTAACATCAGTTACTACCTTTTGCAATTCTTCTACACTATCCAAAATAGGATTACGACATAGTTTTGCTTGCAAAGTAGATTGATCTAAAATTTTCTTTAAATCTTCTACCATGAGAGTATTGATGTTCTGAGCTAATGGATCAATGAAATCCTTAACAATGATGGTTTAAGTGGTTTTGGTTGTTTCATGAGGAGGATTGACACTCAACAATTTTGTGTCATGCACACTTTGTTCTTCTTACTGCTGCTTAGCTGTTGCCCTGTCATCAGCTTGCTTTTTTGTCTCTCCTCCAACTATATTATATTTGTCATCATCTTCATTATCATTTTTACCATCATCATCTTTGTCATCACCTTTACCCTCTGAAGGGTCAACTTCTCCTTGCTTAATAGTGGTTAACCCATAAATGAGTTTCCATATTTGTGTTGATTTCTTAACAACATCTTCAATATTATTTTGGAGAATGTTGAAGGCTCTATATTTAGGTGTAAACCTAAATGCATATTTCTTAACAACCTTAGCAATTTTTCCCTTTATCAATTTTGGCATTACTTGGGCTAGTGTTGTCTCCCTGATTTGTCTTTCCAAATTCAAATAATAATGCCATTTTTTCTCAACAATGTCATATAGGCTTTTAGGTATTGAGTTGGAAAATTCTAGTGGAGTGTTCTTGAACTTTGACATCATGGCATATAATGACTCTTCCACTTGGTTTTTCTCTTCTTTTCCCAGTTTATCAAAATCAAGATGTCTAAAACTAGATAAATCAACTTTACTCTTGACATTTTCACATAAGTTCTCAAGATTAGAGAGAGGATTGTGACCTAGCACCTAAATTGACTATTATCATTTGATTTTGTATTCTCTTCATCATAATCTGTTAGAGTAAATAATTAATTATTAATTATTTATTCTATTTACTTAAGCTTACTTAGGTAAATACATTTATTTAATATTTTGTATTTAATGCATGTAGTGGTTAGTTGATGACAACACAGGAGTTTGTTCCCTTCTAGCATGTTCCACCTTTTGTGGATATGTGCTGAGTTGTCATCCTTATCTTCTACCACCTTCCAGCTTGTTCTACAAGCTTCCATGAGCTCTTTATAAGTAGGCTCTCTCATTGTATCACATAACACATCATTTGTGCATATTGTAAATATATTTTCATTGTGTTTGTACATATTGTCTCTCATGTTCGTTTAGGGTTTTTCCCTTGCTCCATTCTCTTCCTCTTCTTAGCTTCTCTTTGACAGGTTCTCGCATGCAGGTGATCTTGGGCATCTTCGGAGTTGGCTTTCCTCAGCTCCTCCGGTAGCACAGCCGCTGCTCCACCTCTGCCAGGAAAATGATCTTTGGGCCTGTACTTTGTTTTGTTGCAGCTTGTTTTTAGTTTTGATCATTGTAGCTATCATTTTGAAGCACTTTTTTGTTTCGCACTGAGATAAAGTGCCACTTTTGCATTTCGGGAGTCATGAACGTTGTTTTGAGTCAGTTGTACATGCACTATTTTCATAAAGCACCATGGGGGGGATCTTTGTTTGCTATTTTAGGAATTCTCCCTTTTTCAAGTGAGTGTCCCTTCCACGACATTAGCCCCATGTAGAGTCAGTTTGACCGTGTCTTTATCGGTGTCTGTACCTCTTTTCCTCTCTCGTCGTTCTTGGTTCATTTGCAGGAGATTTGGCTCACCTTCTTAGTTGCCTGTCATCACACCCCGTCTGCATTAAGGGGGGGTTATGCTGTTGTTCTAATGCATCCATGGTTCAATGGTTTGATAGTGTGAACTATGTATTCAGTGGTTGATCCTATGTACAAGGCGATTGTAGTGGCTGGCTACCTATGCATTTCGGTGAGATGGATCATCTACCATATAGACATGCTCGGTTCATGCCTTCTTCTTCTATGGAGGTTCTTTAGATCACCAATTTGACAAATTTGCAGCTTCTTCATGCTTCAGTGATGCTTCTTCATGATCACTCTTGTTCCTGTTGTAGGGGACAATTTCCCTAGTTGGAGACTTCTTCAGTTCTTCACTAGGTTGTTACCTCTTTTTGGGGAGGGTTTTTCCCACGTGGTTTTCTCTCTTTCCCCATTTATAGAGGTTGCATTTCTTTTGCATTGTACTTGGGTACCTAACATGGCCTCATTGCTGGGACCCATTCTGTATTCATCTTAGTTTTGTGAGCTTAAGGCATTTCCCTAAGTTGCACTTAAGGGGGGGTTGTTAGATTAAATAATTAATTATTAATTATTTATTCTATTTACTTAAGCTTACTTAGGTAAATGCTTTTATTTAATATTTTGTATTTAATGCATGTAGTGGTTAGTTGATGACAACACAAGAGTTTGTTCCCTTCTAGCATGTTCCACCTTTTGTGGATATGTGCTGAGTTGTCATCCTTATCTTCTACCACCTTCTAGCTTGTTCTACAAGCTTTCATGAGCTCTTTATAAGCGAGCTCTCTCATTGTATCACATAACACATCATTTGTGCATATTGTAAATACATTTTCATTGTGTTTGCACATATTGTCTCTCATGTCCATTTAGGGTTTTTCCCTTGCTCCATGCTCTTCCTCTTCTTGGCTTCTCTTTGATAGGTTCTCGCATGCAGGTGATCTTGGGCATCTTCGGAGTTGGCTTTCCTCAACTCCAACAGAATCTAGTTGAGCCACATACTTCCTTCTTTACCTTTTCTGCTACTATCCACCTTGCTCTATTTGCTTTGGCTTTTCCTTGTCCTTTTGGGTAGTTGCTTGTGCAGTGGCCCTTGTTGTAGGTCTAGTAGGCTTTGGATGACTTGGTTTTACAATTTTCTTTGCCCTTGCTACGGGTTGTGCCTTTTCCTTCCTCTTTTGTGACTCGATAGGAATAGGTGCTTCCTTGGCTTCTTCTCCCTCATAACCTTCACTCACCTCCTCTTCTTTGTCTTCTTCCATGCCATGAGTTAAAGCTAGAGGTTCATGAGATTGTGTTTGTTCCTCTTCATCTTCTTCATCTTCTTCCTCTTCCTCCTCTGTAGTATCTCCAAATTTTACTTTTAACTTCTTTACCAACTTGTCCTTTTTCTTTATTGTGGAGGCAATCTTTAGTTCCATGCAAATATTTGATTTCACCATCTAATAATTTCCAAATTTTTTTGTAGTCTTGTCTACTTCTTTTGCAAGTAGGGTTGTTATGGCTACTAAGGATTTATCTACATTTACCTCATAACCAAAGGGTCTCAACCATCTTACCCTTGGTGTGGTAGCTTGCACAAATGTATAGTTATCATCAACAAGAAAACATACACCATTATAATGTTTCTCAACTAAGGAAATTGGAATTCTGAGTCTCTACTTCATTGGCTTCTTAAAATCTTCAAAGTAACTAGTCATTATGGATTTAAATTTTTCTCCTTGGTGCTCAATGTGTTCACCTATCCGTACTGCAACTGATCTATTAGTCTTCCATCCTACTATTCCAAATGAGGGAAATGTGTTCTATACATAAAAGAACATGCAAACTAGTATAGAACCAAACTTGCATTGTGCACTCTTGGTTTTCCTTATTGCTCCAAGGTTCTCCATAATTTGTTGTAGCTGAAGTTTTGCTAGATCATATGCATGATCTTTCTTAACAATTTTATAACCAACATCCATAGCTATGCAGGGTACACTATTCAATCTACTAGATTGATAGAATTTATGTGAGATTACCCTTATAGAAAAATTGATAAGAGGATCTGAGATTGTATCTATATTCATATCTCTCTTATTCTAGATTGCTCTAGTATTCTTGTCAATTACTTCCTTGGAATCACTTTTGAGTGTCTTGGGCTGATCTAGGGTTGGGTAGCCAGTAACCCTATGAATTATTCTTTTGGTTAGTTTGATTGGTCCTTCTTCTAGCCATAAGGAATCATCATGAATTTAGCTTAGCATAATTTGTATCCACTTAGTTTTAAATACATTCAAAAAATCTAGGGCTCATGTTAAACCCTTTTTCTCAACAATTTTGAATTCCTCTTTCAAAACACCATTTTCACACAATTTGTTGTATGAACCTTTTATTTCCATGTCACCAATGCTTCCTATCTTGCAATTGTAACATTTCCTCACATCTTGCACCATTATCACATTTGGTGGGATTATTGACAATGTGCCAGAAGGGTCTTGTTTATAGGAAATGTCAGGAATGGCTTTAAATATAGGCTGCTTAACTTCATTAGTGACTAGCTAAACATTTCAAACTTCTTTCCCTTCAACATTTTTCAAACTTGATGCCATTGTAAAAAGCTAGGGATTATGACAACTTAAACTGCATAGCTGGACTTCTGATAAATACGATAGAAAATCTAATGAATAGGTGATGAATCTCTTTACAAATCTTTTACAATTGCTGCTGACAAATTTTAGGTCGCTTCTAGCTCCTCTCGATCTTTCTCAATTTTGAAATGATGAAAAATAAGCTCAAATCAATCATATGCCCTTTGAAAACCTTGCATTTAGTGCTAAGTGCTTACACAACTATAAGCTTGGAAATAACCAATTTTAGGTTCATTTGACATCTATTGATATTTCCATCACTCGACAACTACTATGAGCTCGACATCAACTACCTATTCTCACAACTCAACATCAACTAGCATTCCACTCAGCACATATAGGAAACTTTTCACACTCGACAACAACATGAAAAACTCAAAGATTTTCCTTGAATTTATAACATCTTACATCTTTATTCATGCTAACATATTCTTTTTAGTACTATCTCCTTTTGGAATTGATGTATGATATAACCTTTAAATATCAGTCCCACATACCTCTTATTTTCCTAGTTTGATGAGGTGTGATTACCTGACCCATTGGGTGAAGTGATCCCTTCTCCATTTGATGTGCCACAAATATATTTCTTTTTCCATGTCTTGTTCATCTCACCTCTGATGTGTTCAACATCTACCTTGCCTTTACCTTTATCAAATTCACAACTTTGTGCCTTTAACCTAGTTGGACAATATTTACTGATGTGACTAGTCTTCAAACAACTAAGACATGTAGTTTGACTTAGCCATCTTTTGTAATTTCCATTGTAGTGTGTCTTAATATAGTTTTCAGAAACATGTCCATATTCTTGACAATAATGATAGTTATATCTTGTATTATAATCCCAATTGTAAGAGTTCCCATTGTTTCTTAACTTTGTTGGCTTGTTTTATGACCACAAGGTTTTGGATCTGCATTCAAAAGTTCTATGTCCATACTTCTGATAATTGTAGCAGTATCCTTCAAATCTTTGTGTATGCATGGTCTTGGTTCTTTATTCATGTGCCTAATGACCTTTCTTGTTTCACTTATGACAATGAGTCATGTTCTTAGGCTTGACATTTTGATTTATAGTGTTTCTCCTATATGCATTATTAGTATGTCCTTTCTTACCATAATTATGACAAGTAGGTTTGGAGTTCTTACCTTTGATGTTCCTTTCTTCTACAATATTGGATGATTCTCCTTCTTCAGTGCTTGTGTAACCTAGTCCTAATGTATCATTGTTGGATCTAAGGGATTTCAATATTTTCTCAAAGTATTTGATGGCTTCATTTGGCTTGTTGAAAATTTTAGCAAATTATTTTTTCTCTTTAGGTCACTCTACAATTGTTCATTTTACAACTTCAATGTAGTTATCTCAATGTCCTTGGCATTTAGTTCATAGTTGGCATTCATCATTTGACTTAGGGTATCTAATTGCATGTTCAAAATCTTGGTTAGCTCTGTTGACTTCTCTTCCAATCTATTGGCTAGAATTCTTTTGTCTTCTTCAATCATGGCCTTGTCTTCCATAGCTTTCTTCTTTTGTTCAATCACCTCACATAGTAGTATAGCCTGTGATTCTTATTCTATCTTAAGATTTCTAATTTCCTCAGCTTGGACTCTATTCTTTTCCATTAGATCTACAACTGCTGCATCAAATTCATTAGAGTCACCATTTTTAAATAGCTTTGTAGTGTCTATCTCTTTGTATAATGTGTCATTTTTTGAAATAGAAATCTCTTTTCTTCTCTTCAAAGATTTATTTAGTTCCTCTCTTGCGTCATTTACTTGATGTAGTATGAGATTTATTTCAATCTCCTGATTTTCAATAGTCTTTACCACCTTGTAGACTTCCATTTCAAGATCTTTCCTCAAAGTTGAAAAGCTTCCCTTCTTGAGAACTAGGCTTTGATACCAATTGTTGGAATTATAAGAGGAAAGGTAAACTTCTTGTTGGGGGGGGCGGGGGGGGGGGGGGGGGGTTGAATCAGTAGTTTAAACTTGGACCCAAAAAAATTTCACCATTCATTCATCTCATACATTCAATAAGTAAACTAAAATAACATGTAAAGCATATGCATTTAAATCATATAACCATGTAGGCATTCACACATATAACATTAGATATGATTACCCAAAAACCCTCCAAGTGAGAAGATAAAACTAGGGTTAGAATGACACCCACAAATCTTCAATACTGCAGTAATAAAGTGTATCTAATGAAGGTTACAATGTTTTGATCATGAAACATGATCTACCCTGTGAAAGGTTTGCCCTATTAAAGGATTACAAAGACTATTAGGTCTCACCTTGTTAGAGGATTTCAACACCTAGTTAGAAGTGTGCCTTGTTAGAGGACTTCAACTTACAACTAAGTGAGCACTCTATTAAAAGATTTCATACAACCTATTAGGACTACTCCGTTAAGAGATTTAACTAAAATCACCTGTTAAAATGTCTTAACAGAGATCCTACAATTGTCACTTGCTTTCTTGATAATAGATCACCTCTGCCCAATATCTTATTGATCCTTCATGATCAGATGTCTCAATTTTGTATCCTTTGCTCTATTCCTCTATTCTTCTCTAACTGATTTTGCAATTCACTCTTTCATCATAACTTCTAAGTCACCTTGAATGCTCTACATGAAACCTATCTTGTTTTCTCCTTCAATTCCTTCTATATTCACTCTCCTCTATCATAAAGAGTTTAGGGCTTCATCCTCCTTAAGAAGACTTAGGTGGCTTAGGGTTAGGTATGAATCTATGGATGAGATTCATCCATTTTGCTGCTTAAACCTTCCCTTTTTCTAATTGGTTGCATGTAATTACATAGGGAATCTGAATATAGATTTGTTCTTATCTCCAAAATATCAAAATATAATCTTAAGTCGGCTCAAAAATGGTTTACATAGTTGTTTGTGCCATTACAAACAAATATATCAAAACTATGTCACTCGGCATATGAAGTCTCTGATGCTCAACATGCTCTATTATTTATGTTGTGACTTGACACTTACATTTTTTGACATCCACTATTTTCTCAACTCTTAAATAAATCAACATAGTCTATCTACTTGGCACTTGAGTGACTCGGTGCATGAGTGACTTGGCACATGAGTGACTCTACACTCATTGCAACTTGACATGGTCTAATAGTTAAATGTTGTGCTCAACATGTATTACTAGTTTGACATGAACTAAGTAAATGGCTTAAGTGTGTTGACACTCACTTGTCAAAACCAATTTGAGATCAATAGTCTATTCTTTTATGTTAAAAAATTCTTTCAATCCAAAGGAACTATGGTGTGGAAGAAAGATATACCATTGTTATATAAGATCAATGAGTTTATAGTAGAAATGGGTGATAACTTATAAAGTATAATGGATGCCTACTTTGAGTCCTTCAAAGGGAAAATGCAAAATAGATTCAGAATCCCTTAGAAATTAGTGGAGGACTATGAGCAAGATATATGTTTTCTGGTTGACTGTGATAAATTTTATATTCAAGTAGTCAGATAAAGAGTGACATGGGTGAAGCCCTTGGGATATGAAGTAAACATTGATGATACAAGAGATATCATTGAAGCTCTCTTGAATGAGCCTATTGACCCCAAGGCACTTTATTGTGGTACTTATGAGGAAGCCATGGGTAGATTTACTGTAAAAATCAAGATTCCCCAAGCAATGAAAGAGGAAGAAAGAAGGTGGAAAACTTACTCAAGGCAACCAAATCCTCTAGTTTCCCTCTCATGTTAACTGAAGGACAATGAGATGACCTAGATGAAGAAGAAGGAGAAGAAGAGAATGTAGAGGAAGAGGAATCTAAAGAAGAGGAACCTCCCAAGAAGAAAGGGAAGCAAATAATAAGCAAACCTGCCAAATCATCCCCTACTATATTCACCAGATGAACCAAGCCAAGAAGGAAACTGAAACTTGGAGAAGATGAAGATGAAGTAGAATAGATCATATCTAAGAGGTTTGCTCCTAATTTTAAAGGAAGCTTATATAGATTACAAAGTGAAGTAGGAATGGGAGATTTTAAATTTCTTAAGTATGAGACAAGGAGCAAAGAAGAGTAGAAAGAGATTGAGGAAGCCCTAGTGGCCAAAATGGAAAAATGAAAATACTCTCCTGATGAGCTGGTCAAGCAAGTTCCTAACAATATACTAAAGAAAGTATCACATCATTGGGGGAATGTATTAAGTGTTTCCAAGGATATATGAGAGAAAAACCTTAGACAACTTATGCCAAGTCTCACTAACAAGGAAGTGAAGAAATCATTGAAGGAGAATGAAACAAAGCTAACTCCCATATTTAATGCATTTATGATCCTATCTAAAGACATTGAGTCAATTGTGAAATCCAACACCATAGCATGGAAGAACATTTATGGGCTGCACAAGCCTAGTGATTAGGTTGTCCAAATTGATGATGAAGAAGATGTTGAGAAAGCTGATGAATAAATTAATGATATTGAAAATATGGAAGGAGATGATGCTGAAAGAGAAGAGGATCAAGAAGCTATTGGAGGTGATCTTCCTAAGATACAGAGTATTGAAGAATTAGATTCTTAGAAGATAGCAGTAGAGGTAATGACCTCTCTTCCTAACTCTTTGAGCAAAGCCTTAGTGCCATCTAGCTCAGAGAAGGATGATACCGAGTTAGTTGAGGCAAACACTACTTCAATAATAACTCAACTAACCATTGGAGCCATACTACCAAGTGCAATTATGAGTGAAGTTTCCATCACTTTATCTTTCGAGCAATAGGCTCAAATCTCTCTAACATCAAGACTAACAGAGTCACAAAAAGGTATTACAATCATTCTCGTTGTTAGTGCTATTTTGTTCACATTTGTTGCTATTTATGTCATTTCTACCACTATTTCTACTATTGTTACTACCATTACAAGTGCAATGAAAATTGAGGTTAAGCCTCAATTGAGCATTGATGTATTGAGTAAAGGAAAGGAAATTGTTCCTTTCATTTTGAAAGCAAAGGATAAAGAAGCCTCTAAGGAAGAGATTGATCTAGAGAAAGACATTGTGATACCAGATTGGGATCTTTCCAATTTGACTCCTAAATAGATGGATACCCTTCATGAACTTTGAAAAAAAAGGGCCAAGCAGTAGAAGCTTAGAGAAAAGAAGAAGAAGAAAAATTAGGTACTTGAAGACATCAAGAGTATTTTTGTGGACATTTTAAATATTGAGGTTGATGAAAAACAACCTATTTTGGACCAACTAGTTGAAATTGTTTAGAAGTATAATGAGGAAATCAATGAGCATGACAAACTTCTATAGAGGGCAGAAAGAGAATTTGAGAATGAAATTTTGGAAAAGGTAGCACAGAAGATAGCCATTGACCAAGTAGAACTATCTACCATTCATGCTACATTTGAAGTATCTATAAATAATTTTGTTTATTTGTTTGTAAATGTAAGTGATGTATCTAGATTTAAGAAGGAAATAGAGGATAAACTAGCTAAGATAGATACTGATGTGAAGGCGAGTGTACATCAATTGTCACTTGATCCTAGCTGTAGTTTTGCACATTTTACAAAGATCAAATATCTGACGGACCTTTAGGATGAATTGTTAATGGAAGAAGCCAGGATAAGGGCTACTCTAGCAAAGATACAAAGAATGATCCTTCCCAACATGGATGCAATGTAGAAACACATAGCACATATAAAAACATTGATCCATGACACAATTTTACTATAGTAGACCATATGATGGAGCTATCAACTGAGGTACAAATTGGATGCCATAGCTCAAAGGTATTACAAGAAAATTGGGATAAGAAAATGCCCATTAGTTTGAAGGTGCACAATGATTTTCCTTCACATTTTGGTGTAATCTTGTAAATATTTTTTGCATTTTTGGCATTTGTGTACAAAATGGGGAGTTGTATTATCATACTCTAGAGATATGTTAAATACATCAGATATGTGTATGGGGGAGTTGTAATAAGGAAACCCATGTATAGTGTATAAGTGATGTAGATATGAAGCATAAAATATGTTTACAAAAGAAATTTTGAAAAAATTAAATAGAGTAAGAGGTTACCAAGCTACAAAAGAAGATACTAGTCAAAACCAAGTTGAAGTCATAGATTGGTGATAGGGGGAGTTTTTATTTGTATTCTAAGTATTTAGATTTTTGGTATGATAAGTGTTTTTGTCACTAATGTGAAAAGGGGAGATTGTTGACATTAAAGTCAAACATTTTTTCTATTAGTGACTTAACACCTAATTAGTTGGTTACACTACTACTATGCTCTACACATACTATCGAGCTTATCATACTATTAGTAGTGAGAACCAACTATTTCAGTTACTCCCAAGTCAATAAAAAATATTACAGTTCATGTCAAGCTTCATAGTATCTACTGAGTATCTGAGATAGATTTCAGTGTTTATGGAGCATTACAATATCTACCAAGATATAGTAGAAATGTGGAGTGTTAGTGTAGCAAAGTCTTACGTGATGAAAAATGTAGTATGGATGGAGCATTATAGTGTCAATCGAGTCTATCAAGCTCTTCAGTGTTCATCAAGTTATCCAGTGCTAGCCAAGTTCTTGTTTCCCCAAGTGATCAATATGGATGAAACATCTACATCATATGAGTGCCATAGATTTTCAAGTGTTGACAATGTTACTGAGTGTTAGAACATCATAGAGTGGTCTTCAGAACCTGAGTTACAACAAGTGAGCCGATGTTGTGAAGATTATTTGAATTAGGTATTATATCCGACTCTAGAAGGTAATTAAGTGGATTAGTATATATGTAATACATTGTATTATATCCAAATGTAATCAATTTAATGAAGAAGAAGAAAATGAGTACAAATTAAAGAAGGCTACAAGGATTATAAGGAAAAGAAAATACTTATCTATCACAGCTAGGTGATCATTGTTATTCAAAGGAATCTTATTCAACAAACTGAGTTGCAGATATGAGATCAACCATTGGTTCATCGCAATAGGTGGATCAGTCAAATCCTTTAACAAGGTAGACTTAACAATCTCATTCCAAATCTGCTAACATAGTTCATACTTCATTGTATGTTTTAAATCCTTTCACAAGGAGGACCTAACAATCCATATTGCTCCTAACAGGGCAGATCACCACAAGTGATCAATTGTAAGCTTTAACATGCTAAATTTATACTATAGTAATAAAGTTTGTGGGTATCATCCCCACCCCCATTTTAATTTCTATTTGGAAGATTTTTGGGTTACCAAATATTGTGTCAAGTGTTGTAAATGTTTATTGCTTTCAAGTCTTTTATGCATGCAATTAGATCAGATTTCTTGGTGAATGTTTAATTGGTAAATCAAAGCATAAGTTTTATTGGTTCCTAATTCAACCCCCCTCTCAATCACCTAGTCTATATTACATTTCCAACATATATATTAGTAAATAATTACTTAGTTGATTATATTTCATGAGTTATATTTGATGATTACAATTACTTTCGTATCAATGATGCTTTAATTACTCTAATTAGTAAATATGATTGTTCTCATGATGGTATCATATGACAAGTCTCTAAATGATGATTTTTTTATTAATGATGATGAGTTGTTATGTTTGAATATGTGATGATTTCTACTCAATATTTATTATGGTACCTACCCCATACTCGCATGTGTATGGGGTATGTGTGTGTTTGTTTTTATTTTTTGTTTAAGGTGTCTGATGTGGTTGAGGGAGAGAGGCGTAGTCACTTGCTCACCAAGATATACATAATGTACCAATCCCTGTAATTGATTATTTAGCTTAGATATATGTTTATGTATATGCTCATCTTTTATGTAGGTTTTGGGTACCCAACATTGACTTCCCTGAATTGCTAGGATGAGTGTGCCCATTCACAATAACTCAATGGTAAGAATGAGAAGTTAATAATCAAATCCAATCCTAGCCATAGCCTAAATACTTGTCCTAGAAGGAGGACTTGTATCTGACTGTCTACCCTTTTAAAACCTTTGAGTCTTTCTAGTTGTTTGGTTTTCTCTTTGGTTAGTTTTCCTTATGCATTTGATGTGGCTTTGACTTTGTGATTTGTTTTGTAGAATGCTTATTTATGACTTTTGGATTAATCACTGATATTTAGATTATTAAATATTATCTATTTTAATAAAGGGGAAATATTAAATAAGATGATATTTAATTCTTGGAAATTATTTAAATATACAACTAATTTAAGAGATTTAATTTAATGTTCTCATTTAGAAATTAAACTAGTATAGATATCTTAAATAAATCTATCTAAAGAAATGCTAATAGATATCCAATACAAAATTATTAAAATTTAATTTACTACACCCATAGCTATTTATAGTTTCCTTATCTCTATTTTTTTCACTAACTTAAGCTTTTTATTTTAATTTCTAATTTTTTGGTGATTTATATCTCCAAAGATTACCTTTTTAACAAATATTTTGTGTGGTGTTTATTAAATTATTTTTAAAAGTATATTCTGTTTATAATAAAATTTAAAACTCTAACGTGTAGATGGTTGTCAAATTTAACCTAAAAAGATAAAAGTTAACATTAACACACTCACACCATCCCTCTCCACCATTTCTACCATTGTAAAATGCCTATCGACATTGATTAAAAGAATTTAAAATGTAAAATATTAAATATTATTTTAATATAATTGTTTAATTAAAATTGATTTAATTAGAATTGCATTTAAATAATACACTTTTATTATCTTTATTGATTTTAAATAAAAAATAATTGAAGTGCTTGCATTAAATAGTAAAGTGAGAAAGTAAAAGGCTATTTTAATAAAAAATTTCTTTAAGTGTGCATCAAAGGATTAACTAATTAAAATAATTATTATTTAATAAAGTTAGTGGCTTTTAGTAATTGGGGAATATAAACCCTAGTTAAGGTTATGAATCTTTATTAGAGGGTTTGTAGATCATTTTCACATACAAAAGTTTTGGGGAGAAAATTTGAATTAGAGCAAAAGAATTGTTGAAAGTTTTAGAGGGTTTGGATTTGCATGCATTCACATACTGTCTTAGAGGTTAGCTGTTATTTTGAGGTAGGGTTTGAAAACCCATTATAGAATTTTATTGAAAGATCTATCTACTTTGTGTCTTCTTGGATACTTGCATAATGCTTATTAATTTATTGTATTAATTTTTGGAATTATAATTAAGTAGTAAATTTTGAAAAGAAAAATTTATTGATCAAGGAAACTTGACAAAGGAAAACTATATAAAAATCTAGGAAATTTTTATGATTGTATCTTTTTAAAACCCTTTCTAATATAGGGAAAAACCATTACAAAAAGTTGGAAAAAAAAACATCAAATTGAATAGCTAGGATTTCAAATTCAAAATTGTCATTAGAACCATGTAATTAATAGGAATTTCCTAAATAAAGATAAATATTCTTCTTATATCTAAACTAATTAGTTGCAAAATTTATTAGAAAAGTAAAAGATTAATTGAGAGGAAATCATGTTGTAATAAACTTAGACATGCATGTGAAAATAAATATACTAAAGATAGAAAACTAAATATATTGTGCTTGCATGATTTGAGGGACCAAAGACATGTGAAAACACTAATCACATGTTTATTTTTATTTTATAAATATATAATATAATTTTTAGTTATATATATATATATATATTACTAATTATCAATTTTTAAAATTAAAAAATAAATTAAAAAAAAAAAAAATATTTTTTCTTTATTTTTTTAAATTTAAATAAACATATACTACTTATTTCCTTTTAAGTAGATTTCTAATATTAATATTTTTTTAAACCTCTTAGTGGGATATAACTTATTATATATTTATTAATGCAAGTGGAGTTACAAGTTAATAAATATATACTCATGATTTAATTATAAGAGAGTGAGTTACAAGCAAAGTGAGTTTACCATGGAGGAAACCCCGTAGTTAAGTGCACTCAAGCTAGAGTAGTACTGGGATGGGTGACCTCTTGGTAAGTCTCAATGTTTCACCTATGCGAGCATCACCTAGATCCAATGAGTGCTAAGTGTTCCATTTATTCTCATGAGAGATGGATTTACGTTGAATCACTACTCATGAAACATGGGTCAATGAGTTTGACTCAAAACCTACACAGTTAAATCCTGATAGGAATATCACATTTTGATTTGCTATGGAAATTATCTCCTACTTATCGATTTAATTATAGTTTAAGATGAGTTATAATGGAGTTAACTATATAATCATCTAGTTATGAATATTTAATATTATGAGATAGATTATAAATATAATTTTTAGTTTGAGTTATCTCTAGTTGCATTATGAATTAAAGAAAAAGTAAATATTAATATTGGAATTAAATAGAAGTCAAATTAACATTTAAAATAATGAAATTATATTAATATTTAATCTAATAATATACATTTATGTTATTAATTAAATCATTCATGATTTAAAATTATTAACATGATAATATTGCATGATATTTTATATGCACACAAAGACTTGACATTTAAATACTTATTCATTTTAATAAGTATATTAGCCTAACAATTTATGTAAACATATATGTTCTTACTTTATTGCTAAACACATCCTTATGACTCAATCTAAACATAGAAAATGATGAAATTAAACCATATGACTTAAAAACTATGTATTCTTTTATATTCTCTTTTATAGTCTCGTGATGTTTATTTTTGTGATGGTTTTCTTTGTGGGTTTTTTAGTTGGCCAAGTTAGGATGGGCACGCGAGGCGTCTCTGAGCTTTCTTTTATTATGATTATTTGACTATATGTCATGATGTATTTTATGATTCAAATTGAGATTTATTTTATGAGTTTTATTTTGATGAGCATTTATGAGAACTCGAGTTTTGAGAACCAATGTTGTTTTTGAGTTTCCTATCATGGAACTAAATTTAATATTTATTGTGGTTTGTAAGTTTTGGAAAGGAAGTCTAGGTGCATCCTATGAGAGTTGCTTGCAATGGGGGCTGAATCCCAAAGTGGCTGCTAGGGTAACTTATTATAAGTTGTGTAACAAGTGATGATGTATTAATTAAAATTTTTCCTAGCCCTTTCCATAAGATACAATAAAAATATAAGTTAGAGATTTTTCCTTACCCATGCTTTGATTGTTTGTATAGGTTAAAGATGGAAATGAGATGACACCTAGAGAGGTATGACTAGTTTTTCTCATCTTCACAAGAGGGCATTCTAGTTTCGCATAGAGTCACTAGGGGGTTGGGGTCTTGAGAGACTGCCAAGGTAACTATTGAGCTATCATTTTGCATGATGCTTAATGAAAAGAATCCTTTTGAACTCCTCTGTTGAAAAGACATTCTAGGATCAAATCTGTTAGGATAAACCACAGACAGAAATAAAAACTACATGCAAATATAACCAATAACAGAAAATAATAGAACACACAGAAATGAACACAAGGCACCAAGATTTAACGTGGTTCACCCAATCCCTGGGCTACGTCCACCAAACAGCAAGTCCGATCTTATTACAATCCAGTGATTACAACCTAATTACAATCCGTAATCCCTTACAGCTCAATACCGCCGCAAGAACCAATTTCGTATCACCACACATGAAAAATACCCAACCCTAAGCCCTTTTTATACAAGTATTAAACCGCTTTAGGGTTATAACATGTCGGCCATATGTCGGCTACCATGTCGGCTACTTCCCAAATTTTTTTTTTTACTTTCCTGATCAGTCACCACAATCTAACAAAATCCAAGGTTCTGAGCGATCTTGCAACCTACTAAAATCTGCTCAATTGAAGATAAATGTGTTTGTTCATGAGGAGGCCTTTGCTGGTTTGAACCAATTTCATATAAGATGTTTTGATCTATTATTTCAAAAAGTAACCAAAAAAGAGATATATTTTTGGTATTTTCTATTTTATGATGGATGCAATTTATCAATGAAACTATATGAATTCTGATTTTAACCAAATGTTAACAAAGAAAATAACAAAAATGAGGTAATGAGAGATTAAAGCAAATAACTTGAAAGGAAAATTCCTAATGGACATAAACCATGGTAACAACACATATGCAAGTTAAATCATTGAAAATATTGAGTAAGAAACCAATGAAAATAAGAGTAGCACTTCATGAATTTTGCTGATGCAATCATCGATGGGAACTTAGTAATAACTAAAATATGTTTCACTTCTCATCGAATCACAAGGCGACAGAAAATGCGCTCATGCAGGACATGACACTATGCAAGAAAAATAGGGTGATCTTTTCTCCAACTTAGTATGTTAGAGAAATTTTTTAACATGAGGTACACACTAGAACTAAAATATTTCACAATCAAATCAACACAACAAAACCATTGGCTCCATTATTATTCATGAACATGCATTCACAAAAATAGCACACTCTGGAAAGAATAACTACACCCAGAATGAGAGCACTAGTAGCATATATTATTGCATCAGAATGACAACCTGGAGTACATATTACATCCATGTATTTATAAGAAATAATCTCCTCCCTTTGTGCTTTGATCATTCTAGGTGGAGGATTGGATAAAGTCTGAAGAAGTGTCACTATATGACACATTGGAATCTTCCTTTTCCTCTTCATGAATCTCAACCAACTCAGATGTGCTTGTAGAACTTAAATTTCCTTTTGTACGTCATTTGGTATTTGGTCATTTTTCAATTACATTATCTAAGTGAGTACCCTAGCGACTACTTCTTGACAATTGAAGCATTCAAATTATAAATGATCGACTTTGTGTAACCTAAAAAATCCCTAAAGAAGCAAAATATTTGGGTCTGCTTCCTCTCCTAATCATTGTAAGTTTGTAACCATGCTGTCTATAAACTGATCGACGAGTTCTTCTTTTGGAGTAGGGATCATAGATTCTTTATTCAGATGGTTGAGTTTCTCGGCTACATTTATGTCAAGAGACATCACTTTGTAGGAGCCTAGCTTAGCTTGAAAAAATCCTACCTTATTTGGTGCATTGTATTCTATTATCATTATCTTTAGCTTTGGCTCAACATCAATCTTGACATGCTTATTTAGTCCCTTCCAAGGTAGCCATAATTGAGTAAAATCAGTTGAAAACCAACCTTTCAAGCACCTTTGCCATTCTCTATTTAGCAATAATTCATAAGTTTTAGGGATTTCAAACACATGTATTTCTATAATGTCTTGAATTTGGGGGTCTACAATAAACTATATTCTAAAATCTTTCAATACCCTGATAACTTCTACTTTTGTCTTTTTGAGTTGTATCACTATCTAATTTGAGGGTTGAGGAGTGAGTCCCAACCTTTGAGCTATTGAAAGTGGCATGATATTGCAAGAACCTCCTAAATCTATAAGAAAATTGTGTAGGTTCTTTTGGAAAATTATGAGACTAAGTAAGAAAGAAGGCACCACCTTAACCTTATCTTTATACATGGTAGGCATTTCCTCAAAAGTATTGATTTGTTGTGGTGCTGTCTTTTGAGGGACTGTGTTTGTCCTTGGATGATCCAGAGTCCTCAATACTGCTTCCCTTTGATTAGGAAAATTTTGTAGCATATCAAACATGGACATATTAGCCTTGGTTCTCTTTAGATCTTCCATTGCACTGTACTTTTTAGTTTCTCACATAGGATTCTTCAGGATCTAGGCACATTCCCTTGACTTTTTTTTTTTGCCCAACATAGGGTGCTCTAGTAAGTACTAGATTGTTATTAGCTCTTGGATCAGGAGGTGTTGGATGCAAGGCAAGAGGGATCCCATAAATCATGCATTCCCTTCAATTACACAAATTGTAAGTATTTTGATTATAATTTTGAAAAGCTAGCATCTCTTCTGGTTGAGGATCCAATTCTTGATTGAATGGAAAAGTGAATTCTTCACTAGTTGGTTGTTCCATTTGAGGATTTTGTGGAGAATCATAAGATTCTAACACCATAGCATTGTACTACATAGGAGAATCACCATTATTACCTTGTGAATGAATTCTAGTTCATCTCTTGATTTCCATTGAAATATGAGCTGGCATCGTTAGGTACATTCTAGTTATTTTCATACTGGTTGATGTCCACATACTGATTGTTGTTGTTATTATTAGTAGGGATGCTTCGATTGTTAGGAAAAGTATTCCATTGTCAATTTTTCCTTTGGAAGCCATTGTTGCAATATAGAGGATTGTAATTATTCCCTGCATTGTTATTTTTGTTTAAATTCTTGCTATAATTTTGACCATAGTTGTTGTTGTAAGGGGCTGCAATTGTTCTCTGAAAGTTGTTGTTCTTTCCTTGTGACAACCTCAAGTGGGTTAGTTCGTTGGTAATCTGAGATATTGTTTTCTTCATTTGACCAATCTCAGAGTTGATGTTATTTTTTGGTTCAATGGAAGTTGTTGCCTTTTTCTCAAAGATAACAACTTTTTGAGGTTCATATCCTAGATAGGTTATGGCTGGAACTAGTACTACTAGTGCCTGTTGTCGTGAGATTAAATTCATTAGAATGAATTAACCAGGCATTAGTAGTGTTCCAATAAGATAAGTTGGTATTATTGTAGTTTCTTGAGATAGAACCATCAATCCTTCTCCATTAGAATTTGCTTGCTTGGTAAAGGTAATTACTTCCTTGAACACCTTTTCTAATGTGTCAATGTTTGTAGCAGGGAGTTTTCATAGAAAGATAGCTGTATGATGGTCCATAATATTACATTAAATCTAAGTTACAACTTCAATTGGTATAGTATAGGGTGTTTCCAACTTGTAGAAATCCATATGAAAATGATGATTGAAATGTGAAATAGTCTCCACTGGATCCATTTTGATTGATATGAACTGATGATGTATCACAACTGGGTTGATGAATGTTTTGAATTGTTTGAGGAATAACTTTTTGAAGGCGGTCCAATTCTAGAAAAATCTTGGTGGAAAATACATGTACTAGTTAAATGAAACTTCTACCAATGAGTATGGGAATAAATGGAGGACCACATTCTCTTGTTGAACTTGCTTTCCATTGCATATTTCTTTAAATTTTTTGACATGTTCCTTAGCTATTCATGTTTCTCTATAGATTAACCTTCGCCAAAATTTATTAGGATTCTTGGGGAGGTCATTAAGTGCACCTTGCAAGTTAATTGGTGAATCTAACATGTTTGCAAAGAAGTCCATTAGTGAAAGATTTTGTGGAACAATGGGTGGAGGTTGGTTCAGAGGTGGAACTGAAGATGATGAAATTTGGAATAGAAGTGGTAGAATTATGGTAAATCCTTTGTTACCAAGAGGCTTACAAAAATGGCTGATTTCTAAGAACTCTAGCTCACTATCTAAAGATCTTAAAGCTTGCTGAAACAAAGATGTTGGATGAGGATCTTCTAGCTTGCATTAATTATAGAAAAAGTGCACCTTTATAGAAGTACACTTTCTCAAAAATAGTGCACCTTGTGCATTTTCACACTTGTACATGTTGCGCATGTTGCACACCTATACATGTTACGCACTTGGGCACCTTCCGACAATTTTGGACAATTTTTTTTCTAAACTTTCAAAAACTTCAAAATTTGAAAATAACATGTTATTTTTCTATTCCAAATGGTATGAGGCCCTTCTTCTAGTGCCACTTCTATTAAGTTTTCATTTTTCACAATGCTTAATGACAGGAATCCTTTAGAACTCCTCTCTTGAAAATCTAATCTAGGATCAACTCCAAGGTTCTAGGTGATTTTGTGACCTACTAAAATCCACTCAATTGAAGATAAATGTGTTTGTTCATGAGGATACCTTTCTTGGTTTGAACCAATTTTGGATAAGATGTTTTGATCTACTATTTTGAAAAGTAACCACAAAAGAGATATATTTTTGGTATTTTCTATTTTATGATGAATACAATTTATCAATGCAACTATATGAATTCCTGTTTTAACAAAGTGTTAGAAAATAAAATTAAAAAGATAAGGTAACAAGAGATTAAAGAAAATATATTGACAGAGAAATTCCTAATGAACATAAATCATGGTAACAACATGTTTGCGTGTTAAATTCTCAAAAAGATTAGGTAGGAAACCAATGGAAATAGGAGCAACACTTCATCAATTCTACTAATGCAATCATCGATAGGAACTTAGTAATAACCAAATTATGTTTCACTTCTCATTGAATCATAAGGCCATAGAAAGTGCGCTCATGTGAGACAAGAAGCTATGTAGGAACAATAGGGTGATCTTTTCTCCAACTCAGTACATCAACATAATTCATTAACATGAAGCAAAAAATAGAACTAAAAAATCACACAATCAAATCAATACAAAAAAACCATTGACTCCATTATCATTCATTAACATGCATCCACAAAAATAACACACTCCAACAAGAATAACTACATTTAGAATGAGAGCACCAATAACATATATTATTGCATCAAAATAATGGCCTAGAGTACATATTACATCCATGTATTTATGATAAATCATCTCCTCCCTTTGTGCTAGGAGAGAGAGTTCTTAAAATGCAACTCATGCTAAAAACTAATAAAATAAATCTAATTATATACAAACTAACTCTCTAAATGGTGCTAAGTAGGTCTCCACCCTTGTTTATATCATTTAATGGGTGCATGAGCCTTTATATGAGTTAAAAGAAGAAAGAAGAAGTAGATAAGAAGGGAGCTGCAACAGGATCTGAGAGTCATTGGAAGCTCTCAAAATGGAAGATTAACATTCTCTGGGCATTTTTAGGAGTTGAACTACCGTCAAAATGCATTTCTATTGCATGGAAAGCTCTAAATTAGGAACTGGCAGTTAACCATCGACACACTATTACTTCTTCAAAATTGTCAGTGCACCTCTATGAATAGCACACTTGCACACCTTTTGCACCTTGATGGTAGGTTCCAAAAATCCAATTTTTTCCCAAGTGTCAAAAATGAATTTCCAGCATTTGGGATTTTTCCTTCCTTATCCCATAGAGATGTTTGAATGTTTGCTCTTGAATTTCTCTATAATCTTCGCTACTTGGGAAGCTTCTAGAAAATCCAAAGCTACATATTTATCTTTAACTATTTGTTGGTAGTTATTAACCACCATACAGGTTTCCACAAAATCCTCCAGTTTAGCATCTAGTTCAAACAATACCTCTTCAATCTTAAATGCTTGCCTGATATATTCATCAGATGTAGCACCCTCAAAAGTTCTTCAAAATTATTGAATAAATGATTACACTAACTTGAGCTTTATTTTTGAATCATCTTCAAAAATCTGAAGGGCAACAGTGTCATAGTACTTTTCTGCTTCCAAAATTTGCTCTTGAGTCTAGTCTCTTAACCTTTGAATATCTTCATGAAGTCCTTCCATGACCTTATTATGGGTAGCTATCTTCTTAATCCAATCCTTTATCTTATCAAGATCTTTTGCTATATCAACCTCTATGAGTGTACGATACCTTTAACCTTTTATTAATGTCAAAATCTGTAGGTCTTTCACCTAGGTATGTACCTCATCCATTAACCCAAAATCTTGGTTCACTATGGACACTAGTTTATCTGCACTTGATTGAATGTACTACAACAGGTTCAAATTACCCTATATTATTTTTACAACCTTTTCCTCAAAATTGTCATGACATTGCTGATAGGCTCCTTAAAATGGATCCATCTATACCATCCCCCTTTTCTTTCTCTCTAGTGCTACAACAAGAGTGATCTTTAGATGATCTAGGTCTATTGGACCCACTATTCCATGAAAATAACCTCTCATAATATTTTTTTTTTTTGAAGCACCAAAAATTCTCGCTCATTTTTGTCCATATGCTTGAACACCTCTTTCATGCCCATAGTAATTAGTACCTTGACAGTGTCTACTGTGGGACTTCCTAATAGGACATCCTTGATTTGGTAATTGTTAGGAGTAAAATCCTCAGTGTCAGCATGTGGAGGAGGGATGGCTATGTGTGTAAGAAAGTCCTAATCTTGGTTCTTCATAATGAAGGCTAATGGTCATCTATCACCTATAGGTGGCTCAGGATTCTTGATGGCTTTTACTAGTTCACCCATTCCCTCTAGAGTAATTACATTCAACTACCTCTTTTGTCAAACCATGACCTCCCTCTTTATCCAAGTGGGTGTAGTGCCCATTGGAGACATATATTTGATTGAAGAGGGGGTTTGAACTGCAAGTCCCTTTCCCTTATCAGTCCTCTCTTGAGTCTTTTCTCATTAAGTGAGATTACGAGTTTGATTCTCTATTTTTGCTTGGGCTAAGTTCCTAGCCTTGGTATCATGAGGAGTTTTTTGAGGTTCCTCATGTATTTTCCCCTCCTTTGATACTTCATCGGCTTCCCCTCCTCTAATACTTCATTGGCTTGTATTTTCTGGGGCTCTTATTTCTCTGCTGCTATTCTTTAGAGTCTATTATAGGAGGAAATGCATTGCCAAACCTTTGTCCAGAAGTGAAAAATCTTGAGATGGTAGTGGGGGTATGCCTAGAGGTCCTTGAGGAAAAGGTGGTAATTGGTTCTAGTCCTCTCCTAGGGATTGACTCATTGGAGTATCCTGTATCTTCTCCCCCACCATCTCAGTGCCCACCAACATAAAATCAAAATTTGGGAGGTCAAAGAAATTTATCTCTTGACCATGAATGTTTGCAATCCACCACTACTGCTCATCCTCTAAAGTAGTTCCTAAATAGGTTCTTTTGAAATGGATGGTGGTGCAAAGGTGTTCTTCTTCTTTCCTCTTCCATAGTGCAAGTTTCCATAATATATCAGGATAATTGCACTACTATCCCTCTAACAAGGGGTTACTCTATCTATCTTGAGCACTATCTACTCTACTATGAAAATACATTTGAATTGTCAACCTAGGGACATAGGACTTAAAATGGGTTAGCACAGTATGTGCACCAAGTTCCTTAAATAGTCTCAACACCTATGTTGTAGGAAAGTAAAATGCATGAAAGGAACCTATATTACTGATGTAGAATAGTAAGCATACTTGGATTATCAATAGAGAACTATAGAAACTATAGAAGAGGGAATTCTAAACTAGTTAACAATTCAAATATTCACTATGATAGTTTTCCACAAGTGTTGTAGGAACTTCCATAGTAACTATGTTGCAAAACTAATATAGTAAATCTATCTTAAACAAAAAATTAAAAGAAACAAATCTACTCTACCTAAATCTATTCCACCTCCCAAGTGGACCCCCTTGGTTGGCTTCAACTAACTAAGAACACAACAGGTAATCCAAAATCACTTTCTCATTAGAATTCTGCTTTTGTTACATGACTGAACAATTCACAAGGAATAGAGAAAATAACTTTAGAATCTTTGAATCCCCTCACTAACTCCAACTTTCCATATATATATATAGAGGATTGGAACTTATTACAAAAACACAACATAAAACTTGTAAGCAAAACATCATCAGTAGAAAAAAGGTGGATGTCAACCATTACTTTAGAACATTGATTGAGTAATGGAATAACGACCCATAGATAATGTAATCAAGTTAGCTCCCTGAAATAATTCCTTTCGCTGATGCAGCTTATCACCTAGAACTGATCCATGCTTCTTATGCCATGACTGATCTTCATTACTCTTTCTTTAATGTAGTGTTTGCCACTCTTCATGCCACTTCTTCTTTTCCTACAAATTAGAAACATTCAAACATATACAAAAACATTTCTACTCTCATTCAAATATTAAAACATAGCTTAAAACATTTATATGAAATACTACACTTTATATATAATATTAAGCAAGGTATGTCATATCCACTATCCATAGGTTTAATAGGTTTTGGCTACATTCAACATAATAAATTTAAAACAAGTGTTTGGAAATGTTTTTCTCATGGCTCAAAGAGTAAGTTCAGACTATATAAAAACTATATCAAATTTGAGACATTAATTTGTCTCATCATCTACTCCCCACTATGCCAATGCTTGTCCTCATGCATTGTACTTCTTTGCCATTGCTCTAAAATCTTCCACTATTGTCTTCCCCTATTTCCCACTTCTAAAGGTGTAGAAGTATCCTCTTGATCATCTCCAATGCTCGCCCAAGTGTTCTTCAACTAATGGATCTAACTTGGTAGCATTGCTTTCATACAAGGGCTAGAGAAGGGTAGGAGGTTGGAAGGTTAGTGGCACCCATAACTCTTCCCTTACTTGCCTTCCCAATTGCATGTATTTAGGCACTCTATTCACTGCTACCTCAAAATTAATAGGATTGTATGGTTCAGCCTTCCTGAAAGATTTTGGTAGTCGACTCCACCCATTTCTAAGCTCTGAAATTGCTCTCTATTGTGTAAAATTAGGAAGTGTCTAATACTCTTTGTAAACTTTTTCCCTTTCTTCAAAAAATTTCTCTCTGATTTCTAGTTTTGGCCTTCCACAAGTTAATTTGAACCAATCCATCAGGAGGTCATAAGGCTTATGGGATTCAACCCAAAGTGGTAGTGGCTTAGATTTTTTGAGGTCTCTATAAGCATCCAATTGTTTATCATAATTGGTTTCATTGTGTATCCATGACATTAGAGCTCTTAAATGAACATCCCCTATGTAAAGCAAGGGATTCCACTCTATTTCTTGTGGAATTATGAAATTATGTAAATAGAGCTCACACAACAAGTTCTTTTGCCATGAGGGAAAAGTTTCATACACATTATAAAAATCTTGAGTATTTTCACAATTAATATTTCTTATTGTCATCATCAACTAGAATAATAGAAACTATTCTTTCAAACACATAGCATACACCCTTGGGGGTGGTCTATAGGCTATAGCTTGATCAACTAGGTTCAAAGCCTTATTCATTTGTTGCTTCTGCTTTTCTAGTTGCTCTTTTAATGATTCAATTTCTTCGTCTCGATCAAATATTTCCTTTTGCATCTGGTCTCTCTCTTGCTTCCATACGACTTTCTGAAAAATAAAATGATTATATAGACCAAACAATATTGATTGAATTGTTGATGATAAGCATTCTTGAGTTTCAAATTTCATCTTTTGTTTTTTGGAAACTTATTGGAAATACTAAGTGTAACAAGAAGATTTATAAGGTATAAGGGAGACATTGGAATATTTAGAAACTAATGGCACGATAGGTTGCTCATTGTTGGGTGCTTCTTTTGGAACAACAATAGGAAGTGGATTACACTTTTCTAGATTCTCTTGCAGTATCTCCTTGACAGACTCAACTTCATGTGTCTCTATGTTTTGGGGCTCTACTTGAATAGGAGAATCATCTGGAACATTTTCAACTACTGACTCTATTTGAGATTTTGAAACTAGGGTATTTGGTTTTTGATTAGAAGCTGGAGATACTTGTCCTCGCATGTGAGGGCTTCTACATACAGGACCTTCTTCAACTTTGACCACTTTACATGTCTGTTTAGGTTTAGGCATGATTAGAGTAGATGATGTAGGATCAGTAACTACAGGAACATACCTCTTTCTTTATGTTACTTTAACAGAGGGATTTTGCACTTCCTTTTCAAGGTTAGGGCTAACCTTACTCTTGCCTTTACCCCTAGAAGAGCTCGACATATCTTCCTCTAAATTAGGCTTAGAAAACTTATCAGGAGAGGGTTCTTTTTCCTTCTTAGCTAGATTTTGAATTGGCTCTATGACTTCTTCCTCATTTTCTAAGTTTGGAGGAACATGGTTAACTTGTGGCTGTAAGGTTTTGATTTCAACAAATTTTGCCCATCAAAAAGGGGAAGAATCCCTAAGAGATCGTTCAACTAGAAGCTTAATGAGGGCATGATGAGAAACAAAATTTGGCTTTGCTTTTTGGGTTTCCTCAACACTGATACATAACATATTGTAAAGAAAATTGTGAAGATTAACTTGCATGTTATGCCTTATGCAACTAAACAACTTAAAATAATGAGCATGTAAGTTCAAAAACCTACCTTCATAGGTTAAATATCTAATAATGTGGGTTGCTAGCTCTAGATATGGAGGTGGAAGAGAAAGTCTCTTACATCCTTGTTTTGTGATGTCCAGTCGAGGGTCACCTTGCTAAGTAAATTATGCCCTTGCAGATCTAGCATCATGCTCATTTGGATAATGTTCCCCAATTGTTGGTGGTTACCCAATGACCTTTTCTATTCTTTCCTTGGTAGCAACCACTCTTAGTCCCCAAACTAAGGCTTCTCCTTCATCAAATATTATCCTCAACTCCATTTTCACTTCCTCACTGAATTCTTTTAATTGTAAGAAATAAACAAGCCATCCACAAACATGGAATTGCCACACTGCTTCAATATCTACGAGTAAAATATTATGAATTATTGGCTCATACCTCTTTAGCTATCCTCCCATCTTCAAAATGTTTGGCTTCCACTCTTGCTACTACACTATAATTTTCTTTTTCTCTGAGCTTCAAAACTTATTTAAAAAAAAATGTTGTATGTTGTTACCACTTCTCATAATCAAGACCCCTTTGTTTCCAACATGTAAAATAAAGATGCATTAATGATGGAGTACATTATGGATTTAACTACAAATGTTCCCATAATAGCTCTTAGTCCTTTCAATCATGCCAAGTACAAGAGATATTTTTTGAAAAATTACAATAAAAGGTACGATAGATACAAAAAGATTTTAAAAATTATTGAAATGAAAACTATCAGACTATCACCAAAGTACATTCTTTGATGTAGACATGACTAGGATAATCATGGAGGTGACATTTAGAAATTACTACACTTTTTTGGCCCCCCGCTAAAATTTGACAAGTGTCCTCACTTTAAAAATTTTTGTATGGGAAGGGGAAACTAGTTTAAGTCTTATACGATATATGTAATGTAGTATTAGATATAAATATCAAAACCTATATTTTAAAAAATGAATAAAGAGGAAAATAAATTCTTGTGCCTGCAAATTTATAATTGTACTTTCACATATAAGTTGATGAGGTGGAAAAGGCTGATGATCGCAGAAAATACTAACGGTTTTGTCTATTGAAAGCAAAAGAAATAGAGTGTGGATGACGTGGACGGTGGAATGTGGGTGGATGGTAGATAAAGAAATGAGATGGGTTGATTATGAAGAAAGTGAGAAGTGAATGGAAGAATGGGGCCTCATATTTAAATGAGGTTTTATTATGAAGGTTCCTAGATTTCTATCATTCCATGGCTACATGAAGAAGATTTTCATCTTCTGCTACAGGAACTGCGTTCAAAAGTAGTGGTGCACTAGTTGGTTTAAATTGTTGGAGGAACTGTGCTTTAGTCTGTTGCTTATGATAGAGATGTAGTCTATGTCCATTCAAAAGTAACTTAAATTGAACATAATCAATGGTTGTGAGTTGTACTGTGCCATTATCAAATACATTCTGAATTTCATAAGGCCCTAACCACCGAGTCTGCAATTTCCCTAGATTCTCTTTGAAATGAGAATCATAAAGGAGGGTCCAATCTCCTGCTTGAAATATTTTATTCCTTATATGTGCATCATGCCATTTCTTTTTCTGGTATTGAATAATTTCTATTCTTTCTAGAGCTCTCTTTCATATTTCATCCAACGAATTTAAATGGAGGAGTTGCTCTTGTTGTGCTATGGGAATATTGATGTTCAATTCTAAAGTAGTGCACAATGTCTTGTGTTCAAATTCAATGGGTAAAATTGCTGCTTTACCATAGACAAGCTCAAATGGAGCGAATCTAATGGTTGTCTTCCATGTTGTTCGGTATGCCCAAACAGTTTCAGTTAATCTACTTATCAAATCCTTCTTATGCATGTGTACTATTTTGGTTAGAATGGCTCCAAATTCTCTATTGGTAACCTCTGCTTGCCCATTTTCTTTAGGGTGATAAGGACTAGATTTATGGTGCCTTATGCTGCACTCCTTCATAAATTAAGTGATCAAATTTGATGTAAATTGAGGTCCTTGATCTATGAAAATTTCTCTTGGCACTCCATAATAGGTAAATATTTATTCATACAAAAACTTAGCTACTTTCTCATCTCTGGCATTTTTCATTTCTCTAGCTTCCACCCATTTAGTTACATAATCTATAAATACTAAGATGTAGGACTTGGCACTTGATGGTGGTCAATTGGACCTATGAAGTCCATGCCCCATTTGTCAAAAGGGGTGACGAAAACTTGTGGAGTGAGTGGCATCTCATCAATTTGGTTGGTTGGCCCATCCTTTGGCATTTGTCACAATTAGCTGTATATGTCATTGCATCCTTATAGGGTTGGCCAATAGTACCCTATTGTAAGTATCTTTAGTGATATTCTTTTTCCTGCAAAATGGCCCCCACATGGCTCATCATGACAAACATGCAATATATCATATCTCTTATCTTAATTGACATGCCTTCTCATGACTTAATTTGGCCCTACATAGAAGAGCTTGCTATCTATCCAAGAGTATTGAAAATTTTTCTCTACTAACTTTCTCTTTTCTTTATAAGAGAAGTTTCGGGGTAGTCTATTTATAGCAAGTTAATTTGCAATGTATGTATACCATGGTGTATGAGTTGTTATATGGAAAAAGTGCTCATCTAGAAAAGTGTCTTTAATTAGAGTTGGATCTTCATCAGCAATGGTCAATTTGGACAAATAATTTGCAACTATGTTGGATTTTCCTAGCTTATCAATAATGGTAATATCAAATTCTTGTAACAACAATAGCCATCTTGCCAATCTACTAGTGACAACTAGTTTGTTCATTAAATACCTTATAGCTAAGTGATCAACATGAACAAAAATAGGATATCTAGTTACATAGTGTCTAAATTTGTTTAATGCATAGACTATGGCTAAAAGTCCTTTTCTATTACTGTGTAATTCATCTTAGGTCCATGAAGGCTTTTACTAATATAGTAGATGACATTCTCAAGATTAGTAGGTTTATGTCCTAATACAACTCCTATGACATAGTTTGATGCATCAGTATGAATATGAAATGGAATTGACCAATCTAGTCCTTGTAAAACTAGTGCCATGGTGTGAAATTTCTTAAGCTACAGGAAGGCTTCATTGCATTTGGGGGTCTAAATAAATTCAACTTCTTTGTACAAGGGGCTAGCTATTTTTCTAAAATCTTTTTATAAATGTCTATAATATCTAGCATGACCTAAAAAATATCTTACATCTTTTGGTTTTGTAGGTATGGGCATTATTAGAATTACCTCTATCTTAGTTGGGTCCACTTGTATTTCTATAGCTAATATGAAATGACCAAGTGACACTCCTTCTTGCATGAGCAAGAAACATTTTTCACTATTAAGTGCCAGATTATGCTCTTTACATCAGATAAGAACCTTTGCAAGATTCATCATGGCTTCTTCAAAGGTGACTCCAAATGTTATGAAATCATCCATACATATTTCCATACAATCATGTGATATATCAACAAAAATGCTGATGATAGCTCGCTAGAATGTTGTAGGAGCATTACACAGGCCAAATGGAAAAATATAATATGCAAAATTACCCCATTGGCATGTAAATGTGGTTTTGTCTTGGTATTCAGGAGAAATACTTATTTGATTATAACCACTATACCCATCTAGAAAAGAGAAATACTTCTTTCTAGCCAGAGTGTCCAGAACTTGATCTATGAATGGTAAAGGAAAATGATCCTTTTTTGTTTCTTTATTAAATTCTCTATAATCTATACAAATTCACCATTTTCCTTCCTTTTTAGGCACTATGACTAGGGGTGACACCCATCTACTATCAGATATAGGATAAATAAAACCAACATCAAGCAATTTTTGCAATTCAGTTTTAACTATTTCTCTAAGGGCTAGGTTAATCCTTCTCTGGGGTTGTTGGAGTGATAGACATGCTTCATTGATGTATATTCAATGGGTACATAATGAAGGACTCAATCCTTTCATATCACCATAGTCCCATGAAAAAGCCTTTTCATGTTCTTGAAGCAACTCTATTAACTTGTTCATGTAGACACCTAAAAATCCTTTAGAAAATAATATTTTTATTTTTTGAAAAAAAGTCCCTGATGACATCATCATTTATTAATTAATTAATTTATTTTTATGCCATTAAATCCCTTTATCTTAATTAAAAATATTTAATTAAGGAATCCCTCCCAAAAATGTTTAAATCTTATTTAAACATTATTTCTTTATTTATTAATTATTTAATTAATAAATTGACCAAAAAACCCAAAATAAATAAAAAATTTATTTTTTGCCCAAAACTTGGCCAATTTCCTTAAGACCACTAACCTCTTCCAAAATCTTCTAATCCTTCTTTAATTTTGATTAAAGGCTAATCCCATCATTTCCTACCCCTAATCCCAACTCAAAATATTTAATTAAGATTAAATATTAATCCTCATGTTTATTAAAAAAGTTTTAATAAATATCTCCTCAACCCAAACCCTTGAAATAAATAAAACTTTATTTATTTCCTAAAAATCTAATTTATCCTCATCCTAAGAAGTTCTAGACTCTTCTAGAAAGTCTTCATCCTCATCCTAGGAAGTTCTAGACTATTCTAGAAAGTCTTTATCCTCATCCAAAGTCTAGACTCTTCTAGAAGATGTCTTTAAACCTAATCCTAATCCCCTCCTCACCTTGTCACATTCTCTAAACATGGGTTAAGACTTACTAACCCAAGCCAAAGTTAACAATATCTCCTCCTTCACCCACCCTCATTAAATGCCATCCACTTGCCTATCCCTAAGCTAATCCTAAACCATCCTAATCCATCCTCTAATCATTTGCACAAGCCTAAGAAAGCTTAAAACCTTCCTAATCAAGCCCAAGTCGAAATTCCTCTCATCTCTCTCAAAATATTCCAACCATAAAACTTTATGAAGCCCACTAGGCCATAAATGACTCTTCCAAAGCCCTTTCATTGCTCTTACAAGCCATTATGAGGGTCTTTATGAAGATTTTATCCCTTGAGCCTCCTTCGTTGACTCATCCTTCCCCTTTCCTCCATCCTCTCACCCTGTGACATGTGTCACTCCCTGATTGGCTGTAAGGAAGCACAATCCATGTGCTCTCCTCTCATGCAATCTGAGCCCTCCATGAGCTTTTTCCCATCCTTGCATCTTAGCCCTCAATCCCTCAAGCCTCTTGCCTATAAATTGGATCCTTCCCCTTTGCAAAAGAACACAATCCATGAAGTAAAGTCATAATACCATTTTAAGAAGCCATTTTACATCAAAACAATACACTCACAACCAAATTCCAACTCCATTTGAAGCCCTTTTTGAAGCATAAAGCTTGAGCATACATCCTATCTATTTAGACAAAGCTACTCAACAAGAGAGCTTCTCATTGAGAGAGCCCATTAATGGCTCATATTCTCAATTGAGAGCTCATCTTAGTCTATCTTGAAGTTTATGAATTTTGTTTAGTTTGTAAAAGCTTTATTTAAATTTGGTTTCTATTAGCATACTAACATTGCTCATATACATTTTGGCACACCCGGTGGGACCCCGCATGGGTCATCTTCATTAGCTTTTTTAGTCAAGTTTTGTATGTCATTTGCTAATTTTGGCTAATTTTGCTTGTTTTTGTGATTGGTAGGATTGTATAAATTGGTTTTGTAGGTTTACATGAGCATGAAAAAGACAAAGGAACTCATAATCTATCTCATAGTGTTTGCAGATTTTTCAAGCTTATAGGTGGACAAAGCACTTGGAATTCTTCTTCCTCTTTTTGTCTATATTCTTCCTATTCCATCTACTTCTTCTTCTTCTTCTTGTGGGAGATCTTGGCCATTTTTTTTTAAGGAAGCAAAATCATACACACTTCTTTTTAGTACTTAAAATGAACCCCCAAATCATACTTAAATCCACTAAAAAATTAAAAATTTGCAAAAAAGAAAAAATCTTTTAACAAGTGAAACTAAACCAATCCAATCATTTGCATCCTTGCAACATCAAGGTTTTAGATGCATTCATGCAAAGTTAGGAACACTTCATTTTTGGGAATTTAAAAAGAACTTCAAGTTTCCATTTCAAAACGTTCAAAATCAACACTAAGTGCACACTAAAATCTAAATCAAACTCAAAGCATCAATCAAGGATAAAATGAACCTCATTTGCAAATATTTTAAAGTTCTTTTAAAAATCTCATGAAAACTAAGAGTCCTAAATGGTTGCCAAAAATTGTCCTAAAAGCTTTGTTATTTGTTCCAAACAAATGTCTTGTTGCAAAATCTTGAATGTTTCTTAGGTTTTTCATGCATCAAAACAATCTAGGAATATCATTTTTGGGCTTAAAACATGCAAACTAGAACACAAAATCTTGAATGAAAACCAAAGTCCAAAGAGTCATTTTCACTTTTGAGTCCAAAACAATCTTGAATGATCTAAGGTTAAAACAAAGCACTTCAAAGTTCTTAAAACAACACACAAAATCTCAATCTTGAATGCTCAAAGGAAAAAAACTTGAATGTTTAATCACTTGTCTTTGAATGCATGTTGCTAAAATCACTCTTGAGTGCCATGGATTAAAATCAAGTTTTTTTTAATTTTATGAATGCATGATTAAAACAAAAAATCCAATCTTGAATGCCATAGATCAAATAATAATCTTTTGGGGCATAAAAAGAATCCACATTTTTGAAATCTTCTAAGTTATAAAAACTAATAAAGATGCTTTGAGTAAGTTTGTAGTTGGACTCACCCTCTTTAATCACCCATCAATTTAACCATTGGTTGCAATCTCAGTGCCATCTGTGGGGATGGGTCTACCTAAGAGGGTGTTAAGTGCTCCACAAAGATCAAACTCCACTCACTTGGGTCTTTAGTGGTTTTTCTGAGTTAGAAAATTCCTTGAATGGGCATTAATCTCGCTCACACTTCATTTGGGCATAAAAATTGGACAAATATTGATGTGGAGGGCCTCCGGGTGCACGCTTGGCAATCGAGTTTCACACATCTTTGTTTTGAGCTTAAAACAAACTCACACTCAATCTTTAGTGCCTAACAATCAATGAACATTGCATGGTTTGGATGCATTTTCAATGACGCTCGCATTTTTTATGTCGATGATCTCTCGATTTTCATTATGCTGACGATGCTTTCAAATTGGAATGAACATTGTATGCCATAATCACAAGTGTCTTCAATCATATCTTGCAAAATCTAAATCATCAATTGGAATAAACGCGTGTCTTTTAAAGCCCAAGATCATGTATGTGGTCTTGTTTTACACTTTTTAGGAGGCCTGCTTGGGGATTTCATCACCCCTTGGGACGACCTCAACTCCAACATTCCAACGGAGTATAAAAATTAGGAGGTGAATCCAAAGACACCTCTCTTGGAATCAAGATTTTGTCACTCAAGCTAAGCCTCAAGGAACTTTATACCTTTGAGAAGTGAAAGAGGAGAAGTGGGTTACCACTCCTCTCAGCTGTGTGACATCTTTTTGGTTTCATCTATGGATTTGGGCCTCATGTACCTTGCGTATATTGAGGAATCCCTAGCTATAACAAATTTCATCCTTGTAGAAAGCTTCCTAGGATGTTGGTGTGTTTGATGTGCTTGCTCCAAAATTTTGTCTGCTTGTTTGTTCATATCTTTTGAATGAATGTTTGCCAACTTTGGTCAAAATCCCAAAAAAGCAAAAATCTCCCAGCTCAAGGCATACTTAATGTAGTCACTGCCTCATCAGAAAATCATCTAAGCTCCCCCGCTACAACTGAATCTATCTAGTTCCTTGCTTTAGAACAATCCCAAATCCAAAGTCTCTTCAAATCATCCCCCCCAGCCAGCTAGCAACCCAATCCAAAATCACACCCAAGCCTTTAGAGAGTTGTGGTCATTCTACTAGAATTTGCTATCCAATCAATCCGACCAATCCACCAGCCTCACCAAGGTTATCCCTTTGATAGAGCTTTGTCTAGGGTAATCTAGCTTTGTCACTTGTTATCCCTCATCACCTTGAGCTAAAGGTTGGGATCCACAAGTGGTCAATCTCATGTCATGCCCATAGGATCATTAGTCTATCCTTAAGTTGACACAATCTCCACCAATCCAGTGCATAGGAAAGCAAAACTCTCACTTTTTGACAGCATGCCCTTGAAGTTTTCCATCCACAGGGAAGCCAAAAATCTCCAACCAATCCTCCTTAGGTCTATCATACAGCTTTGACTCTCCCTAGGACATCCTTCATTAGCCAATCCAAAATCTGCTCTTAATCCAAATCCAACCATGAGCTTCCGTATTCATCCATATGCAAGACCCCATCCCCATCCGACTCATCATCAAAACATGAAATCCCAAACCTACATGATGTGTTCGATCGTATTGTCCTTGCTCCCGCTACCTCCTATTCCAATGATGATGAAAATCTTGTTGACTATGACAGGTATATTGAAAGCCTTAGAAAAATTCCCCCAAGCATCCCACAAAACCCATGCATTCTTCCAAACTATCTAGTCATGCCATCTGATATCCCAGCTTCTCCTCCATCACCCAATCAACCAAGCTTCCAATCTTCCACCCCCATCACACTAGCTATTCCTATCAATCCACCTCCACCTCCGACACACGAGTCTTCAAGGAATCTCCTAGAGGAAATACAAGAAAAGTTGCCTCTAGTAGTCGATAAGCTATGTCATCTAATCCAACCATGTGAAGTAGTCAGTAATGAAGCTTCCCCATCTATAATATCACCTCCATCTCTCATAGCTATCATCCCCATACCATCCATCAAATTTCTTAAAATCCTTCCACTTCCCGCAAGCATCAAAATCCCACCATCTATCAAAACCCTCCAAATCCTATCCACATCACCTCCAAGCATTTCCTAAATCTCCCATAATGACCCTTATGCATCCATCTTCTACTCACCCATCTCCACTACTGAATCTCCCATCTATCCATCCGCTGCCTTTGAAGAGTCCATCCCTTCACCTCCTATCACACCATCCACTCTTAACCAATCCTATCAAGATCCTTCCCAAAAGCATGTTGACATCCCCCAAAGCATAAATGAAGATATCATCGTACCATGTCTTCCATCCATAGTGCAGTCACTATCCCCTCCATCTCCAAAACCTCAAGCCATACCTCCTCTACTATAGGATATCTTTTCATCCCATCAACTAAATCAAGATCCTATCCTACCATCTCCTCCACTCCATGCTTCCATCTTACCACCTATCCAATCTATTTCACCATCTATAATATACCCTCTTGGTTAACTTACATTCATCCATAGTGGACTCCACTCAGCAGAAGAATTAAGAATAGTATCTCCCTATTGCAGTACATCTGATAAAGCACTTCCACCATTTTTTGCAAGCAAAAAGTATCCTTAGCTAGTTCAAATGCTCAATTGATGGCATTATCAAGGTCAAGGTTTAGGACCACAAGAGCAAGGAATTAGAAAGCCTATTATTGCACAAAAAAATTTAGGATTTCATGGTCTTGGATATGTATCCAAAGGCTCACCATCTAAAGGTGTTGGTACACCACACCCCCAAACCAAGCCTATCTCCAAACCCCCCATGCCAACCTCCCATCACTCCTTCAAGAAATCTTATGTCATCCCCCCTCCACCATCTTTGCAAACTAAAAAAACCTACCATATCCCCCCTTCATCCGCTAAATCCATTTTGGGTCCCTATGTCCCAAAATCTACCATCCTCCATTCTCCTATCAGCCATCATTCAAATCCTATTCCGTTCATTCCTATGCAAGATCAGAAAAGGCACATATCAAGGCACATCATCCATCATCATCCCCCTACATGCTCTCCCATATCCTCTCCATCTCACAAAGCTTCTCCTAACCATCTTCCCAAAGCTTACCACAACAATGTAAATGCCAACTTCAAAATGCATAAAGCTAAAAATCCACATCCTAGGCAATCATATGTCTATTCTAAAAGACATACTCCAAAAAGGAAAAATCCAATCAAAGAATGCAAAATAATGCAAATGCCTATGAAAAGAAAAACCAAAACCATGTGGATCCTAAAGAAAAAAGTTGAAACCCAATGCATAGTGGCATCCACCATTGCTAATCCCCCATCTAGTGACTCATGTCCCCCATCTCCTAACTCCATCTTGGGTGCCTATATCCCCAAGCACGCTTCCACAAATCCTCCATCATGCCTGCATCTACCATCTATCCCCCATATGCTCTTTTCACAGCCGTCCCAACATGTGCCAATGTTGCTCTTGCAAGCATCCCCATCTCATGCTCCTTTCCAACTTTTTCATCCCTCCATCTCCTACCATCAATCCCATCTAATCAAATCTATTGCATAAATCACACATTCGGTGTACCAACAGCTAGCAACAAAATTAAACATTCCAACAGCCAGTGAAAAATCCCAAAAAAGCCAAAAATTGCTGAAGAAAGCCAAAATCATTCCAACTAAGTCCAAAGTCAAAAAGTCAAAAAGTAAAAAAAATAAATAAAGAAAAATAAAGCGTCCACTGGTGAAAACTTGGCAATTCAAGTACCTTGGATAAGTACCATGATGAAAACTTGGCAAATAAGCATCATGCGTAATCCAGCCATCCCCATCTTAACCTATCATCCTCATGCTTTTGGTCACATCTTAACAGCCAACTCCATCTTCCAATCTATACACCTATCCTCCATCCTCTAGCTTCCATCTCACACCATCCACTAATCTTCTGCAGCTTCAGCCAATCATCCCAGCTATCATCCATCTCCCTAGCACCTTTCGCTTTTCCATTCTAGCTTGAATGCTATCACATCCATCGTAAGACCTCCTTCCACATGTCATCTTCTAACTGGGGGCACTGTATTCCTTGAAGATCTTGTCTTTTCCATCCTCCCTTGTCATTGGTATCTCGCTCTAGGCTATCCTCATGCAAATCCAATGTCATCCTCTCATTAGCCATTCACTCTAGCTCCATCTATCAGCTTAGCTACCACCAACCCTAGCATTGTCCCCATCCTTGGTCATAGATCTATCATCATCATTGGATGCATCCTTGCACATCCATATCTTATGCTATCAACTCATCCTTAGCTTCTGCATCTTGCACCAACTTGAGACATCCCGCTATCCTCTCATCCTGAGCTTTTTATCCATCTGTATCATACCTATCATTGGTCTGTTAGCTTGTACCATATCTTGATTAGCCCGCTTGTAAATATCTTGGTCCGTCAGCTTGTACATCCTCTTTAGCTTAGTACCATTGTATCTATCCAGCTTTCATGTCAGTTCCTCCTTGATCAACATCTTGCACACAACGCACAACCCTTGGTTAGCTATTCCAATGCATCCTTTAACTAGATCTGCTATCACCAAAGTGTTATCCATCTTAGTTCAGCTTTCCAGATGCATCACTCATCTAGATCCATCAGCTTAGGTGCTCTCCGATAGATCCTTGCAGGATATAGCTTTCCTCATGTCTGATCTTGGTCTGTTAGTACCTTGTCCTACCCATCTCGTTGGCAAACTGTTCTCTTTTGGATTTTCACTTTCTTTCGATTTGGAATCTTCCCTTTTGGGTCTTGAAGTATCTTTTCCAAATAATCTTTTTGTTCCCTCCTCAAAGTTGCCACGATCTTCCATATCATGGTATAATGCGAATGGGGCAATCTGGGCATAAGGTCTTGATCAAGTTTTTTTGTTTGTTTTTCTTTTCTACTTGTGGGTTACCCAATGTTAGTTCCACTCTGATTCTTTTGAGATTCATGTGTTATGCTGGGGCAATCCTTGCATGTTTATTTTGAGTCAGTCTGTCAGTCCTCTGGATAGTTGGTGAAAAGGCCTTGATGTTCTTGGTAACCTTGGCAATTAACCAACAGTCCTATAGAAAATCTAGTGCTCAACTACATGGTGGTACTTCTCTTTGAAGTATCCCCCCACTCAAAAAGCTTCAATGGTTTTCCTTGATCTCCATTATCTCCCATCCATATCCAGCATCTATCTCTCCTACCCCAACTTATGCATCAGTATCTCTTTGAATCACTCCTGACCTTTAGCTTTAGGGATCCACAATCCTAGTCTTAGGGATCCACCAATCCAAATCAATCCACCAAGCCTCATCTTTCAAGATCCACAATCCTAGTCCTAGGGATCTTCAAAACCCATCTTCCGCCAATCTAACTCTTTGAAATCCTGTTGCATTAGCTTTTTAATCCCCTCATCCATCTCCCCATCCTAGCTTCCTTTTATAGCACTCCGCTCCTTCATCCTCTGCAATCCCTAAGATCTTAAGCTTGCTTCCTCTTGTCCCTCTGATTCTCCCTTTATCATTCTCCCGCAGTGAGAGTTTGTGCTAACTAAACCTCTTCTCTTAAGCCAATTTGAGTCTTCTTTCTCATCTGAGATTCTTGTACTTTTCAAGAAGCCATCAAGCCTCCCTTTCTCTCCCCGTCGCCTTCTTGAGGGGGCATCTCATAGTCCATTCTCTCCTCTTCTGCTCTAGCCTTGGGCATCTTATTTTCTTATCTTTGATTGCATGCCACTTGCGGCATCACATCAAAGAGGGGCAAAATGTAGACACCTAAAAATCCTTTAGAAAATAATATTTTTATTTTATAAAAAAAGTCCCTGATGACATCATCATTAAATAATTAATTAATTAATTTTTATTCCATTAAATCCCTTTATCTTAATTAAAAATATTTAATTAAGGAATTCCTCCCAAAAATGTTTAAATCTTATTTAAACATTATTTCTTTATTTATTAATTATTTAATTAATAAATTGACCAAAAAACCCAAAATAAATAAAACTTGGCCAATTTCCTTAAGACCACTAACCTCTTCCAAAATCTTCTAATTCTTCTTTAATTTTGATTAAAGGCTAATCCCATCATTTCCTACCCCTAATCCCAACTCAAAATATTTAATTAAGATTAAATATTAATCCTCATGTTTATTAAAATTTTTTTAATAAATATCTCCTCAACCCAAACCTTTGAAATAAATAAAACTTTATTTATTTCCTAAAAATCTAATTTATCCTCATCCTAAGAAGTTCTAGACTCTTCTAGAAAGTCTTCATCCTCATCCTAGGAAGTTCTAGACTATTCTAGAAAGTCTTTATCCTCATCCAAAGTCTAGACTCTTCTAGAAGATTTCTTTAAACCTAATCCTAATCCCCTCCTAACCTTGTAACATTCTCTAAACATGGGTTAAGACTTACTAACCCAAGCCAAAGTTAAAAAATATCTCCTCCTTCACCCACCCTCATTAAATGCCATCCACTTGCCTATCCCTAAGCTAATCTTAAACCATCCTAATCCATCCTCTAATCATTTGCACAAGCGTAAGAAAGCTTAAAACCTTCCTAATCAAGCCCAAGTTGAAATTCTTCTCATCTCTCTCAAAATATCCCAACCATAAAACTTTATGAAGCCCACTAGGCCATAAATGACTCTTCCAAAGCCCTTTCATTGCTCTTACAAGCCATTATGAGGGTCTTTATGAAAATTTTATCCCTTGAGCCTCCTTTGTTGACTCATCCTTCCACTTTTCTCCATCCTCTCACCCTATGACATGTGTCACTCCCTGATTGGCTGTAAGGAAGCACAATCCATGCGCTCTCCTCTCATGCAATTTGAGCCCTCCATGAGCTTTTTCCCATCCTTGCATCTTAGCCCTCAATCCCTCAAGCCTCTTGCCTATAAATTGGATACTTCCCCTTTGTAAAAGAACACAATCCATGAAGTAAAGTCATAATACCATTTTAAGAAGCCATTTTACATCAAAACCATACACTCACACCCAAATTCCAACTCCATTTGAAGCCCTTTTTGAAGCATAAAGCTTGAGCATACATCCTATCTATTTAGACAAAGCTACTCAAAAAGAGAGCTTCTCATTGAGAGAGCCCATTAATGGCTCATATTCTCAATTGAGAGCTCATCTTAGTCTATCTTGAAGTTTATGAATTTTGTTTAGTTTGTAGAAGCTTTATTTAAATTTGGTTTCTATTAGCATACTAACATTGCTCATATATAGTTCATCTATATGGAAGATAATTTAGGATTGAAATGAAGATTATGACCTTTTGATAACTCAATAGTAGTGGTAGACTCAATTATAGAAGCTTCAGAGATTGGACTTGTATCTAATTCACATGGTAAGAGTTCATGAATAATGTCTGGTTCTTTGAGCATAATACAATTCTCATTACATTCCTCATATGTGGCTAACTCTAACACAGAACTATTTGATACATCTTTTTCTACCACACAAGTGTTAGTAAGGATACTCTGAATTACTGAATCGTCTTCCTGCAACTTCAGGAAAGATTGTCTATATAACATCATAAGCTATGCTATAGAGTTTAACTCTTCTTCTTCATCCCCTAAATCTAGCTAGACAGATGTGCTTAAATCTAGTTGTAGTTGGGCTACAGGATATAAATCAAATTTCTTTGTTGCTTGACCATTAGATATGGTCATATTCCCTAACCTATAACTTATATTTGCATTAGCTATAGCTAACCATAGTCATCCTAGAATGATAGGGTAACCAGATAAATTGAATTTGGGAGACATAATCATGAAATCTGTAGGGTACTCTAGAGAGTCTAGGGTTACAACTATGTTTTCTATCATCCCATCAGGAGTGATAGTAGAACTATCTACAAGTTCTAGAATTGTTGGAGTAGCCCTTAATCCTTCTATTTTCAACTTCTTCATAGTATCCTTGGTCATGATGTTTATAGTAACACCAAGATCAATTAAAGCATTTTTAATAGATTGACCATTTATAATCACATTCATAATTGGACTACCTGGATCAAAAACTTTTGGAGTGATAAATTTTCCTAACATAATGTCAACCAATTTTCCTACAACATGGATTGTAGTTTGGTCCTTTTTCTTCCTCCCAGGCTTCTCCAGGTAGGCTTCTCTAATGGATTTTCCATAGATGGGAACATATTTAATAGATTGAAATAGGGGTATTTGGACATGCATGTTCTTTAGCTGATCAACAATATCAAAAGACTGTTCTTCTATTTGGATAGGTTTAGTTTGTATGAGTTTCTCTAGAAAAGGACATTCAACCACAGGCTAGGCTTGAGCTGAAATAGTAACATTAGTTGGGTCAAATTCTTTAGAAGTTAGGGGCTTTGATACTGTAGGAGTATTTGGTATGCTATGCCCTTAATATTATTGTATATAGGGTTATGAATAGTCAACTTGTGGCTATCTTAATCCTTAATTAAGTCACATTATCATTATTATATTATAATTTAGGTAGGTAGGCCGGCCTAGGTGTTATGAAGGGTTGTGTCTATTCAACCTAAGCATAAATAGGTATATATAGGAGGTTGTGAGTCTTATTTCATCATCAGATTGTGAAGTGTGTTCTCATTGGAGATATTTGGAGGTTGCCCCATTGAAGTGGCCTATAACTCTTAGATATTATCAAGTCTTTATATAATATTTCATATTATTCCTTCTATTGTGTAAAAGTGGCCTATAACTCTCAGATATTATCGAGTCTTTACATAATATTTCATATTATTTCTTCTATTGTGTAAGTTATTTCATTACAAGTGTATCAGAGCATGATCTTGGCACCATAGTGGCAAGATTTTTTCTCAATATTGAGGCAATTATGGGAAGAGCATAACTTTCAGATTTTAGCGAATTTTTCAAATATTTTTAAAGGGTTTTTGTAGAACATATTAAAGAAGCTATAATCCAAAATTTAGAGGAATTGGAGCATATTTGAGGAAATTATTGCAGAATTACTATTTCTACACAATTTTTTGAGATCTTCATATCTCTCACATCCTACTGAATTGGAGTATAACTTGTATTGGGTTTTTCAATACATAGTAGAGGAGCCTAAATTCAAATATGGAGAAATTGAAAAATGAAAATAAGCAAGATATTGTTAAATTAGGAAAATTCTCTCTCAAGGCAGCAAATTTGCTATTTTTTTGGGGATCTTTTCCTAAAACATTGGTTTCCATCATGACGGGGCCTCCAACAAGAGGCAAAAAGAATTCTACCACACCGAGGAAATCCTTTGATCAAGATTGGGAAGCAACAGAGGAGAGTAAACCCAATGAGGAACTTAGTAAGTTCAAGGAAGAGGTTAAGAATGATATGTGTAACCTACGAGGAGATATATCAGATATACAAAGCATGTTAAGAACCTATATGAATGAAACAAGGAAGGAGCTCTCAAGAAATCAAGGTGAAACCTTCAAGTTGAATAATGATGAAACAAATTTTATTAATCCTACGGGATCTAGGAATATTTTTTCAAAGGTGGATATGCACAAATTTGATGGCAAGGACCCTCTAACATGGATAAATCAAATGGAGATTTTTTTTGAAATACATCAAATCCCATATGGACAAAATGTTACAATGGCTTCCTTATATCTAGAACCAAATCAATTCATTTGGTATTGCTGTCTTTGTACTCATAGGAGGAAAAAGGGTCTCACTGTATCATGGTCAATTTTTATAGAAGAACTCCAAGCACAATAGAGAAATAGTGTGATAGAAAACTTCTTTAGCCAACTTGTTAAGATTCAAAAAATAGGATCAATTAAGGATTATACTCAACAATTCCAAAATCTATCCTTAAGAGTGGATACAATTATAGAGGAGAGCTTGAATGATTTATTCTTGGGTGGTATCAAGGATCACATTCAACATGAGGTACGCATGTTTTGTCCCAGTTTAGTAAATGAGTCTTTTATATTGGCATGCAAGGTAGAGGAGAAGTTCTTGATTTCTAGAAAGTGGGGGGCTAATGTGACAAGAGAAAAATAATATTCAACACCTTATCTTTCTCAACCTATTAGGTTGACTCCACAACAAATTGAGGAGAAAAGAGAAAAAGGGTTGTGTTTCAATTGCGATAGCAAATATAGTTGAGGACATAATTGACGTGAAAAGAAATTGTTCTACATTGAAGGTCCAAGGGAGGAAGAAGAGGATAAGTCCATATTAGAGGAGGATAGGGAATTGGGTGAGGAATCACATGATTCTCAACCAATCATTTCTTATCATGCACTTTCAAGTTTCAGTGCACCACAAACTCTCAAGGTAGTGGGTTTCTTAAAGAAGCAAAAAGTAACAGTGTTGATCAAGTCAGGTAGTACTCATAATTTCATCAACAAAAAGTTGGCAACTCTTCTAAATTGTTTTATATATCCAACCCCTAAGTTTTAGGGTTTGATTACAAATGGGGGTATAGTTAGTTGTTCAGGAAAGTGTCATAGCATCAAATTATCCATGGAGATTATCAAATTGATACCCCAATGTATGAAATATCCATGGGTGTAGTAGATATTGTTTTGGGAGTACAATGGCTTACTACATTGGGAACAATTGAGATGAACTTCCAAGAACTATTCATGTAATTTCAATCATAAGGAAAGGTAGTGGAGCTAAGGAGATTGAAGGAAAAATCCCCACAGATGGTAAGCTCTCATCAAATGCAAAAACTTCTTAAGAAAGGTGTGGATGGATTTGTCACCCAGCTATGTTCATTAGAAGTCTCTCAATCTAATACTCTTACTCATCCAAATTTACAAGAAATAATTGATCATCACTTAGGGATTTTTAGAGATATGCCTAAAGGAATTCCTCCTAAGAGGGATCATGAACATGCCATACAACTAGTTCTAGGTAGTCAGCCACCAAACATTAGGCCTTATAGGTACCCACACATAGAAAAAAGTTAGATAGAAATTTTTTTTTAGGAAATACTAGAGGTAGGAATTATCAGGCATAGCTAAAGTGCTTACTCCTCACCTATTGTGTTGGTGCGTAAGAATGATGAAACTTGGTGCATGTGTCCAGATTATAGAATGCTCAACTAGTATACCATTAAAGATAAGTTTCCTATTCTAATCACTGATGATCTTCTAGATGAATTAAATGGAGCTATGTATTTTACCAAGTTAGATCTTAGATCAGGTTATCACCAAATTTAGATTAAGGAGAAAGATATTCACAAGAAAGATATTCACAAGACAACATTTCAAACTCATGAAGGTCATTATGAATTTTTGGTGATGCCATTCAGTCTTACCAATGCACCATCTACATTCCAAAGTTTGATGAATTCCATTTTTAAGAAGTTCTTGAGAAAGTTTGTGTTAGTGTTCTTTGATGATATATTAATTTATAGCAAGACCTGGGAGGAACATTTGTAGCATGTAGATCAAGCATTACAATGATTGGAAGATCATAAACTCTATGCTAAGCCATCCAAGTGTGCTTTTTGTCTTAAGGAGGTGGAGTATTTGGGACACAGTTTCAAAAGGAGTAAAGGTGGACCCTAAAAAAATTATGGCTATCATGGAATGGCCTATTCCAAAAACTATTAAGAAGTTGAGGTGTTTCTTGAGATTGACAGGATACTATAGAAGATTTGTGAAGAATTATGGTCATATAGTAGCACCCCTTACAACTCTATTGAAGAAGGATTCTTTTCAATGGAATGAATTTGCTAATGTATCATTTGAGCAATTAAAGAAGGCTATGTGTACAACTCCAGTGCTTGTCATTGCAGACTTCACCAAGGAATTCATTATGGAATGTGATGCTTGTGGAAATGGGATAGGAGTAGTTCTCTTGCAAGAAGGTCACCCAATTGCTTCTAAGAGTCATCAATTAAAAGGTAAAATCAACTCAAGCCTAATTACAAGAAGGAAATGTTAGCAATCCTAGTAGTTTAGATAAGTTTTGTTTAAAGGGGGACGTTCTTTGGTATAAAGAGTACTTGTATCTCTGCAAGAATTCCACTCTTAAATATAAGATTCGCAAAGAACTACATGAGTCCCCAATTGGAGGTCATTCAAGATTTTTGAAGACATATCATAGGGTCAAGCAAGATTTTTTTTGGGAAGGGCTAAAAGGTGATGTTCAAAAGTTTGTGGCTGAATGTTTGGTTTGTCAAAGAAATAAGGAGGAAACAATTAAGACACTAGGTCTCTTGCAGCCTTTATCTATTCCTAGCCAACATTGGGAAGACGTATCTATGGACTTCATCACAGGGCTCCTTAAATCTAAAGGCCATAATGTCATCATGGTAGTAGTTGATCGCCTCACTAAATATGCACATTTAATTGCATTATCACATCCTTTTACAACAAGTATAGTGGTAAAATTTTTCTTGGATAATATCCAAAAGTTACATGGTACACCTAAGGTTATTGTTACTAATCATGATCCTATCTTTACTAGTCACTTTTGGAAAGATTTATTCTCATGTTTGGGTACTCAATTGGCTCATAGCTCTTCATACCATCCATAATAAGATGGGAAAATTAAGGTGGTTAATAAATGTTTGGAAGGATATCTACATTGTTTCACTTCAAAAAAATAATCTGAAGGGGTAGATTGGCTACCTCTTGCAGAATGGTGGTACAATACTTCTTTTCATAGCTCATAAAAAATGTCTCCATTTTTGGCACTTTATGGATATCATCCTCCTTCCATCACATCATCATTAAAGGTGTCACCAAGAGTTCAAGCAATAGAGGATCACTTGCTTCATCAACAACAAGTATTTTCAAGACTCGAGGAGAATTTAGCTATGGCACAAAATCAAATGAAAGAACAAGTAGACCAATATCACAGTGAAATAAATTTTGAAGTTGGGGGACTGGGTCTTCTTGAGATTGTAGCCTTATAAAAAAATCTAAATGAAGCAAGAAAAAAAGAATAATAAGTTGTCTCCAAGATATTATGGACCATACCAAATCATGCAAAAGATTGGTTGTGTTGCCTACAAGCTTGAGTTGCCACCAACAACAAAGATATATCTAGTTTTTCATGTTTCTTGTTTGAAGAAGGTAATTGGGCAGAATATTCCTACTCAAATAGTACTACCGTAACTTGAGGAAGAAGGAAGAATAATTTTGGAACCAGAGTGCATTCTTCAAACATGCACAAAGAAGTTAAGGAACAAAACCCTTACTCAATATCTCATCCAATAGAAGAATTTACTAATTAAAGATGCCACATGGGAGGATGAGGAGTTAATTCAAAAGAATCCACACTTGGTTAGTATTGAGGACAATTCTTCTTTCAAGAGAGGGATATTATTGTATATAGGGTTATGAACAGTCAACTTGTAGCTATCTTAATCCTTCATTAAGTCATGTTATCACTATTATATTATAAGTTAGGTAGGTAGGTCATCCTAGGTGTTGTAAAGGGTTGTATCTATTCAACCTAAGCATAAATAGGTATATATAGGAGGTTGTGAGTCTTATTTCATCATTAGATTGTGAAGTGTGTTCTCATTAGAGATATTTGGAGGTTGCCCCCTTGAAGTGGCCTATAAATCTCACCTATTATCAAGTCTTTATATAATATTTCATATTATTTCTTCAATTGTGCAAGTTATTTCATTACATGGTATTTTTGTTATAAGAGGTAGTTTAGGCACTGGTATGGTTGTATCAGATCTCAAATGTATATTTGCAATATTTAGAGCATAAGCAGGATATTGCTGAGCATTAATAGAGTACATGGGTTGTTGTGACTACTGGTTATTTAGATTTGGTTGAGGTTGTGCAAGTAATTGGGTCTACTTTTGAGGTCTAGGACCTAAAGGTGGTGGCATTAGTGTAGGTTGTTGGACTGGGGGTGGTAATTGTGGAGTACCAATATTTTGGTTAGGCCATTGTTGACGTCCTCTCCATTTATTTGTAGATTGCCAATTCCCTTGGGGTGGTTGCCATTGGTTTTACTAGTTCTGCCATTGATTATTCTATTGGTTTGGCTAGGAAGGTTTGGAATTCTGAGGCCATTGGGGCTGTTGTGGATTATTTTTCCAAGCATTATTCCTATTAGGTTGACTATATTGTGGAGAACCTTGGGTATTATGGTTTTTCCATTGATTACCATATAGATTCAAATTTTGCAAAGGGTCCTGAGGCATACCTTAACATTGGGCCCATGGTTGGCATTGAGCAACAAAGAATACTTGCTCATCATCTCCATCTATTTTGATATATTCAGTTGGAAGATGCTAGTTTTCGATGCTAGTGACCAATTTACATTGGCAATCTTTCTTCTGCTTCTGGCAATGGGGGTAGTACTCAACTAGTTGTACTTTAGCTTATGCATGTTTCTTCTTTGCAGTCATTATGTCAAGATGTGTGATAACATAATTTATAATGTCTTGCTTGAAATTTGAGAGTAGATTAGATATCTTGAGCTTTGAAATACCCTGACTAATTCCTTTAATAGCTATAGTTTAGTGTCCTTTTCCTTTCTTCATGGTTGATCTTGAGTAATTAAGACAAATTTTCTTGAGGTCATCCCAAGAAGATTGATACATATCTCCTCTAGCCATCAAGTCTAATGCTTCTAGACAACTATCATTCACACCTCTCAAAAAGACTAGCTTTTGTGAATCCTCAAACAACACATGTTGAGGGTTCTTCTGCAGTGTATATAAGAAATGTGCAACATAGTCTTCCAATGTTTCTTCCTCCTTTTGTGATATTCTAAAAATATCATCTCCTCTTGAATCATTTTCTTTGCAATACTCTTTGTTCTTGTCTAGAAATAGAGTTTGCATTTCATCCCAAGTACCTACTGCATTAGCTCCTAAACCCATGAACCATCATAAAGCTATCTCTTTTAGTGTTGCTGGAAATAATTTGAGCTTGTGGACATTAGTGTTGTAGTCAATGCTATGATAGAGTATGTTAAACTCAAACAAGAAAGTATCAAGATCTTTAGTTGTGAGGCCATAAAACTTTGGAAGGGCATTTGGAGGTATATTTGTGAGATTAGCATTGGTTATAAGGCTTGGGAGAGGAAATGGAAAAGTAGGTTGTGCCATTACTATAGGTATTTGATTATGAGGTTGCTATTGAAAAGGGATAATGGGCATTGGATTGTTAAAAATTGGTGGATTTGGAGTAGTACTATCAAGAATACTGGCCAAAATTTAGGCAAAAGGTCGAAGGTCACTTGTATCCAAAGGTTCTACCCTTGAGGATGATTTTGTAGGAAAAATAGGGCTTGCATCTAAAAAAGGCAACTCAGCTTCTTCTTCAATGTCTTTGTTCAAATTAATAGGCTTTCATGGAAGAAATCTTCCATATTCATCTCGTGGTCTTCCTCTTCGATGCATGCAATCAAATTGGTTACTTATGGATCAAGCACTCAATCTTATGGTTTCTAACTAACATACCAATCTAGAAATAGAGGAATCATGAAGGTTCCTAGTTTGACACCATCCCCAACAACAATGCTAAAAGTACAGGTTTCCAAAATAGATCAAGATAATCACACTACTATTCCTCTAACAAGGGGTACTCTATCCATCTTGAGAAATATCTATTCTACTATGAAAATATATTTGAATTTTCAACCCAGGGACATAGGACTTGCAACAGGTTAGTGTAGTATATGCACCAAGTTCCTTAAAGAGTCTCAACACCTATGCTATAGGAAATTAAAATGCATGAAAGAAACCTATACTACTGATACAGAATAGTAAGAATACTTTAATTATCAATAGAGAACTATAGAAACTACAGAAGAGGGAATTCTAAACTAGTTAACAATTCAAATATTCACTATGACAGTTTTCCACAAGTGTTGCAGGAACTTCCATAGTAACTATGTTGTAGGACTAATATAGTAAATCTATCTTAAATAGGAAATTAAAAGAAACAAATCTACTCTACCTAAATCTATTCCACCTCCCAAGTGGACCCCCTTGGTTGGCTTCAACTAACTAAGAACACAACAGGTAATCCAAAATCACTTTCTCATTAGAATTCTGCTTTTGTTACATGACTGAACAATTCACAAGGAATAGAGAAAATAACTTTAGAATCTTCGAATCCCCTCACTAACTCCAACTTTCCATATATATATATAGAGGATTGGAACTGATTACAAAAACATAACATAAAACTCATAAGCAAAACATCATCAGTAGAAAAAAGGTGGGATGTCAACCATGAATTTAGAACATTGATTGAGTAATAAAATAATGGCCTGCAAATAATGTAATCAAGTCAGCTCCTTGAAATAACTCCTTTCATAGACACAACTTATCACCTAGAACTGATCCACACTTCTCATGCCATGACTGGTCTTCATTACTCCTTCTTTAATGTAGTGTTTTCCACTCTTCATGCCACTTCCTCTTTTCCTACAAATTAGAAACATTCGAACATATACAACAACATTTCTACTCTCATTCAAATATTAAAACATAGCTTAAAACATTTATATGAAATACTGCACTTTATATATAATATTAATCAAGATATGTCATATACACTATCCATAGGTTTAATAGGTTTTGGCTGCATTTAGCATAAGACATTTAAACCAAGTATTTGGAAAGGTTTTTCTCATGGCTCAAAGAGTAAGTTCAGACTATATAAAAACTATATCAAATTTGAGACATTAATTTGTCTCATCACATGGCCTTCGCTAAGTGAGTCCTCTGACTCAAGGGTACATAATCAATTTTCTCCCCTTCTTCTTCTTCCACTTCAGCTTTAGGAATGGTTTCTAGCACCTATGGAGTAGGAGTATCCTTTTTCTTCAATTTTCTCCTATGTGACCCTGCCATAGTGGAATCAATCTTGGCCTTCTTAGATGCTGAGGGGGAGGCTTCTTTCTCTTGACCTACTAGTGGCACCATTTGTTCTTCCTCCTTCTGATTCTATTCCTCTCCCAGTGGAGGCACTTGCTCAGCCTCTGAGACTTAAGCTTATGGGTCAGCTTAGGGCTCTAGAGCTTTAGGTTCAACTTGCTTAGACACTCTTTCTCTTTTGTTCTTTCCCTTATCCACCCTAAAGTACTTGACCTCCCTCTCATGTTTATGTACTATTTCTAACCTCACAACGGATTGAGTAGGGAAGGTCATAATTGTGACTTTTGCACCTTTACCCTAGTTGGGCATGCTGTGGCTTGAAGAGGAATAGTTTAAGGAAATGGATCTAGTTTGAAGGGTTTCTTGATCCATTCCCTTGTTTGTTGGACAATGTGCCTGACTCCATTATTAATGTCTATATTCTCATTTTTTCTGATCTTCGCATTCATTATTGGCCTATCTTAAATTTTATCCTTGTTACATAGTGGATCTAAGACATCTTTTATTTCTTTATCGACAATCTTTAATGAGATCTTCATTTCAAGGGCCTTTTCTACCAAATATAGAGTCATCCCCAAATTATCCCTTATTCGAATATCATAGTCAGCTATTGCATTTATCCAATGGTCTTTTAGCGCATCCTCAAGTATGAACTACTTCCTTGCTAGATGCTGCACCCTCCCAATATTATCAAAATATGGGTGAGGGGATTTTTAATCTTTGAAGGGTTACTAATCCCATTCTAAATCAAAGGTCATAATGTCTTTCTTCTGCTTGACCTCAAAAGAACCTATGTTGATTGGCCATGCCCATGTCTTCTTGTGTTGTTTCCTCACTCTGTCATATGTAGATGTGAGTTTCCTAGAAATCTCCAACAAAATGAGCCTATTTGAAGGATATTGTGGGAGCTTTATTGGGTTTACTTAAGTGCCAACTACCTTTAGGTATGTGAATGTTTTCAATTGGATGTAGTAGGTGCCGATCTCTGTGATTTTGGTTGCTACCTCTATTGACATCTTTTTAGCATAATCATCAACTATAAATCACATGATTGCAAATATAAAACTATCATTCACTATCATGTACTCCTTTCTCTAATGGGAAAGCTTCTTCTTTACTAGCAAAGAGTATGTCACATAGGGCCATACATTAGCATCTTGCATGCTACCCCTTTTGTAAAGTCCTAGGTAGTTAGTTGTTCTTGCCACGAATAAGTACACCATGTATGATGTCATGTTAAATATTGGATCAGATTTTATGTCTACCAACTACTCATATAGATTATCACTGAGGATAGTATCCCAATCCATTAACATTTTTACCATCTTGATGATCTCTATGAAGTGCACCATCCAAATGTTAAGGTGTCCTATTGTAGGGAGTCCTATGGCTCTACTCAAAAGAACAATTTCTTAGCCAATATCATCCTTCATGTATCATCATATCATATCCACTTTCTTGACTCTATGACCTATTAAGAAGGAAGATTTAATTATTTCTTTGGCTTCCTTTTCATTCTCTCTATGCCATCTTTCTGTCCAATCATAAGTCATCTTTACATATTTATCAACCCTTGGGAGATGAAACACCTTCTCAATATTCCTTGGTCTAAGATCTAGGACTATCTCCCTTGTGACACTCTTGAAAACCTTTTCTTTAGGCACATAATGTTCTACGAAGGTCATAATCAACTCAGAGGATTGTACAAAAGTCAAATTTGATACTGCTATAATACCCCAAAATTGGTTCATTGCCATGTTAACCAATTCTGGTCTATTTGATCAACCCTAAAGTCTTATGTCACTAGGCAATCCTAATTCTGATAATCTCTACTTGACCTAAGTGTCAAATGCATAAAATATTAATCTATATTAATTATTTACTTTAATTAATTCCTAAATATTCATTGAATTGCCTAAATTAACCTTTTAATTGATTTAATTTAATTATAAGTCTTAGTACTTTAATTAAATTAAATTTACCCCTTTTAAGCTAATATACATGAGGAATTAAATATATTTGATTTAATTAAATATCCTTATTCTAATTGTTGAATTTAATTATTCAATATAGAATACCCAATTATGAGGTCGTATTTAATTTCTTTAAATCAAATATCTTCTTCAATTTAGAAATGGAAACTCTTAGTTAACTAAAATTAGAGAAGGAAAGAAATTAGTTAATTCCTTATTCTACTCAAAAGAAATTAGTTAACTTCCTTTTCATAAGGAAACTTTCCATTCTAACTGAATCTCATTTTTAATCTTGACCATTGATGGATTTTGGGAATTCTATTTAAGAGACTTCTAATCCCTCATTATGGAAGGTGGGAATTTGAATTGCATTGAATCTCTGTCGAATTGCATACTCACTTATTTTATGTTATCATAGCTTTTCTTTCTTAGCGTCAATATCATTTAGTTTAATACAATGCATACATATAGATTAAATTCTTTTTCTTATTCCTAGATTAAATTGCATCTTTCATCTAGATTAATTACACTTTCATTATAGTTGCATAAAATCCTTCATACTAAAAGGTCTGGTTGCTTGCTTCTCGGTCTAAAAGAAAATAGGAAAAATCTTTCTAGTTAGAAGGCAACATGTCATTCCTTTGGATCTTTCAAATAAAGAATCCAATGTTTATTCTAGGATGATCTTGTAGGTAAGGACTATGTTGAAGTCTATGTGAGGATCAAAGGCCCTCAATTTTGCATATACATTTTTGGCACCCACCATGCAGCCGAGAAAATCAATTTTTCTAGCCTCATCTACTTTATTTTATGATATTTTAATGATTCTACCATATTTGTACATATATATTTCCAAATTTTTGTGTGAAAAATCTCATTTTCATATGAAGATTTGAGGATTTTGCTTGTTTCTTTGTACTTCCTCATGCAAAAAAGTGCTCCATTGTGTGATTTCTCGCATGACACCTTATTTTATCACACGGGCCTTTGCAAGATTTTGCACAAGATCATGGAATAGCATATGAAAAATGCAAAATTTGTAGAATTTATTTCATTATTTAATTTGACTAATGGGTTTTCTCTGAAACATTTTCTTTCAACTTTTTTATTTTTTGTAGCATAACTATGGTTTGCAGGATGATTGATGAAGATACCTTGTATACAAACATATCAAACATGAACTGACTATGTGTTTGAAGGATGTTGTCAAATATATGAACGTCAAAGATCAATTTCAAATCCACATAAAATGTTGTGTCTTTTTCCTGCTTTCACACTAGTATAATTAGGGCTTGTGAACTTTGTCGGGTGTAAGATAGGGAAATAGGGGAGTATTCTCTTTACCACTTGGAGGTCATGACCAAGGGTAAATCATAAACCTAGAAGCCTCTGAAAGATGACATCTGAGGGAGGCAAGAAAGTTAGTGGTTCTCCTAATGAAGAGAAGATGATTTCCTTTTAGGGAATCAAAATCTTGGAATAGGTCAAGGTGGGATCAATTAAGCTAACTTAGTGATTAACATGTCTTGTGTGTTTGGGAAAGGAAATGAGGTAGAGTATGCTCTTTCCCCTTGAGGGAAATCATAAACTTGGATCCTTAGATTCAAACCATCAATCCGAGTCAATCCTTAGAGGGCCTTCTAGAGTGATCCAACCTCCAGGAATGACCCAATTGAGCACACTCCTTTCGCTAGAGATTCTAACTCACTATAATAAAGAAGCTTTGTAGAGTGAAAGACTCCAAAGCTGTATTAATGTCCTTTTCTTTATTCCTGATATCACATATAAAGAAGAGGCTCTATTTGTTTCACTGGTTGGGGTCGGCCCTAGTCTTTCTAGTCAAGTCTTTGCACTTTTAGATGCTGGTGTGGGCTATTGGTCTCAACTCTACTTGTAGAGCTACTGGGGATTAATACGAATAGAATCCAAGTAAAAAACTTTTAGTTAGTTGCTACCCTATTCACCTCTGAAAGGAGGCATAATCTTTGTGCAAGGAGGGGGAAGAATCTCTCTTGTAGAACTCACCATAGGCATGTTATTGGGCATTGGAAGGTGGTATACATGCTTGACTCCTACCATGAGGGTGTTCATTCAACATATATGTTATTGAGGTGCACACATGCACATAAGTTATGGGATAAAGGTTTTACCTTCTCTACCATTTTTGGTTTTAGGGATAAAGCATGTTTGTTATTGAGTCTTGAACATGTCCAAACCTATCTAAACAAACTAAAGGTAAAGACTCCCCCATCCCTCTAAGTTGCTTTGTCCTTGGTTGGATTTTATTTGATTACTACTTACTTCCCGTATCTCTTCAAAAACACTTATCTTGTTCAAAAACCAAATCTTATTAATGACTGGAAAACTAACCTTGATATCTATTTAAAATCCACCAAAATTGACCAACAATCTATCCATAATAGTCTAAAATTTTCAAAGTCTCTTCAAAATCTAGTTTCAGTTGTCAATTTGGTCTCTATTTTCATGCACAGTTTGCAAAATTTTGCATGAGTAGTTTTTGAGTCATCATTTCTTCATGTGGTCCTATCCAAATTGTCGTGTGAGCTAGTGTGAATCTCCACGTGAGATCTTGCAAGCTATCTTAATATTAGAATCCTATTTCACTTTCAATATTAGCACTTTTTCATGTGGCTTAGTCTATGTCCTTACACGAGCTTAAATTGCTGTTTCAAATATTTTCTTGGTTCTATGCACTTTTTGGTTCCCAAAAAATGTTTGCCTAGAATCTTGAGTCAAAATTGGCCTATCAGAACTATCCACACTCTAATTCTAGTCTATTCCTTCAACTTGTTACCTCTTTTTTGTTTGCAAACAGTCCCAAACAATAGTATCCTACTTAGCTGATGACTTGTGATCTACACTTCAACTAGTCTCATATTTTAGTTATCTTGTTTTTGGCCCTTAGTGCTTGTTATACTCTATGTCATGATAGTCATAATCTTTGGCTATTCTATCCTTAACTCATACTACTTGTACCTTAGTATACAACACTCTTCTCTTTCTTTTTGAGACTATGTTCTAGTGTGGTCCTTGTCTTAGTTTTTGCTTATTGTTCTTGTCTATGACTATGGCAACAAGAAGTGGAAACCTTTTTTATCCTCTTAGAATTAGGTGAGGTTGAGCTAGGGGTCATAATCATGGAAAAGGTTACCTTTCAATTGGTACATAGTCTACATCCAATTTTTCTAGTGAGGAATCTTCACGATCTCCTTCACCTGTTAGATCACCTCGAGTCTAGAGAACATTCTCTATAAACCTCCAAAAAACTAGGAACCCCTTATACCAAGAGGATCCTAAAACTAGAAAAGGTCCCACATCTCCAAACAATACATCTAAATTCTTTTTCAAAGGACCTTTCCAATCACAACATATTGAAACTGAACACATTCCTACAATAGCTAATTACGAACTTGAAAATGGTGATCATAGTAGACACTAAGATCAACCTAGGAATGACAAAGAGAAAGACCATTACATTGATGAAGATGATGAAGAGGTGGAAATACTTCTTGAACACGTAGAAAAGTTTCATAAAGACAAAAACTTCCAAAAGGTCATGGAAATCCTGCTAAACGAAGAGAAAGAAAAATACTTTCTCAAACTTGCCCAAGAGGGAGCTAAGCCACCTCATCATTTTAATGTGGAAAATATCATCACACCTAAAGAGGAAAATAAAATTTCCAAACTCCAAAAATAACTGAAAATTATGCAAGATCAACTAGCCTAGATGATGCATGATAAATACACACCTGCAAAAACATACACCTTAGAGGCTTTTTGTCCATTCCCATTTGACAAGAGTACAAACATGCCTCCTTTTCCAAGAGGAGTAGAGCTACCTAAGTATGAAAAATACTTTGGAACTACTGATCTCGAAGATCATTTGTAGGAATTTTGGGCCTTGTTTATAGAATTTATGCATAATCAGACATATCTCATGTGTCTATTCCCAAGAAGTCTAGGTGGTCAGGCTATGGAGTGGTTTTCACACTTGCCTCCTGGTATCAAAACATTTGATGAAGTTTCTAACTTGTTTATCCAATAGTATTCTCATAGCATTCAACATCCTATTAACATCTGAGATTTGTGTAATCTTAAACAGAGGGTTGGGGAACCTTTCCTCACATTCCTTCAGAGATGGAGACAACTTTATACTAAATATTTACTCAAAATTCTTGAGATGGAAAAGGTTGACATCTTCACTAATAATCTCCTACCAGATTTTGGGTATAGAGTCCAACTTCAAGATCCACACACCTTCGAGGACATGGTCACACAAGCTATCCACATAGAGGAATTCATGGTCAAGAAGGGTGAACTTACCCTTCAAAAGGACACAAAACAAGGATCCACCTCTACCAAAGATAAACCCAAGTACATCAACAAGAACTAAGAAGTTCTACATGATGGGGTTGTTGACAACATCACCCCTAAACCTGCTAAGGTAGCCTTTAATCTCACAGATAATCTCAATGCAACCAAGAATGTTGAGAAACCTCCTCTTGACAACAAGACATCTAGCAATAAACTAAGGATATCATGGGATACATGCCCTAAATGAGAGTATACACCTCTTGGTGAACCTTTGGATGTGGTCTATAAGACCTTGTTACAAAAAATCTTATTTCACCATTAGACAACTCTCATCCTTATGATCCACAACAACGGCCACCATGGTGGAATGAAACCACATTCTATGAATACCACCAAAACAAGGGTCATAAAACTAGCAACTGTATAAACTTATGTTACAAAGTCCAGGACATGATTGATGATTGTGACATTGTGGTGGACAGACAACAAGAACTCAGATCACAAGGCTTTTAAGGAGCCCTTCCTATCTTACAAAAAATGAGAGAGCTCAAAAACCAAAACCTAACAACAAGGTCAACTATACGTACTCTAATGATGACAATGTGATCAATATGGTTGAACCTATAGATTTTGAGTATTGTAATGTTATTACCATCAAGGGCAAGCAAGATAACAATAAACCCAAGACACCATTTTTCTTAAGGGGCCCTACTTCCCACTCATCTGATAATGAATCCTTGCAATAAAATGCCAACACTATTACACATTCTCATGCCAAGTTGGTGCTCAAAGGCCCTAAACCTTCTACTTTTGATCTTGAACAACACAAAGATAAAACCCTTGCTGGTCCATCTGGAAAAGGTGCAAAACTTGCAACAAATTCAGTAGCCACTAGCTATAGTGTTCTTGATTAGTTAAAATGAACTAATGCTCAAATCATAATCTTTAAGCTACTTAAAATTTTGCTTACCCATAGACAGATTCTTGAAAAAGCCCTCATCGACGAAAATTTCCCTCAAGATCTTGATCTTGAGTGATTCCAATCTATGGTAGGTCATTTGACCTCACCTTACTATATGTCCTTCTTTGAGGAGGATGATAATTCATAAAGTCACCCACACAATCAACCTCTACTCATTGAGGTCATGATACATTAGACACATGTCCGTCGGGTACTTATCAATAATGGAGCTAGGTTGAACATTATCTTTGTTGCTTTGTTTAGACAATTAGACTATTCTAAGGAGACTATTGATCCTCGTTGCAAGATCACTATTAAAGTGTATGATGAAGTTGAATGAAAGTCTCTAGGTCTTGTGGTGTTACCTCTCCATGTTGGTCCTATAGAAAAGGATGTCACTTATCAGGTCCTTGATATTCCCTTAGCTTATAATATTCTTCTAGGAAGACCATGGATACATGAGATGCATGCTGTACCATCCACTTATCATCAATGCACTAAATTCCCATTTTATGGCTCCAAAATTACTATCCTTGCAAGTACTAGCTATACTTGTAACATGCTAAAAGCTACTAAAAATGTTGTACTTTCTAATAGGAAATCTTTTGACTATCATGATGACAAGATAAAGAAAATTGAATGGTCACTCCAACTGAAAGAAACTAGAATGAATGAATATCACATAGAACCAGTGCTGTCATTAACATCTCTTCTTGAGTCTCCCTGTCATTATGGGAGACCATCTAAAGCAAAGAAGCCATTTGTGTTGACACCTCACACCAAGTATAATGGTACTTTTGTCAAAGCTACAATCCCCCTAGAGGACAAAAGTGAAAATAGAGCCATTGCTGTGTGGATTTATAAAGAGGAGACTCTGGCTGACCTCATAGAATAGACTCATGAGATCACTCTTGAGAAATATGTCCCTAGTCTTAGACTCATAAAACACTTTGGCTATATGGGAGTTGGTCCTATTGGATGCAACAGAAATGGTCTAATTGATCCTGTTAAAGCAATAGCACGAAAAAATAGAGATACATCTGGTCTAGGCTTTAAGAAGGTTCCCTTCCATTTAGGGATTAAAAAATTCATACCAAAACTTGAGAGTTCATCTAAAAATGAGTCACAAGCTAAGTCTAATGTTCAAGAAGATAATACTAATGATGAGGATCCTTATCCTTATCCTGATGACTTTGTACTACGTGTTAGCACTATGGATAGTACTAGTATTTTTTTGAGGACAATACTAATTCACACCATGCTCATTCAAAATAGGGAGAGTTTAGTTAGGCATTACGCATTGAGTACCTATGCAAAAATCCAGATGATGAAGGAGAATATGTCCCTATCACTTTTGGGGAATTCTATAGTTTGTTGCCATGTAGCACTGATTCTAAGGAATATGAATTTGACTCCCTTTTAGAAGAAACTACATATAAAGACATTGATCAAGTTCATGTCTATGAAAACCAACTTGAAGTAGGTGAAACATCTAAGGCTAGATTAGATGAGTCCAGTCCAACTAGTATCCTCGAGTCTTTGGTTGATGATGTTAGTACTCAAAGGCATTCAAACATGCTTGTGGGTGAAGCTGCACTAGGTCTCGAATTGCTTGTCCAATCATTTAATGATTATATTGTGAATGCATATCCTAAGCTTATAGACTAGAATCCCAATTTATCTAGTGAAGTCCCTACATTCTAGAATGACTATGCTATTGCCTGATACTCAAACACTATTGAACTAGTAATGTCTTCCATTAGTGAAAAAAGCATCAATATGACTGAAGCTAACATCAAATATCTGAGTCATACAATCAAAAGGAAAAAAAATAGAAGGTCCAATGGTGAAAACCACATTGTGGCAATGTTGAAACTTAAAAGAGTAAAAATAAAAGACGTATCCAAGGATGAAAACCTCTTTGAGGCACCTACAGATGAGATATTTGATGCACTTTCTAGTCATTTTTAGGAAAGATCATCAGTGTTAATAGAGCCAACACAACTAATCAACTTGGGAATGGAAGAACATCCTCACATGATAAATCTTTCATATTCCCTATCCCTAGAGGAAAAAGAGGAGCTCATTGCTTTCTTCTGAGAGAAAAAGATAAACTTCGCATGGACATATTTAGACATGCCATGGTTAGATCCTGACCTCATTATGCATCACTTGTCCATCACACCATATGTTAAACTAGTCAAGTAGAAACTTAGGAAAATACATCCTCATGTTGTATTGCTCATCAAATCTAAATTGGAGAAACTTCTAAAAGCTAGTTTTGTCTGCACTATTGATTATGCTAAATGGATATCAAACATTGTTCTAGTATCCAAGCATGAAAAATCTATTAGAGTTTGTACTAACTTTTGTGATCTCAACTTAGCATGTCCTAAGGATGATTTTACACTTCCCAACATTGATATAATAGTGGACATGACAACAAGATATGAGATGTACTCACTCACGGATAGATTTTTTGGTTATAATTAGATCAAAATTGCACCAAAAGATCAAGAAAAGACTACTTTTACTTGTGCATGGGGAACCTTCTGTTGGAACGTCATGCTATTTGGCTTGAAAAATGTTGGTGCTACATATCAAAGAGTAGTCACTACAATTTTCCATGATGTAATGCATAAGACCATGGAGGACTACATGGATGATACCTTGGTCAAGAGCACAAAACACAATACTCATCTGCAAGATTTGGGACCTATCCTAGACCGCATGGAAAAATTTAGTCTCAGGCTTAATCCTAAGAAATGTGCATTTGGCATCACATCAGGGAAACTACTGGGATACATTATGTCTAAAAAGGGAATTGAGGTGGATCCAGAGAAAGTCCAAGCAATTATGGATATGCGCCATCTCATAATATCATTCAAATACAAGCGATTGCCGATCAACTCGCAGATGCACCAATGTAGAGACTTCTCCCACTAAATATTAATTTTCCTAATTAATCAATTTTGACACTCACACACCAAACTTGGGTGATTTTCTTTGATGGTTCCTTCACACAACAGGGATTTGGTGTTGGATTACTTTTCATTACACCACATAGATACTCACTACCTAAGGCATACAAGATTCTATTTCCTTGTACCAACAACATTGCAGAATGTGAGGCTTTGATTAGTGGCATGAAAATTGCAACTGAATGGAGAGTAGATCAACTAGACATCTTTGGGGACTTTCCACTCGTCATCAACCAGGTTAATGATGTATATCAAACAAAGGATTAGAAATTGATCCCTTACAAATGCATGTTGATGACATGAAGAAATACTTTTCTCATATCACTTTTTAGAAAATTCCTCGAGTAGACAACAAAGCAACTGATGCTACAAATGCTAGAAAATGATTTTTGATATGAGTTCCTAGTGGAAACATTACTCTACCCTGCTTATGATACACCTAAATCTAGGATGATTTGTTCTATTGTAGGACAAGATTCATCTCGCTACCACCACATATACTCCTATCTACATGACTAAAGCATTCTAAATGGTCTAACCTAGAATGAAAAATGTCGCCTTATCCATAATGGTTCATAGTATGTCATTATTGCTTACAACTTATTTAGGAGAGGTCTCAACAGAACACTCCTTAGGTGTCTAGAACCCAAAGAGTCCAAACACATATTAATCGACATCCACTAGGGTATTTTTAGATCTCACTCAAACAACGTAACACTAGCTCATAAACTTATTAGAGTTGGTTACTATTGGCCAAATATGGAGCAAGAGGCAATCAAGTATGCCAAGTCCTACAAATAGTGCCAGCTCCATGGGAATATGATCCATGCTCCAGCTAGGGAGCTCATTCAATCTACTACAATGTGGCCATTCCAATAATGGGCCTTTGATCTTGTAGGTCAGATTCATCCATCTTCCTCTAATAGACATAAGTTCAATATTATAGCTACATACTACTTCACAAAGTGGGTTGAAGTGATCCTTCTCTTCATAACAAATGGTAAAACTATAATTCTATTTATCACCAACTACATCATATGTAGGTATGGTGTACCTTCCTCCATTATTACTGACAATGGTCCATAGTTCAAAAAAAAAGATCTTAAGGAGCTATGTAAAAAGTTTAGAATAACACAACATTGGTCTTCTATTTATTACCCCCAGGGTAATGGCCAAGTAGAGGTATCCAATAAGGTGATCCTTAAGATCTTACATCACATAGTTGGTAAATTTGGAAGGGACTGGCACCTTCAGATCAATCCTTCTTTATGGGCATATAGGACAAGTATCAGAACCTTGACAAGTACAATGCCCTTTTCTTTGATCTATGGAGTAGATGTTGTGCTTCCAATTGAGGTTGAGATCCCCACTTTGAGGATCTCCATGAAGGGCCTCATTACTGATGAAGGTTATAGAAAATCTTAGCTTCAAGAGCTAATGTTATTAGATTATTTTTGGTAAGTGGCATGCGATCATCTTCGAGCTTATCAGCAACCTATGTCTAGAAGCTACAATAAGAAAGTTAAGCCACATGACTTCTAGCTGGGTGATCTTGTTCTAAGAGAAAACCCTAAGAATCAACAACAAAGGGTCCAAAAGGGGAAGTTCAAATCCAACTAGCTTGGTCCTTACATAGTCACTATAGTCTATGGATCTAGTGCTTACTAACTTTCTACAATCAAGGGAGAGGTGCTCAAGGAGCATGTCAACACTCTCCACCTGAAGCGGTTCTACAACTAATTTGACCTTAGAGGCTCTCTTTATATAACTAAATGTCCTAAAAAAATTTCTAAAAATTGTAAAAGGTCCTGAAAAAAATCATTCTCTTGGTGAAAACCTAGCAATAGGCACCTTGGTAATACCAAAAACATTTGAAAAATTCAAAAATACAAAAAAACCAAAGAGAGGAAAATACAAAAAAATTGAAAAATAAGAAAAGTGCCATTGGTGAAAACCTAGAAATAGGCATCATGGTAGCAAAAAAAAAAGAATTATTTCCAAAAAGGTGAAAAATTGGTAAACAGGTGCCTCTTGCTCAACTGCTATATCTCACAATGCATCTTCTGGCTTCTTGTATAGTTGTTTTCCTACTTTAATTCACTTCTTTTGCTTATGTATCCATGGATTGACTCTTGTTAGAACTGGGGTGCAGCACCCTAAAGTGTCATAGAATCTCTTTTGTGATAGTCATTAGTTGTTCTAATTACATCTGCCTACTGTCACTGGTGTCACTCTTTTTCAAGATTCTCCTCATAGAATCTCTTTTGTGATAGTCACTAGTTGTTCTAATCGCATCTACCTACTATCAATAGTGTCACTCTTTTTTGATATTCTCCTCATAGAATCTCTTTTGTGATAGTCACCAGTTGTTCTAATTGCATTTGCCTACTATCACTAGGGTCATTCTTTGTTGAGATTCTCCTCATAGAATCTCTTTCATGAAAGTCACTAGTTGTTCTAATTGCATCTACCTACTGTCACTCATTTCATGGATGAGATTACCCTCATGAAAGATCTCTCTTGCATCAATCACTCATCATCCTAACTATGTTTGTCTACTGTCACTTAGTCCTACTTAGGTTCTTCATACTGAAGCTTCCTCTTTGACTTTAGTCACCAGTCATTCTGACTGCGTCTTTCTACTATCATCACCTACTGAAGAGATTTATTTCAAACATGTTTTGAACATTGGCACTTGACATTAATCCTATAACACAAAAATACTGAACCCAAACTCTTTGAGCAACTTGATGATATCCTTTTTGACTAGAGAAGCAAGGACTAGGGGCATGACATTTTTTTTGCTTTCTATTTGTGGTCTAGTTCCAAAAAATCTGAAGCATCCATATAAGAGGGGTGTCCACTATAAGAGCCTCCATCTTGTGTTGGATGGCTTTGTGTACCTCAGCTCATTTTATATGGATAAATATGTGAGGTTGGTTCCTTTCCTTGCTTGTTGGAGTGAATTCTTTATACTACAACAAATACTGATACTTGTCCTGCTAAGTGAACGTACGGGTCACTGTGAGTATATATGGAAAATTTTTGTCTCAGGTAACAGATGCAAGGGCCATCGTAGACAACATACTTTCTAATTATTCAAGCATAAGAGGGATCTCCTGTGTGTTTGGTGTGTCTACATGCAAGAAAAATTCTGGTCCTCCTAGTATTTATGCTTTGATGCTTATGTTAACTTGATACATTAAAAGGGACAGATATTCTAGTCATTCTGGCTTCTTGTGCCTTGAATGCTTACATTTAATCTTGATAAAACTAGAATAGATGTCCTATTTATATTCCTATGATTGCAATGTTAGTAGGGATTGTATGATGTCTGGGATTTTCTACATGCTTAGTGATGACAATTATCCAAGCTTGGTAACTAGACCTAGGGTTGTGTCTAGTTTAAGAATGCATCTAGCATAGGATTGGATTGAATAAATGTATGGTTTGATGATTAATTTATTTACATCCTTTTGATGAGGGATTGTTAGTCTCTTCAATGTATCGTGCTTCTTTATAGTTGCATAAGCGTTCAGTTCTTTGGTTTTTCCTCTCACTCCATAAATGGGATACCTATCACTATCAAAAAAAACATGGAACACTACATGAGATATTAGTTCAATCTTATTTGGATTTCATACATCATTTCATAATCCATCTCATCTACACTACATCCATACATAATATCATAGTTGAATTTCATAATCATAGCATAAATGTCTCATGTATATCAAAGTTAAAAGATAGACAATGACACATGCACATGATACTCGACTCAAAATCTCATATATATATATTAGTACAAAAAATGGGTGCTACTCATAGCTAGATCAAAACTCAGAGACAAAATCAATCTAACTCTCCCCAACACCCTCACCTCCTAGAGGAGGAGGAGCCATGTTTGGTCTCACTGCAGAACGTGCACCTCCTGAATGTCATGCATACTATGAAAATCAAGGCACATGCTCTACCTCATCTGGGACAACTATGGAATAAGCTGAAAAGTAAAACACAACTCTCATTGACTACAGCTAGATATCATCCTACTGCTACTCTACTCTCTACTTAGCTCTCTGGGTCACTAGCTCTAGCTAACCTCGCAAGTCATGGATCTCTTGATCATGCTCTACAATCTGTGTATCTTGCACAATCACATGTATTTGTAGGCACCCAAGCTATCACTATGCAATTCAAATCCTCTCTCTAGCTCTACTTAGAGCATCTTGTGTTTGTACCAAGAGGTCAACTCCCACAGTAGGCTGATCTAGCATATCCTCATTGCCCTGCTTTGCCGGCTGATGCTCCTCTATGTGAGGTCTCTGTTGTCACCTCTCACCAATCTTGCTACCTCTCATACTTGGATCTACCCCCATTTTTCAAGCTAGGATTTGAACCTACTGCACTCTATGGCTCACCTCCTGTGGTACCTACTATGGTGCCTCTAGCTATGGTGTCTACTAAGGTGCCTGCACTGGCTCCCTTGGTGCTACCATCCCCACTAGATCTATGAAGTGTGGGAAGGGATGGCTAGAAAAATACACCTAGTACATTGGCATCATCCTTGCATCTACCACAGCTAGCAAGTAGTCCCATTGTGTCAGAACATAGTTGATGACATCTATCATGGATCTACCATGGTAGAGTCTCTGTGACCATCCTCACTCAACATTTCTTGCCAGTTACATATAGGAGAAGTACTCTTGTGGTCTCCCATACTGGTGCCACATACAAGTCATTAGAAATCACTCCACTATCTATGAAGATTGACCTATTAGTGGTTGTGATACGAACATGTGGCTCAACTCCTAGGTCGCATCATGCCAGTTCTCAGTCTCTTGTCAAGGCTACCATACAATAGACACTAAGTCATTCAGGTAGGCCCTCGACTACTTAGTCTTCCCCTAAGCTATCTAGGTAAGATGGCCTCAATATATACATATGTAGGGCTCTAAAGGCTACCTCTCATCCTCAAACATGGGCCACATAACTAGTAAATGCTCACATGCCCATATCTGTAGAACATAAACTAAAGTAGCTATGCTCTTCTGCTCATGATACACTATCTCGTGCATCTCATGGTACATATGTGAAAGCATGCACTGTTCCCACTTGTATCTCTCTAGGGCATCTAACATCCTCTGGAGCATCTTGCCCTAGTTGCACTCCAATTCGGGCTAGCCTCTATCAGGCATCAAGAAGCAACTAATGAATATCACCAAAATAGATGCCAATCTATGTGTAGGCCCATAGATATGCATGAGTTCATCCCATGTAATGGCTCTACCTAGATTAGATGTTGCTAAAAAATGGCTCACAATTCCTCTGTACCTACTTGGGGCACTATGTCATACACTACCCTTAGCCTATGAAATGGGATGCATAGTATCCTGTATATATCCTTGAGCGTGATGGTCATCACTCCCTGTGGTAAGTGGAAGGTGTTTATCTCTAAATAGAAATGCTCCACCAATGTAGTCAATAAGCCATGATTCACCAGCACTGGTGAAATTTGGCATAGATATGAAAATCCCAATCTAACAATATGCGCCATATCTGCATCATCAAGACTCCACAACATAGCTCTATATGGTGGATAATGGGACCAAAATCCAATATCATCAAAGATAACCTACACACATGAACAAATACAACATGGAAATGATCAGTTTTTCTTGATAGATGAACATGCACAAAAAATGCAATGAAAACCTCAAATTTCAACTTCAAAACTCACAACTAACACTAGATTCTCACATGGAAATTCACTTCCTCGTGCAAGATTGCACATCTTCACACGAGGATTCACTTTCTCGCATGAGAAGTGACCACGCAATTAACAAAAAATGACTCAGAAAAGGGGTTGCTCACATGACACATGGGCATTTACCATATGAGAATACCCACCATAGTGCACAAAGAAACATCAGACTAGTGAATTTTTATGTGAGAAATGATTGGGCCTACATGAGAAATGAAATCCCTACGTGATAACTGACAAGAAAATTCTAAAACAACATTAAAAACATGCTAAATGCCTTGAAAATGCATAAAAAATTAAATTCAAGGCAAGGTTATCGACTACTCACTAGAGATCCATAGTCCATTGGTTGGCTATGTCACAGGAGTGCTCGAAATGATGAGAAGAGAATGGGACCACCATCTTCGCCTTAGAGCTCTCTTCTTCACTAAAGAAAAAAGTGCAAATGATTTGAAAATGACCTTGTGGGCCCATATATAGGTTTTAACCTAAATTTTCAAAGTGCTTCAATTAGCGTAAAAATCACCCCATGGCTAATTTGACCATTTTGAATCGAGTATCAGGATTGAATTCAAGATCTGACTCACTTAAACAGCTAAAAAACACATTTTAAAATTTTGGGACTGACACAATCAAATGCTTGTGCAGTCCACTTTTTCTAATACTTTGTGTATTTTTTGAATCTTTTCAAATTATAATTTCTTCAAATTTTTGAAAAATTCCAAAAAAAGTCAACTATAGTCAATCTAGTCAACCTTTGGTCAAACTTGGTCTTCTAGACCTCGAAATCACTTCAAATTGAATCCAATTTTTCTTCTAATTGTTCTAATATCTTCTATGATCTTTTCATGCATAGATTTCTTCTGTATCTCTTGCTACACTACTTTATATCATATTTCGGGTGTGTCATCTTTCGATTTTGCTCCTGGGGGGTAGGACGATTGCATCATTCAACCTGAATTTCAACTCAATCTAAATCTTCATCGCTTGGGGAATCTTGTCCCTATCTTATGTCATCATCACTAGGGACATCTTGTCACTTGGTGCATCTTGTTCCCCTCTATCTGGCATCATTTTTCATCTATCTCATCTTTTTATCAGCTAATCACATCATATAGTAGTCTTTATCAGAGTTTGATGGACAAGTATCAGGATAGTCTAAACCTTGACTCCTGAGGATCAAGCCTCGCTCTGGGGATGATTCTACATCTCATGATTGGATCTTGTTATCTTTTATGCTTAGGTATGTAGGTGTTCTATCTAGATTCCTTAAGATTAAGCTTTGTTTTGGAGATAATATTTAAAAGCTTATCAACTTAGGTATCTAGGTGTTCTATTTGGATCCCTTAAGGTTAAGCTTTGTTTTGGAGATAATATTTAAAAGCTTATCAACTTATGTGTCTAGGTGCTCAATCTGGATCCCTTAAGGTTAAGCTCCATTTTGGAGATAATTTTTAAAAGCTTGTCAATTTAGGTATCTAGGTGTTCTATCTGGATCCCTTGAGGTTAAGCTCCATTCTAGAGATAATCTTTAAAAGCTTATTGATCAATTTTTACATCATGAAATTATAGAATCAATCTCAATTCTTGATTTGAATGTGTTGCTCACACATTCATTCAAATAGGGGCAAAATGTAATACCCCAAAATTGGTTCATTGCCATGTTAACCAATTCTAGTCTATTTGATCACCCCTAAAATCCTATATCACCAGGCAATCTTGATTCTGATAATCTCCACTCAACCTAAGTGTCAAATGCAAAAAATCATTAATCTGTATTAATCATTTACTTTAATTAATTCTTGAATATTCCTTGAATTGGCTAAATTAACCTTTTAATTGATTTAATTTAATTATAAGACTTAATACTTTAATTAAATTAAATTCACCCCTTTTAAGCTAATAGACATGAGGAATTAAATATATTTGATTTAATTAAATATCCTTATTCTAATTGTTGAATTTAATTATTCAATTTATAATACTCAATTATGAGGTCATATTTAATTTCTTCAAATCAAATATCTTCTCAAATATTCTCTTTTCAGTTTAGAAATGGAAACTCTTAGTTAACTAAAATTAGAAAAGGAAAGAAATTAGTTAATTCCTTATTCCACTCAAAATAAATCTGTTAACTTCCTTTTCATAAGGAAACTTTCCATTCTAACTGAATCTCATTTTTAATCTTGACCGTTCATCCCAATTAATCTTGACCGTTGATGGATTTTGGGAATTCTATTTAAGAGATTTCTAATCCCTCATTATGGAAGGCGAGAATTTGAATTACATTGAATCTCTGTCGGATTGCATACTCACTTATTTTATGTTATCATAGCTTTTCTTGCTTAGCATCAATATCATTTAGTTTAATACAATACATACATATAGATTAAATGCTTTTTCTTATTCCTAGATTAAACTGCATCTTTCATCTAGATTAATTGCACTTTCATTATAGTTGCATAAAATCCTTTGTACTAAAAGGTCTAGTTGCTTGCTTCTCAATCTAAGAGAAAATAGGCAAAATACAGGTCATTTTGTTAGATCTTTTGGATAAACAATGAACTATTTATTTCAGGATGATCTTGCAGGTAAGGACTATGTTGAAGTGTATGTGAGGATCAGAGGCCCACAATTTCACATTTACAACTGGATTTACCAACCCTGACCTGATCATAGCTGATACCATTGCGGATCTTTCTTTAGGCTTGTTACAAATGGTGAGGAATGCATTCCAGTCAATATGTCTGATCTCGGTGTCTCTGATTTTGACATGTCCTTCCTGAAAGTGGGATTTCTTTGGTGCATGTTAAGATTTGAAGACAACATGGTTAAGAACAATCTTTTGTCATTGAGGATGATGATGACACCATTTTATCTGCAAAAAAAGAATAGACATTAGTCCATAAAGCTAAAAAATATAACCTAAGGGTAAAAGTACAAAGCTTTGTCACCTTTTAGGCTAACTTATCAGAACGATAGAATTTGAGCATTTCTATCTAAAAAGAAACTTTGTTCAAACATATGATCTAGATAAATTTATTCTAGCTGAGTTATATATGGTCTCACACTTTTCCAAGTGGAAATGTCTATTAAATGCATCTTTTATACTAGTTTGTATCCAATTACTAAAAAAATAAAATTATTTCAAAAAAGTGGCATTTCAATAACTCTTACTATTTTTTATGAATTTTTTAATAACATATAAAAACTATTTTATAGAGCTCAAAGTCAAGAACATTCTCATATAGATTTTATAGTGCTATAATTAGATCTAGTATATTGTAATTAAAAAATTCTACAAGCACATAATTTAACACTCGAAAAGATGTCAATTTTTAGAAAGAAAAATAAATAAATAAATCATATCAAAAAAATATAAAAATTATATGGAATTTTAGAGAAGAGAGTCCTCTTCTAGAATACATAATTATTTTCATAGTTATAATAGATTTTTTTTGAAAAAAGTGGGGGGAGATGAAAACTATTGATTTTAGGTGAGTTGAAATTTGAATCATTATAAAAGAGAAAATATAGGTCTAAAGCCAATTTTAATTTTTGATTGTTCTAGCTTTGTATGTTATCTAAAACATAGTTTGAGATCAAATTTAAATAAGTTTATTTCCATATAATTTTGTGGTGGGAATTAGACCCCTATTTTTCAGTAGCTAAAAAAATATGTATGAATATTAGGAAAATGTATCAATTCTTATTCTAAATAATTATTAAAAATTATAATTCTAAAATTCATCAATTTCTACACATTTCATTAGTTTACTTCATTTCCAAATTCAAAATAATAATACCAATTTTATGACATTGAAGATGAACAATTATACTTTTGTTAGCCTTTTCTTTTACAAAAGGGTGACACAAGTTTGTGCTTTTGATGCAGGAGCATCCAGAGGTATAAGGGCAATCTTGTGTCACCCAAAAAAAAAAAATGTACTTAGACTTAGTTTCTGTTTCATGTCTTTACATTTTTGGATACCCATTTGGGTCAAATAAAGGTTCCAACTCTCACAGTTCAACTATCAGTGTGCTAGAAAATCTCAAAAAAATAGGAGCATGCAATTTGGCCATCATTTTGGTGACCTAGAAGGTGTGAATTGGCTAGATGAATGTAATTGTGATTTGGAGCATTCCAAAAAAAGAATCAGGTCAAAAGGCCCCACGGTTTGAAAGTTATTGCAGTTTTTTGAGTTTTGGAGACCTCTTAAGAATGCTTCAAAGTCAAGTTAGGGGCATTAAATGACCTCAAAAAGGGATGAAAAATGGGAGATGAGAGAAGCTATCCATAGGGCTATAGAGCACTTCGAGAGCTTTCTGAAAATGTAAACGGTTCGTCAATTGGAGCTACGGTTCAAAAGTTATGCCTCCCGAAAGTTCGGTTACCGTTTCTAGATTCTTCTAGATTTGCGCCAACTTCTACTGTAGCTTTCAGAACCTTCTATTTGGTCAGTGGATGCCTACTAGAACTTTCTAGAATGTACTTATAGTCCTTAACCCTCTAGGGTCTATTTAAGGAGATTTTTGGCATTGTAAAAGGCAGTTCAGAGTGGAGTTTGAGAGGAGGTACTGAAAGGAGAAATTATCTCTAGATTTATGCTATTGTAAGCCCTTAGGGCATGTTTTGAAGTTTATTTTCTCTATACTGTTTGTACTAGCTTATTTTCTCAGTTAATACAATTTCCCTTTTCTGTTGTGTCCATTCTATTCTTGGGTTGTGTCCCCATCAACTTTTTCCCGTAAAACAAACCCTAAGTGACAAAAAACCTAGCTCAAATTCTCCAAAATAGTAAAAAAACAAGTTAATCCCCCTTTTACCCTTGATATGCAAAATAGTGCACCTAGCACACCTTGATAGGTGTGCTCAAATGGTTCCTCTATAAACATTTTGGAGTAATTGTGGATGTGCGCACCTTGGTGAGGTGCACACATGCACTTGGAATGTGCATAAAGGGGGCAATTAACTTTCAATATTTTGAAAAAGGGTGTGCACATACATACCTTAGTGGGGCATGCATGTGCACACCCTTATGTTTGCATTAAGTTGGTGTAAATAAAGGTGTGCATGTGTGCACCTTGGGGAGGTGCACACATGCAAACCTTTCCTTGATAATCACTTACTTAGATTTAAACTTCAAAGGTGCACACATGTGCACTTTGTAGAGGTGCATATGTGCGCACCCATGAAAGTTTCTAGGTTCATGTTTAGTCTATTTTAGGTCTTGTTTAAGTGTTGGATTTTTAGGTTTTGTGTGTGAACAAAGGTGTGCATGTGTGGACCTTTAGGTGTCATCTAATACCTGTTTATCTTTGTGCACTATAGGTTTAGCACACCTTGGGAGGTGTGAGGGTGTGGTAGCAGAGGTACTCATTCAACACCTTTTGAACTATGGTATGGATACTCACCCAATGTAAAATAATTTAAGGTATATGGAACCAAATGCTATATTCTCAAACATTTTAGAAGTGGTAAATTGGATGCAAAAAGTGAAGAAGGTATATTTCTTGGTTATTCCCCAAGAAGTAAAGCTTATAAGTGTTTAAATACTAACACTAACAAAGTTGTGAAAAGTGCAAATGTAAAATTTGATGAATATACATAAGTATATGAGGCTGAACTGATGAAGGAACCATAAGAATACAAATCATTTGTATACTTTTATGAAGGTATGCCTGTTGATGAAGATGCTGAAAATCAAGTTGCAAACTAACAACAAGTTTTAGTGACTGCTGAGTCACATACTATGAATCCTGAGTTGCATTTAGGAACCGAGCTACATTTAGATGAAAAATTATAGAATGAAGTTGGGGCACATTTTGATTCTGAGATTAGTGTACATAAAAGAGATTCTGAACTACCTAACAGAGATGGACATAGTGATTTAGAAGTTGAGAGGCCAAATGAAGAAGATAGATCAAAACCAAGATTGTCTAAGTATGTCAAGAGAAATCACCCTACTACACAAATCATTGGTGATAAAGATGATAGACCAATGACAAGAAACAAGTTGAGAAATGATACATGTTTTCTAAGCATGCAAGAACCCAAAATAGTGAAAGATGCCTTAGAAGATGTGGATTGGAGAAAAGCCATGGAAGAAGAGATTGAACAAATTGAGAAAAATAAGACATGGATCCTAGTTCCTACACTAGAAGACAAAAATGTGATTGGCACCAAGTGGATATATAGAAACAAGTTAGATGAAAATGGTGAAGTCACAAGGAACAAGGAAAGATTAGTCTATAAAGGATATGCACAAGAAGAAGGAATAGACTATGGAGAGAGATTCATTCCTATTGCAAGATTGGAAGGAGTAAGAACTTTTCTTGCTTACTCTGCATACAAAAGTTTCAAAGTTTATCAAATGGATGTTAAGTCTACATTTCTAAATGCTATATTGGAGGAAGAGGTTTATATAGAATAGCTAGAAGGATTTTTTTATGCTGACAACAAAAACATGGTATGTAGACTACACAAAGCTTTATATGGTTTGAAGGAAGCACTAAGAGCATGGTTTGAAAGGCTTTATATTTATCTTGTGAAGATTGGATTTGAGAGGACTGATGATAACATCAATTTGTACTTGAAGATAGAGAAAGGAAAAGGTATTTTGTTATCTAAATTTTTTGTTGATGATATCATATTTGGAGGTCAAGATACTTTATGTAAGGCTTTTGCAAATGAAATGAATCAAGAATTTGAGATGTCTATGTTTGAAGAGATAAAGTTCTTTGTGAGTTTGCAAGTACATTAGATGAAATATAGTATATAAATCACTCAATTAAAGTATGTTAAGGAGATGCTGAATTTTTTTGAATTGGAGGATTCCAAGCCAATAAGTACACCTATGGTGACATGACATAACTATTAAAGAATGATGATTCAATTGAGGTGAATCAAACATTATGCATGTCTATGATTAACAAATTGCAATACATAGTAAATAGCAAGCCTGATATTGCATTATCTGTAGGGATAGTTGCAAGATTCTCTATTAATCCTCATTTGATGGCTATTAAGAGAATAATGAGATATATGAAAGGAATAGAGGACTATGGTCTATACTACAAGAAAAATGACAAATTTGAAGGAGAGCCTATAATGATGTTGATTGGGCTAGATATATTGATGATAGAAAGAGCACTAGTGGAGGAGAATTTTTCTTAGGAAAAAGGTTGGTTACTTGGACTAGCAAGAAACAAAACTGTATATCTCAATCTACAACTAAAGCTAAATATGTTGCTATTGCAGTAAATTGTACAAACATTGCATGGATCAAACATCTACTCAAAGGTATGAAGGAAGAAATCACTAAACCTATGATACTTTATTGTGATAATACAAGTGCTATAAATATATCAAAGAATCCTGTGATGCATACAAAGACTAAGCACATTACAATCAAGTATCATTACTTGAGAGAATTAGTTCACGATAAAGAGGTGAAGATGGAATATGTTAACATAAAAGAGAAAATTATTGATATCTTTATAAAAGCATTACCTAAGGATGCTCATGAGTATCTAAGAGGTAAACTAGGGGTGATAACCCTACCAAAGACTATCTAAGAAGCATGAGGAGTACCTTGCATCAAACAAGTTGATTGACATATGTTACACATTGATGTAGCGAATCTTACTTTAGGAAGTGCCTAAAGTAATCAAAGAGTTGGAACTACAAATCAGTCACAAGCTAGGTGACTGAGGGAGAAACTAAAAATATTCACATGTACATATGAAGATGACATGTCTTTGGCATTGTTGTCAAAGAGGGAGAAAGTGTACTAAGTTTCATGAAAGCTGAGGGAGATGAAGGAGAAATCTTGATCTGCCTAATCCTGATTGTTGAGGGAGAAAGTGTACCTACTGATTACATCTACCTAGTAAGAGGGAGATAATGTAGAGAAAATATTTTAAGTGATCAAGAGGGATTCATAAGGATGAGTTGACTTTTTTTTGATCAAAACACATTTTTTTAACCTATTCAGAAGATGGAAGTTGCTGATAGAGGGAGAGATTTCAATACAAGGAATTATTTTTGTTTTGGTATTCTAATTGGTCATACTGATTAAGTTTGGTTAGTTTGGTTTCCCATCAATGCCATAGAGGGATAATATTGAAAAAAAATTGACACAAGTATGATAAATGTTTTTCAATCATTGTTTTGTCACTGATGTCAAACCTACTACTTTCTAGCAAGACAATTGCTTATATGATTTAAGTACTATAATTTATTTGATTGATGAAGAGGATTTGATCAAATGAGGTAACAATAGCACCTAGAGGAAAGGTTGAGTTATGATATGGAAAAAGAGTACAAGAATCAGTTAAGACAATGATATTATAGTGCATTGATAATATACTCAATGTTGTAAATGTTGGTTACACTGATTAAGTTCAGAAGAACAAGTTAAATGAAGTTTGTCTACCAAGCTTTACAATTTGCATAGTAGGTGCTGAGAAAAGTTAGTGCAAGCTGAGAAGAAAATTAGTTGGAGTTGAGCAAAGTCAATTTCAATGTAATCCAACTAAAATTTAGTTGATGCCGAGTACTAGTAAACTTTAGTTTGTGTTGAATGTTTTGATAGAGGATGTCGAGCAATGTAGTATGTTTCAAGCATCAGAAGCTAGTTAATGCCAAGTGTCATCATTATGAGAAAGATTGAGAATTTGATGAATACGAGTCAAAAAGGTTGATTTATTCAATTGTGTGAATCGTGTGGAAGATAAGGTTGATGAGGTGGTGGCACAGAATTCACAATCAACCATTTTGAGGAAAATTCAAAGAGGATTGAAGGAGAAGTTTCTAGAAAGGAATGAAATGAAATAAGGGGTAAATTCATTCAATCCTACCTTATCAGACCTATTTCTAAAATGGACGATGGAGGATGAATGATAAAAGATCTTAATTCTCTATTTATAGAGATGGCTAGTCAAAAGCAAGGGTTTTCATGTGCGAGAACCTAAGGAAGACAAAGAGTCTAGGGTATTGCTTCATTTAGTGACCTAAGAGAAGATATTGCATTGGTAAGAAAAGAAAGAAGGCTTAAGAGTATGGATGCTTGAAGGGTGAACAAATTATCAAAGCTAAAGTGTGTGAAAGCCAAGCATAATGGAGGACTAATACAAAGATCTATAATATGAAAGTATGTTGTAAGTTGTTATCAAATCAAGCCTTACTATTACTTTCTAATCATTGTACTAGTCTAGGATAAATCCTTTGGATTAAGGTTGATCTAATAGTCATTAGTAAATATTTTAACTGGGTGATATTCCAAGTGAATGATCTAAATTCCTCTAACAAGGCTCACTCCTAACATGGTGATTGTAATCCTTTAACCAGGTCACATTTAATAGTTTGTATTGTAACTTTTAATAGGGTTGGCCTTTCACATGGCATCACTTTAGAAGAGTGAGAATGAGTAGCATGTTACTTGTGGGTTTTACCAAATTGGGTTTCCACATTAAATCATTTGTCAAATGTGTTATTGAATCTATTATGTTTCATGTTTATATTTCTGCAAATTGATTTGACGGTAACCTACAAGTTTAAGTGATTGCATAATCTAATGGATGCATGCATGATAAAATGTTTTTATGGATATTGGTTCACTAAGTTGTGAAAATTTTTAATTGTATAGCTAGACCTTGGATAACTGATACATCCCCTCCTCTCAGTTATTCTAAAGAATTCCACCAATTAGTATTAGAGCCATCTACTTAAGAGGAGCATTTTGAAGGTACTAAAAGCACAAAGATCAAGATGTCAAAAAGAGAGGTACCCAAGTTTAATAGAGATAAATTTCCTACAAGGAAAAGTATGATGAATCTACACCTAGGAGGACTTGGAGATCATGCATAATCTACCATTGTTGTTGAGCATGTTGATCCTAATGGAGTCTTAACTATTGAAGAACACAACCATGCAATGTTGGAGATTGCCTCTACCCTAAGCTATGTCAAGTTTGATGATATCAAATGTTGTGACAGTGCAAATAAAATGTGGGATGCTCTACACACTATCTATGAAGGTGACAAAAATGTTCTAAGAGCCAAAGTTGAAAGTCTTAGAGGTAAGTTCAATGATACAAGAATGCAAGAAGGTGAGAATGTTGCTAAATATTATTCTAAGATAAAAGATGTTGTTAATGCAATAAGGGGAGCTATTGCTAAAATAGATGATGTACTATACTAGGAAATTTTTAAGAACATGTTGCCCATCTATGCTATTAGAGTTCTTGAAATACAAGAACTAAGATATACCAGGGAATGATCTGACTCTTGAAGGTCTGGTAGGTAGGATTATTGCTTTTGAGCTATCTAATTTTGATAATAAAAAACTTGAAAATATTGAATCTTCTTTCATAGCTAAGCCATCATTGAAGGAACTGAATGAGAAGAAGAAGAAGAAGTTAAAATATGTGTCCAATGACAATGATACATATGAGGAAGATGTAGATAAACTTGAAACACTACTAGCAAAGAGATTTCATAGAGGTAAAGGAAATTTCAAAGGTAAGTTACATATGATATGTTTAAATTGCAATGAGGTTGGTCATATTTCTGCTAGATGTCCAGAGAAGAAGAACAACAAAGGTGGTGACAAGTACAAGGGTAGAAGAGATGAAGACATCAAAGAGTTCAAAGACAAAGGCAAGAAGTCTTGCTACATTACTGAAGTGGAAACAAAAGATGAATTTAATGATCGTGATGATAAAGTGGTGTATGTTGCAATGAAGGATGAATCTGATGAGGATGAGGCAACTACACTAGTTTCTTGTGTGAACAACAATGATAGATGGATCATTGACAATGGGTGCTCACATCACATGACTAGAGATAAAAGTAAGTTCATTGCCTTGAATTAATATGATCGAAATAGTGTAAGGTTTGGTAACGATGTACCATGTTTGATAAAAGGAAAAGGTTCTATCAAATTCACATAAAAGATTTTATGTGACAATTCTTACTATGTTGAAGGACTTAACTATAATCTATTGAGTGTGTCACAACTAAATAATTTAGAATGGAAGGCTGATTTTGAGAACAAAATTGCTAAGATATATGATACTAATGGAAAATTGATTGGAAAAGGTGATCAAACTAGAGGTAATCTATTCTACCTTGATATAGAGGATGCTACTTGTTTAATTATAGAATTTGATGATGTATGGCTATGACACAAGAGGTTATGTCATGTTAATTTTGATAACTTGAACTTAATATTTGAAATAATTAATATAAACTTATTAAACATGACCCAATGTAATTGAAACCTTGCGAGATGAAATCTATAATGTATTTTCATAAATTTAATTGATGTGTATGTATATATTTCCTCCAAATTTCTATCTTGATGTTGTATAAAATTTTAAGAAAAAAAAAGTTCAATAAACATTAAAACATGTTAGGTTATTTAGCTTGGGTTCCCTAGCAATAATTACATGATGCCACATAGTACCTTATAATGGTGGCTCCTAATCTTGAACTTTACCAAACATTGTTTTGTTAGAGTGGGGATTCTATTTCACTAAAAGAAAAATCTATTAGCACCCTATTCAACCATGTAACATATAGGTCAAAAGAGGTGGTTAGGCCCTTTTCATGAATCTTGAGGGGTGTACTAAACATTTTTCCAACAATCTCCCCCTCAACATTACCCAAGGATTTGAGGATTTAAACCTATGACCAAGCTCTGATACCACTTGTTAGAGTGAGGTTTTTATTGTACCAAAAGAAAAATCTATTGGTGTCTAATAGAACCACTCAACTTATAGTACACAAGAAATAATTTGGACCTTTCCACAAATCTTGAGGGGAGCATTGAATTTTTTTCCAACATGTTCATTGACGAAGACCTTGTGGTCATCCTACACTTAGACAATCTGGTATGGATGCAAGTGTATCTCCTTCTATTTAGGTTCATTCTCTTCACTTAAAAAGACTCTTTTGCTAACTAGGAATTCTCATCTTTCAATATCTTCAGAATGTGAATACTTGAAAACTTCATCCACATGTGTAACAATTTCCTAGCCTTCAACTTTCCTATCTGTCTTTCGTTGGAGTCGAGGACATTCATAAGCTCTATGACCTTCTTCTCTATGAAAGCCTCCTCTTTCTGGTCCTTGTCCTCTTCCTCTATGATCCCTATTATTTTTATCATGAAGATTATTGAAATTTATCTCTCATCTGACTTAGAGTAGATCTTTATTTCAGCTTCCATAATATTGTTGACTAGATCTTCCACCATGACCTCTTCCACTTTTCCTACTCTCAAACTTATTATTCAACTTTTCTTCTACTCTTAAGAAAAACTATTATGCTTCTTCAATATTGGTCATTCTAACTAGACTCAACTCCTCCTAAATACTTGGTCTCAATCCATTAAGGTATAGTAAATTCTTCTCCTTGTTAGCTATTGCGTAGCCTTTTTTATTAGGACTCAATATAACTTTGCTGTATAACCTAAAAAAATCTTCCTACTTGCTTTTACCCCTACATTTTCTCTAGTAGATCAAGCTCATAATTGATAGAAATAAATTATCTCTTCAATTTACCCACCATCCTACCCCATCTTGTGGTTTTTACCTTTCCTCTTCTATTTATCTCCAACTAAATCTCTTGCCACCAAATTTTTGCATGACCCTTCATTATGACCTTCCCAAACTTTACCCTATTAGGATCTTCAATATCTTCATACTTAAAAAATTCTTCTAATTTATTGATCCAGTCAATTAATTTCTTTGGGTCAAGGTTTCCCAAAAATGTGAGGATGTTAATCTTGGGTCTTTTTTCAATCTTGGAAATGGCCCTAAAAAATTTCTCTTCCTCAAGATCTCTAGATTCCTATGTTCCTTCATGTTCAACATGCCCTTATTCTTTGAGTTCATCCTGACTTTCCTCTTTTAACAAGTTACTCTATGAATATCCTCTTACGATTACTTGTCTCTAGAGGGATCTAAAACCTCAGTTGTCACAACTCCAACCCTTCCACCATAATCCCTTCTTGGAGAAATTTTCATGCTTATCACTCAAATGTTAGGAGAAACAAGAAAAAAATAAAAATTACATTCAAATATAACCAATATCAAAAAATAATAAAGCACACAAAAAAGAATAAAAGACACAAAGATTTAACATGGTTCACCCAATCTTTGGGCTATGTCCATGAAACAACGAGTCCAATATTCTTGTTATCCAATGATTATAATTTGATTAAAATTGGAAATCTCTTACAACTCAATTATTTTTTAAGAAGATATAATCTTAATGAATTTTGAAATCCTTAATCCTAAGCCATTTTATACAATCCTTTTTTTTGCTTACAAAATTAGGGCTAGAATAAGCTATCCAATAGAAAATAGTAGTTGACACCTTTTACAATCACAAAATCAGTTGAGCTTTTTGGGGTGTTTCTCCCAAAAACCCTCATGGGGACATTTCCCCTCAACCCTGACACCTAGGAATCTACCCCAAGACCTTTCAAGGGGAACTTCCCCTTGACCCATCCTGGAGGCTTTGCCCCCAAACCCCCATAGAATAATCGTGGGGGAAACTATATCAAATGAAGTAGGGAAGAATTAACCTCCAAGTCTAATTAGGCTCCACATAACAAAAAATACATCACTTGGAGATTGACAAGACTCCATAACAATAGCCTACCACTTGGAGACTGATCATAGTATCTAAACTTGTAGCTCCCACCAGAATGTAAAGCCACCTTGGACTGTGCTATTCCTTTTATCCCTTTTGAGTTAAGAAGACAAACTGAAGTTGAAGAGGAGTTAAAATTCTCCCTTGTTACTATCTTTGTAATATATCTTAGCTTTAATTGTCCATCATCCAAAATTGACCAAATGAAATGGTACCACAATTTTATGTGTTTTGTCTTTCAATGTAGAGAAAAATTATTTCCAAGATCAATGACACTCTAACTATTTAAAAAAAAAAAGTTGCCCCTCTATGGGTGTCCTAATTATTCCATGAAGAATTGAAGCCATACATCTCCTTGGTTGCCTCTATAGCAAAAACATAATATTCCTCTATAGTGGATAAAGAATTCACCTTCTATATTCAATAATTCTAACTAACTATTGTCCCACTAATAGTAAAGAAATATTTTGTAGTACTTCACATGGTATCTAGATCCCCTGCCAAATTTGAGTCAATATATCCTTGTAAAATAGTAGTAGAGCCCCCAAAATATAAAAAATTATTGGATGTTCTTCTTAGTTATATGATATTCCATTTAACTACATGTCAATGTTCAATCTTAGGATGACTCATATAATTGCTAACAAGTCCTATTTCATGTGCAATATCTAGCCAGTATATACCATAGCATACATAAAACTTCCTATAGGTAAAGCATAAGTTACCTTGGACATTTTAGCTTCCTCTTTCTGTGTCTTTAGACACATCTTAGTCAATTTCAAATGAATAAGAAAATGTGTGCTAACATCTTTGACATTCTACATATAGAAATGTTGTAACACCTCAATATAATCAGTTTAAGATAAAGTCAATTTTCCATGTTTCCTATCTCAACAAATTTTTATACCAAGGATTTTTTTGCTTCCCTCAAATCCTTCATAGAAAATGACTGCGCTAACTTTTGTTTCTATCCCTTAATATGATCCATGTTAGACCTAGATACAAGTATATCATCAACATATATATATATATATATATATATATATATTCATCCAACCTCTTAAAATGATTTGAATGACACCTAGTATATCCATGTTCATGTGTAAAATTGTCAAATTTAAGATACCATTGCTAAGGTGCTTGCTTCAAGCCATATAAAATTTTCTTCAATATTCACACTATATTCTCCTTACGTTTGACCTCAAATCCCTATGGTTGTGACATATTTATTTCTTCATCCAAATCACCACGAAGAAAATCCATTTTAACATCAAGCTACTCCACATGCAAACCTTCCATAGCCACAATACTTAAAACAATATGAATAGAAGTCATTTTAACAACTAGAGAAAATAGCTCTTCAAAATTAATGCCCTTTTTCTGTGTAAACACTTTTACAACTAACTTGGCTTTAAATATCTTCTTATCTCCATCCTGTTCTTTCAACATGTAAACCCATTTATTCTATAATGCCCCTTTACTTGTAGGCAACTTACATAAATACCAAGTTTGATTTTTTAGCAAGGAATCCATTTCTTCTATCATTGCAAAATCCCACTAAATCTTTGTATCCACATATATAAATTTATCATAACATTCTAGTTCAAAAACATTTGTTAATAAAATAGAGTACAAAGAGGGAGAAATCTTTTTGGAGGCCTTCTTAACCTTGTTGACTGTCTAAAATTAACTAGGGTTTTTGATATTTGTTGTTTCTACTATTGAAGAGCATAAGAAACTACTGGACCATTATCTTTTTGAGTATTATTTAGTACAACATAATCATTTTCTTTCTTCTCATGTTGCAATAAAATATCTTTTTACAATACTTTCTCATTAAGTATGACCTCCTTGCTTCTTCCATCTTGCTTCTAACTATAAATGCTTCACAACAAAAGGTTATGAGAAAAGAATAACTCACTTTCTTACCAGGGCATGCTTCCTTTAGAATACCACAACCCAAAGGAGTAGAGAGATCTCTATTGATCAAATATATGACAATATTTAAAACCTCTCCTACATGTTTAAGGAAATACCAACATGCAACCTCATGCTCCTTACATGCTTCATTATTATCTTGTTCACATGTTCAACCACTTCATTTTCTTGTAGAGTCCTTGGAATAATTTTCTGTTTACGAATACCATTAGAGGAATAATAATCTTCAAATTAATTTCTCCAATACCTACCACCATTATTAGATCCAAGACATCAAAACTAGGTCTATAATAAGTAATCTAATAGAAAAATAACAACCAGGGCCTTTTCTTGACCCCACAAGGAGTCCTACCCCTTGACCCATACAATAATATGGGGGAAACAAAATTAAATGAAGTAGGGAGAAATTAACCTCAGAGTCTTATTAAGCTCTACATAAACATATCAAACACATAATCATAGTCCTGGTGCAAAGTTCCTTATAATCGGTGATCTATCTACACACTCAAGAACTCCCACTCTGATATCACTTGATGAAGGGTGCTCCCCTTAAAAATAAAAACACATTAAAAAAAGAGAAATACATTCTTTTTGCAAAAATAAAAAATGAGATTTTTATTATCTCCAAAAGTATGGAATTACGAATTTCAATGATACAACATGAGAAGCCACATGGGCATTTTCCTTACAATATTTTGTAAGCAAGAGCTACCACCAATAACTCTAAATTTTCATAGACAACCCTACAAGCCTTCTTTATATAGGAAATTTTTACTGCCCAAGAAGGTTCAATAATTTTAGCCTACAACCCTAAGACTAACCAAAGCCCTACACTATTTTTTTTCATATTTCATTACATTAGAGTTAGCCCAAATAATTTCATTTTTGTAATTTTAGGTAGAAAGAATTTTAGAGACCACAACTCATCAAATATTGATATGATGAATATGATTACCTCTTTTTAGAAATGAAACCTCCTATTCAATAATGTCTAGCCACATAAGTATCGTCTGTTTGGGTTTGAACCCTTTTCAGAGCCTCTAGGGCCTTAAAAAATGACTTTAAAGATTTTGTATTGAAACTCTCAATAGCTTCACCAATTCACTTGATATTGCAATGAAACTCAATAGGTAAAATGATATATTTAAAATGAACCTTCCTATATGAAATTGTAACATTCTGAGCTCAAACAACCAACTTACTAATAATAGTAAGTTTCCAAAAATAACATCTCCGCACTAAAATAGTTCTTATTGAAAAGACATTTAAAATATTTTTTTTTGGGTGATGCAAGATTACCTTTGTTGGAAATATAAGAGGAGTAATTGAGAGGAGAGGGGTGAATTAGTTACCACAAAAATAAATCCTAAATCCCTTAGATGACAATACAAAACAACACCAAACTCTATTGAAATTGAAAATACTATTGTAACTCGGTTAGCACTGAATCACTCGACAAACACTAAGAATTTTTGTAACTCGATAAGCACTGAAATATTACTTCTTAAGATGTTTAATGTGATTAAACTTAATTAAATTATTTGCAGAAATATAAAGAAAATAACATGAACATATATGACACTAGGATTTAATGTGAAAGCCCAATTTGAGAAAATCCATCAATTGCAACTAGTTACTATTTTTCACTCTTCTAAAGTGAGCCCTGTTAGGAGCCAAACCTATTAAAGGTTACAAAACAAATTGCTAGGTGTGACCCTATTAAAGGATTTAATCACACTATTAGGAGTGGCCTTGATAGAGGTCTTTAGACACTTCCATCTAGAAATTACACCTTGTTAGAGGATTTGGAAAATAGTTGCTAAGCTAACTCTATTAAGAGATTTGATATACTGATACAATTCTTAAAGAGTAACAATGATATGACTTGATTGTTGATGCAATTGTATTTCCAATTTTAGATTCTTGTTTCAGTTTGAATTCTTGATCCTCCTAATTAGAATGTTCAATGAAGCTTGGTAAACTTAGGATACTCTGCTATCCTTCTGATTCACTTCCTTGGTTTATATTTTTACTCCATATTCCTCTCTTTCAATCCCACAACTTGACCTTATATTTATATATTTTTCCTTGTCAAGTTGGCTTGAATATACCTTCAAATATTCAATATACATCCCTTAAGACAACTAGACTTAACAAATAAATTCATCAAACTAAATATGCTGATTTAAGAAAATCCTTAGTTAGCCAACCCAGCTCGGTCAATACTAACTTAGAAAAGACTTTCTTCAAACTTTCTTTGGTAATCGAGTGAGCTCAATTAACACTACATCCTAAACTAGATTCCTTTGGTAACCAAGTGAGCTTGATTAGTACTAGTTTCATGCCAACTTCTCTTTGGTGCCTGAGTGAACTTGGTAGACACTATTTTTCTACAAACTTCCTTTGCTTCTTGAGTGAAGTTCGACACATACTATCTCTAAACTTGGTTTACTCTAGAATGCTCAGCTAATACTAGAAACTATATTCATTGCCTGAATGACCTCAGTAGATACTGACTAGTAAAGACGTGACATTTTGTGTAACATCAAAGATAATATACAATTTTACAATTATTTTCAACAATCTCCCTCTTTGGCATTGATGGCAACGCATGTCATATTAAAATGAAAATTTAGAGCAAAATAAAAGGTAAGGATAATATCTTTAGTTTCATTCTGATTCTCATCCATGCGAACTCCCTCTTTTAGTGTGAATTCCTCTGACATCAATCTTCTTCCTCTGAAATGATTTTTTGATTAATCTAATTACAATAACTGCAATATCAAACTTTCCCTCTTTGATATCAACTCAAGTTCATTCTCCCTCTTTAACATCTCTAACATATATGATAGAACTCTCCCTCTTTATCTGTCAACAAATTCTAAAATCTTATGCAAAACATAAATTTTATAGTAAACTCTTCTTATCAAACATAAAATTTCTTTGATATATGATAGAAAACTCTCCCTCTTTCACATCTTATGCCAAAGAAAACATAATCAATGAACTTCCATGCACCTTGATGTACTAATTCATATGCAATCTATCCTTTACAATACTACATCAACTTGACCGATCTACAATATGTTTGGTTGATACATCACTAAAATCTGATTAGTGAGCTATAGATAGGGGAATGAACCCTAGCTTACCTCTAAGATACAAAAATGCATCCTTAGGTAATGGCTTGGTGAATATGTATGCAATTTACTCTTTTGTATTCACATATTCCAATCTTACTTCCTTGTATTGCACCAATTATCTCAAGAAATGATACTTAATAGCATTGTTCTTGGTTTTGGTATGCATCATAGGATTCTTGGAAATGTTAATTGCACTGGTGTTATCACAGAAAACAAAAATTAGATCCTTGATCTCTTCCTTCATACTTGTCAACAATTGTTTGAACTGAACAATATTTTAATAATTGACTGTTACATCAACATATTCTACTTCTGCTATTGATTGAGAGATACAATTTTTCTTCTTCCTTTTCCAAGATACTAACCTTTTTCCAAGAAAGAATGCTCCACCACTAGTGCTCTTTCTATCATCAATGCTTCCAGCCCAATCAACACTAATGAATGATTTCAATTCAAAGTTACCTCCTTTCTTATACCACAAACCATAATCTTTAGTACCCTTTATATACCTCATGATTCTTTATATTTCCATTGTGTGATTTTATTTTGGATTAGCAGAGAATCTAGGCACCATTCCAACTGCTAATGCTATACTAGGTCTTGTTTGCACCACATACTGAAGTTTACCAATCATTGATCTTTATGTAGTCTGATATACCTCTTTTGAATCATCATCTTTGGAAAGCTTATATCTAGTATAAATAGGTGTTCCAATTGGTCTAGAATCCTCCATTCCAAACTTCTTGAATATCTCCTTGATGCGCTTTGATTGAGTGATATAAATACCATCCTTCTTCTGTTGAATCTGCAAGACAACAAATAATTTGATTTCTCCAAACATTGAAATCTCAAATTCCTTACTCATTTCCTTTGAAAAAGATTTGTATAAATTGTCATTTCTAGTAAACAATGTATCATCCAATTTTTTTTTTGCCTACACAATCTTCTTATTTAGTCCCTCTTTGATGTATATGCTATTGTTATCATTAGTTCTTTAAAAACCAATATTTATGAGATACTTGTACAATATCTAATACCAGGCTTTGGGGGCTTTTTTGAGACCATACAAAGCTTTTTGTAGTATGCAAACCATGTCCCTTTTGTTAGGATCAACAAAACCTTTTGGTTTCTCTATGTAGACTTCCTCTTCTAAGATTCTATTCAAGAATGCTGATTTCACATCCATTTGATATACTTTGAATCCTTTGTTTGTAGCATATGCAAGGATTTTTCTAACACCTTCAAGTCTAGTAATAGGAGCAAAAGTTTCTCCATAGTCAATACCTTCCTCTTGAGCACAACCCTTGCTAAACAACCTTGTGTTGTTCTTGGAAACTTCTCCATTCTAATTCAACTTATTTCTGAATACCCATTTTGTGCCAATTATATTTTTATCCTTGGGTTTAGAAACAAGAGTCCAAGTCTTATTCCTTTCTATCTGATCAATTTCTTCATTCATAGCTTTAATCCAACATTCATTTTTTAATGCATCTTTAACTATTCTAAGTTCAAATTCAATAATAAAACATGTACCTTTTAGTTTTTTCCTTGTCATTATACTTTTTGGACTTCAGAAGTGGGAAGGATACTCCTGAGGTGGGGGGGTGAATCAGAATTACCAAACTTTAACCTATAAAACTATTTACTTAAATCAATCACATGCACCTAACACATCTAATTAACATGAAAATAAAGACATGCATGAAAATGGATAACACAAGATTTGATCACCCAAAAACCCTCCAAAATGAGAAGGTAAAAAATTGGGTGGGGATGACACCCACAACTTATCACTGTAGCAATATGTAACTAGTTAAGGTTACAAAGTTTGACCATCATCAATAGTCTACCCTATGAAAGGCCTGCCTTGTTAAAGGCTCTACACCCTATTAAAAGTGAACCATCTAAAGGATTTTACAAACATTCACTTGGAATGTCACCCTATTAAAAGATTTACAACATGAATGTTAAACCAACCTATCATCATAGGATTTTCATTCTCCTAGTACAATGGCTAGAGAGTATAGTAGAATGTGTTGACCTGATAACTTAAAATCTTCAATTGCTGATTTTAGATCCTTGTTCTATCCAATTTGATGTGATCCTCCTTGATTTGATATGACTCTGTTTGAAGTGCTGATGCTCTATTCTGATCAACTTAATTCTGCAATGCTATTCTTCTTCTTCTAAGTCTTTACACCCCTTTAAACTTCCTTCAAAATTTTTCTAGCATTCTTTCATGCATTCTATATAATCCATATGAAGACTCTGAATTATGAGGTTTCATCCTCAAAAAGGTTTTGAGACTTAGGGTTAGGTATGAATCTATGATTGGGATTCATCCATCTTTCCCACTCAATTCTTTCTATTTTTTTTGATTGGTTGCATGTTGATTACATAGGGAAAGTAGTAGATTCGATCTTATCTTTTTGATCCTTTGAGATTCATCTTTAGTCAGCTCAAAAATGATTTACATTTGAGTTTGTGAAGGCACAAACTCTTATGCTGATTTTGTGTTACTTGGAACTTACTGATTGCTAGTGCTTGACACATATAGGAATTCTATCTTGCTCGGCTCCTATAGTAACTCTGTCTTTCTTGACAACTATAACTCTGTCTTGCTCAAAACCTATACTTTGTTGGACACATATTCTAGCTCAACATCAATTGTCACTCGGCACTTGAAACTTTCTCAGTACTTGAATAACTCGACACCTATTAAATTTTTGGCTTGACACATACTGTAGCTCGACATCTATATTATACTTGGCATCAACTTAGAAATTTCTTAAGTGTGTTGACACTCAATTGTCAAAACCAATCTGAGACCAACAATCTCCCCCTTTGACATGAGTGTCAAAAACACTTAACTAATCATTATGAATCTGATCTTTATGAGTATAATGTTCACCTTGTTTGGCATATGTACAAAATTTCAAAAACTTGTTTAAAATTTTGTAGAAGACTATATACCCCAAAAATTGTAACTCCCCTTGAGCTAATGTGCCATTTTTGTATCCAAAAATCCTTATGCTAGATTTGTCTCATGCTGATTATTCTAATATTCTTTATCTCTACCTTGTCATTCCTTCCATTGTCTACTCTATTTCTATCTGCTCTATTTTTACTCCCCCTTTTAATATCTTCCCTTGCAATTTTTTTAACCTTTTGGATTTATCTCCTTATTTCTCCCTTAATTTTATCTTCTCTTCAAAACTCAAATTTTTTATTAGTATCTCCCCCTTTAGGTCTCTTAAATTATTGTCTCCCTCAAAATGTATTATCTTCTTAATGTATTATCTCCCCCTTTTTGACACTTATGTCAAAAGGTTCTATGCATTAATTGAATAATTAGCCAAAAAGGATTTATTTACCTCCGTAATGATCTTCAAAGCAACATCCCAATTGTCTAATGCTATTTCTAGTGCTTTAAGCTGGATAGTTATCTCTACTACAAGGTGTACTAAGCCTTCCAATGTAGAAAGATTGGGATCTTTCTTCAAGACATTCTCTACATAGGCCAATTCTTTGTACAAAAATTCCATATGAGGGGTTATAGCAGATTGAATTTGTATTAGATTGGCCTTGGTATTTTTCTCATCTATTGTGAGTATAGCTAATTCCTTTTGTGTGTGAAGCATTGTAGCAAAATGCTTCTCACTTTGAGCTAGATCCTATGGTAGCTATATGCTAGATACTTTAAGGTTCCTCTCCAAGCTCAATATCCTCTAGCTAGTCTCTTGTGTGAAGTATGAGGAATCACATAGTTTGGAGTACATTGAGAATATATTCTCAAGTACTACTTTTACCTTCTCTATCTTCTTTTCCAACTCTACTTGAGAAAGTGCTATCTCACTAGATATTTTCTCATTTACCTTCATTTAGAATTTCTTTTCAGACCATTCAAGCAATTTGGCATTGGTGTCTAGGTCTTCATTTTGTACTTGGTCCACTATGTTAGATAATTGCTCTATTATGGGTTTTGTCTCATCAGGAACTTGCAAGCTGAATGCATCTAGAAATATATCCTTAATTTCTATCAATGCTTGCCTTTGTTTATACTCATTCCTAAGTATCTCTTGTTTCTTCTTCTTTTCTAGTGCCTCTTACAATTCATTAATCTGATCAATATTCATATTTTTATAGTCATATCTTGGAATGACTATCTCCTCATCAAGTGCAGGGTCTCCATAGTAAAGTACCCTTGCTACCTTGGTAGAGCTCAAGCCTAGTGCTGATATTTGTAGTGGTACTACATTAGTGCTCGGCTGTTGTGTTGTTCTAGTGGGAGTCCCTGTAGTAGGAAAATTTATCAATGTTTGAATTGCCTCTTGTTCCTTTTCCTTAGGGCTCTCTTCCTTGTCCTCTTTAGTTCTACCTTGATCAATTATAGTGATTTGAGGGAGTGCACCTTGACTTTGTGCTATAGGAATAGAGATATCCTTCTATCCTATTTTATCCTTTGCTTGCTCCTCGATAGTTGAAGTCACTATGACTATGGTGTCAACTTTAGTAGATGCATCTTGTGTTGCTTGCTCTTGTGGTTGTCCACTTGTAGCTATCAAAGTATGCAAAGGTAGTTCTTGTGGATTCACCTTCTCCTTTGTAATCTCACCTACAGCTTTCTAAAGTTCCTCCACACTCACCAAGACTGGATTGGTACATAGCTATGATTGTGGTGAAGGATCTTTTTAAGATCCTCTGTAGTCAATGGGTTAATGTTCTAACTAGAGGTGTTAGGAACATCCTTTACAATTACTAACTCTGTAGGTGTGGGTGTTACATGTGGAGAACTTGGTGGTGGCATTTCTGTGTCTTGCACACTCTATTCCTATTGTTGCTCCTCAACAATTGCCTTTTCACTCTCTTGTGTGTCTTTCTCCACAATAACATTTTCTTTTTTCTTTTTATCCTTCTTCTTCCTTATCATTTTCCTCTTCTTCCTCATCATTGTTCCTTCCCTCAAAGGGATCTTCTTGGCCTTCCTTTATAGTTGTGAGCCCATAGATTACTTTCCACATTAGAGTGGACTTCTTTACAACATCTTCAATTTTATTCTGCAATATGCTGAAGGCTCTATACTTGGGTGCAAATTTTGTCACATGCTTATTACTAGCCTTGCTTATTTGGCCTTTTGTGAGTTCAAGCATCACACAAGCCAATGTTGAATCTCTTATTTCCTTTTCCATGTTTAGGTAATAATGCCATTTATTTTCTACAATTGAATATATCTCCTTAGGCATAGTATTATCCATTTCAAGTGGAGCATTCTTGAACTTTGCCATCATGGTGTATATTGATTCTTCCACCATGTTTTGCTCCTCTCTTGTCAACTTATTGAATTGATGCATTTAAGTCTTGAAAAGCTTGCATTGTCCCTAATGTTGTCACAAATGTTTTCCAAATCAAATTTAGTGGTGTGACTTACCACTCTAAACTATCCATTGTCATCAGACTCTATCCTCTCCTCATCTAATTTTGGAGTTGCCACATATTTTCTCCTCTACTTCTTCTCTGCTAGTCCTCCCTACTCTTTGGGTTTCTTCTTTTCTTGTTCCTTGGCCACCTTTGTTGTAGCCCTTGTATCTACCCTTGTGGTGGGTTTTACTGGGATAAGTTTAGCTATTTTCTTGCCTTTAGGCTGAGCAACACTCTCTTTCTATGATTTCCTCTTCTTAGGCTCTACCTTAGGTGCTTCCTCTTCTTCCTTTGCACCATCTTGTTCTTCAACATCTTCACCCATGCCTTGGGTTAGTACTAGTGGTCCTTTCCCCTATTCTTCTTCTTCTTCTTCTTCTTCTTCTTCTTCTTCCTCTGCTTTTGCAGCCTCTTCTCCAAATTTAGCCTTGAGCTTCTTTACTAATTTGTCCTTTTTATTTAGTGTTGAGGTAGCTTTTAATTCCATATCCACCTTGGATTTGACAACATCATAAGTGCCAAAGTGTTGGGCACTCTTATCTTCTTCTTCTACAAGTAGTGCTATTATTGCTGCAGATGCCTCATCTATATTTATCTCATAACCAAGTGGCCTAAGCCATCTTACCCTTGGCATGGCTTCTTGTATGTAGGTGTAATCAATATCAGAAAGAAAAAAAATATCATTTATATGCTACTCCACAAGTGAGACTGGAATCCTAAGTCTCTGTTTCATTTTTTTCTTGAAATCTTCAAAGTAACTGGTCATGATAGTCTCAAAATTGGCTCCCATTTGTTCTATGTATTCATTTACCTAGGCTACTATGGACCTATTTGTCTTCCAACTTATCTTTCCATAAGAAGGGAATTAATTCTATACATAGAAGAATATACATATCAAAATTGCTCCAAACTTACATTGAGTCCCTTTGTTCTTCTTATAGCACCCAAATTCTCATTGATCTATTGTAGTTGTAGTTTAGCTAGATCATAAGTATGATCATTTTTAACAAGTTTGTAGCCAACATCCATTGCAATATAGGGAACACTTTTGAGTCTACTAGATTGGTATAACTTATGGGAAATGACTTTGACTACAAAATCAACAAGATGATCCTTAGTGGTGTCAATGGTCATGCCTCTCTTGTTTCACTTAGCTCCAATATTCTTCTCAATAACATCTTTGGAGTCACTCCTTAGAGTTTTAGGTCATTCGAGGGTTGGGTACCTTTTTGATATTTTAATTGGCCCATCTTATAACCAAAACCTACCATCATGTATCCTACTCAACAAAATTTTGATCCATTCGGTCTTGAATAGGGTAGGAAAATCTAGAGCACATGTTAAGCCCTTCTTTTCAATGATTTGGAATTCTTCTTTCAAGACCCCATTTTCACACAATTTATTATATGCCTCCATAATTTCCTTGTCTCCAATAGCACTTATTTTATATTTATAGCATCTCCTAACATATTGAACCATTAAAACCTTAGGAGGAATTATAGACAAGGCTTTGACAGGGTCATTCTTGTATGTAACTTTAGGGATAGGTCTGAAATCAAGTTGCTTGACTTCATTACTAACTAATTGGACTTCAAAAAACTCTTTATACTGAGGTTTTCTAGAGCTAGAGTCCATTTTGTCAAACTAGGGTTTAAATAGGAAGAAATTTCAAAATTTCATAGCTCGGCACAAGTAAAGTACCTTGAATTCAAAAAAACTGTGCTAAATCTATGTTGAAATCTGCTCAAATGCTTGATTCTCTGCATGGAAATCATTTTGCACTTTTTTTTGTCTTTTCTCTTTACTTGCGATGGTGAAAAAATGATTTAAAATGCGATCATATCTCCTTGTTTCATATCATTTAATGCTTAGTGCATTTACAACTATCCACTTAGCTTCTTAAGTAATTCTGTTTTACTCGGCTTCCACTGATTTCCAATTACTTGGCATACACTGGAGTTTCACTTACTTGGCTTCAATACAAATTTCCTTTCACTTGACATCCACTTCTAACTCAGATACAACTAATCACTCGACATCTACTGACTTTGGCAGACAACTTGACATATACTAAGATTTTAATTGGCATCTAAGGACAACTTCTCTTACTCGTGAAAACTTGAAGTTTTAACTTTGCATCTCTATTCATGCTGATCTATCCTTTTTAGTACTTACTTGTCTTGGAACTATTATATGATAAAGCTTTGTATATCAATTCTACATACCCTCTTTTGTTTAGTTGGATGAAGTGTGACCACTTGACCTTTTGGGTGAAGTGATCTCTCCATTGGATGTGCTGACTCCATCTTTCTTCTTCCATGTTTTATTCATTTCTCTTTTGATGTGTTCAACATCTACATTCCCTTTTCCTTTATTGAAATCAGAGTTGGGTGCCTTTGACCTTGTTGGGAAATTTTTGCTGATGTGTCTAGTCTTCAAACAATTGAAGCATATAGTTTGGCTCACCCATCTACTATAGCTTCCACTAAAATGTGTTTTAATGTAATTTTTAGGGATGTGTTCATATTCTTGATAGTAGTGACAACTTTTCCTAGTGTTGTAGTCCCAATTGTAGTGATGTCCATGATTATTTGACTTGGCTAATTGATTAGGTGTCCACATAGGCTTTGATTTGCACTCAAAATCTCTATGTCCATACTTCTTGCAATTGTAGTAGTGACCTTCAAATCTTGGTGTTTTAATGGTTTTAGTCCTACAGTCATGTGCCTGGTATCCTTGCTTGTTGCACTTGTGATAGTGACCCATGTTTTTAGGATTTTCATGCCGATTAGTGATCTTGCTCCTGCACACATTAGAGGTATGTCCCTTCTTACCACAAAAATGACAAGTGGGTTTAGTATTCTTACCTTTGTCACATATTTCTTCTACAGTCTTAGATGACTCTCCTTTTTTGGTGCTAGTGTATCCTAGTCCTAAAGTGTCATTACTAGTTGATTAGGTGTCCACATGGGCTTTGATCTACACTCAAAAGCTCTATGTCCATACTTCTTTCAATTGTAGTAGTGACCTTCAAATCTTGGTGTTTTGATGGTTTTAGTCCTACAATCATGTGCTTGATGTCCTTGATTGTTGCACTTGTGACAACGACTCATGTTTTTAGGTTTGTCATGTTGATTGGAAGTCATGCTCCTACACACATTAGAGGTATGTCCTTTCTTACCACAAAAATGACAAGTGGGTTTAGTATTCTTACCTTTGTCACTTCTAATTAACATGAAAGTAAAGACATGCATCTAACACATCTAATTAACATGAAAGTAAAGACATGCATGAAAATGGATAACACAAGATTTGATCACCCAAAGACCCTCCAAAATGAGAAGGTAAAACTATGGTGGGGATGACACCCACAACTTATCACCGCACAAATATGTAACTAGTTAAGGTTACAAAGTTTGACCATCATCAATAGTCTTCCCTATGAAAGGCTTGCTCTATTAAAGGCTCTACACATTGTTAAAAGTGACCTATATAAAGGATTTTACAAACATTCACTTGAAATGTCACCCTGTTAAAGGATTTACAACATGGCTATTAAACCAACCTATCATCATAGGATTTTCATTCTCCTAATACAATCGCTAGAGAGTATAGTAGAATGTGTTGACCTGATAACTTAAAATCTTCAATTGCTGATTTTAGATCCTTGTTCTATCGAATTTGATTTGATCCTCCTTGATCTAATATGACTCTATTCAAAGTGTTGATGTTCTATTCTGATCAATTTGATTCTGCAATGTTGTTCCTCTTCTTCTAAGACTTTACACCATTTTAAACTTCCTTCAAAACTTTGCTAGCATTCTTTCATGCATTCTATATAATCCACATGATGACTCTAAATTATGGGGTTTCATACTTCTTAAAAAGTTTTTGAGACTTAGGGTTAGGTATGAATCTACGATTGAGATTCATTCATCTTTCCTACTCAATTCTTTCCATTTTTTTGATTGGTTGCATGTTCTCTCCATTTTTCTAATTGGTTGCATGTTTATTACATAGGGAAAGTAATAGATTTGATCTTATCTTTCAAATCCTTCAAGATTCATCTTTAGTCAGCTCAAAAATGATTTACATCTAAGTTTGTGAAGGCACAAACTCTTATGCTGATTCTATGTTACTCGACACTTATTGATTATTGATGCTCAACACATATAGGAATTCTATCTTGCTTGGCTCCTATAGTAACTCTATCTTGCTAGACACCTATAGTAACTCTATCTTTCTTAACACCTATACTTTTCTTAACACATATACTAGGTTGGTATCAATTGTCACTCGGCACTTGAAACTTGCTCAACACTTGACTAACTCGACACCTGTTGAATTTCTAGCTTGACACATACTGTAGCTCGACATCTATATTATACTCGACATCAACTTAGAAATTTCTTAAGTATGTTGACACTCAATTTTCAAAACCAATTTGAGACCAACAATACCAACTAACTAATCTCTAAAGATTTTCTTAGGTGTATGACACCTTCTAACATATTAGGCAAGTCTGGGTTCCTTCTTTCTAGATTCACTAGTTTCACTATGATCTTTTAAATCATGCTCAGGTCCCACTGATTGTGACTCAGGTCCATTAGATCGTTACTTAGTTTCCAATTGTTGAAACTCAGGTCCTTTTGATGACTTAGGTGCTTCTGATGACTCAAGTGCTTTTGATGACTCGAGTTGCACTGACTTCAACTTAGGTTGAACTAAAGATTTTGGAGACCTAGGTGGTGAAGACTGCTAACTCCCAATTGTTTGAATTTCAGCTACAATATGAGGCTCATAGTAAACAAAGTTTTTATAGTCTTTAGGTTCTTTACTACTTTATTCTTCACTCTTTTCTACAAACTCATCAATCTTTATATGTGCACTTTCTAGAACTTTATGAGTAAATATATTTGAACATTTGTATGCTTTACTTGTATATGCTTCATCACTTTTCACATTAAATTTTCCTTTTCTAGACTCTTTTAGAATATAACATTTTCATCCAAATACTTTGAAGTAACACAAACTAGGTTTATAGCCATACCATAATTTAAAAGGTGTTTGATTTGAATATTTCTTCAACTAAACTTGGTTTAGGGTATGAACTATAGTTCTTATTGCTTCCTTCTAGTAGTCAAGAGCAACATTCTTTTCTATCATTAGGGTCCTTACACAATCCATGATTTATCTATTCCTTCTTTCAACTATGCTATTTTGCTGAGGTTTTCTAGGTGCAGATACATGTCTTTTAATTCCTCTTTCATTGAAAAATTCATTGAATTAATTAGAAACGAATTCTCCTCCTTTTTCTGATATTAAACATTTCAATTTCTTTCACATTTCTTTTTCCAGTCTTTCCAAATACCTTTTGAACTTTTGAAAAGGTTTTGATTTATCCTTCAAATACATAATGGCCATCATTCTAGAATAATCATCAGTAAATAAAATAAATTACTTATCTCTTGTGTAGATTTCTATGCCAATAGGTCCACAAAGGTTGATATGAACCAAATCCAACACTTCTTTAGAATGATAGATCTTTCTTTTAAAACTTGTCTATCCCATCTTACCAATTTGACAATTCTTGCACATACCCATGTCTAGTTTCTTGAGTTATGGAATGCCTCTAACCCTTTTGTTCTTGCTCATGTTGACCAAATTATCAAAGTTCACATGACATAACCTTATATGCCATAAACAACTTTCTTCTACTTGATCTAGGAAACATGAATTTTCATTTAGATCTAGGTAGAATAAGTTATCTTTTATTTTCTTGCCACTCCCAACTAGATTTCCTTTCTGATCCAATAGATTGGCCTTTCCATTCATGGATTCTACCTTTAATCCAATTTTATTCAATTGAGCCACTCTAAGTAGATTATGCTTTAATCCTTCAACCCAATAATAATTATCACATATAAGATCATTAGCTAGAGAAATACAACCTTTATCTTTCACATAACATGGTTCATCATTGCCAAATCTAACACTTCCACCATCATCGAGTACCAAGTTCTCAAATTTAGAGATGTCACTAGTCATATGGTGAGAACAACCACTATCAATGATCCATGTATCATTCTTACTAATATGTGAGATAAGTGCCATTTATCATTCTCATCACCTGATTCATCATTGATAGCAATATACACCATTTTGTCTTCTTCACTACTATTTGAATCTTTAGCAATGTAACAAGTCTTCTTACCTTTTACCTTGTAGTCTTTGTAGCTTTTGAAATCCTTTTTAGCTTTTTGTTTTTCATTTTTCTTTTCTTTCTCTTTTTGGAAACCTTGGAACAAAGTGACCAACCTCTTCACAAGAAAAGAAGATCAAAGGAATTTTACCTTTGTACTTTCCTTTTCACTTGGGAAATATTCATGTAAATAATGCTTCAGTGACTTCAAGCTTCATTATAACCATCTTCACTTTTACTATTAGATTTCCTATTTTTAGATTTTTCAACCTTCTTCTTGAGTGATAGCTTGGCTTGAAAAGAAAACACAATATTTCTAGTGTTAGGAACATAGTTATCCTAGTTATCTAATTCAAATGTTACCAATCTTCCTACTACTGCATCCAGTGCTATATCATTCTTGTGATTGCATCTCATCTCTTGAATTGCATAAACTCTAATTGCATATATAGGAAGAAGTATTTTAAGAAACTTTCTTACCACTATCTCATCTTCTATCTTTCCTATCGAGGCTTTGATTTCACACACATTGGCTTTGAATCTATCACTATATTTGACAATGTTCTCATCTCTCATCCTCATTTGATCAAATTTTCCTCTAAGAATTTCTTCCTTATCTCTCCTGAGATTATCTTCTCCTCTATAGATGGCTTTTAGCTTGATCCACATCTTATAAGTAGTACCATAGTCATGTTAGTCTCAAATTGGTTTTGACAATTGAGTGTCAACACACTTAACCAATTCTCAAGAGGATGCTGAGTATAATATAGATGCCAAGCTATAGTGTGTGCCAAGTTAGAGATTCAATAGGTTATGAGTGAACTTCAGGTGTCGAGCAAAGTTCAAGTGCTAAGTGATAAGTGATGCCAAGTCACTATAGATGTTGAGAAAAGTATAGATGCCAAGTGAAATAGAGTTACTATAGGAGCTGAGTGAGACATAATTCCTATATGTGCCAAGCATCAGCAACTAGTAAGTGCTGAGTAACACATAATCAACATAAGAGTTTGTATCTTCAAAAATTCAGATGTAAACTATTTTTGGAGCCAACAAGGATGAATCTTGAAGGATCATGAAGATAAGATCTATTTCTTTGCATTACCTATCTAATCAACATGCAAACAATAAGAAAAATGGAAAGGCATGCAACCAATAGGAAAAGTGCAAGAATTGAGTAGGAAATCAAGATTAAATATTGATCGTAGATTCATACCTAACCCTAAGGCTTCAAAGTCTTTAAAAGGAGGACAATACCCCATTGCATGTATGGATGTGAGAGTGTAGGGGTGAATTATAAAGAACTGTAGAGGGATGTTTAAAGACTTGGAAGGAAGAGCATCATTGCAAAATTCAATTGATCAAGAACAAAGTATTAGAGTTTTGAGAAGAGACATATCAGATCAAACAAGGATCATAACAGATAAAGAAGAACAAGGATTTGGAATCAACAATTGAGGATTGCAAGTCATCAGGTCAAGACATTCTTCTATACTTTTTAACCATTGTATTGTGAGAATGGAAATCCTATGTTGATAGGTTGGCCTAACAGCTATATAGGTTTAATGGCCACATTGTAGATCCTTAACAAGATTGTAAAACCTTTAATAGGGTAACATTCCAAGTGAATGTTTGTAAATCCTTTAGCTAGGTCACTTTTAACAAGGTGTAAAGTATTTAACAAGATAGGCCTTTCACACGGTAGACCATTAGAAGTGGTCAAACTTTGTAACCTTGAATAGTGACATATTGCTATAGTGATACTTTGTGGGTGTCATCCCCACCCCTGTTTTACCTTCTCATTTTTGGAGGGTTTCTGGGTTACCAAATTCTTGTGTTATCTATTTTCATGCATGTCTTTAATTTCATATTTATTAGATGGATTAGATACATGTGAATGATTTCAGTTGAAAGGTTTTAAAGAGGTTAAAGTTAGCTACTTTTGATTCAACCCCTCTCTTAGAAGTATATCTTCCCACTTGTAAATTTTAACAATTGGTATCAAAGCCAAGTCCTCACAAGGAGTAGCCTTATAGCTTGGAGAAAAGATTTGGAAATGGAAGTCTACAAACTTGGGAAGATCATAGAGAATTAAGAAATTGATATACAACTTTCCCTACACACTTTGGAAGAAGTTAGGGAGGAATTGAGAAAATCCTTAAAGAGAAGAAGAGACATTTCCATAGATAAGAATGATACACAATACAAGGAGATTGACACCTCAAAATTGTTTTTAAATGGATATTCCAAAGAGTTTGATGCAACAATAGTAGACCTAATGGAGAAGAATAGAGTTCAAGTAGAAGAAATTAGAACACTCAAGCTTGAAAGAGAATTATAAGCCATAATGCTTTGTGAGGTGATTGAATAGAAGGAAAGAGCCATTGAAGATAAGGCTATGCTAGAAGAAGACAAGAGAAATTTTTCCAACAAACTGGAAGAAAAGGAAATTGAGCTTGCAAGAATTTCAAACATGTAGCTAGATACCCTAAGCCAGATGATGAATGCACATGATGAACTAAATGTTAAGGACATTGAGATCTCTACACTAAAGATGCAAAATTAACAACTAAAAAATGATCTAAAAAGAGAGAAGGAGATTGTAGAGAGCTTCAACAAACCCAATGAGGTAATCAAGTACTTTGAGCAGTTACTGAAATCACCAAGGGCTAGCAATGATACTTCAGGACTAGGATACACTAGCATTGAACAAGGAGAATCATCCAAGACTATAGAAGAAAGGAGTAACAAAGGTAAGAACACTAAACCTACTTGTCATTTCTATGGTAAAAAGGTACATACCTCTAATTTATGCAAGAGAAAGAATTCCCATTAGCATTATAAACCTAAGAATGTTATTCATTGTTATAAGTGCAAAAAGCAAGGACATCAAGCAGATGACTATAGAACTAGGACTATCAGAACACCAAATTTGAAGGTCACTTCTACAATTGCAAGAACTATGGACATAGAGCTTTTTAGTGTATATCAAAGCCTCTATGGACACCAAATCAACCAACAAGAGGAAATAACCATGGAAATCACTACAATTGGGACTACAACACTAGGTATAGTTGTCATTACTATCAGGAATATGGACACATTCCTAAAAATTGTATAAGAACACATTTTAGTGGAAACTACAACAGATGGTTGAGTCAAACCACATGTTTCAGTTGCTTGAAGACTGGTCATATAAATAGGAATTGTCCAACAAGGTCAAAAGCACCCAACTCATAGAGCAACAAAGGAAAGGAGAAGGTAGATGTTGAACACATCGAAGGAGAAATGAATAATATATTTAAGAAGAAAAATGAGTGTAGCATATCAAATGGAGGGATCACTTCACCTAACAGGTCAAGTGATCACACTTCATCAAACTAAGTACAAGAAGGCATGAGGGATTGATTTACAAAGTTTCACCATATATTAGTTCCTAAATAAGCAAGTACTAAAAGGAAGGGAATGACATGATTAAAGATGCAAAGTCAAAATTCCAAGATTTCACAAGTGTTGCTGAGTTGCCCTCAGATGCCGAGTAAAATCCTAGTGCATGTCGAGTTGACTGTCAAAAATAGTAGAAGTCGAATGATCAGTTAGAGCCGAGTTGATAGCGAAAGTCGAGTGAAGAAGATTTAGTTGAAGCCCCGTAAAGGATACTTCTGTGGATGTTGAGTGATGAAAAGCCAATGGAATTTGAGTGATGTAGAAATCATTTAGAAGCTGAGTGGATAGATGTAAATTCACTAAGCATTAAATGCAATGAAAATAGGGTATATTATCACATTTTCAATCATTTTTCTTCATCGCAAATGAAGAGAAAAGATGAAGAAAAGTGAAGAGTAACTCCAAAGTAGAGAATCCAGTGTTTAAATTGATTTCAATAGTAATTTAGCATGATTTCATTTAATTTAAGGTATTTATGTTTGTACCAAGTTATGCAGTTTTATATTTTCTTTGTGTTCAAACCCTAGATTGTATAAATGGCTTCTAGCTCTAGGAAAACACATGAGAAGGAACCATTTGAGGTCCAACTAGTGTCCAATGAAGTAAGAAAACTAGATTTCTTGCCAATTCTAGAGGTAGCATATAAAAATGACCTAGCTAGAGCCCTATTTGTCATACCCCTTAAGGTAGTTATGGTTCAGGATGTTAGAAGATGTTATAATTACAAGATTGGAGCCATAGGAGACATGGAAATGAGGGAAGGTTATGAAAAATTATGTGAAAATGGAGTGTTGAAGGAAGAATATCAGATTGTTGAGAATAAGGGTTTAACACGTGCCCTAGAATTCCCCATAATTTTCAAAATAGAATGGATCAGGCTAGTGCTTAGCAGAATACATGATGGAAGTTTATGGTTGGAGGGTGGTCTAGTGAAAATTACAAAAAGAATTGTACATAGAGTAACCCTAGATCGGCCAAAGACCCTTAAGTGTGATGCCAAGGAAGCAATTGAAAATAATACTGGTGCCAAGTGGAACAAGAGAGGAACGATAATAGACATCATTCAAGACCCTCTTGTTGACTTTGCTATTTCATTGCACATAAGTTCTACCAATCCAGCAGACTTAACAGTGTGCCTTGCATTGCAGTGGATGAAGGCTACAAATTAGTGAAAAAGGATCATACTTATGATCTTGTAGAACTACAACTGCAAAAAATTAGTGAGAATTTAGTAACAATAAGGAGAACTAAGGGAGCCCAATGCAAGTTTGGTGCTATTTTGATTTGCATATTCTTCTATGTATAGAATGAGTTCCCTTATTTTGGTAAAGTTGATTGGAAGGAAAATAGGTCTATTATAGCTCAAGTTAATGAATACATTGAATAGATGGGAGCTAATTTTGAGACCCTAATGACTAGCTATTTTGAGGACTTCAAGAAAATAATGAAGTAAAGGCTAAGAATACAAGTTTCCTTGGTAGAAAATCATGTAAACAATGTATGCTTTCTTGTAGATATTGAATACACTTATATACAAGCTTCCATACCAAGAGTTAGATGGTTAAGACCTCTTGGCTATGAAATAAATACATATGAGGTATCAACAACTATAACTGCACTACTAGGAGAAGAAGTGGATAAGAGTGCACCACATTTTGGAACCTATGATAAGGTCAAGTCAAAGGTGGATATAGAGTTGAAGAGTACCTCCACACTAAATAAGAAAGAAAAACTTGTGAAGAAACTTAAAGTTAAATTTGGTGAAGGCATGAGAAAAGAAGAAGAAGAAGAAGAAGAAGAAGAAGAAGCAGAAGATGATGAAGAGGAACAAGGTCAAGAAACACTTGAACTAACCCAAGGCATGGGGGAGGATGCTAAATAAAAGGAAGGTTCTAAGCAAGAAGCACTAAAGGCTGAACCAAAGAAAAGAAAAGCACAAAAATAGCCAGTTGCACAGCCAAAGGGGAAGAAGAAAGCAACAAAACCAAGCCTAGCCAAGCCAACTACAAGGGTAGATACCAAGGCTACAACCCAAGTGAAAAAAGAATAGGGGAAGAAAAAAGAAATAGAGGAAGGAGGGCCTATAGAGAAAAAGAAGAGAAGAAAACATGTTGCACCCCCAAAATTAGACAAAGAAAGGACAAAGTCTGATAATGAACAATACAGATTGGCAAGACATTCTACCAAATCTAAGTTGGAAAATGTTTGTAATAATGTTAGAGATAATGTAGATGTAACCAGTTTAAAGACCATTGATTTTAAAAAATTGTTAAGGGAAGAAAAAAACATAATGGAAGAGTCCATCTACACTATGATGGCTAAGTTCAAGACCAGCCCACTTGAACTAGACAATTCAATGCCTAAGGAGCTAAGCTCCATTGTAGAGAATAAATGGAATTACTTCCTTAATATGGAAAAGGATATAAGGGAGTCAAAATTGGCTCATGTGATGCCAAACCTTACAAAAGGTCAAATAACTAAGACTAGTAAGAAACATGGGAGCAAATTTGCACCCAAATATAGAGCCTCTAGTATAATACAAAATCAAATTGAAGATGTTGTGTAGAAATCCACTCTTATGTGGAAGGTTATATATGGAATCCAAAAAATCAAAGAAGGGTAGTAAGATCCCTTTGAGGGAAGAAACAATGAGGAGGAAGAAGAAAATGAAAAAGATGAAGAGGGAGAGAAAGAAAAAGAAGAGGAAATAGTGGAGAGGTCACAAGGTGAAGAGGCAATAGCTGAAGAGCAGTAGCCAGAATAGAGTGTCCAAGACACCCAAATGCCACCACCAAGTCCTCCACATACAACACCTATAGAAATAGTAATTGTCAAGGATGTTCCTGACACCTCAAGTTAGAACATCAATCCATTATCTATAGAGGATCTCTAAAAGATCCTTCACCAAACTACATTGCAATCACAATTGTGCACAAATCCTATTTTGGTGAGTGTGGAAGAGTTGTAAAAGATTGTAGTTGAGATCAGTAGGGAAAAGGTGAACACACAAGAACTACCTTCACAATGTCTCACAACTACAACAGATCAACCAAAAGAGCAAGAAGCAGAGAATACAACTGCTAAAGTTGATCACATAGTCACAGCAACAACAATGGTTTAGGAGCTAGCAAAGGAGAAGATAGGATACGATGTTCCTACTACACAAAGCCAATGTGTACTTCCTTAGATCATTGTAATTGATCAAGGCAAAAGTGGAGAAGAAGAGAAGGAAGAGGAGAAAACCTCTAAAGAAAGAGAGCAAGAGGCAATACAAACACTAGTGAACTTGCCTACTACAAGGACTCCTACCAAGTAGTTGAGCACTGATGCAGTACCACTATAGATTTCAGCACTAGGCTCAAGCTCCACCAAGGTAGTAAGGGCACTTCACTATGGAGACCCTACACTTGATGAGGAAATAGTCATACCCAGTTATGAATCCAAGACAATGAACCTAGCTCAAATTAATAAAGTGCAAGAGGCACTGGAGAGAAGGAAGAAACAGGAAATACTCAAAAATGAGTATAGACAAAAGAAATCATTAGTGGAAATCAAAGATATATTTCTTGATGCATTCAGCTTGCTAGTACCTAATGAAACCAAGCCCATCATGCAACAATTGTCCAACATAGTGGACCAGGTACAAAATGAAGACCTTGATACAAATGTTAAGTTATTAGAATGGTTTGAAAAGAAGCTTCAAATGAAAGTCAATGAAAAATATCTTGTGATATAGCACTTTCACAAGTTGAATTGGCTAAGAAAGTTGAAAAAATGAAAACATTACTTGGGAATGTATTCTCATTGTACTCCAAATTGTGTGACTCATCATTCTTCGCACAAGAAAACTAGCCCAAGAATATTGAGCTTGGAATGAAATATCAAGATTTCTAGCACATAGCTACCCAAAGATCCAGCTCAAAGTGAGAAGCATTTTGCAACTACGCTTCACACCTAGAAGGAGTTAGCTAGACTAACAATAGAAGAAGCCAATATTAAGGCCAAATTAATACAAATTCAATCTTCTATTACTCCACATCTAGAAGTTCTACATAAGGAATAGGACTATGCAAAAAATGTTCTAAAGAAAGACCCTAATCTTTCTACTTTAGAAGGCCTAGTACATCTTGTAGCATAGACAACCATCCAACTCAAATCACTCGAAATAGCATTGAATAACTGGGATGCTTCTCTGAAGATGATCATGGAGGTAAATAAAACATTTTTTGCTAAATATTCCATTCATTCTTAGGACCCTTTGACATAAGTGTCAAAAAGGGGGAGATATAAAATTGGGAGATATACCCATAGGAGATAATACGAATGGATGTGTAAATAAAGGGAGACATACCCAAAGGGGAGATATAAAATTTTGAATTTTTGAGAAAGCCAAAAGGATGCAAAATTGTAAGAAGATGTGAAAAGGGGGAGCAAATACAAAGTACAAATAAAGTAGAAATAGGGTACACATAAAAATAGGCAAAAGAATGATAAGACAAAGAGTATCAGACACATCAGCATGAGACAAATTTAATACAAGAGTCTTTGGTTGCAGGAATGGAATTTTGGTTATAGAATTGGCACATCAGCTCAGGGGGAGTTACAAATTTTTTGAGGTATATAGAATTTTGAACAAGTTTTTTCAAGTTTTGTACATATGCTGAACAAAATATGTAGTATACTCATAGAGATCAGATTCATAATGCCTAGTTAAGTGTTTTTGTAACTCATGTCAAAGGGGGAGGTTGTTGGTATGAGATTGGTTTTGACAATTGAGTGTCAACACACTTAACCAATTCTCAAGAGGATGCTGAGTATAATAAAAATGCTAAGCTATAGTGTGTGCCAAGTCAGAGATTCAATAGGTGTCGACTGAACTTCAGGTGCCGAGTGAAGTTCAAGTGCCGAGTGATAAGTGATGTCAAGTCACTATAGATGTCGAGAAAAGTATAGATTCCAAGTGAAACATAGTTACTATAGGAGCTGAGTGAGATATAATTCCTATATGTGCCAAGCATCAACAACTAGTAAGTGCCAAGCAACACAAAATCAACATATGAGTTTGTATTTTCACAAACTCAGATGTAAACTATTTTTGGAGCCAACATAGGATGAATCTCGAAGGATCTTGAAGATAATATCAGATCTTTTGCATTACCTATGTAATCAACATGCAACCAATAAGAAAAATGGAAAGACATGCAACCAATAGGAAAAGTGCAAGAATTGAGCAGGAAATGAAGATTAAATATTAATCATAGATTCATACATAACCCTAAGGCTTCAAAGTCTTTAAAAGGAGGACAATACCCCATTGTATGTGTTAGAAATGGAAAAAGAAATATGTAAAAAAACAATACCAGGAAAGAATCTAAGCAAGTTAATGCATGAAAAGATATTACCATAAGATAGGAGAGAGAAAGCTTCAAGATCCAACACCATAAGACAAGATATTTGGAAAGGGGAAAGCAAAGAAAACCCCTTGTGACATTATGAATGATGCATGAAAAGCCTAAGAAGAGAGAGAGAGAGAGAGAGAGAGAGAGAGAGAGAGAGAGAGAGAGAGAGAGAGAGAGAGAGAGCAATCGCTCATACAATAATTGAGAAGAAGAAGAAAACCTCATAAGAAATGATAGAGGAGGTTCATCTCTTAAATAGAGATGAGAGAGAGGAGTTAGAATGTAACTCCCATGTCTATGAATGCCACCATTCATAAATGTGTGAGGCCAAGTGTGAGATTCCTCTTAAGGAGGAATAATCTAAATTAAAAATTACAATATAAATTTGTCCTCACATATTCCACTAGAGGAAAAAATAAGATGTAATTTGTAATTTAGATTATTCCTCCTTAAGAGGCATCTCACACTTAGCCTCACACACTTATGAATGGTGGCATTCATAGACATGGGAGTTACATTCTAACTCCTCTCTCTCATCTCTATTCAAGAGATGACCCTCCTCTCTCATTTCTTATGAGGTTTTCTTCTTCTTCTCAATTATTGTATGAGCAATTTCTCTCTCTCTCTCTCTCTCTCTCTCTCTCTCTCTCTCTCTCTCTCTCTCTCTTTCAGCCATGGATTTGATTTAGGATCGCATCATCAAGAGAAGAATGTTTCAAAGAGAAGGATATCCTTTAAAGCCTGAATGCGTGATTATTAAGACTTCATGATAGCACAACCACCCATTTGAACATGTTCCCCATGTTTAGATCAGATGATTTATATTTGATCAACTTCAACTAATTGGAACTTATGTAGCAAAAAAAATATTTTCATTTTGTAGACCATATGGCTATTTTGAATCTTCGGTTATTTCTTTTTCTCAACATATCTTTATCCATTGAGATGTACATCTTCTAACTATGCTATTGATTCTTATATGAGAAATATTCTTGGGATATTGTAGAGAGTCGAGACAGATGAGAGTGGCTACATGATTTTTTTAGTAATAGTGAGTTGGCTTCCTTGAGCAACAAGTAGGCCGGCTTATGTTCATTTGATTTCCCTAAGGCATTTGCATATCAGAATAGAATTGTTTTTCATTAAATTCAATAATTGGCATTATACCACACTCTTTTCTCATTTCTTGCTCAGAAGGAACATAATGTAATAAATATCAACTTCAGGGAGTAAACTATTTTTTAATGATGTAGGCTACACTGAAAAGTGTTAAGGGAAAATAATTGTTAACACTTATTTAGAATATAAACATCATCAGAATATTATAATCCTTCCTGTAAAAATGTGAATAGATACCATTAACTGAAGAAGCAAGCTGTGAGATAAAAGTATAGGACCCTATTTCTAATCTACTCTAACTTGGGGCAATTTGAAAATCTATCAAATAGTTTATCAATTCCAATAGAAATTCTAGTGCAGGAGTGCCGGTGTGAAATTTGTAACACCACCACAAAAATATCAAGATGTTTCACCTTAAATAAGCAAAATTATCCGCTATTAAAAAGTTTCATCTTTTAGTGTCAATCACCATCAAAATTTGTTTGCATATGCTTTGATGTGTTTTTGGCCAAACAGTAGCCACATATGACATCGTCGGCAAACTTGCAGATGGCGTCAAACGTTCTTTCGAAATTTTATAAATACATATTGTATATGATTAAGAAGCTTTCATAATCATATTCTCTTGTCAATTTAATTTTTTTTACTTTTCAATTTTTATTAATATTTCTTAAACAATTGAGTTTTAATGATTTCACACATTGATCTTGTCCTCAATTTGATTAGCCTTTCACATCTCCTATATTGATGCCTACCAAAGTTTTTTGATCTTATTTGTCAAGTTCACATTCTTAAAATCTTATAATGCACTTTAATAAATTTGAATTTGGAGAGAAAATGATAGAAATTTTATCATTTTTTTTGTGAATTTAGGTATTTATATTTTTTCTTTCATTTTAATTTGATCAAGCATCAAGGTAAGTACCTCAAGTCTATTTCTTTTAGAACACCTATTTATGTTCCATCAATAATTTGGCGTCCATGTGAGCTAGATATGACCTTGTTTCATTGTAGGATTTCATATTTTAAGTATATTTATTCAAGTATATATGGGGGCCCACATATATGCCTAGATAAATATACAAGCTATTGTGATTTTTATTAATAAAGTCTATTTTTTTCCTTCTCTAAAATACATATGCTCAAGACTCCAATGCATAAAATCACTTAAGTACTTATGCTTACCCTTAATGGAGTTTTCTGCCTGATATCTAATAATTTATGCTTATTGCTCTTCCAAATACTTCTTATTTATCTCAAATTATTTAGGTTTATGAGTTATCTTACACTATTGCCTTCATTATTTAATGATTTGATTTCTCTATGTTCTATTGATCTATCTGCACATGGTTGCAGTTTTATACTTTTATAGCATCTCTTTATGCTCATAGTAGCATTTCATGGTTTAATACCATTATTTTATTAAATATTTTTTTTTGTACGTTGCATTGGGAGCCAATTTATCAAGGTTAACTATGGTGGACCCAATAGTTTTAAACTGACTCATAGTTGCCTTATGTGGCCCATAGAGTATCCCTCCAACCTAGAATTGGTGTGCACTTACTTCAATGGAGTTCCCCTCCATTTGTTCCACTTTGTTCCTTAATTCAAGGATGATATTTTATGGGTATTTCCCATTCCAAGCTCCTTCTCTCCTTGGTGTATGCTCCTAGTTGTGATTTATTCATGGTATGACTTCCTACACTTCGCTCATTTTTTGAGTGTATAGGTGACGAGGCTACCATATCTTGGAGCACTCAAATATTGGAGACTCTATTTGAGAAAGTTGTTTTGACCCACAATCTATTGGTTCCACTTTGAAAGATTGATATTTATGGAGTTTCCCTCCATGTTTTTCCATTTTGTTCCTCAATGAAGAGGATACTATTAGTGGAGTTTTCCCTCCAAATTTAGATGATTTGATCCAATTTTGAAGGCAATATGTTGTTAAATCCTCATAATCCATTCCTTTTAATATCATAACAAAATTATGATAATACTAATTTGATCAGCATGTCTCTCTTTTTACTTTATTTTCATATATTAATGTGATAATGCTCTACATACTTCATTGCTTAGATCGCGAGTCATGTAAGTTATGGTACTGCAGCCCATTAGCTTGCAGTGGGAGGATTCATTAGTGGACTGTCTATATCCATGTGATTGATGCAATATTTATGTAGGTATCATTAGTTGGCCTTGTCTGTGCTCATTTGTGCATTAGTATAATATACTTTTAATGAGAAAATTGATCAAGATTTTCACTCAATTTGACCTTGTTGATAATATTTTGAGTATATAATTTATCTTGATATCAGGTTAACTCCATTGCTTTGTGGTGACATGTCACATTTTTCTCTCTTTTCTCTATGAGAGTTTTCTTATCCTCGTTCAAAAGGATTTCTAATTTGAATTTAAGATGAAATACTCCTTGTGGATAGTTGTCTTGTTTCTTGTGTCTATGTTTTTTTCAGGTATTCCATCCAGGCACATACAAGACAATATTATTTGGTGTACATTCAGATGACCTATCCACTTTGCTCTTGGATCTATGAAGATTTACATACACTCACAAGAGACCTTTGCACAATTGAAGACACTCTAAAAGATCAAGTTGCTGCTATTTCATTGTAAATTATGGGTTTAATACCCCTTGATATAATTACCCCAAGTAAAGATTAAAGGGGGGTGTTAGGAGTTGTAATCTTTCCTTGGTGTGTTTATAAACCAAGGTTAGACCTCCTTTATTTATTGTTATAATATATTAGGATATAAGCCAAGGTATCCTAATATATTTATTTTTTGTCCTTTTTCCACTACATCTTATTTTGTCCTCTAGTGGAATATGTGAGGACAAATATATATTGTAATTTGTAATTTAGATTATTCCTCCTTAAGAGGAATCTCACACTTGGCCTCACACACTTATGAATGGTGACATTCATAGACATGGGAGTTACATTCTAACTCCTCTCTCTCATCTATATTTAAGAGATGACCCTCCTCTCTCATTTCTTATGAGGTTTTCTTCTTCTTCTCGATTATTGTATGAGCGATTGCTCTCTCTCTCTCTCTCTCTCTCTCTCTTCTTAGGCTTTTCATGCATCATTCATAATGTCACAAGGGGTTTTCTTTGCTTTTCCCTTTCCAAATATCTTGTCTCATGGCATTGGATCTTGAAGATTTCTCTCTCCTATCTTATGGTAATATCTTTTCATGCATTAACTTGCTTAGATTCTTTCTTAGTATTGCTTTTTTACATATTTCTTTTTCCATTTCTAACAGTATGTATGGATGTGAGAGTGTATGGGTGAATTATAGAAAACTATAGAGGGGTGTTTAAAGACTTAGAAGGTAGAGCAACATTGTAGAATTCAGTTGATCAGGAATAGAGTAACAAAGTTTTGAGAAGAGGCATATTAGAACAAGAAAGGATTAGAACAAACAGAGCAGAACAAGGATTTGGAATTAGCAATTGAGGATTGCAGGTCATCAGGTCAAGACATTCTTCTATACTTTCTAACCATTGTATTGTGAGAATGGAAATCCTATGTTGATAGGTTGGCCTAACAACCATATAGGTTTAATAGTCACATTGTAGATCCTTAACATGATTGTAAAACCTTTAATAGGGTAACATTCCAAGTGAATGTTTGTAAATCCTTTAACCAGGTCACTTTTAACAGGGTGTAAAGTCTTTAACAAAATAGGCCTTTTATAGGGCATACCATTGGAAGTGGTCAAACTTTGTAACCTTGAAAATTACATATTACTATAGTGATACTTTGTGAGTGTCATCCCCACCCCAGTTTTACCTTCTTATTTTTGGAGGGTTTCTAGGTTACCAAATTCTTGTGTTATCTATTTTCATGTACATCTTTACTTTCATGTTTATTAGATGGATTAGATACATGTGGATGATTTCAGTTGAAAGGTTTTAAAGAGGTTAAAGTTAGTTACTTTTGATTCACAACCCCACCACCCCCGCCCCCCTCACCCCCCAAGAAGTATATCTTCCCACTTGTAAACTTCAACAAGTCTTTGACCTCATTAAATTCAACATAGTTGAGAGTTAAAGAAATATCAATCATCATAATGTTACAATTCTTTTTTTTTGTAATCTCTTCAATAGTCATAGTTTCAGTAGGTGCCACATACTTTGTGTTTAGATAATTTAGATCTAAATCTCCAATTGTTTCCAAATGTAACTTCATAAGTTTTTTCCATGCATTGAAGTTATCTTTGTTCAGTTTATGAATCTCCCTTCTATAAGACATCCTGATCTTTAGCTTAGGTCCTTGAAACCTTCTCTGCAAGAACCAAAAGCTCTGATACCAATTATTGGAAATATAAGAGGAGTAACTGAGAGGGGAGGCATGAATTAGTTAACACAAAAATAAATCCCAGATCCCTTAGATGTCAATGCAAAACACAACCAAACTCTATTGAAACTAAAAATATTGCTGTAACTCGATTAACACTGAATCACTCAACAAACACTAAGAACTGTTGTAACTTAGTAAGCAATGAAATATTACTTCTTGTGATTAACCTTAATAAAATTAGTTGCAAAGATATAAAGAAAATAATATGAACATATATGAGACCATGATTTAATGTGGAAACCCAATTTAGGAAAAACCCAAAGAATTATAAAGTGTGTATAGTACTTTCTTGATCAGTCACCACAAACTAACAATCTCCCACTTGGGGACTAATCAAACTCCACACTAGACAACAAGCTCCCACTTGGAGACTAATCTTGTATCTATGCTGATACTCCATGGGGCTCCCACTAGATCAAACCACCTTGGAATCTGCTATTCAATTATTCTATTCAATATAGATGACCAACTGAAGCTAAAGAGGAGTTCAACTTCTCCCTTGTCACTACTTTTGTAAACATATCCACTAGATTTTAATTTGTATGTATCTTGTCTAGCTTTAACTATCCATCCAAAACTGACTGAATGAAAAAGTACCACACCTATATGTGTTTTGTCTTTAAATGTAGAGTTAAATTCTTCAAAAGATGAATGACACTCTAACTATCTATAAAAAAATAATTATCCTTCTAAGGGTGTCCCAATTCTTCCAAGAAGAACTATAGCCATATCATCTCCTTGGTTGCCTCTGTAGTAGCAACATACTCTACCTCTGTAGTGGATAAAGCATTAACCTTCTACAACTGAGAAACCCAACTTACTACTACCCCACCAACAGTAAATACATAACTTGTAGTACTCCACCTAATTTCAATATCCCCTACCAAATTTGAGTCAACATATTCCTATAAATCAGTAGTAGAGCCCCCAAAATGTAGACACTTATTGGATGTTTCTCTCAACTATCTGAGAATCCATTTGACTACATTCCAATGCTCAATTCATGGATGACTTATATACCTGCTAACAAACCCCACTGCATGTGAAATATCTGGCCTTGTACATACCATAGCACACATTAAGCTTCCTATAGCTAAAGCATATGGTAGCTTGGACATCTTATCCTCCTCTTTTTGTGTCTTTGGACACATCTCCTTAGTTAACTTCAAATGACCAGGTAAAGGTGTGTTGACAACTTTAGCATTCTCTATAGAGAAACGTTGCAACACCTTCATAATATAATTAGCCTGAGATAAAGTCAATTTTTGTTTCTTCCTATCTCTAAAAATTTTCATTCCAAGGATTTGTTTTTCTGCCCCCAAATCCTTCATAGAAAATGCATGTGCTAATTGGCATTTCAGCCCCTTAATGTGATCCATGTTAGACCTAGCTATAAGCATATCATCAACATATAAACATAAAATAATGTAGCTGTCATCATCCAACCTCTTAAAATAAATACATTAATTTGAATGACACCTACTATATCCATGCTCATGCATACAAGTATCAAATTTTAGATACCATTGCTGAGGTACTTGCTTCAAGACATATACACTTTTCTTTAATCTGCACACTAAGTTCTCCTCACCTTTGACCTCAAATCCCTATGGTTGTGTCATATATATCTCTTCATCAAAATCACCATGAAGGAAGGTTCTTTTAACATCAAGATACTCCAAATGCAAATCTTCAATATAGCCACAATACTTAAAATAATATGAATAGAAGTCATTTTTACAATAGGAGAGAATATCTCACCAAAATCAATGCCCATTTTTTCGTGCAAATTCTTTTACAACTAACCTAGCTTTAAATTTTTTTTTTTACCTCCATCCTCTTCTTTCAACCTATAAACCGATTTATTTTGTAAAGCTCATTTACCTACAGGCAATTTGCATAAATCCCAAGTCTTATTTTTTTAGTAAGGAGTCCATTTCATCTGCCATTGCAAACTCTCACTAAATCTTACTATCCACTTGCACATCTTCATCATAGCATTTAGGTTCACCAACATCAGTAAGTAAAACATAATACAAAGAGGGAGATAATCTTTTTGGAGGTCTACTTAGCCTTGTTGACCATCTAACATTCACTAGTGTGTGTGGTATTTAATGTTATGGTTGTTTTAGATCATGAGGAATTCCTAGAACATCATCTTTTGGAGTATCATCCAACACTACATAATCATATTCTTTCTTCTTATGTTGCTGCAATAGATCTTTATACAACACTTTCTCATTGAATATGACATCCTTTCTTCTTACAAGTTTACAATTTTCAAAATTCCAAAGCATTTAACCAAATTCATCAATGCCATATCCAAAAAATACAAATTTCTTTGACTTAGCTTTCAATTTTGTTCTATTTTCAGAATCTATATGAGAAAATGCTTCACAACTGAAGGTTTTGAGAAAAGAATAACTCAACTTCTTACCAGTCCATGCTTCCTCTGGAATACTACAACCCAAAGGAGTAGAGGGACCTATATTAATAAAATACATAGCACTAATAACAACCTCTACCCACATGTTTAGGGGCAACCCAACATGTAACCTCATGCTCCTCGCACGCTCCATTATAGTCCTATTCATGTGTTCAACCACTCCATTTTCTAGTTGAGTCCTTGGAATAATTCTCTGTCTACAAATACCATTAGTGGAGCAATAATTTTCAAATTCATGATTGCAATACTCACCACCATTATCAGATCTAAGACATTTTAATTTCTTACTAGTCTCATTTTCAACCAAGCATTTCCATTTTTTAAAAGTTTGAAATACATTTGATTTTTGTCTAAGGAAATAAATCTATACTTTTCTAGTTGGATCATCAATAAATGTAACATAATAATAAGAGCCACCAAGGGAAGATACTTGAGCTAGTCCCCATACATGTGTATGCACAAGCTCTAATCTCTTACTTTCCTTTTCCTGCCCACTCTTCACAAAACTCACTCTCTTTTGTTTTCCATACACGCAACTTTCATAGAAATCCATATTAACACATTTAGACGTGGTAAAATTTTTTTTGAATGAAGTAATTTCATACCTTTCTCACTCATGTACCCAAGTCTGTTGTGCCATACAACAACTGCTTGTTCTCCCTACTCAATTATAGCAACTATTCTTGAACACTCATTTTTCAATGAAACAATCAAAGTAGAAGGAACATTATGACTTGTAAAAAGATATAAGGTGCCTAATTTAACACCTTTTGATACTACAAGGGAACCTTCCAATTTTTATCATCAAAAGTAACTACACAACCCTCATCATTGAGTTGTTCTATTGAAATTAAATTCTTACTCTTTCTTGGAACATGTCTTACCTCATGTAGTAGCCAATGATTCCCATTATACAACTTAATCTTAACTTTTCCCTTTCCAACAATCTGATAGGGTTAATTATCCCCCAAATAAACAAACCCAAAATTCCCTTGGACATAATCAATAAAATAACCTCTATGAGGTGTAGCATGAATTGAAGCACCAAAAATTGAAACCCATGAATTGTTAACACTTTCTAAAGATAGAAGCAAAGCATCCTCTTTGGATTTGTTACTTACCATATTTGCCTCCTTCTTCCCTTTTGGTCTATCTCCTTCATTTTTTTTTCGAGTCCAACAATCTTTCTTTTTATGCCTTGGTTTCCCACAATACCATTAGTCATTTGATCCTCTCAATTGAGGCCTCTTTCCCTTGACTTTCCTCTTGAATTTCCTCTTGATTTCCCATGATTTCTAGAATTTTTTCCTCTCTCAGTCATTCTATCTTTCTTTGTGTGTTCAAAGCAATTCCTGATGTAGATCCACCTAAAGTTTTTCTATGAGTCTCCTCACTCAAAATAACACCGATTACACCATCATATTTTAGGGTATTAGATCTAGAAACATAATTATGCACAACCATTACCAAGCCATTCCAACTTTCAGGCAAAGAACACAAAATCAAGAGAGCCCTAATTTCTTCATCAAAATTAATACCCATAGAAGATAACTAACTAGTAACAATATTAAACTCATTTAAATGATTCACAATAGATACACCATCTATCATCTTCATATTAAATAAATGCTTCATGAGAAATACCTTATTTGAAGTTGAGGGCTTTTCATACAATTTCACTAGGATTTGCATCAACTCTTCCATCATCTTGGTTTTTGTAATGTTAAATGTCACTGATGGTGCCAAGCATAGTTGAATGTATTCGAGTGCCTTCCTATCTAAAATCTCTTAGTCCTCATCTATCATAGTTCCTTGTTTCTTGGATTTTCCTTCCGATGACTTCCATAAGTCCTTCTGATAATGATAGTCCTCCATTTGCATTTTCTATAACTAAAAGCTCTACCCATTAAACTTATCCATCTTTAGCTTACCCTCATCTTCCATTATTCCCACTCAACTGCGAGACTTTCTTGTAGAGGATAACTGAATAAAAAAACCTCACTTTGATACCACTTGTTAGGATTAACCTTAGATAGAAATAACAATTAAATGCAAATATAAACAATATCAAAATATAATAGATTGCATAGAAGAGAACACAAGACACCGATATTTAATGTGGTTCATGCAAACCCTAGGTTACATCCAATAAAAAACAAGTCCAATATTATTACGATCTAGTAATTACAACTTGATTACAATTCATAATCCCTTACAACTCAATACCACATTATGAAAGATATGTAACCCTAAGCACTTTAATACAAGTATTTTCACTACTTTAGGGTTATAATTAATTATTGCATGCCAACCCAAAATCCTAATAAAATAGGGCCCAAAATCTTGAACCCTAAAGAATAATGAAGTATGTACAGTACTTTCCTGATCAGTCACCACAAACTAACAAATCCTTTGTTATTTGACCTAGCTTAGTCAATACTAACTCAAAAAATAATTTCTTCAGACTTCCTTTGGTAACTAAGTGAGCTCAGTTAACATTGCATCCTGAACTAAATTCCTTTGGTAAATGAATGAGCTCAGTTAACACTAGTTCCATGCCAACTTCTCTTTTGTGCCTAAGTGAGTTTGGTAGACAGTGTTTTCCTGCAAACTTTCTTTGCTACCTAAGTGAAGATTGACACATACTATCTCTAAACTTGATTTACTCTGGAATGTTTGACTGATACTTGAAACTCTCTTCAATTCCCAAGTGAGCTCGACAGACACTAATTGACAAAGACTTGACATTTTGTGTAACATCAAAGAAAATATACAATTGAACTATTGTTTTCAACAACTGTTACACCCAGGATGCTTCAACATCAATAATTTCCAACACATGTATGCATTTTTGTTAGAGCTTCTTATAGTTTTTAATGTTATGTCATTATTTGAATGAGAAAATGCTTGATAAGCATCAAATTCATTAGCAATGGTTATGAGAAAAATCAAATTTCCTTGACTTGATGCCTCAAAGGTACCATGTAATTTTTTTGATCATTAGAGAATGTAACTCCAAAATAGAATCTAACTCCTCACATGAAAATATTTGACCATTAAGAATCTAGAAGGAAAATACCATGCCAAAGCACTCCCTCATAAAAAACTAATTATATATTACATAAAATAATGATGGAAAATGCTCTTACAAGTCCACTATGTAACCATCTCATGAAGGGCTCTTTACAATAATATTTCAAAGTCTTCAAAGATAATAAAATAATTCCATGTGTCCCCAAATACACAAGTACATCCTGATTCCCCACTCCATGAATGTTGAATATTCCTATATAAATAAACTTTTTTTATGAACAATTAAGTTAGATTTGAGACATTTTATGTCCTTGTAATCTTCATTTTCTGTAGGTCATCCAAGTGACCTCTTGGTAGCCTTCCAAGCCTTAGGTGCTCCTACACCAAAGAGAAGTAAGTTATCTATGTTTGTAAGGTTGATGTCACTATGGACCAAATTACCATTCTTACTACTATGCTTAAATTTGTGTAGCTGTAATACAAGAAACATTATTGTTACTATATCACTTGTAATAAGGACTTTGTTTCTAAAAAATTATAATGATTATAATATTTAAATTTGGTATATCATACAGAAACATCATTTCATAACTAACATTTCAACTTGTATATAACTAGTTCTAAGAAGACTTTTGTACTTGTGATATGAATTTGCATTGTTTGTGAAGGTTGTATATTGAAGTTGCCATAGCCCAATTTTTTTCTATGAAGAAAGAACATGTAAGATAATATCAACAAAGAACAAAATGAAGATATAGTTGCTATATTGTGATCTAACTTGAAAAGATGAGGTGATAGAAAATGTTATTGTGCCTACAAAAATTGTAAGGGCTTAAATAATATAAGAATTCTAATAAAAAAAATAGGAAACATTATATGGAGCACAATCACATTGAATGGGGGTATGATTATCTTCCATTGGAAGTTGTTCATTTTATTGTTTTGAAAATTTATATACATAAGATATCAGTTGATGATGAGAACATGATACTAGTTTATTTATATTGATAGTTTTATATAGGTTGAGCACTCAAGGCACATGATATATATGGACCACCATAACATGAAAAATATTATTTTTGAAGTGGACGAACATGGAGGTGTGAATATTGAAGTTGAAGATAATGATCCCATGGAAGATAATGATCATGCACTAGAAAAGACAACTAAAGATGATGGTACAACTACATTGATCTATGACACATTTACAACTGGCACAACTGATCATGATGATCAAAATAACCTTGATATTGTTCATGATACATCTCTACTATTGATCTCAAATTGGTTTTGACAAATGAATGTCTATATACTTAAGTCATTTACTTAGTTCATGTCAAACAAGTAACATATGCCAAGCATAACATATATGATAGAGCATGCTGAGTAAATAGTGAGTGCTGAGCCACTCAAGTGTCAAGTCACTTAGATGCCAAGAAGATAGTATGTGCTGAGTGATTCAAGTGCCAAGCAATAAGTGCATGCCAAGTCATTCAGATGTTGAGTGACAACATTGAAGTTACAATTAGTGTCAAGCACCAAGGACTTCAGATGTTGAGTAATATAGTTTTGACATAGTTGTTTGTATTGGCACAAACTACTATGTAAACCATTTTTTGAGCCGACTTAAGAATTTTTTTAGGATCTTTGTTGATAAGGAAAAATCTTAATTGTGAATCCCTATGCATTACATGCATCCAATCAAAAAAGGGGAAGATTTAAGCGATAATATGGATGAATCACTACCGTTGATTCATACCTAACCCTGAATCACTTAGGCATTCTTAAGGAAGACAAACCTTAAAATCTCAAATGAATGCTAAGGAGAATTGAAGAGAGTTTGCATGCAAAAATAGAGCATTCACAGTGATTAAGGTGTTTTGAATTGAGTTACATTGCAAAATCAGTTAAAGGAGAACAGAGGAAAGGAATCAGAGGACAATAGAGGTACATCTAATCAGAAAAGATAAAGTATGCATTAGTATAGAGGTGATATGGCATCAAGTAATAGAGTGCTAACCAAAGAATCATTGCTAAGAAATTTTAACTGGTGAATCTGTTAAATCTCTTAACAAGTAGTCTTAATAGGTTGTTATAAATCCTTTAACAGGGTGCTTACATCATTGTAAGTTAAAGTTCTTTTACCAAGCACACTTTTAGTAGGGTATTTAAATACTTTAATAGGGTAATATCTAACAATCTTGTAAGCCTTTAACATGGCAGACCTTTCATAGGGTAGATCATGTTTCATGGTCAAACATTGTAACCTTCATTGGATACACTTTATTACTGAAATAGTGAAGATTTATGGGTGTCATCCCCATCCCAGTTTTACCTTCTTCTTGGAGGGTTTTTGGGTAACCAAATATCTTGTTTCATACGTGTGTTGAATATTTTACTTTCATGCTATGGATGTATATGCTTAATTTGATATTTTAGTTTATATGCATAGATTGTGAGATGGCTGTGTGATGAATAGTTTTAGAGGTTGAAAGTTGTAAGTGCTGATTCACCGCCCCTCTTAGAGTTTACTTCCCTATTATATTTCTAATAATTGGTATTAGAGCATAGTTCTCTAAAAGAAAAGCTTTGTAGCTTTGAGGATAGATCTTGAAGATGGAAGTCTACAAGTTGGGAAAGACTATTGAGAACGAGACAATTGAAATACAACTTGCCCTACATCAAGTGAATGAAGCAAGAGATGAGTTGAAAAAATCATTGAAGAGAAGGAAGGAAATTGCTCTTGAAGAGAATGACACACAATACCAAGAGATTGGCACTACTAAATTATTTGCAAATGGAAACTGCAATGAATTTGATGCAACATTTGTAGATATGATGGAAAGAATGGAACCCTAATTGAAGAGGTCAGAAATCAAAAGAGAGAACAAGAAGTCCAATCAATATTGCTATGCGAGGTGACCAAGAAGAAAAAGAAAGATGAAGAAGAAAAAGTCATGATTGAAGATGAAAAAAAGATTTTGACCAATAAAATGGAAGAGAAAACATAAGAGGTAACTAGGATTGCTAATATGCAATTGGAAACTTTGGGTCAAATGATGATTGCAAATCATGAACTTAATGCAAATGATATTGAGATTAAAATACTAAAATTGTAGAATGAATAACTAAGAAATGATCTAAAAAGAGAAAAGGAGTTTGCTAATAGTTTCAACAAACCTAGTGAAGCCATCAAATACTTTGAATAATTGATGAAATCTCCTAGATCTAATAGTGATACTTTTGGATTGGGATACACTAGTACTGAAGAAGGAGAATCATCCAAAAGTGACAAAGAAAGAAGTAACAAAGGTAAGAACTCCAAACCTACTTTTCATAATTGTGGTAAGATAGGTCATATTGCTAATGTTTGTAGGAGCAAGACTGCAAATTAGAATCCTAAGCAAAAGTTCAAGGGTCATTGTCATAAATGCAAAAAACAAGGACATTAGGCACATGAATTCAGAACCAAGACCTTAAGCTCACAAAGATTTGAAGGATACTACTATAATTTTTAGATGTATGGACATAGAGCATATGAGTGCAAATCCAAGCCTAAATGGTCATTAAGCAAGCAAACAAAGGCAAAGCACAATGAAAAACCTTATAATTGGGATAATAACACAAGGTATAGTTATCACTAGTGTCAATAGTATGGACATGTTTCTGAAAATCGCATAAGAACACATTTCAGAAGTGACTATAGTAGATGGTTGAGTCAAACCACATGTTTTAGCTATTTGAAGACTGGTCACATAAGAAATTTTTTTCCAACAAGGTTAAAGGCACCAAACAATGAGTTTAAAAAAGGCAAAGGAAAGAGAAATGTTGAAAATGTTAGAGATGAAATGAACAAGACATAAAAGAGAAAGGAAGATTGTAGCACATCAAGTGTAGACGGGATCACTTCACCCAATGGGTTCAGTGATCACACCTCTTCAAATTAAGTAATCGAGAGGCATGTGGGATTGATATCTAAAAGATATACTTTACATTGTTTCCAAGGATTTAGTTATGAAAATATTACATATGCATGAAGAAAGATTCAAAGTGTTGTTAAGAATCAAGAAGAAATCTTTAATTTTGATTAGTTTTCATGTTATTGTTGAGCATGAAAAGTTTCACTATGGTTGCCGAGTAAAATGTTAGTTGATGCCAAGCTATCAAAATTGTTAGTGTTGGCGGAGCTTGTAGTGGTTGTCAAGTGTAAAGGGAACTTCATGGAAGTTGAGAGTCAAAATCTTTATTGAAGTCAAGCTTATAGCTATGTAAGCACTAAGAATTAATTGCAAGGTTTGGAGGTCTGTATGATCAATTTCTACCCATTTGACATCATTCAAATTTGAAGGAGAGAATGAAGAGCTAAAGACAAACCAAAGAAATTGTTCTGAGCATTTGCAAATAGATTTAAAAGCCATTCGACACCATCTTAGTAGGATTGAAAAGGTATTTATTGTATGCTGAGCTACACAATTTAAGTTTTTGCAAAACCTAGTTTTATGAAATGGCATCTAGTTCTTTAGCAACCAAGTTTGTAGAGGGAAAGGAAGTTTTGAATGTGCAATTGATAAGCAATGAGATTAAAGAACCAAATTTTAGAGTTATTCTAGACATTTCTTATAAACAAGATCCATCTGATGCATTGTCAATGATACCACCACAAGTTTTAATGATTCAAGATGTTAGATGTTGCTATACATGTAAGGTTGGAAGCATAGGAGACATGGAAATTAGGGAGACATATAGAAAATTGTGTGAAAATGGAGCATTGAAGGAGGAATTTAAAATTGTGGAGAAAAAAGGGTTAACCCGTGCCCTAGATTTCTCCAACATCCTCAAAACAGAATGGATACAGATAGTTTTGAGCAGTATACATGAAAATTTTGTATGATTAGAGAATGGACTGGTGAAGATCACCAAGAAGATTGTGCATAGAATTATAGGGTATCCAACCCTAGATCAGCCCAAGACAATGAGAAGTGAAGCAAAAGAGGTAATTGAAAGGAATACAAGGGCTGTATGGAATAAATGAGGGATGACAATAGATACAATCATAGATCCCTTAATTGCTTTTGCAATGAGGATTATAGCACATAAGTACTATTAATCCAATACACTTAACAATGTACCATGTATTATAGTGGACATGGGATACACAATGGTGAAGAAAGATCATACTTATGATCTTGTTGAGTTGTAGTTGCAATAATTGATTGAGAATTTGGGAGCCATAAGGAAGACCAAAAGTGCACAATTCAAATTTGGATATATTCTTGTATGTATATTCTTTTATGTACAAAATACATTTTCTAATTTTGGTAAAGTTGCATGGAAGGTAAACAAACCTATTGTATTGCAAATAGGTGAATTCATTGAGCAACTATGTGATAGTTTTGAGTCAGTCATGACAGGTTACTTCGAAGACTTCAAGAAGACAATGAAGAAAAGATCAAGGATACCAGTTTCACTAGTGGAGAAACATTTTGATGATGTTTGCTTCCTAGTTGACATTGACTATACATATGTTCAAGAAATAGTTCCTAGAGTTAGATGTTTAAGACCATTGGGATATGAAATCAACATTGATGAAGCCTCTATAGTAATCACAACATTACTTGCAGAAGAAGTGGACAAGGAGGCTACAAATTTTGGGAACTATGATGTGGCTAAGTGGACTTGAAGACTACTTTACTCATTAGGAAGGAGAAAAAGATGGTAAAGAAACTGATAGAGAAATTTGGTGAAGGGGTAGAAGAAGAAGAAGATGATAATGATGAAGAAGAAGAGAATGCACCTGTCTAAGCACCACTTTCCATCACCAAGTTCAAGGAGAGGACCAGCAAGAAGAGGAAGTAGAAATTGTAGAAGGTGCCAAGGGAGAAGAAGCTAGTGAAGCACCTACAACTACTAAAAGGAAGAAAAGAAAAGCTAAAGCACCAGCAATGAGCAAACAAAAGAAGGTTGCAAAATCTACTTAGCCTAAAATACCTAAAAAAAGGGCTAGCACAAGGGCCACAACACAAAAGGTTAAGGAAGTAGCCAAGCCAAAGGAGAAGAGAGCTAGTCAAGCTAGCAAGGGTGAAGAATCTCAGAAGAGACCAAGGAGAAAATATGTTACTCCAGCTAAATCTAATAAAGAGAAGAATGAATCTAATGACAACAACTAGTTTCCAATGGTAAGTCAAAGATCTTCTTCAAATTTAGATAATCTATGTGAGAATATTAGAAATAATGCTGATTTATCTAGATTCTCTTACATTGAGTTTGAAAATCTTGGGAAGATTGAAAAGAATCAAGTTGAAGAGGTAGTATATGCCATGACGACAATATCTAAAAAGGCCCCTCTTGAACTTGCCAACTCCATACCTAAAAGTTTGTATCAGAGAGTTGAGCACAAGTGGTACTATTGTCTAGATATTGAAAAATAAATAAGAGAGACAACACTTGCCTAGGTAATGCCATAACTAAGTAAGGGTGCAATGGAAAAATCCATTAAGAAGCATACTAGAAAATTTGCACCAAAATACAAGGCATTTAGTATATTGTAGAATAACATTGAGGATGTTGTACAAAGACTACTTTAATTAGAAATCACTATATGGTTTGACAACACCCTAGGAAATATTGCAAGCACCTGTTGAGGTAGGTGAGGGAAAAGAAGGAGAAAAAGAAGACACCAGAATAGATATAGTTGAGGGAGGCACAAACATGAACATTGACACATAGGCACCAACTGAGGATGATCAACAAACAAAATAGAGTGTACCAGATACACTAGTGCCAAGTGCCAATCCTCCACATGAGGTGAACACAAAAGATGATAATGTAAAGATAATGGATGTTTTTGATACTATCCCTCAAAACATCAATCCCCTTACAGAAGATGACTTGAAGAAGATATTGGTGGAATCCACCAGCCAGGCCAAACCTTGTGATAATTCTATACTGGTGAGTGTTGATGAGATTGATAAGGTAGAAAAGGTATCTATAGGGGAGGAACTACAATAAAAAATCACACCTTCAACCCCTCCTCAATTAACCATGATTCAACCTACATTAGCCCTTGTGGTATATCAAACAAAGGAGACAACTACTTCTACCATCAGTACATTGGAACAAAGTACTCTAGTCTCAGTCACCATAGAGGAAAGTGAACATGACAAGGGTGAGACAGTTGGAGAGAAGAAAGATGAGACAACAAAGACTGAAGGAGCACAAGTTCAAGTAGGTTAGGTAGATACTCCTACACCTACAAAAAAAATCAAGGTGTTACTAGTAATACATCGAAAGAAAAGGACACAACTGAAGAGTCAAGTTTGACAACAAAGCTAGAGAAGCAATTAGCAATACAAGCACTAGTAACATTACCAAAATTTTCTACTCCTCATAGTTAAGCTCTTTAGAGGCTGAGCATTGAATCTACACCATTACAATCCTCAAGGATAAATCCAAGCACATCGAAGGAATTTGAAGTTACATCATTTGTTGATGTAAATTTGGATGAAGTAATTGAGCTACCCAAATTTTATTATGCAACTATTGCTATTGAGTAGATGGGAATACTCTAGGAAGCTCTAGAAAAGAAGAAGAATCAAGAATTTCTTAGATAGAAGCATAGGTAGAAGCAAGATTTGATTGATATCAAAGACATTTTTATTGATGAATTCACTTTATAATTCTAGAGGGAAACAAGTCAATAATAGAATAGTTAACCAACTTAGTGGAGAAGCTAAATGACATAAACCTAGATTCTAATGTCAAACTACTTAAATGGTTTGAGAGAAAGTTCCAACATAAGGTTGATGAAAAGATATCAAGTGCTATTGCACTAACACAAGTTGAATTAGAAACCAAAATAGAAAATGTGAAGAAGACATTAGAGAATATTTTCTCTTTGTATACCAAATTGAATAATACTACACTCTTCACAAGGGAAGTTAGGAGTCATATCCTAAACTTGGAGAGTATTATGCAAACATCTAGCATAAGTCTACCAAAGTCTCTGACCCAAAGTAAGAAACACTTCAGCAACCTCTTATAATCCCAAAGTTAGTTAGCAACATTACATGCAGATGAAACCAACATCAGGGCTAAATTGATATGCATCTAGTCTACATTGACTCCACACATGGATATTTTGCACAAGGAACTAGCCTACACTGAAACTCTCATGAAGAAAGATTCTCATCTTTCTACACATGAAGACTTAGTACACCTTACTACCGAGCTGGCCATCCAAATCAAGTCATTAAAAGTAGCTTGTGATAATTGGGATGTAGCTCTAAATATTATACTAGAGATCCACAAAACATTTTTTGAAAAACACACTATAAGTGTATAACCCATTGACATAAGTGTCAAAAAGGAGGAGTAAGGAAAAAGGGGGAGTAAGAGAAAAGGGGGAGTAAGAGAACAAGTAATGAGAAAGAGTATGGGGGAGACAAAGACAAAGATAAATAAACATAAAATCTAATTAGTAGGAGAAAGATTTTGGTTCATATACAAAGTATAGCACATAAAGGAGGAGTAAGGAAAAAGGGGGAGTAAGAGAAAAGGGGGAGTAAGAGAACAAGTAATGAGAAAGAGTATGGGGGAGACAAAGACAAAGATAAATAAACATAAAATCTAATTAGTAGGAGAAAGATTTTGGTTCATATACAAAGTATAGCACATAACAATCAACTCAGAGGGAGTTGTGAAATTTTGAGGTATGATTGATAAGTCATGTGTTTCAAAATTTTCATATTTTAAAATTTTGTATAGAAGTCAAATATATACTAGATATCTAAGTTATGCTAGTAAGAATAAGATCACTAATGCATGACCAAGTCTTTTTGACACTCATGTCAAAGGGGGAGATTGTTGATTTCAGATTGGTTTTGACAAATAAGTGTCTATACACTTAATTCATTTACTTAGTTCATGTCAAACAAGTAATATATGCCGAGCATAACTTATAAGATAGAGCATGCCAAGTAAAAAGTGAATGTCAAGCCACTCAAGTGTCGAGTCACTCAAATGTCGAGTAGATAGTATGTGCCAAGTGATTCAAGTGTTGAGCAAGTAGTACATGCTACACCATTGAAGTTATAGTTAGTGCTAAGCACCAAGGACTTTAGATGCCAAGTAATATAGTTTTGACATGGTTTTTTGTATTGGCATAAACTACTATGTAAACCATTTTTGAGTCGACTTAAGAACTATTTTATGATATTTGTTGATAAGAAAAAATCTTAATTGTGAATCCCTATGCATTACATGTATCCAATCAAAAAAAGGGAAGGTTTAAGTGGTAATATGGGTGAATTTTCACTATTGTTGATTCATACTTAACCCTAGATCACCTAGGTCTTCTTAAGGAAGACAAACCATAAAATCTCAAACAAATGATAATGAGAATTGAAGAGAGTTTGCATGCAAAAATAGAGCATTCTTGGTGATTAAGGTGTTATAAATTGAGTTACATTATAGAATCAACTAAAGGAGAATTAAGGAAAGGAATCAAAGGACAACAAAGGTACATCTGATTGGAAAGGATCAAGTACACATCAATATAGAAGTGATCTAACACCAAGCAATAGAGTGCTAACCAAAGGATCATTGCTGAGACATTTTTAACAGGTGAATCAGTTAAATCTCTTAATCGAGTAGTCTTAATAGGCTTTTGTAAATCCTTTAACAGGGTGCTTACTTCATTATAAGTTAAAGTCCTTTTATCAGGCACACTTTTAGTAGGGTGTTTAAATCCTTTAATAGGGTAAGATCTAACAATCTTGTAAGCCTTTAATAGAGCAAACCTTTCATAGGGTAGATCATGTTTCATGGTCAAACATTGTAACCTTCATTGGATACACTTTATTATTGCAGTAGTGAAGATTTGTGGGTGTCATCCCCATCCCAATTTTATCTTCTCGTTGGAGGGTTTTTGGGTAACCAAATATCTTGTTTCATACATGTGTTGAATATTTTACTTTCATGCTATGGATGTATATGCTTAATTTTTTATTTTAGTTTATATGCATAGATTGTGAGATGGATGTGTGGTGAATATTTTTAGAGGTTGGAAGTTTTAATTGCTGATTCACCCCCACCTCCTTCCCCACCCCCCCACCCTCAAATTTTAGTTCCCTATTGCATTTCCGACACTCTACTTGAGAAAGAATACACAACCCTTTACAGAGGCTCTTAAACAACCCTTCTCTCCACTACATTATTGTTGGTGAACTTGAAGGTTATGAATAGTTTATCCAACATAATAATATCAAGTATGTTAAGGTATGTCACATATGTCATTATAGCTAATAAAGGGTGTATCAAGTATAATTAATATTCTTTATATTAATAAACTATATTTTTCATTTTAGATTGATAGGTGATTCTTTGTACCATTGTCAAATACTCTACCTTGCTCAATTGAGAATTATTTTCTATTATGAAAGATATTGGAATGGAGTATCAAGCAATAGATGCTTGTTCCAATGATCATATTATATATCATAAACAATATGAATTTATAATAGAATACCATGAATTTCACATGAGTAGATACCAAACATATGGATTTATTTTTCATCAAATTATAAATGTAAATCTTATGATGCTCAATTGTTGATGTTGCTTTCATGTATATATTTTGTAATTCCCACTAAGGAATTCAAGAGAGTTTAACTGAAATAATGCAACTAAGTTTATTGAATATTTTTTCCTTATATTTTTATGAATAATAATATAATAAAAACATAACATCAAAGTAATAAAAAAGTGGAAATAAGTAACAGCAAGACAACACATGCATACAATACAACTCAAAACATAGATTACAAATCTAAAGGGTTCCATAACATAGAAATACTTATATATTTAATATCCACTAAGCATAAATAATAAATTTAACTCATATTATGTAGATGAACATGATCATATATGTAAATCCAAATCCAACTAATAAAAAGTTCAAATACATAAGACTCTACATCCAATGCACATATTGTAGGGTATGAGATATAAATCAAAGTACATATACATAAATCAATATAGATTAATAAAATAGAATAAATCTCCAAGATGAATCATAATGGTTCAAATGCATCAAGGATCACCCAACACCAGAAGACAAAGTTAGAACATATCTCAATAGTAAAGGTTACACTACCACCCAATCTCATGGAAGCCAAAAAAGGCCCACTCCCTCTATGTTGAGGAGATAATAACAGAATCCATTCATATATCAAACCACAAAAAAATATCATAGATCAAAGGATGGAATCCTAAAAAGCTATCTAATCTCAAGGTCATTACTCAACTATATAGGTAGTACACATTGAACCAAAGACAACGTCACATGTAAGAAATATAAGATGTATATAGGGAAGTGTCATCATATACATCTAACCCTTGAGTTTTATCCTTACAACCTCTCTAGAGTGTGATACTTAAGTGGCCATATGTGACATTAGTAAACCTCTCATACAGACAAGGCTACTAACTATGCAAGGCCTCAATCAAGCATCTTCTCCCACTCCTATCCTAGTCAAGATCTCAATCAAGTACTTAGGCATAGGTGAGGAACATGTCTTATTAATACTTGTATAAGTTATCACTTTATTAAGTTACTTACAACAAATGATCCTAACAACCACTTGTGGGCCCCAACACTTATTGCAAGCCACTCCCATCCATACTTCTAGATAATTTGTACCAATTTCCATTTAATAAGATTATAGAATATATCATCTTCTCTTTAGTAAGATTATTAGTTTAAATTTATTTCCCCAATTAGAAACTCCACTTAATCTTCTTTTAAATAGATGATGAATAAATTACCCATTAAATTGAATTCCATCTTAATATCAAATTTCAAAACCATTGACATTAATAAATAATTTAGTTCTAAAATTTAATAATTAAATGAAGCTTTAATAATGAATTTATTTTAAGGATGAAGTTAAGCAAACATCTTTAAATCAAAATTTAATTCAATTAAAAACTTATTAATTTATAAACATCTTAATTTTAAAAAGTTTTATTTATTTATTATCTCATTTACTATATTATATAATATAAAAAAATTATTAAATAGGGGGGACAAGTCATACCCATGTCACCTTTAAAGACAGTGCGTTGTGTAGGCAAGAATAACTGCCTATGGTAGCCTGCTGATGCATTGTGTTGCTTTCGGCAACGACTTGCTTGCCGTAGGGCCCACAAGTGGGGGTAACACCCCACGCCACCAATTTTTTTAATATTCATTTTAAAAATATAATTCATTATATATATATATATATATATATATATATATATATATATATATATATATCTGAAAACATTTCCCTTCCTTAGTCTGATAGGCTAACTACTGCGAACCCATCCAATTTAAATAATAAATTTTCTACCTCAATAGAAAAAACCATTTTTCCTACAAAAAAATTAATATGGTAAAAATATTTTGTTCTCCATTAGAGTTTTCTTTTTCTAATGTTTTCACATAAACATGGAAGGCTACAAATTACCAAGGCATAATAAAATGGAAATAAACAATTCCAAGCACAAAGTAGACAATCTTTTTGAATAGGAAATCTACATGAATTTTCCAATACCATACTTGAAATCACAAATGAAATGATGAAGATAATCAATGCCAAAACTCAAGCCCAAAATCCAAGATTTTGAAAACAAGTCTTTAACTTTGCACCGAAAACCAATTCTTCAACCTCATAGACATAATGAATAACAATAACCCAAAGCTCTCATATAGATAAATCTATTAGATTTTCCTAAAAACAACTCAACTTTAAAAAAAATATAATAATTTAATCCACAAACTTAGAATTAACTTTTTATTTCTATTTAATTGATGTGCACTTTATAAGGTATAATGAAAACTTAATTTAGAATTTATTTTTTTAGCACAATTTTATAGAATAATAATACTAAAATTATAATTAATTAATTTATCCATTTTTAATATATAACTTAATTTTAGAAATCAATTCATATTAATTATGCAACTAAATTTACATTTTTAGGTTAATAATTAATTAATTTTTTAATTTCACAATTATACTTTTAATTAAGTCTTTTAATTTAGTTAAAAGTATTTAATTAATCCTTTACAATTAAATAATATAACATTTAATATTTCCATAAATATAAGATTTAATTACTTTAAGCATATGCAAGATCCTACAAAATATTGGTAACTTGTGAGCCTCTTATCTAGGAGGTCTTGTGTTTGAGTCTACTCGAGCTTAACACATAATGATATAACAATAATTAATCTTAATAATTAATAGTAATTAATTTAGGTTTCAACCCATTACCTATCAAAAAATATATTCTAAGGCATAATTAATCTTAATAAATTTATTTCTGCACTAAGAAAACTTACGATAGAACTCAAATGACTAAACCACATAACAACTCACAACACCATCATGCTCAAGGTTAGGTTCATGAGTTCATGAAACTTTGATGAATTTAGATAGATAGTAAGTCAAACATTTGTCCATATTTTAGGACAATTATGGCTTAGGATAAGATTGAGTCTTTATACTATCTCTCCACTTACCATTGAGATATTGTGATAGGGTACACTCATCCTGACAATTCAGGGAAGTCGATGTCTGGTACCTATAAACTTGAATAAAAGATGAGCATGTACAAGTATATAAATATATAAAAGACAATGGAGGAAAGTTTTACATTATGTAGATCCTAAATTGTAGGTGATTACAACTCCCTTTCTCAACCACATCAAGCATGTATAACAAAAATATTAAATAAACATGCATACCATACACACACAAGTATGGGGCAAGCAATCCATAATTATAAATAGAAAGCATCATCATAATTTATTAATAACAATATAAAAGTAACCTTAAACACATAATCATCAACACATGATATCTCATACTATCTAATAGATCATGATATAAATCAACTCAAAACATAATGTCATACATCAATAATCTCCAATATCACTAAAATAACTAACGCACACATAAAAGTGGCCTAAAAGAGTTTGAAAAATGAACTAAAAAGAAAACTGTAGGGTAGGCACTACATCCACCCTCCTAGAACTAGGATTACTCATGGTAGCCTACAAAAAAATAGGGATATCAATCCCTCAATCTCATCATGTACTCCCAAGTAGTCGATGAGTCATCTATAGGATCCCATTAGATCCTTACCTTCTCTATGGTGTGAACTCTTAGGGTAATTCCCTACTATAAGAACACAAAATCTAGTTGTGGGTCCCTTATTTGTAGACAAAAATTTATAGTGTCTTGGTACCCTATCAAATTATGATCAGTGGATATGAACACCCTATGGGATCTACCAACATCTCCAACTATAGGATCAAATTTTTTTGACCTCTATCCTATTAACTATGGTGCATATTGGAGATAGTTGGCCACTTTGTGACTAGATCGTCCACATGAAAAACAACCATTAACTTTACCAAAACTTACCTCCATGGAGGGTGCACTAGTATGCTAGAAACCATTTGTACTAAACTATTCATGGTCACTCTATATAGGATGAATAGGCTAATTGTGCTAAAAGCACTAACAAATATGGAAGCTCTTAGAATGAGATTCACTGCCTTGAGTAGGAGGATAAGATTTTATTTGGTGTTTCCTTTGAGTACCTCTAGACGTAGAAAAAGAGGGACCAATAGAATGAACACCTATCTAACCACCTTGACCTTGATGTAGGAGCATCTTGTGTTGTACTTCTATCTTTCATGTTTTCAATTTTTACCTTAGTGCTGAAACTGTGTTGTGCTAAAACTATGTTTTCTAGTTTTTGGGTGCCTATTTTAGACTATGCACTTTGAGGATTGAATAGGGCCTAGATTACTATCTATGATCCAAGGTGCAAGTTCTAACTCCTTATAAGTTGGGAGATATGGCAATTCTACCAGAGTATCAATTTTTGGCAGTTCTACGCAATAGTTTTCTTTGCTTGACTTTCAGGTTGGATGCACACTTTTCCTTCATGAATCAGCCTTTGAACACTTAAGAGGTTGTAGAGGACCTAAAATACTACCCAAATTTTAAAGCATGAGTTCTAATTCAATCGGAGCTACGAGATATTGGTTTTTTTATCGGACATCAATTTCAAGAAATTTAATTGCTGATGCAGGCTGACTTGTGGCTCTTCAAAAATTTAATGTTAGGTTTATTTTCATTTAATATTTTTTGAGAGCCAACTTGTGGCTTCTCTATGTTCTAGAATGATCTATAAGCCCTTTTGGCTAGTATAAATAGAGTGTTTAGGCTTAGAGCTAGGGTAGTTTTAAGAGAGGATTGGAGTAGAATTAGAAAGTGCAAATTTGCTGCTAGATCTTTGAATATGAATGTATTTTGTATCTGGTTGTAACCTAGAAGGCCTTATAGCTAGGCATGTATGTTGAATATTTGAAGAATCAATGAAAGTGTTTTCTCTTCCTCCTTTGGTTGTTGATTCTATGTGTTAGATTTCTACTGTATTAACTCTTTTAGGGTGGTTCAGAGAGTAGGGTGTGCCATTGGCCCTAGTTTTCCTTATCCTTCCTTGTGTTAGATGGTATTAGAGCTTGAGGTTCATCCTTGTGGAGATTGGATCATGTAGAACCCTATTTTAGATATTGGTTGTAGCGTTGCAGATCTATAGATTTGACCTATAACTTGCATAGGGTTACAATCTTGCAGGAACTTGATTTGTAAAGATGGTTTGTGATAGAAGAAATGTTGATAATTCTATATTGGATCAATTGAGACAAATTGTAGCTAGATTAGATGCTATGGAGACATCCCAAAGTAGAGGAGCAAGTATTGATGATGTAATTGATGATGAAGCAGTAGGACCAAACCTAAATCTAGATCTTGAAGAAGATCAAGATGAGGAAAGATTGTTGTGAGTGTTGTCTAGGAAAAATTCAAAGCCTACTGTAGAATTTGTTCCTTATGATGGAAAATTGGATACCAATTCTGTGTTGGATTAGATCTCTAATATGGAGAAGTTCTTTGAGTATGAAAAAACTCCTGATATTAAGAAGTGAAGATTGCAATCACTAGGTTGAAAGGTCATACTTCACTATGGTGGAGCATTTGCAAACTGATAGACAAAGGAGAGGAAAGGAGAAGATTAGAACTTGGCCAAAGATGGTGAACAAGGTAAAGAACAAATTCCTTCCTACTGATTACCAAGTTAGCTTTTTGAGAAAGATGCAAAATTTGAAACAAAAGGACATGACTGTGAAAGAGTATACCGACAAATTCTATAGACTGGACATTAGATCTGGACATGTGGATGATGATGCTAAGAGAATTACAAGGTACATAAATGGATTGAGATCTAGAATTCAAGATGAAATAATTTTTGTGAAGTTGGAAAGTGTATAAGAAGCATATCAATATGCCTTGAAAGCTAAGGAGATCTTGACAAAGAAGAATTAACAAAGACAAAGAGATAGAGGTGGTAGATTCCAAAGAGGCAGAGGTAGATTTTAATGTGAAGGTGGTAGATCTAACCATTTTGTGTAGGATAAAGGAAAATTTGAATGGAAGAATGATGACAAAGACAAGACTGACTGGAAAGGTGGTAGCTCATACCAAGGAGGTGCTAGATCTTACCGAGGAAGAGGTAATTCTTATCCTAGAGGTGGTTTCTATGGTAATTGTTTTAGATGTGGCAAAGAAGGACATAGATCTTTTGAATATAGATCTTCTAAAAGTGGGAAAAATAATAGAAATGTTGTGATTCAAGGAGACATTGAGATTTCACCAAGTGGACCTAAGGCTAGAGAAAATTTGATGGTGAGAAGAACCTTATGTAATAAAGGAAGTGATGAGGAACCTATCCTTAGAAGAAGTCTTTTCAAGACTAGATGTAAGATGGCTGGAAAGTACTACAAGGTGATCATTGATAGTGGAAGTTCAACAAATTTGGCATCATAAGAGCTGGTTACAAAGTTGTAGTTGTAGAGGTTGAAACATCCCAACCCTATCATGTTTCATGGATCAAAGATGAGAATAAGATATTGGTAAGTGAACAATGTATTGTGAAGTTCAAAATTGGACATTACTTTGATAAAGTTTTGTGTGATATTTTGCCCATGGATTGTTGTCGTATTCTATTGGGTAGACCTTGGAAATATGATAGATATGCTGTGCATGATGGAAGATTGAATAAATATACTCTTTGGGTAAATGGTAAGAAACAAATATTGTTTCCTTTGATTGAAAGTTCAGATGATGTCAGTTATACTACAGTAAAACTTTGGATGGTTAATAGAAAATAATTTGAAAAGGAAGTAAAGAAGAATCAAGTTTGTTTTGTTATAGTTCCTAGAGGGCCGAGTGTTGGTAGTAATGACCAAGTACCAGAAGTTAGTAATGAAAAAGTGACAATAGAAATTGTAGAATTATTGAATGAGTATAAATATATTGTTTCTAAGGATATTCCTGATGGTTTACCACCAGTGAGAAGTACAAGTCATTGTATGGATCTGATTCCTAGAGCTAGTTTTTCAAACAAAGCACCACATAGATTGACACCTACAAAGAATGAAGAACTTAACAAACAAGTGCATGAGTTGTTGCAAAAAGGTTAGATTAGAGAAAGTTTGAGTCCATGTGCTGTACCTACTATATTAGAACCTAAAATGAATGGAGAATGGAGAATGTGTACTGATTCCAGAGCTATTAACAAAGTCACAATGAAATATAATTTTCCTATGTTGAGGATGGATGATATAATGGATTGTTTGAGTGGAGAAAAGTATTTTACCAAGATTGATTTAAAGAGTGGCTATCATCATATTAGAATCAAAGAAGGTGATAAATGGAAGACTACTTTCAAGACAAGAGATGGTTTGTATGAATGGTTGGTTATGCCTTTTGGGTTGACTAACACACCTGGTACTTTCATGAGGTTGATGAATGAAGTTTTTAAAAGATTCTTGGGTAAGTTTGTGATAGTTTATTTGGATGACATTCTGATATTCAGTAAGATCAAAGAAGAACATCTTGAGCATATTAGATAAGTATTGTAGAGGTTGACAAAGGAAAAATTGTTGATTCATCTGAAAAAGTGTTCTTTTATGCAAGAGGAGATTGTGTATTTTGGATTTGTGACTTCAGTTGATGGATTGAAGATGGATCCTAAGAAGGTTAAAACAATTTTGGAATGGCCTACACTTGAGAATGTGGGTGAGGTAAGATCATTTCATGGTTTGGCTAGTTTTTACAGAAAGTTTATAAAGAATTTTAGTTCTATTTGTAATGCTATGACTGAGACAATGGGAGGAGATAAAAGGGAATTCAAGTGGATACATGGAGCTGATAAGAGTTTTGAGAAATTGAAATAAAAAGTTTCTAAATTACCTATATTAGCTTTCCTTGATTTCAATAAAGTATTTCAAGTTCAATGTGATGCAAGAGGTAATGCAATAGGAGCTGTATTAAGTAAAGAAGCTAAACCCATTGCTTTCTTTAGTGAGAAGTTGAATGATGCTAAAAGGAAGTATTCTATGTATGATCAAGAATTTTATGCTATTGTTCAAGCTTTGAATAAGTGGGGACATTATTTGATTCCTAAGGAGTTTGTGTTGTATACTGATCATAAAGCTTTACAATAGTTGGGAAATCAACATAAATTGAATCAAAGACATATGAAGTGGGTTGAGCACTTGCAAAATTTTACATTTTTCACTAAGCACAAGTGTGGAGTTACTAACAGAGTTGGTAATGCATTGAGTAGAAGACATTCTTTGTTGACTAAAAAGAAGGTTGAAGTTCTTGGTTTTGATGAAATGACATATTTGTATGATGTTGATCCTAATTTTTCTGAGGCATGGAGAGAGTGTAGAGCACCAAATTTAACAAATCACATAAGTAAGTATGATGAATATTTCATTCAAGAAGGTATGTTGTTCAAAGGTGTTTAGTTGTGTATTCCTAGAAGTTCTATGAGGTTGAATCTAATTAAGGAAAAGCATAGTGGTGGATTGGTTGGACATTTTAGAATTGATAAGACATTGAGTTTGCTGAAAGAGAAGTATTATTGGCCACAAATATATTATTGGCTTTACAATTAGAGGACACCTTCGAGAAGAAAAATTCTCCTGCTCCAACTTTATCTTTGTAGAGATTTAAAAGGTTGCAAATTAAATGGCTTGGATAAAAAACAATTGCTTGATACAACATGGAACAAAGAAGAACATAAACATATAGCATGAACATGTATTCTTTGAATGAAAACATCCAAGAATGTAAGCAAAAGCAAAACTATTGAAGTGTGACATGTCTCATTATGCACTCTTGATATTGCCAAAGTTGATAGAATTTTTTTCAACTGTGAATAATGATATATTTTATAATCAAAGTAACAAAGGAATTTCATATTCATGAAAACTGGTTTTCAAAGTATAATATAGTACAATACAAAAGTTGAAGAAGAAAAGTATCCTAAACTGAACACCACTATATGAAAATTATGCATTTTACCCCACAAGAACTTCAACACTGGAACAACTACTTTTGAATTTTACTAAAAATGAATAAGGCATAACATTTATATAGATTTGAGATAACAAAATTTCATTAAAATATAGCATATGCCTTATTGTGTGTGTTGACTATGGATGTCTGTTTACTTTTCTCTATAAGATGACCTTTAGCATTTAACTATGAGTAAATCTAAAATAAAATGTTTCCAAAACTATGCATTCTACTTGGCATTTGCTAATAACAATAGTTATAAGAAAGATCTCTTTTTCATCATTCTATGAAATTTTGAATAAATATCCCTTGTATTTTTTTATTCTTCACTCTCCAAGTTGGATCAGATAGATTGTTAAAGATGTGACTCCATGTAACATGAGTGTTGTTCACAACCTCCATAATTTTAGTACACATTAAACTACCAAGCACTCTTTGCATGGAGATGAGGCAAGATATTCAACATGGATTCTTTTGTTATTAATGATATTTTGTTAAATTTCTATGTGATCATAGGTGTGTACATAATTAATATAATATGTTACAGATGCCAATGTGAACTCTAAGGCATACACAATCAAAAAGTAACAATCATATATGCTCAGGAAATTCATGATAACTAATAATTTAATAAACAAAATATGGTGAGAAAATTACCAATGCCACAAAATAAAGACCTATTTTTAATAATTAAAGGACTATAAGCCAAACAACAAAAAATGAATACACAAAGGAAGTGCATCACATGCAATAGAAACTAATGCAAAATAAAAAAATAAAAATTAACCTTGTTATCAATGCCCAATCATAATAGGTATTTGTAGTGTTCCTATAGTATACTCTATGACTGATAATGCATATGAATGATCTGTAAGCCATTTTGGCAAGTATAAGTGGATTGTTTAGGCATAGAAACAGGCAGATTGGGGGAAGTCTAGAGCAAAATGTGAAAGTTGGAAACTTTGTTGCACATGTGTCTAGAAGTGCAAATTTGAAGTTGGATCTTAGATCTTAAATGTATTTTGTATTTGGCCATAACCCAGAGTGTGCAAGCATAGTTGATCCTAAGTGTGCAAGCATAGTTGTTTATGCAGATCTATAGATTTGACCTATAACTTGTAGAGGGTTATGATATTGTAGGAACCTAATTTGCAAAACTAGTTCGTAGTAGAGAAAATGTCAATAATGTCATGTTAGATGCATTGAGATAGATTATAGCTAGATTAGATGCTATGGAGACAACCTAGAGGAGAGGAGCACATCTTGAGGATGTGAGTGATGATGAAGCAGTAGCACCAAACCATAATCTAGAACTAGAAGAAGATCAAGTTGAGGAAAGATTGCTAAGAGTATTATCTAGGACACATTCAAAGCCTATTGTAGAAGTTGTTCCTTATGATAGAAAGTTGGACATCAATGCTGTGTTGGATTAGATCTCTGATATGGAGAAGTTATTTGAGTATGAAAACACTCCTAATAATCAGAAGGTGAAGATTGTAGTTACTAGGCTGAAAGGTCATGCTTCACTATGGTGCAAGCATTTGTAAATTGATAGACAAAGGAGAGGAAAATAGAAGATTAGAACTTGGCTGAAAATGGTGAACAAGTTAAAGAGAAAATTCCTTCCTATTGATTACCAAGTTAGCTTGTTGAGAAAGATGCAAAATTTGAGACAAAAAGACATGACTATGAAAGAATATATGGAGGAATTCTATAGATTGGACATCAAATCTAGACATGTGGATGATGATGTTGAAAAAATTGCAAGATACGTAAATGGATTGAGATCTAGAATTCAAGATGAGATAAGTTTTGTGAAATTGGAAAGTCTAGAAGAAGCATATCAATATGCCTTGAAAGCTGAGGAGATCTTGGCAAAGAAACATGAACAAAGACAAAGAGGTTAAGGTGGTAGATTCCAGAGAGGCAAAGGTAAATCTTATGGTGAAGGTGGAAAGTCTAATAGTTTTGTGCAAGTTAAAGGAAAATCTAAATGGAAGAATGATGACAAAGACAAGACCAAGTGGAAAGGTGATAGTTCATACTGAGGAGGTACTAGTTCTTACCAAGGAAGAGGTCATTCTTATTCTAGAGGCGGTTTCTGTGGTAATTGTTTTAGATGTGGTAAAGAAGGGCATAGATCTTTTGAATGTAGATCTTCTAAAAGTGGGTAAGGTAATGGAATGTTTTGATTCAAGGAGAAATTGAGAGTTCACTAAGTGGACCTAAGGTTGGAGAAAATTTGATGGTGAGAAGAACCTTATGCAATAAGGGAAGTGATGAGGAACCTATTCTTAGAAGAACTATTTTCAAGACTAGATGCAAGATGGCTGGAAAATACTACAAGGTGATCATTGATAGTGGAAGTTCTACAAATTTGGTGTTAGAAGAGCCAATTACAAATTTGCAATTGTAGAGGCTAAAGAATCCTAAACGTTGTCATGTTTCATGGATCAAAGATAAGCATAAGATATTGGTAAGTGAACAATGTGTTGTGAAGTTCAAGATTGGACATTATTTTGATGAAGTGTTGTGTGATATTATGCCTATGGATTGTTGTCATATTCTTTTGGGTAGACCTTGGTAATATGATATATATGTTGTACAAGATAGAAGATTGAATGAATATACTCTTTAGGTGAATGGGAAGAAGAAAATATTGCTGCCTTTGATTGAAAGTCTAGATGAGGTTAATTGCACTACAATAAAGGTTTTCATGGTTACTAGAAAGAAATTTGAAAAAGAAGTAAAGAAGGATCAAGTCTATTTTGACATAATTCCTAGAGGACTGAGTTTTGGTAGTAATGACTGAGTGACAAAAGATAGTGGTAGCCAAGTACCAGAAGAAATTATAGAATTTTTGAATAAGTATAAAGAAATTGTTGCTGAGGATATTCCTGATGGTTTACTACTAGTGAGAAGTATAAGTCATTGTATGCATCTGATTCCTAGAGCTAGCTTTCCAAACAAAGCACCATATAGATTGACACCTGCAAAGAATGAAAAAATTAACAAACAAGTGCATGAATTGCTACAGAAGGTCTTAATTAGAGAAAGTTTGAGTCCATGTGCTGTACCTACTATATAAATGCCTAAGAAGAATGGAGAATGGAGGATGTGTACTGATTCTAGAGCTATTAATAAGATCATAGTGAAATATAGGTTTCTTATGCTAAGGATGGATGATATAATGGATTTTTTGAGTGGAGCAAAGTATTTTACCAAGATTGATTTGAAGAGTGGCTATCATTAGATAAAAATCAGAGAAGGAGATGAATGGAAGACTACTTTCAAGAGACAAGATGGTTTGTATGAATGGTTGGTTATGCCTTTTGGTTTGACTAATGCACCTAGTAGTTTCATGAGGTTGATGAATGAAGTTCTGAAAATATTTTTGGGTAAGTTTGTGATTGTTTATTTGGATGATATTTTGATATTCAGTAAGAATGAGGATGAACATCTTGAGCATGCTAGATAAGTATTGCAAATATTGAAAGAGGAGAAGTTGATGATTAATTTGACAAAGTGTTCTTTTATGTAAGAAGAGATTGTGTTTTTAGAATTTTTTATTTCACCTGATGGTTTGAGAATGGATCTAGAGAAGGTTAAAGAAATTTTGGAATGACCTACACCTAAGAATGTAGCTGAGGTAAGATCATTTCATGGTTTGGCTAGTTTTTATAGAAATTTTATAAAGAATTTTAGTGTTGTTTGTAATGCTATGAATGAGACAATTAGAGGAGATAAAGAGGAATTCAAGTGGACACATGGAGTCGATGAGAGTTTTTAGACTTTGAAACAAAAGGTTGTTGAGTTATCTATATTGGCTTTGCCTGATTGAATGTGATGCAAGTGCTAGTGCAATAGGAGCTGTATTAAGTCAAGAAGGTAAACCTATTACTTTCTTTAGTGAGAAGTTGAATGATGCTAAAAGGAAAATTTTTTTGTATGATCAAAATTTTTATGCTATTGTTCAAGCTTTGAAGAAGTGGAGACATTATTTAATTCCTAAGGAGTTTGTGTTATATAATGATCATAAAGCTTTATAGTACTTGGGAAGTCAACATAAATTGAATCAAAGACATATGAAGTGGGTTGAGTATTTGCAAAGTTTTACATTTGTGATTAAGCATAAGAGTAGAGTTACTAATAGAGTTGCTGATGCATTAAGAAGAATACATTCTTTGTTGACTAGGATGAAGGTTGACGTTTTTGGTTTTGATGAGATGAAAGAGTTGTATGATGTTTATCCTAATTTTTTTGAGGTGTGGAGAGAATACAGAGCACCAAATCTAATAGATCACATAAGTATGATGAATATTTCATTCAAGAAGGTACATTGTTCAAAGGTATTAAGTTGTGTATTCCTAAAAGTTCTATGAGGTTGAATCTAATTAAGAAAAAGCATAATGGTTGATTGGATAGACATTTTGGAATTGATAAGACTTTGAGTTTGTTGAAATAAAATTATTATTGGCCACAAATGTATAAGGATGTTTAGAAATTTGTGAAGAGTTGTGGAGTTTGTCAAGTTGCAAAAGGAGTAAGTCAAAATACTAGATTGTACACACCTATTTTTACTCCTGAGAAACCTTGGAGTGAAATTAGTAGGATTTTGTTCTTGGATTGCCTAAAACAAAAAAGGGGTATGATTCTATATTTGTTGTTGTGGACTAATTTTCTAAAATGGTTCATTTTATACCATGTAAGAAGACATCAGATGCTAAGCATGTTGCTAAAATTTTCTTCAAAGAGATTGTTAGATTGCATGAAGTACCAAGAAGTATTATTTCTGACAAAGATAGTAAGTTTGTTGGTTATTTTTGGAGAACTTTGTGGGAGAAGATGGGTACTAAGTTGAAATTTAGTTTTGCATTCCATTTGCAGAGTGATGGACATACAGGTGTTGTGAATAGAAGCTTGGGTAATTTGATGAGATGCTTAGTTGGAGATGAAACATATAATTGAGAGATGGTATTAGCACAAGCTAAGTTTTCATATAATAATTCTATGAATAGGAGTATACGAAAGACACCTTTTGAGATTTTTACTAGAATGAAGCCTAGAGGAGTATCAAATTTAAGGGATGTTGCTAATGAAGAGAAGAGAAGTGTTATAGGAGAAGAATTTTCTAATTTTATGGAGTCTTTACATAAGGAAGTGAAGCTAAAGTTGGAACAAAGTAATCATAAGTACAAGAAGAATGTTGATAAGTTTAGAAGACATCATATTTTTGAAGTTGGTGATGGTTCATTTGAAGAAAGGGAGATTTTTGGTTGGAACATACAATAAGCTAAAGATGAAGAAGTTTGGACCTTGTAAGATCTTGAAGAAGTTTGACAGTGAAAATGCTTATAAAGTTGAGTTACTAGATGACATGGATATATCTCCCCTATTTAATGTTGTTGATCTATATAAGTATCATGAGTCAAATGGTGAATTTGTTGTACCTGATGATTATCCTAAGAAGTAGATTGAAGAGGTTGAACAAATATTGGACTAGAGAGTTGGTAAAAGCACAAGATGAAAAGAATACTATGAATATTTGGTGAAGTGGAAAAATAGACCAGTTGAAGATGCTACATGGATTTCTTAATCTGAGTTGGATTCATCTCAGGTTGTGACACTTGCATATTTAGGGGAATCATTTCTTTCTACCCTGGTTGTCTGATGTAGGAGCATATTGGGTTAACATGTTATCCTACTCATTTGTGTTCATTCTGCTAGTTGTTGCCAAGTTTCAGTCATTGCCAAGATGCAACAATTTTTGAGTGCTAGCAATTTTGCAGTTTAAGTTGAGTTGAGGTTATCCCATGTCATGTTAACACCCAAATTTGTGTGTTATCCCATCTCACTCTACAGTGTGTGTCAAGTTCCACAGTGTGTGCCGAGCTATTCTTCATGTGTCAAATTACCTAGTGTATGCCCAGTGACCCTTCATGTGCTAAGTTTTCTTGTTTATGTTGATTGTTAGTATTTTGGACATTTTTTTTGCATTTTTGGTGCGAGCTGACTTGCGAGATTTATTTTGATCATGAAATTTATGATGTGATCTTTTCTTGGGATGTGTCCAGACCATTTTTGGGTCAACCTTTCTATTATGTAATGTTCTAGAATGATTTTTAAGTCATTTTGGCAAGTATAAATAGAGTGTTTAGGCATAGAGTTAGGTAGATTGGGGTAAGTCTAGAGCAGAGCATGAAAGTTGGAATTTTTTTTGCATATGTATCTAGAAGTGTGAATTTGAAGTTGGATCTTGAATATATTTTGTATCTGGCCATAACACAGAAGGCCTTATAGGTGGGCATGTATGTTGATTATTTCATGAATCAATAAAAGAATATTGTTCTCTCTCTCTATGGTGTTTTTCTCTTTGCGTGTTAACTCTGTAAGGTTGGTTTGGATTACTGGATGTGCCTTTGGCCCTAATTTTCTTCACCCTCCTTGTATTAGCAAAACATCTTCTACCATTCTACCACTCTATGAAGTCTTCATGCTTTGACCACCTGTGACGCAACTTTGCAACCACCTTTCTTCAATAATAGTTCCTGCTTGCAAAATTGTGACCAATTGGTTATCACTTCTTTGCAGCCTGCCCTTGACATCTTTCATTAACTATCATGACCTTGTGAAGACCAAGATCCTAATTGCATTCACATTGTTGCCACTACGATTCAAAGTTCACTTTCTAACCTTGCAACCAAGTGAAACAAAGAAATTGCTTGATCACAACTCTAATTGTAACTTCCTTCTTACATGTTGCGATAGTGTGTTGGCCATAGATCTAAAAGATCTAATGGTGTGAAATGCATCCTTGAAACATTAAATATTTTTCCCTTACTGTATTTTCATGACTTAAACCACAATATGCTAAACTCATCCTGCAACCAGACAAAAAAAATGCAATCCCCCCATCTAGACCTTGTCTCGGGTTGAACCAACTAAATCTGTGATGATGTAATCACAAAGAAAACATGCCTTCACCATCTTTACCTAAGTTAGCACTTAACCTACTGTGACTATGCAAATCACATGGTCACAACTTTGAAATGTTCTAAGGCATACATGAAATAAAGTTGTGAGACTTAGGAAAAAGACATGATGAAAGTTTAAAATAGATCCTTGTGAAACATTTGATCATTTGAACATTTAAAAAGTATGACCATTAGATGGCTCAACATTTGAAATCAATTTTTTGGCAAGAGGGAATTTTTGGCTAAAAATTAATTAAAGGATGTACACCATCTAGGTTTGGGAAGGAAATGTGCATGAAAAGAGTGCCAATGGTATAACAGTAGAAGATCTAGTGTAAGGACATAATATTTTTAAGTTTGGCAATGTTTGGAATTCTCTAAGACATGTTAGGAGTTTGATTGAAGAACACTTTTATTATTGAATTTTTGGAAGGAAAAGGAGAAAATATGATTCACATCCAATACAATGTAATGTATTCATATAGATTTTAGTGAAGAGTTTTTTGTTTTAGTGTAATTTTGCAAATTGTTCACAGGGATCCACTATTATTGAATGTTTTTCTATGCACAAAGGAGTTTATTGCTTCCTAAAATAATTTAGAATCATAGTATGATGTGTTGGCTTCCTTTTGAACCAAGTTTTTAACATGGTAAAACTTTGAATCATTTTTAATAAAACTATTTTGAAACCCTCATTATCAGAGTGTATTGGAAGGGTTTTTTATTATGTTGCAAATTAACCTTTGAAGATTCATAATATCTTTGGGGTGCATATTATATTCAATTTAATTCAATGTGAAATTGATCTGGGATTGTATGGTCAAGTTTTTTATAAGTTAATTGATGCCCTATATGACTTTCTCAAAGAAATCTCTATTTGTTGACAACAACATTGTCGATTCTTGGTTCTTATTTTATTGGTATGGGTCTAAAATAGTGTATAAGGGATATGAAAATACCTAAGGAATTCAATTAATCCTCTATAAGTCTTAAATGGAAGATTGGCATAAAGATTTAAGTTTTTTGCATGCAATTGAAAGTTACCTTTAACAATGATAGTCAAAGTATGTATTTATTGAATGGATTTTGATAAAACCTAGACTTAGGTACTAACACCTTATGAATGGTGCAAAGTAGGGGTTTCATGGTGTCGGATCATGGTTACAACTATATTGAACAATGATAGGGAAATTATAAAGCTACATATGGAAAGCGACAAGTTAATGAAGACAAATTTGTGTGATCTTAATTTTGACTTTTATGTGGATGTTGGATAGGTCCCAATTGGAGAATGATTTATTGATAACTTGGTATGCTGATTGAGTGACAAATATAGATTCATTTATCAATGATAGCATACTGATGTGTTGAAATCATTTGGATTTTGTTCAAATTTGAGCTTAATTTTGAGAGCTTGGAAAGTCATGGAAGGATGGTTGGATCACTTCCAACACTAATTTAATGTATTCATACTCTTTAAATGAATAATTTTGTGTTTTCACATAAATTGTTGACTAGTTTTTTGATACAATCACCAGAACCCATTGTTATTGGATTCTTTTCTAGCACAAAGGAATTGATTACATCCTAAAACTAGTTTGGAACCCTAGTATGATATTTTGGCTTCCTTTTGAATCAATTTTACAACGTAGAATGGAATATAGTAAAAGTTTAAATCATTTTTTCTTAAAACTATTTGGAAACCCTCATTATTTGAGTGTCTTGGAATGGTTTTTTATTAGTTTGTAATTTAACTATTAAAAATTCATGATATCTTGGGGGTGCATAGTAAATTCAATGTAATTCAACATGAAATTGATTTAGAATTGAATGATTACACTTTCTAATATGGTCCATTAATGATTATGATTAAGGATGGTGACTATCTTAGGAAAATAGAGGACCAAAGATTTTGTAGTGTGGGGTTGACTTCCCTAATAGGATGAAGGCTCCAACACATGGGTGGATAGCAATGCAGAGTATATCAAAACTATGAGGTGATGTTTTTAATTAGACTATGACAAGGTAGGATCAAAACTCATACCCAGGTTGAAAAATATTATGCAATTATATGTTGTCTTTGATGTTACACAAAATGTCAAGCCTTTACCAAGCAATCAGTGATAGCTGAGCTCAGTTAGGCATCAAAGATAGTTCCCTGTGTATGTCGAGCATTCAATGATAACCAAGTTCAGAGACAACATTGATCGAGCTTAGTTGGTTATTGAAGTAGATCTTGTATTAACCAAGTTCACTTGGTTACCAAAGGAAAGTTAGCATGAAGTCAATATTGACTGATTTGGGTTGGTTAACATTAGGACTCCTATTATAAACAAGTTGGGTTGGTTAATGAAGGAATTCTCTATGCTGACTGAGTACTCAATTTTGTATTTGCCAACTATTAGCATATTTAGTTTGATAATTTATTGGTTAATACAAGCTAATTTAAGGGTTAATTTTTGATTGATTAAAAGAGTATTCAAGCCAATTTGACAAGGTGAATCATATATATGAAAGGTCAAGTTGAGCATCGAAGTATGGAATTGAAGAAGATGGATTAAGGAAGCTAATTTGAAGGATATCTAAAAAGAGGTGAAGTATCTAAATTAACTGAGCTGCAAAGAAAATTTTGATTAAGGAGGATCAATCAATCAAGTCAAAACTAAGATTTCAATTAACAAAGTTAGATGCATTAGCAATCAAGTCAAGTCATTGTTACTCTCTAATAATTGTAGCAATGAATCAAATCTCTTAATAGAGTTAGCCTAAAACCTATTCAGTAAATCCTCTAACAAGGTAGCATTTCTAGATTGAAGTATCTAAAGACCTCTAACAAGGTCACTCCTAATAGGGTGAATTAAATCCTCTAATAGAGTCACACCTAACAATGTGTTTTGTAACTTTTAACAAGGTTGGTGCCTAACAAAGATCACTTTAGAAGAGTGAAAAATAGTTTTAGTTGCAATTGGTGGTTTTCCCAAATTGGGTTTCCATGTTAAATCTTGGTGTCTCTTGTGTTCATGTTATTTCCTCTATTTTACAATAACTATGTTAATAAAGGTTAATCACATTAATATCTTAAGATATTTGTGCTAACCAAGTTACAACATAATATTTAGTGTTAATTGAGTTATAATAAATTATTGGTTTTATATTGTGTTGACATCTTAAAGGGACTTTTGGATTATTTTTGTAGTAATTGATTCACCCCTCCCCTCTTAGTTACTCCTTTCTATTTCCAACAATTGGTATTAGAGAGTTTGGTGCTTGCAGATAAGGTTTCAAGGACCTAGGATAAAGATCAAGATGTCTTATAGAGGGAGATTCCTAAGTTGAACATAGATAACTTCAAAGAATGGTAGGAACTCATGAAGCTACATTTGGAAACCATTGGTGACACATGAATGAAATATATAGAGAACAAATATGTGGCACCTGTTGGACCTTTGACTATGGATCAAATTTTAGAAAAGAAGAATCACAACATAATGATGATTGACATTGCTTCTACTCTCAATTATGTTGAATTTGATAAAGTCAAAGATTTCCCTACTGCTCATCAAATGTGGATCAAGCTAAAAGATATCTATGGAGGAGATGGAAATGTAAGTAGAGCTAAGGCATAAAGTTTAAGAGGTCAATTTGATCAGATGAAGATGAGAGAAGATGAAAAAATTGCACAATACAGTGAAAGAATCAAAGCAAGTGTGGGTGCAATCAGAGTCTCGGGAGGGAAAATAGATGATGTGCCAGTGGTCAACAAGGTACTCAGAACTATTCTTCCTATTTATGCAATTACAGTGTCATCTATTCAAGAGATGAGATATGATCCTAAAAATGATACATGTTTGGATGCACTAGTGGGAAGGTTGACAACCTTTGAGTTAGATATCTTTAATAACTATGTTCCTAACTTTGCTAGCATTGAGTCTATATTTCAAGCTAAATCATCACTGAAGAAGAAAGGTGGAAAATCTAAAAGAAAAAGGTTTGATAGTGAACATGAAGATAATTTTGATAATGATCTTGAAGTCATTGAAGCCCTACTTGCAAGTAGATTCCCTAAAAGAAAATGAAAGTACAAAGGTAATATACCTCTAATATATTTTTTCTTGTGAAGAAGTTGGTCACATTGCTGCAAGGTGTCCAAACAAAGAAGGAAAAAAAATCATGTTACATGGCTATAGACTCAGATAGAAGTGATGAAGATGAAATGGTTTGCATTATTGTAAAAGAGGAATCAGATGATTAAAATGATAAGATGGCCCTCATTTCTCATATTAGCAATAATGACACATGGATTATTCATAGTGGTTTTTCTCAGCACATGATTGGTGATAAATATAAATTTGAGCACTTGGAACACTATGATGGTGGGAGTGTTAGATTTGGAAATAATGAACCTTGCTATGTAAAAGGAAAAGGTTTCATTGCATTGACTGATGAACTCAGATGTGACAATGCTTACTAGGTTGAAGGACTGAAATATAATCTATTGAGTGTGGCACAATTGAACAACATTGGATTCAAGGTAGAATTCATGAATGGAAAGGCAAAGCTATTGGATGGAAAAGTAAATCTGGTTGGAACTGGCAATCAAACAAAGGGTAATCTATTCTATCTAGATCCAAGTGAAAGTTCATGTTTCCTAGCTCAAATAGAAGAAGGTTGGTTATGTCATAAAAGGTTATGTCATGTGAATTTTGATAACTTGGCAATATATAAAGAAAGAAAACAAGAGTGACATTCCTAGTCTAAAGAAAACTGATACGGGCATATGCAAAAATTGTCAAATTGGGAAGATGGGAAAGACAAGTTTCAAAAGTTGAAACTATCATTCTAAAGAATTTTTGGAGCTAGTTCATACGGATCTTTGTGGACCCATTGGCATAGACAGTTACTTTGGAGATAACTATTTCCTTTTAGTTATTGATGATTATTCTAGGATGATGAAAGTGATGTACTTAAAAGATAAATTTGAAGTCTTTCAAAAATTCAAATGGTATCTAGATAAAGTGGAGAAAGAAACTAAAATGTCTAAGGTCAAATAGAAGAGGATAACTCATCTCAAATGAATTCAATAAATTCTATAATGAAAGAGGAATCAAAAGATAGATATCTGCACCTGTTTAGTAGAATGGCATAGAAAAAAGAAGAAATAGATCCATTATGGATTGTGCAAGAACACTAATGATAGAGAAAAATGTTGCAATCAAATACTGGAAGGAAGCAATCAGTACAATAGTTCATATCTTAAATCAAGTTTTCTTGAAGAAGGGTACAAATGAAACTCCTTATGAACTATGGTATGGCTATAAACCTAATGTATGTTATTTAAAAGTATTTAGAATAAAATGTTATATCTTGAAAGAATATAAAAAAGGAAAATTTGATGTGAAAAATGATGAAGGAATATTCTTGGGATACTCCAATAAGAGAAAAGCATATAAATATTTGAATCTTTCTGATCACAAGATCATAGAAAGTGCACACATGAAAATTAATGAGTTTGTAGAAAAGAGTGAAGAACAATGCATAAAAGAACCTGAAAACTACAGAAGCTTTGTATACTTTGAACTTGATACTCCACTTGACATTCAAGAAAATGCAATTGGAAATTAGTAGTCTTCATGACCCAAGTCTCCTAAATCTCCAAATCAACCCGAGTTGTAGCCAGTGCAAGCCAAGTCACAGTGTAAAGGACCTGAATATCAGTCAGAAAGACCTGAGTTTTAGATAGTGCAAATCAATTTGAAGTCTGACAAACCCAAGTTACAGACAGTAGGACCTGAGAACAATTTAGAGCATGATGAACAAAATGAAACAATTTCTAAATCCAAAAAGAAGATACTTGTACTTGCCAGATATGTTAGAAGGCATCATGCACCTGAGAAAATCATTGGAGATCGGTCAAAAGGCACAATGACAAGGAACAAACTAAAAGGTGCATGTTTTCTTATTGAGTTTTAATCTAGAACTTGTAAAGATGCATTAGAAAATGCAAGTTGGATTGAGGCAATGAATGAAGAGATTGGATAAATTGAAAGGAACAAAACTTGGATTCTTGTTCCTAGAATGAAGGACAAAAATTTAATTGGCACAAAATGGGTATTCAAAAATAAGTTGAATGAAAATGGAGAAGTTTCAAGAAATAAGGCAAAGTTAGTATGCAAAGGTTATGCTCAACAGAAGGTATTGTTTATGGAGAGATGTTTTCTCCTATTGCAACACTTGAAGGTTTTAGACACTACTTTCTTACGCTTCACACAAAGGATTTAAAGCATATCAGATGGATGTGAAGTCAACATTCTTAATTGGAATCTTAGAAGAGGAAGTATACATTAAACAACCTGAAGGTTTCATAGGTCTTAACAAAAGGGATATTGCTTGTAGATTATATAAAGCTTTATATGGTCTCAAACAAGCCCCCAAAGCCTGGTATGAAAGATTGCATAGTCATCTAGTAAAGATTGATTTTTAAAGGACAAATGACAACAAAAATCTATACATTAAGAAAGGGACCAGAAAAGAAGATAGTGTTGGTATAAATCTTTGTGGATGATACATTATTTACTAGACATGATGACTTATGCAAATCCTTTTCTAAGGAAATGAGAAAAGAATTTGAAATGCCAATGCTTGGAGAGATTAAATTCATTTTTGGCTTGAAAATTCAATAGATGAAGGATGGTATCTATGTTGCTTAATCAAAATACATCAAGGAGATATTGAAGAAATTTGCAATGGAGGATTCTAGACTAGTTGGAACACCTATGTCTACTGGACATAAGCTTTCCAAAAATGATGATTCCAAGGAGGTAGATCAAACTACATATAGATCAATGATTAGAAAATTTAAGTATGTGGTACATACAAGACCTGATATTGCATTAGTAGTTGGTATGGTGGATTCATTCTCTGCTAATCCATAGGAAAATCATATAATGGCAATTAAAAGAATCATGAGATATCTAAAAGGTACTGAAGATTATGGTTTGTGGTATAAGAAAGGAGGCAACTTTGAATTGAAATTAGTCATTGATGCTGATTAGGCATGAAGTATTGATGATGGGAAAAGCACTAGTGGTGGAGTAGTCTTTCTTGGAAAGAGCCTAGTGTCTTGGACAAGCAAGAAGTATAATTGCATCTCTCAGTTATAATAGAAGCAAAATATGTTGCAATAATAGTTAATTGTTCCAACATCATTTGGTTCAAAAAATTGTTGTCAGGTAGGAAGGAAGAAATCAAGGATCCAAAAGTTATCTTCTGTGATAATACCTATGTAATTGACATATGCAAGAATCTAGTGATGCATACCAAGACCAAGCACATTGCAATAAAATATCATTTTTTGAGAGAATTAGTGCAAGAAAAAGAGGTGAGATTGGAATATATGAATACTAAAGAAAAAATTGTAGACATATTCACCAAGCCATGGATCACCTAAGGATGCATTCTTGTATCTAAGAGATAAGCTATGGATCATTCCTCTAATTGAAGCTCACTAATCAGATTTTTGTGATGATCAACCAAGCATTTTGAAGATCGAACAAGTTGATGTAGTATTGTCAGACAAGATTGCATATGATTTAGTACATTAGGTACATGAAAAATACATTTATTGGTGTCATTGGCATAAGATGCCAAAGAGGGAGAGTTTGATGTCATATCAGATCATGATTTTTTTATAATAATCATAGGGAGATTTTGTTATTAGAGGGAGAAATTGTAGCCAATGCAATTAGAGAAATTAGAGAAATCATTCTAGAGGGAGAGATTGATGTCAGAGGGAGTTCTCATTGATATAGGGAGATCTTGTTGGTGTTTGAAAATGTTACCGATTTCCAATTACCCCAATGAGAACATGACACATCTAGGGGTAGCTAACTCCCATTTTCAACATATCATTTCAGACACTGGGCCAACTATAAGGCTTGACCCTTCTTCTACTTTAGGCTCTACAAAACCTAGGTGGGTGAACTTCAGATCCAATTAATATGGTACCAGTGCAAAACATATCCCTGGATCTAACAAAGTAGAGTACAACCCTTATATCTCCTAATAAATCATGTAATAACACAAATCTACAGGAGCAAATTGCAAATCCTATGATATTCACAAGCTGAGTGAGGGCATCACATCTAGGTTCTTCAACATGAAAGAGAAAAAATGTTTGATTAATAATGTTGATTCAACAAAACCTCAAATATGTAGCAGTAAGGACTAATGATCCTGTAGCTGATCATTGCCTTATCTATTGGGAAAACCCATGAATCAATCACACACATATGGATATCTGATACTTATTTATATATTTAGATATAAGATCTATCTATTCACCTTGTAAATAGACATTTGTGTCCAATCTAAATCTCATTCTTACCTGATATCCCCCTCAATATACCTGCAACCCTATTGATTTCTCTAAAGCATTTACATAATTCCTTGAATTACAAGAAACAATGAAACAACATACAACCTTAAGGGACTGCAACTATGACCTAGGCTCTTTGTTCAAAGACCATAAAACATTGAAGATTACTGAGATAGGAGACGAGAATTAGAATGGAACTAATGAAGTTTTTGCTCATTTGAATTTATTTCCTTGAAACAATACAACCAAATGCATGAAATTAACTCATAAAGAACCTAATAGATTTGAACTATTTGTATTTATCTTCCTACTACTATTCATACAAGAGAAATTTGCTGAAAGAATGGTGTCTCAGTAGTAAGTGATTTTCTTCTCAAAACTAGAACCAACTGGTTTCTCAGTGACAAAAGACTAGAACCATTACAATGGATGAAAGAAAGAAAAAAATAGGAAGAAGATGAATTCCTGGTTGTAATCTATGCCTGACATGTGTCCACTTGGAATTCAATCCCTTGCAATTGAATAACCTCTCTCTTCCTTCTCCCTTTTTGATTTGATTTGGTTTCATCATTATCCTATTACTAATTTGAAAAATATCTCATTTTGAATGATGAAAACCTTTTTAGTCATCAAAATTTGATCTGCCTCATAAAATGCTGATAAAAATTTGAGTTTTTATTGAGTGAATGTGATCAGAATTCAACCCAAACTGCATTTTCACTACCTTTTAACCACATTTAGGTCATTACCATGTCAAAAATTAGTTCTAAACTTTGATACCTGAATACAGTTGCAAATTGGAAACCTGATAGAAAACCTCTTATAGCTCAAACAAAATACTTATTATGCAAAAACTAACTACATAATCAGAAAATTCAGATTCTCCTGATTGCGGTGATATATAATATCACATATGTAGCCTACCGAAAACGCCCAGGAAGTCAGTTTGAAAATGTCCCCCTCTGGTAGAAGACTCAGGCATGCAACTTTGATATTTTAAACTTCAAAAATTTAAAATGTTCTAATGTCTGAACTTTAGCAAAATGACCCTTTTGAATTTAAAACTCACTAACACTGTAGATGCTTGTCAAAAATAATTGAAAATAATTATTTTTTATTGCTTTTAAATTTTCCCACCCTTTGAAATTAGGTCAAATCTAGTTTGACCAAGTGCCACGTGGCATTGTTTAATTAGCTACTCGATCTACATCATCTTCCATGTCAACACCATCGGGACCCGTTGACACATGTCAGCTTCTCGCATTCGCACAATATTTAACAGGTGAGCACTTTGGTTTTGTAGGCATGTGCTGATCGTTGGATCATGACATGTGTCATGATCTAGTGCATTGATGTATGAACCTGCTTTGGAGTGCCACCTCACCACCAACTGGGACTCATGCCACATGTCAATTTTTTTGCATGCCCACACTTTTTATCCTCTGGGCAACTTCATCTTGCGGGCTTGCGCCCTCCACACAATTTGGACACTTGGAATGATCGTAACAAATCTTGCCACATCAACACTCTTACATGTCTATTTAAAATTGTACACTTACTGACCTCTAGCTGTCGACCATGTGTACGCGGGTTCCCCTAAGTAGCTCTTGCCTTGAAAAGGCATTTTCTTAATGACAATTAACCTTTTGTCTGTTGAGATATTTAAATAACATAATATTCCCACTCCTATCACATCTGGGATAAATTTTAAGAGAAAGCTCTCCCTTGCGTGAATGACTATCTTTGTTTGGCAGTAGCTCTATCTTAAAACTTCCCTTCTTCATCTCTTATGACTCAGCCATTTGATCATTGAATCTATATTTAAAGATTTATAAATCTTAATCTCTTTGACTACGTTTTTTCATTGTGGGAGGCCTACTTCAACTGGCGTGAGTTTTCTTCAATACTGTCGACTTCTTCTTATCATGTCGCTTCTTCACATTTGGCATGGATTCATTTTTTATATTGCTATGACTTCCTCCATTCTTCTATGTATAGGCCATGTCATCTTAGGTGGCTCTTTTATATGGTTGTGGGTTTCTTTAAATGCTCCAGCCTCTTCCTTATAAACCGGCGGCTCTTTCTTTTGTCTGTGAGGGTCTTTCCAAAGTGCGGGTTCCTCTGTTTAATCATGTTGACTTTGATTGCATTCTCATTTTAAAATTTCCCTTTATTGCTAGATTGTGGGCATCCTTTGTTTGATGTGAATTTTCTTCATTGCTGACTATTCTTCCTTTCTTAATGTGTGGATGGCTTGGAGATTCCTCTTTTATGCCGTGGATGTCTTCTATTACTTGTGACTTTGGACTCTCCTTTTATAATGCAGGGGGGACTCCTCACTATTTATGCATGAGGTTCTCCTTTAAACTTGCCTGCCATGGGCAACTCTTTCAAATGGTGTTCATGCCTCAAGCTGCTTTCTTGATATGTTCTACTGCTCCCTTTTTGAAAAAAACTACGGCTCCTCCACTTTATTCCCTGCTGCTTCTTAATTCGACTTCATAGGGATGCTTTTTAATAGGGCTACATGCTACGTCTTCCCTACTTTTCAATGTGTGGGTTTCTTCATGGAGCTATTTTTTATGACGCCTCCCCTATTCTTCAAGCTAGCTACTCCTAGCATTCATTCCAGCTCTTATGATACCCCTACTCATTGCTCATTATGAGCTTCTTTTTAAACTCATCTGCGGCTTCATTTTTTCTTGCCATGGCTTTCTTCTATTCATGTAGCTTCAAGATTAGCGTGAGTTTTGGTTATCATGCGTTGATAGATTTCTTCTTACTAGCCAGCTTCTTCATTTTTGGTGTGTTGCTCATTCCAAAAGGAGCCCACCCTCATTAGGCGCATGATCTCTTTCAAAACTCCATACACCTCCTCATGCATATTTTCTTCTCAACTATTGGATGACTTCCAAAGTCTATCCACTTTTACTTTGATGAGCATACTCCTGCACTTTATGTTGGTAGTTTCTTAATATCTTCATCTCTTCTTCTTTACACTAGTGCACTAGCAATGATAATTAATTGTAGTAGAAATAAAAGGTGTAGCACATTGATAAATGAAATGTTTCACTCAGTCATGGTTGGAGATTCAAAAAATATTTCACAATACCTATGTGGGCTCGCTTTACTACAATATGTAAGACATCATATCCAACACATTTTTTTAGTAAGAGTTTCAACATGGGCAAACTTCAAAAGCTCTTTTAAGACTTCCTAATGCCCTCATTCTGTAGCAATGTACAAGGGTGTTTCTCCTAGATCATTCTCTTCATCCATTAGAGTTGGTAAGTTCTCCCTCATCTCAATATCAATCACTGTATGATCTACCTAAGGATTCTATGAGCCATTAGATTTTACATTATCCAACAATTGTTTCACAACCTCTAAATCTCCCTTTTTCATTGCTAAATGTAGCTCTATATTGTCATGTCTACTGATTTGTTTGACAAAATAAAAATCATCCATTATTTAAGAACCCTAAATGAATCCAATGGAGGACATCTCTGTTGTAGTTAACTATTCAGTTCTTATTAATGACCAGTCTTCATTTAAAACAATATCCTTCACATTTTATCAACCTGGAGAAATCAGTCGGACCCCAAAGTGGGTCCAACTAATTTTTTGTTTTGTTTTCAAACAACTAAGATCTCAAAGTGATCCTTTAACCATTTGATGCTCATTGGAATTAAATTCGAGCACTAACTGATCCTTAAAACTCATTTTCTCATTCTATCTACAACCTATCAATTTAATGCTAGAGGGTCTCTTGACCAGCCTTAAAAAATATGATCCAAACTCATGACCAAGCTCTAAAAATTAGGGCACTGATTCTATGTTCCACACACTTGCACCCTATCAAATCTTGTCTCATGAAAAATTTAGGGTCAAAAGATATTCGCTATCAAAGTTGACCTCTTAAAATTGCCTGCAAGAAAACATGTCAGAAAACCATAAATTGCATTTGGATTTGGCCTTGAAAACTAGGCAAATGGACACTTGAGAGAATGAAAAATGGAGCATAGGTTCACTGTCATGAGGAGAGTGTAAATCTAGGATTTGGGCTCATGATGAATAATAGGACACAAATGGCGAGTGGTCAAAGTAGGCTACTCAAACTTTACAAACTAGAAACATTGACAGAAAACATTTTTTGCAAACAGAACAAACCTGGAAAAGTGTGCAGATGGATTCATCATGACTTGAAAATCAAAACACTTAAAGTATTTTTAGAGGAAAATACAATGGTACAATCCATTCGATCTAGGCAATCATAGATTAGGAGTTATAACACCATGAATAGGGGTATTGACAAATCTACAAATGTTGACACCAGCAAAAAGCTAGAAATTGCATTTGGAATCGCGTTTGAAAATTGATCAAGTAGATTCTTCATAAGCTCAAACTTGACACATAACATGTCTCTAACCTCTAAAATGAAACACAAAAGGAATTTCATCATTTTGGTCAACTCGGTCAAAATTATAACACGTCAAACAAGGCTTCCCAAGATTATGAACTAAGTGCATCAACATGACATTGATAAATAACCAACTTTGAGGGATTCAAAACGACTTGAAATCTAAAACATAGGCTCTTTGGTATAGACACTGGATACTCCTAAAGTGGCAAGTTATGACACATTACTGGGTGTGAGATATTCAGATGTAAACAAGGCCTCTTGTTGCTATTTGACACTTAGGTGAAAATGCAGATTTGGAACTAGCTCAAAACAAGACTTCATGAAATGTCTCAAAATCTCAATTTAACTTTAGGGAAAGCTTAGAAAAGCTAAATGGAAGGTACTAGAAACATTGAACACCTCTTAGGCCTCAAAGGTACAGTTCGGTACAATCTCATCAAAAAGCATTTATAGGTCTTAAATTTCTCAATGGTACTAAAGATCGAGAAAACAATTTTGAGTCGCAACAGATCTCATGGATGAGAATTAGAATGAAACTAAGGATATTAATTTTACTTATGTTTTTCTCTAAAAAAAATTCTTTGTATCATGACATGTGTTGCCATCAATGCCAAAGAGGGAGATTTTCGAAAATAATTGTGCAAGTGTATGTTGTCTTTGAAGTCACAAAAAATGTCAAGCCTTTACCAAGAAATCACTGATAATTGAGCTCACTAAAGAATCGAAGATAGTTTCCTATGTATGTCGAGCATTCAATGATTGCCAAGTTTAGAGACGTCATTGACTAGGCTTAGTTAGTTAATGAAGCAGATCTTATATTAACCAAGTTCACTTGGCTACCAAAGAAAATTTAGCATGAAGTCATTATTGACCGAGTTAGGTTTCTTAACATTAGAACTTTTTCTCTAACTAAGTTGGGTTGATTAACAAAGGAATCCTCTATGTTGACCAAGTACTCAATTTTGTATTAGCTAATTGTAAACATTTTTAGTCTGATAATTTTATTGGTTAATACAAGCTTACTAAAGGGCTAATATTTGATTGATTAAAAAAGTATTCAAGCTGACTTGACAATGTGAATCATATATATGAAAGGTTAAGTTGAGGATTGGAGTATATTGAAGAAGATGGATTAAGGAAGGAAATATGAAAAGAGAAAGAGTATCTAAATTGACCAAGCTACAAAGAAAATTCTCATCAAGGAGGATCAAGAAATCAAGCTAGAACTGAGATCTGAACTAGAAAAGTTAGTTGCATCAACAATTAGGTCAAGTCATTGTTACTCTCTAATAATTGTAGTAGTGAATCAAATCTCTTAACAAAGTTAGCCTAACCACTATTCAAAAAATCCTCTAATAATGTGGCATTTCTAGATTGAACTATGTGAAGACCTCTAACAAGGCCACTCCTTGAATGAATCCTCTAATGAGGTCACACCTAACAGTGTGTTTTGTAACCTTTAACAGGGTTGGCTCCTAACAGGGCTCACTTCAAAAGAGTGAAAACAGTAACTAGTTGCAATTGGTAGTTTTCCCAAATTAGATTTCCATGTTAAATCTTGGTGTCTCTTGTGTTCATGTTATTTCTTCTATATTTTTGTAACTAAATTAATAAAGGTTAATCACATTAATATCTTAAGATCTACGTGCTAATTGAGTTACAGTAGAATATTTAGTGTTAACTAAGTTACAACAAGTTATTGGTTTTATATTGTGTTGACATCTTAAAGGGACTTTTCGATTTATTTTTGTACTAACTCATTCACCCCTCCCCTCTCAGTTACTCCTTTCCATTTCCAACAGCCCACACATGTGTATTGGTAATTAATGAATCCACAAACATGTATGTCTATAAGACAAGTTAGAAGAAAATGGTAAAGCTAAGGTATGATTATATTTTACTTTTCATACATCATTATATGTTATTTACTATGAAGGTATGTTTTAGTGTTAATATTCTTTTCATGGGATATTATAATTCAAAATATAAATGGTAATAAATTATATATATATATATATATATATATATATATATATATATATATATATATATATATATATATATATATATATATATATATATATATATACTTAAATTAGATATCTATTATATTGATGTATAAAAGAATATTTATTATTGTTGATTATTTTATTTATCTAATAATTGTAGTCTCTCCCTTGTATTTCTATATAAGCATTTCCCTTGATCTTTTCCTCTGAGAATGTTCTAGTAAGAAAAAGAGGGAGATTGTGATTCCGAGGGAGATTGACATTTTAGGCAACCTTGAAAGAGAGGGAGAAGGTGATAATATGATCTAGCCAAATTTCAGTGATCACGGTCATATAGCAATCAAGAGGACTATGATTCATGAATATACCTCATGATTATGTGATTTTAATGAGCCTACCCCCTATGTACATCATGAGGAAGTGATGACTTCCAAATGATGTCACTTGTATTTTCAAAATTTATTGTAAGATGATGATATTAAAATAACTTGTATTATGAGATCAAACAAATTGAGTATATGGTGACTGTCTTGCATCTCAACATTTTGGAAGGTCATAACTCAAAGATTACTTGGTGAATATTATTGATATTCTAGGAGGCCAATACTCTTGATATCAGATGTGATACCAAAAACTTTTGAGTACTTGTTGAATATCATTGATATTTTGGGAGGCCAATACTCTTGGTATCAGATGCGATATCAAAACCTTTTGAGTACTTGGTGAATATCTTTGATATTCTAGGAGGCCAATACTCTTGGTATCAGATGTGATATCAAACTTTAATTTGATCACTTGGTGAATATCATTGATATTTTGGGAGACCCATACTCTTGATATCAGACGTGATATCAAACCTTATTGAGTAATTATTGAATATCCTGTATTCTGGAAGACCAATACTCATGATATCAAATGTGATATCAATATGGTGGATATCTTTTGATCAAAGCTATCTTAAAATTTTTCCATACCTAATATTACCAATGGTGTAATATGTGTCTTGTGTTTACCCTCCCTAGCAAAGAGGGATTATTGATGTTTTAGTAGCTTTAGTAGGATAAACATGTGAAATCCAAGAGCTATTAATATAATGGAAATTATATATATATATATATATATATGTGTGTGTGTGTGTGTGTGTGTGTGTGTGTGTGTGTAACACTATTTAAGGTTTTCATTACATTATATTTATTATGTTGATGAATAGACATGTCCCAAGAAGGGACATGTCTCTTCTCTTAGTTTATTCCTTACACAAATACAACCAAGACGCTCCCATTTGGCAAACAAATACCACCTATAATGAAAATGCAATTAAATTTGTAGTGGTCCTTAGGAATTTAATAGAATATATGAACTGCCTAATTAAATAAGTATTGGATTAATTGTTCAAAAAGGAAAGTGATTAATAGATTAAAGAAAATGCATTGACCTTGATGATAATAAACATATTTTTTAATAGACTATGATTGAATATTTGAATTTTAATGTTAAGATGATCTTGTGCACATAACAAGTGAACTTGAGAGATTTGTTGAAGAATCGGGGTTACACCTTGATACAAGGTCTAAAACATTTAGTGTTTCATTTATTGAACTAAGGAACTTATCTAGGCCCCATCCTAATTTGATGAAGAGATTGGGCGTAATGCCTCTTATCAAATGTATGGATAAAGAAGAGTGAACAAATCACCAAGATCCTATGAGTTTGATGTCATTAAGAGTGCCAATTTTGAGAAAAAAATTGTTTAAGTGGTTCTTGATATTTCTAATAGACACTTAAATATATTTATGTGAATATATAAAGGTCTTAACTTATTAGAGATTGATCTCCATCATTTTTTTTGGACATTGGAACAAGGGCTAGTTCACAAAAGATAGTTGCTTGTTAAATTAATAAATTGTAAACAAAACTTATGATCAAGGGGTTACTTGACATATTGAACGTGATTCTCATATCATGAAGTGAGAATAATTGGGATCATAATTTATGTGTTATGACTAATTATTCAATAGATGGTGTTGGTCTCTAAAATTACGTTCATATGATGGAATATTGGATGGATTAATAGGATCCATGTCAAGGGACATGGAGTGTTATGATCGAGAGGAAAAGCTAGTTTATTTAACTATCAGTGATAAATGGCACAAATTTCATTTTTGGATCATTTTGGAATGAGAATTGGTACAAATGATCATGAGTCACAAATAGTGTCAAATAGATCCCTTTACATCAACTAAATAATAAATATATGAGCAATAACACTAACATTTAAAAAGAAAATTTACAAGTTCAAAGGATTAGTAATAATGTATAAAACATGGGCATCACCTGAACCACCTACAGTGCCCTCATCATGGCCACAAAGTAGACTAGCACCAAAAAAATTTGTAGAAACAACACATACATTTTTTAGTTAATGATATAAAAGGGTATTAAATATAGATAATTACTAAAGTATTGTTGTAATTAAATATTTCATTGCTACTTACTTCAAAGTTATGTGCTTGCCACATAAAAAATTCACCCTCCTATCTATCTCATCAATTTGAGGCTATATGGATGGCAAACTAATATTTTCATTATTAATTTTTCTAAGACACTTTTTAATCATTTGGATTGAGTTTGGGGAAAGTCTGATATCATCATTGTAGAATATTGGGTTTGGATCTGGTAAGGTGTCTTAAAGTACTACATGCACCTTTCCCTTTCCCCAAATTTTTTTTGGAACAAAAATATTATTAAAACTATCAAACTTACTCCAAAACACTCAATTAAATAACATAATAAAATAAAATTTTACTTATATCTAATTTGTACAATTACAATGAGGTTACCTATAGGTAGAAGGGCTAAGAGTAACATCCTTATTTGAGTTATGTGGCAGATCCATATCTATTTCTTGTGACAAAGATCAAATATACACATGTTAGCAAAAAACTTATTAATAAAATGGTATGTTGGAGTCATTAATTAGAGGTTGGTTTAAATGGTACATAGTACATACCACCGTCATGATAGAAACATTATTTGTCTCTATGTGATTCAAATTGTAATCAATTAGCATCTCTTCCCATGTAGCTATTGATTTTATCACACATACAAATACACAATTTCCCTCACACAACTCAACTATGTAATTGGGTTGCTTATTAGTTGACCTAGATGTAGTACTATTTATAAAATTTGCAACATTCACCATTGCTTTTGGTCTTCTGTCAATTTATATAGATAGTTTTTACTTTGATAATTATCTTTCTATTGTATATGATTTTCTAAACATGCATACCTACACATTGTTTATTTTTATTAAACAATTTGTATCCAACTTTTATAATTGTAACAAGGTCCAACATACTCCATTGATTCAACAATTTTTTTGTAAGATACTTTATGTCATCCATGAAAATATGCCCAAACCACAATAATGATGGTGTTATGCTATATATCTTCTTGCTAACACAAAATTTAATGTTTATTCAAGGAATTTTATTGGATACCTATTTTTTTGAAGATGTTGGTACCTCAAGGGTATCTCGATGTCTCCTTTGGTCTTATCATCATAAGAACATGAACCCCTTGATCAATTCCTATATTTATTGAATTTTCTTCTAATATTTTGACCTCTAATTGATCTCCCTCTTTTAGACCTACTACATGTCTCACTTTTGTCTTTTATTCTTGTATTTCCATCACTTGAGGAAGACACATTTGACAAATACATATTTGGTGGTACCTGCACTCCATCGAGAGAGAGAGAGAGAGAGAGAGAGAGAGAGAGAGAGAGAGAGAGAGAGAGAGAGAGAGAGAGATTTTGCAAATTAGGGTAATATTGATGAAGAAGTTCAACTAGGACCTCAAATATTGATAATTGTGTTAAATAAAATGTTTTGGCAGAGTGTATTTATGTATACCTATCGATCCATGAGACTATGAAGGATCCTCATGAAAGGGTTTTGAGTTCTTGCATATGTGATTCATTAACCTTATATTAGCTAAAAATTACATAGTAGGCAACATGAAAAATAATTGTATATTTTTGTATTCCTTAAACTTTATGTAGATTGATCAAGATCCTCAATGGAAGGATTGACGACGTGTGTAGCCAATTACCTATTTCAACCAAGGGTGGATGCATCACACAAAATATGTAGTGCCTACCCCATAGTTTATTTTTTAGTTCATATTTCCAAACTCTTTTAGAAATTTTGTGTGTGTTGGTTATTTCAGTTATATTGGAGATTATTGATGTATGGAATATGTTTTGATTCAATATATATCATGATCTATTGAATAGTATGCAAGGTCATCTATTGATGATTATGTGTTAATGGTTACTTTTACATTTTTATTTAACATGATGGTGATGATATTTAATGTTTATAATTATGGATTACTTACTCCATACTTTCATATGTATAGTGTGCATGTTTGTTTTATATTTCTATTAGATGTGCTTGATGTGGTTAGGAAAGGGAGTTGCCATCACCTATAATTCAAGATCTACATGGTGTACCACTTCATTCCATTATTTTTTATGTATTCATATACTTGTACATGTTTATCTATTATGCAAGTTTGCATGCATCGGGCATCAACTTTCTTGAATTGTCAGGATGAGCACGTCCTATCACAATATCTTAATGGTAAGAGAGGAGATAATATACAGACTCAAATCTTATCCTAAGCCATCATTGTCCTAAAATATGGACAAGTGTTTGATTGACTACATATCCAAATTCATGGAAGTGACTTGAATTTGTGAACCTAACCTTGAGCATGATGGTCTTGTGAGTTGTTGTTACCAAATTTAGTCATATGAGTTTTATTGTAAGTTTACTTAGTGTATAAAATTTATTAAGATTAATTATTCTTTAAGAATAATTAAATCATATGCTTATGGAAATATTAAATGGAAATAACTTTATCTAAATTAATGGACTTAATTAAATGACTAATTGTAAATTTAAAGATTTAATCAATGATTCAATCAAAAACCTAAATTTAGCTCCACAATTAATATGAATTGATTTCTAAAATCAAGTTGTATATTATAAATGGATAAATTAATTAGTCATAATTTTATAATTATTATTCCATAAAATTGTGCTAGAAATATTAATTCTAAATTATGTTTTAATTATGCTTTTTAAAGTAAACATTAAATTAATAAAAATAAAAATTTAATTCTAAGTTAAAGTTGAATTAAGAGGCTAAACTTGTGGATTACATTATTATATTATTATCTTTCTTTTTAAAATTAAGTTATATTTTTAGGAAAACCTAATAGGTTTGTCTATATGAGAGTTTTGGTTTATTGTTATCCATTACGTCTATTAGGTTGAAGAATTGGTTTTTGATGCAAAGTGAAAGATTTGCTTTAAAAAGCTTGGATTTTAGGCTTGTGTTTTGGCTTCGGTTGTCTTTTCATTTCATTTATGATTTGAGATAGGGTTTTGAAAAACCCATGTAGATTTCCTTTTCAAAATTATTGTTTACTTTGTGCTTGAAATTAGTTGTTTCCATTTGATTATGGCTTTGGTAATTTGTGGCCTTCCATATTTATCTATAAATATTAGAAAATAAAAACCCTAATGGAGAACAAAATATTTCACCATGTTGATTTACTTATAGGAAAACATTTTTAAATTTTTCTATTGAGGTAAACGAATAATTATTTAATTTGGATTGGTTCAAAGTAGTTAGCCTATTAGACTAAGGAAGGGAGATGTTTTTAAAAAATTATATTTTAAAAATAATATAATAGAATTATTATTATTAAGAAAATTTTATACTTTTTTATTTTAAAAATAAATTTTAAAAAATTTGGTGAGGTAGGGTTTTACTGGCACCCCACATGCGGGCGCCATAGAAAATAGGTTGGTGTCGATGGCATCACATTTCCTCAACAGTAGCAACCACTATGTTGCATCAATAGATTGTTGTAGGCAGTTGTTGCTACCTATGCAACATGTTTTCTTTAAAGGCATGGGGGTAGGACTTGGCCTCCCCTTATGTAATAATATATATATATATATATATATATATATATATATAATAAATTATTAAATAAATTAAATATAATAAATATATATAATAATAAAGAATAATAAATTTTAACATTAACATGTTTGTAAATATAATAAGTTATTTTTTAAAATTAAATATACTTTAATTGAATTAAAATTTTGATATAAAGTTATTTGCTTCGTTCAGTCATAAGAATAAATTATTTATTAATGTGAATGGTTTCAAAATTTTATAATAGGAAGGAATTTAAGTTAATGTATAATTTATTTATCATTTAATTAAAAGAAGATCAGGCAGAGTTTCCAATTGGGAAAATAAATTTAAACTAATGATCTTATTAAATTGGAGCTGGTATATTCTACTAGTCCATCTTAAACATGCAATGATATTTATTTAACAAAACTCCATATTAGAAAACTATTAAACATTACGAGACATTAAACGTAACATTATAGTCAAACTAAACCCCTAGGAAACAATTTAACCTTGGTCATCATAGAATGTTTATACGAATGTTTACATGTGTTTTATCTTCCTTTGATGTTGGCTATTATGGGGGTTTTTGTTGGCTTGGGATGCATTTAATTTTTATGATGGTGTTTATATTAAGTGATTTATGTGTTGTTTTAGTCACGATTATTCTTTTCCCAACCAATGTTCTAAGCTCATGTGTCATGTGATGGTTTAAGAACCATTCTTGTTATATTATGGCTTGAGGACCTATGTACATTTGATATATTGTGGTTTGAGGACCAATGTGTACTTCGGAGAAGTATGGTGTGAGGACCCATGTATATGAGAATTATGGTTTGAGAAGTAATGTGTATGTTCTAGTTTACCTTCTTATGGAACCATACTTGATTACCATTTGATTACGAGACTCTTTATATTATATGAGTTCAGAGTAAGTTATCTAGATATATGGATGAGAGAATCTTCTAATAAGTGTTGGGGCTCACAAGTGGCTTCCAAGATCACTTATTTTAAATAACTTAATAATGTGGTAACCTAATAAAATTTATTAGGATATAAATATTAATAAGATGTGTTCCTCACACATGCTTAGTACTTGATTGAGGCATTGACTAGGATGGGAGTGGGAGAAGATGCTTGATTGAGGTCTTGCATAAATAGTAGCCTTGTCCATATGAGAGGTTTACTCATGCCCCATATGGTCACTTGAGAGTCAGGATCTAGAGAAGTTACTAGGATGAAAATCAAGTTTAAAATGCATGTACTAACACTTCCCTATATACATATTAGTTTTCTTACATGTGTTTTTACCTCTTGTCTAGTGTGTGCTACCTATATAGTTGAGTATTAACCTTGAGATTAGATAGCTTTTTAGAATTTCATCCTTTGATCAATGAGATTAGTTTTGTGGTTTGATATATATATATATATATATATATATATATATATATATATATATATATATATATATATATATATATATATATATATAGATGAATTCTTTTATTATCTCCTCAACACTGAGGGAGTGGGCCTTCTTTGGGTTCCACGAGGTTGGGTGGTAGTGTAATCTTTACTATATAGATGTCTTCTAACTTCCTATTTTGGTGTTGGGGTAGTAGATGCATCATTGTGATTCATCTTGGAGATTTATTCTATCTTCTTATCTTATTCTTGTGTATTGATTTATGTATATGTACTTTGATTTGTATCTCATACCTTGTGACATGTACACTAGATGTAGAGTCTTATGTATTTTGACTTTGTATTAATTAGATTTTGGATTTGCATATGTGATGATGTTCATAAATATTATGTGATTTTTATTTTTTATTTGTACTTAGTGAATTTTAAATATACACATAATTCTACATTATGAAACCCTTGAGATTTTTAATCAATATTTTGAGTTGTATTATATGCATGTGTTATCTTGTTGTTACATGTTTCTAATTTATTGTTACTTTAATGTTATATTATTATTATATTATTATTTTTAGAATTTTTAAGAAAAAATTATTTGTTAAACTTAGTTGCATTATTTAGGTTAATCTATTTTGTGTTCCCTAGTGGAGCATTACACTTGGTATTAGAGCACCAATTATTTGTTGGGAACTCTAGGAATATTGTCCACCTACTAGATGTCTATACAACTAAGACTTGAAAATAAAATCTAAACATGTGAAACTAGCACATTTTCATTTATTTCTTTATGGTTATTTATCATGTCTTTATATTCTTAACTTGTATTGAGTTATTGTTTCCTCTTTTTTTGAATGTTGTAGGAAAGATGATTTTTGGAACTAGATCTATAGTTAAAGGTCAAGGTGTAATATATAGTGGAGGATGTGGAAGGGGTAGACAAACCAACCCTTATGTGAGTCATAGGACTAAGAGTGTTCATGAGGAAAATAGGGAAGAGTGTAGGGCTTGAAAACATGGTGATTTAGAGGATCCTAATATTAGGAAATTACTTCAAACTATTTTGGAATGTCTACATATTCCTTATAGGATTGAACAAGAGGAATCATATATTTTTGGTAATAAGGAAAGATGAAGATCAAGGAATCCTAGAGAGAGTCACATTGCATTGGTTTTAGCAGCCTCTAGGGAAAATTAGGTGAGATACCTCCTTAGGATAAGACCTCTTTTTGATGGTATTGCAAGTGGTTCTAAGGAAGAAACATAGCTTATTGCTTTAGATCAGTATTTTTTTGTGTATCTCTTTGAAAATAATGTCAAGGCAAAGTGTTCTATCATGAACCTCTCAAGTTTTGCAACCATGTGGTAGAAGATTGAGGAGAAAAAGATTGGAATCACTATGGACACTACTACTTGGGATTTATTTCTTGATAACTTCCAAGAATGATTTCCATCTAATTAGTGGAGACAAGGATGCGAAGATGAGTTCTATAATCTATGATAGTTAGCTATGTTAGTGAAAGAGTATGAGCATCAATTCTTTGAGCACAAGGAGTGTGAAGGTTATGGTAATGACTCTTATCTTATGGTTCAACATTTCATTTGGGGGCTCAATGGTTGTATTATTACAGGAGTCAAAATTTGAACCTAAGACCCTCAAGGATGTGGTTACAAAATCTACCTTGGTAGAGAATAATTTGGATAGAGGTCTAATGTAAGGAAGGATAGGGAAAACTAGGGCCAATGGCACACCCAACTCTCTGAACCACCCTACAAGAGTTAACATAGCAAAAATCTAACACATAAAATCAAGAAACAAAGGAAGAAGAGAAAACACTTTCATTGATTCTTCAAATTTCAACATACATTCCTAGCTATAAGTCATTCTAGGTTATGGCCAGATACAAAATGCATTCATATTCAAAGATCCAGCAACAAATTTGCACTTTCTGGTTCTGCTCCAATCCTCTCTTAAAATTGCCCTAGCTCTAAGCCTAAACACTCTATTTATACTAGCCAAAATGGCTTATAGATCATTCTAGAACATAGAGAAGCCACAAGTTGGCTCTCAACAAATATTAAATAAAAATAAACCTAACAGTAAATTCTTGAAGAGCCACAAGTCAGCCTACATCAGGAATTAAATGTCTAGAAATTGATGTCAGAGAAAAATTGTGTTATCTCCTAGCTCTGATTGAATTAGAACTCGTGCTTCAAACTGTGGGTATTATTTTAGATCCTCTACAACCACTTAAGTTTGAAAAGGTTGATTCACCAAAGAAAAGTGTGCATCCAACCTAAAAGTCAAGCATAGAAAACTATCATGCAAAACTATGAGAAATTGATACTCTAGGAGAATTGCCACATCTCCCAACTAATAAGGAGTTAGAACTTGCACCTTGGATCATAGATATTAATCTAGGCCCTCTTCAATCCATGAAGTGAGTATCCTCTCACTCATTTTGGAAAATTAATTACATGGTTTGCAATAGGCACTCAGAAACTAAAAAACACAGTTTTAGCATAACATTATTATCAGTAGTAAGGTAAAAACTGAAAAACATGCAAGATAGCAGTGCAACCCAGATTGCTCTTGCATCAGACAACTAGGGTTGGAAGAAATGATTCTCTTGAATCATTGAGATGTCACAACCTAAGCTGAATCCAAATTAGATTGAGAAATCCATGAAACATCTTCCATAGTTTTGTTCTTCCACTTCACCAAATATTCATAATAATCTTTTCCCCTTGTGCTCTTACCAATTCTTTTTTCCAATATCTATTCAACTTATTCAATATTATTCTTAGGATATTCCTCTAATACCATAACTTCATCATCTAACTCATGATACTTGTATAAATCAGCAACATTGACTATAGGAGATGTATTAGTGTCGTCAGGTAACTCAATTTCATAAGTGTTTCCATTGTCAAACTTCTTCAAGACCTTACAAGGCCCAAAATTCTTCATCTTCATCTTACTATATGTCCCAACTAAAAATCTTCCTTTCTTTAGATGAACCATCACCTCATCACCAACTTGAAAATCATGATGTCTCCTAGACTGATCAACATTCTCCTTATACTTTTGATTACTTTGTTCTATCCTCAACTTCACTTCCTTATGTAAAGACTCCATATAATCAAAAAATTATTCTCCTATATCACTCCTCTTTTCTTCACTAGAAATATCTCTCAAATCTGATACTCCTTTAGGCTTCATTCCAGTAACAATCTCAAAAGTCTCTTCCCTATACTCCTATTCACAGAATTATCACTAGTACATTTGCACTTGTTTTTCTACCAAATTTTTTTACCAAAGCTATGATTCCATCTTTTATTTTGTTTTAATCCTCGAGTTGGTCAAAATTGAGTTAATTTTTCTTGAGTTGGTCAAATTTTTTGACCAACTTGGGTCATAACAAAAAATGGATGAGAAATGGGAAAAAAACCCTTTGGAATTGAGACGAGCACAGGTAGGGGGATATGATTCTTTAGGAGCAGAGTGAGAAGGTGGAATCAAAGGTGAAGGTTAAGCTACACGCATGATCCTAGGTCATTGTCTCTTGAACATCAATCTGGGTTTCCACTCTAGTTTCTCTAATTTCTATTGAACATCTTTTCATTTTTGAAAAATTATCCTTCATAAAATCCTCTTGTGAAGACCTCAATTTTTGAGAGTGACTACATACGCATTTCCTACCTGTAGATATATCAATAGACTTTGATTTTGACTTCTGGTAGCATTTGCACACTGAGGCCTCCTGCTGATTTGGCTTTTCAATCCTCTTTGTCATGAGGAATTTTCTCAATTGAGGCTTCAAATTGCTGGAAACCCAATCTGAGTAATTCAACCTACATCTCCTCTATCTACATGCATACATTCTAGATTCAAACATCTTTGATGGTTTCAGAGATCCTTCATTAGGTTCTTGAAACCCATCAATGATTTTATCCTGCCCATTGAAGGACTTTTCACACCCATCTAAGACTTTAAAATTCCTTTCACAGCCATTAAACAACTTTTTAAACCCTTGAGGAGATTTTCAATGCTCATTTGGAGATTTCACAATAGCTTCATTAGGGTTACAATTTTTTGTAGAATCGCCAAGAGAAAACTTTCTTGTTCCATCATCTTGGTGCTATTTTTTCCTTAGCAATTAAGGAGTAGTCGAAGACCAAATGCTCCTATTCGTTGGACCTAATGGAGATTGAACACCCTTCAAAGGGAATAGAACACCCTTTTTTCTTTTAGGAGACTATGTCAAATTCATTTTTTTGCCTCCTTAGTCACTCTATACTAAAAAATTGAATATCTATTCTCTCCCCTGCTCTATTATCTCTCTGAAAAATTGAAATGAAGTGATTCACCAAATATACATTAGGGGAAAATGAAAATCCCCTCTTTCCCTTTCTCTCTCCCTTCTATGAGCATGAACAACAACAATTGTCTCTCCAACAATTGCCTAGGATAAAATTGATGAGACAAAAACCCTCCGAATGTATCAAGGGTTTCACAAGAACTCGATAAGCCATCATTGTAACAGATATATAGTGATAGATTGAAGCAACTCCACAACTTTGAGTGTATAGATTTTTTTCCCTTGTTCTTCAAGAGAAATAGAGAGAATCTGCATATCCAAAAGATGGAAGAAGTGATTGAAGCCACTGCAAAGTTGGATCTCAATGATAAAAAAGAAATGCAAAAGAAGAACCACATTTAGATTTCTAATATGAAGAAGCTACTCTTCTTCTATGTCAATTTGGCCAAGGTATGCTATTTCAGGTTTCATTCCATTGTTTGGTTAGTGCTTTAGCTATTCACCCATTCTTCTTCTTCCTTTTCTTTAGTTATGTGGGTTATTAAACAACCCTATAATCTTTGGAAACCTAAGGTTTCACTTTCAACCTTTTCTTTTATTCAAACTTGTCAATCTTGTTTATCCTAGGCTTCTACCAAACTGTTGCAAGTTCGTGTTTCTTTCCTAACGATTGGTGGGAACATCCACTGCTAGTTAGTGGTAGTATTGGTTAAGCATAAGTATTTTTTAAGGACATGATGTTTATGTTTGCCTTTAGTGTTTTTAAATTTAAAAATAGAGAGTATATAGGGCTTATAGCTACCTGTTGGGAGTTTCAGGTTCATATTTCTTTTATAGGGCTGTTAAATAGCCCTATAATCTTCAGACATCAAACCATTCATTCCTACTATTCTAAGGGGAGGGCACAGGCCAATCTTAAGAAACCATAGCTCACCATTATTCCATCCAAGACAATACCACTAACACAATTTTCAACAACCCACACTAGATTCTCTATTCCATCCTATTCTAGAACCTTCCTTATCCCTACCATGCTTGGGAGCTAGGTGGATCTGTTGAACAACACTCAAATATTTCCATGCTCAACTATGATGCATGTACTGTCACTATAGAATAGTATAAAGATGGTGTAGTAGCATGTAATCTCAAACTAAATTATATTATGAGTCACTATGAGACCTACTAGCACTTTTCCTATGTCTGGACAATACACTGTCATGGCCTATAACTCTCTTCACATAATCTTCATTTGCCCATTCCTTCCCAAAGCACTTGTAGTGGTTCCATTTGGTGGAACTTGAGGGTTATCCCTAATGTTTCTTTGTTCTCACCCTTCACCTCCACCTCCATAAATGAGGGCAAAACATAAATTACATCAAAATGATCTAGAAGTACAAGTTTAGAGGTTATGTCCTTTTTGAGACAAGCAAAGCGAGTTCAGAGACAAACCTTTCTACATTGAAGCTTTGGACCTTAGTTGATCCTTTGGATCCATACTTTCCTCATCAAGAACAAATTTAATAAATCTTTATGTGGAAGGATCATTGTAGTTGAAAATGGAGGCTAGACAATTTTCTAGGGCTATTCCTTTATGACCTTGACCCACAAACTACATGTATGTAGCAGACTAAGTGATCACTCAACAAAAGCTAAAAGCCATCTCCATTATGACATATCAACCAAAGCCACCTCATAGCCAGATTATGAAAGGGCTCCACACATTTAAAGAATAAAACTATCTTAGTGCAAAAGCTTAAAGCCACCCAATACAAAGAATAATTTTTAAAAATGCAGTAATAATTAGGCCCTGTGGCAAAATTGTGATCCATAGGTCAAATAATTAAAATTTAAAAGGGAATTTAAATTAAATACAAGGGTTTATAAGATATAGAGGAATCCATTCCTTACAATGAAGATGAAAAATTATTGTGGAATGTTGTTGATGGGTTCTCTTTAACTCCACAATTGGCCAGAAAATCAGTTGTTGCACTTGTTGTTCTCTACCAATGTTGGTTCACTTTTTTTTTAAACCTAGAGAAACCATATCCTTTGTATATCTCCTTAGCTTCTGATAAAATATGAAACTTTTCCAAGGTGATTGATAATCACCATGAAATCACTTTTGACAACCAAATAATGTACCTCAATAGATGTTGCTACAACCATACTTGATACTCACCTCTCCATTTATGTTGTCCCCTTTTTGAAATAGGATTTAATAATAACTAAAATTAAAATTAAAAAATAATATAATTAAAATTTAATGAATAGTCAAAAGGCACGAAATTAATGTCAAACATGAAATATAGGAAGGGGAAGAATTCATTTGAAAAGGGATATGGAGGAAGGAACAATGGTTGGAGCATGGAAATCAAGGAAGGATGAATGGAAGAAGAAACAAATAGAAAGAAAATAAAAATGTGATTCTTTAAATAGGTAGAAAATATGAATATACTCTTTCAAATGAAGGTAATTATGAAAGGTTGTATGTCCTTGCAAAGAGTAGACATAATGAAGAGATGTAACTCTCCCTCACTTTCAAAGATATAAAAGGTGAAGGTTTCATTTGAGGACATCTAAGGGAGATACATTTGGAAAATAGTTTATTGTTCTCAATGGTAGTAATAGAGAGTGGTGACTCAATTCTTAAGAGATGTGGCAACCCTTTCACCAATAAAGGAAAAATCTTTCCAAACATCCACGGATTTCTTATCAATCATCACTCTTGATTATGTGAATCCAAAAAAGTAAATTACTAAATAAAGCAAATAGTCAACCAGAAAATTGTTCTTTAAACTAGCATTCATTCAATCATCATTAGCAAACCAACATTTTTTACAACATCAGTCATCTATTCTATAATCACTTTATTATCACTTACCAAATTACTCCAATTATACAATCAAAAGAATGAATGGATGTTGTAGGTCAAATTTCCTCATTCTGAAGACAATAAAGCAATCTGTTGAAATGTGAAATAGTGTGTGCCATAGTGCCACTATATATGGGAATGCACTCATGCACACTGGAACCACTGTAGACACATTTTTGAGAGAAAATCTGGTGATGTGTCTTTCTTTTCATTGTTAATTTTTCTAACTCATAGGATTTTGTCAAATGCACGCAACTAAAATTTTGACTTTTGTTTCCAAGAATGGCTTAGTAGGGCAACAAATTGGGAAAAGTTTAGTGCTATTGTTGGTTTGGGGGTTATTCATTAGGGTCACCTTCAACAAGGTTGATCTTTGATGGCTCCATATCTTCCTCAAAATGGTTCAACTAGTGGTGGAAGCCTATATTCTGAGGGTGGGGCTCTATTTTCTTTAGGGCTTATTCATTCCAACCATGGTGAGGGAATCAAATAGTTTCTTTGAGAGAGCCTAATGTAGTACTAGTGTTGAAGTGAGTCTTCTCAAGTTTTAACTAGTTCCAAAACACATCCAAATTTCTAAGTGATTTAAACAACTGCACAACTTAAGACATAATACTTTCAAGCTACTTATACCATATATGTGGTGTTTTTTAAAGGTAATTCAGCATGGTGCATGTTTGGGGCTAGGATTGGTTGCTTTGGGAACTGCCAATGAAGAGATTTACGATGATATCAAGAATGTTCTTTATTTAGATAGTGTAGTTGTTGGAGAGGTTGCAAGTATCAGTATGGGATTGCTTGTGATTGGTACTTCAAGTGAAAACAAAAGTGAAATTCTTGCATATGCACATGATACTCAACATGAGAAGATTATAAGGTACCATCGGTTCTTAATCTTTATTAAATTAGCATTAATTGCAAACACAACATTAGAGGAGTTATTCAAAATTTTACATTTTAGATTCTGGGAGTATATTTTTAATTTGTGAACATGAATAGAGGCCTGGCCCTTGGAATAGCACTAACTGTCTATGGAAGGAAAGAAGAAGCCGATACCCTTATAGAGAAAATGACCACAGATCAGGATCCAATTTTGTATTATGGTGGAATCTATGCTTTGGCTCTGGCATAGAGAGGCACAACAAATAACAAAATCATTTTTCATCTGTTGCACTTTGTTGTCTAAGATGTCAGTGATGATGTGAGAAGAAAAGAAATGATGACACTTGGATTTGTTCTATACTCTGAGCCTGAGCAAGTTTATATCTTTGGTATCATTGTACACCTATATGTTTTTACTATAACTTAAATTTTGCCAAAGGTAGTTCACTAGAAGTGAATATTTTAAAGCTTTTCTAAGATTATCATGATTCTTTACAACAACATAAAATTTAAAAGCAATTTTTATAGGCTCCAAGAATAGTATCTCTGTTGTCCAAATCATACAATCCACATGTTAGATGTGGAGCTGCTCTGGCTATAGGTATCTCTTGTGCAAGCATAGATTTAAGTGAGGCTATTTCTCTACTAGAGCCATTAACATTAGATGTTGTAGACTTTTTTCGTCAAGGTTCTCTTATAGCCATGGCTATGGTTCTTGTGCAAACAAATGAGGGATGTGAAGCTCGTGTTGGTAGCTTTAGGTGCGATGCTGTAAATTTACTTTTTGAAGTTATTTGATGTTTTGGAATTGGAAAAATGTGAACACCAAATGAAGATTCTCCATCTCAAGAACATTTTTAAAAATGTAGGATTTCAACTTGTTTTCTATTGGGATCTTTTGTTGCAATAAGGGTCTCTTCCAACCATACATTCTTTTTGGCATTGAAATTCTAGGATTCCTTTTAATTAACTTGGTTATTTTTCATTTATAAAATATCAGGCGCTAACTTGAGAAGATAATTCTTGACAAGCATGAAGATACCATGAGCAAGATGGGTGCAATTTTGGCTTCAGGTATTTTAGATGCAAGTGGTTATAATGTGACCATCAAGTTGCTTTCCAGGACAAAGCATGATAGAGTTACTGCTATTGTTGTTATGGCAGTATTTAGCCAATTTTGGTATTAGTATCCACTCATATATTTCTTGAGTCTCTCTTTTTCTCCTATTGCTTTCAATGGGCTCAACTATGACTTGAAGGTCCCAAAGTTTGATTTTTTATCAAAAGCTAAGCCATCACTATTTGAATATCCTCATCCCACAACACCTCCAACAAAAAATTCAGTTGTAAAATTGCCTACTGTTATTCTGTCTACATCAACAAAGGCTAAAGCCAGAGCAAAGAAAGATGTTGATTAGAAAATTGTTATGGATGAGGGTAATGCACCTGGGAATGTGAAGGATCCAAAGTCCTACAACAAATCTTCACAATATTGAGGCTAAGATAAAAGAGGTCTTAGCTACTACTGGTGTGCATGTCCCAAGTCTAATAGGTATGTTAGTCCTTATTTTCAAATGAGTTAGCCCAGTATTTGAAATTTCAACGAACTCTGTATTTTCAAAAAAAAATTCTTATAAATCTCTAAACAATGTCTTGATTATTTTAATTTTTTTTTTTGTGTTGGTCATTTCAATAGGTGGAAATGCATAAGCAACCCTTCCATTACCTTTAGCTACATTGGTGAGCCTTACAATAACATTCAAGCTGGATAATTTGGCAAAGTTTCTTCATGGTGTTGCTGGAACAGCACTGGAAAGTATTGCAGCAAGGAGTCCATGGCCTAGTACACCAATTGTTATAGCACTAGCTATAACCTCCCTTGTTATAGTCATCTTTTCTTGGGATGTATCCTTCTTGTATGTCTCTATCCCTGCCATTAACACAATGGCCACAAATCAATACTCCCAAAGATGAGGATTTAGCCCTAAATTCTTTTGGCTTACAAAACACCAAAACTTGTAAAATCCATATCAAAAAAATTATATAAACTTTACACAACACCCACAAATCAATACTTTTGGCTAAAGAAAAATACTGAGCTTGTAAAATTCATATGAAAAATTATATATTGTATTTTCTGAGATTGATTATGTTCTTATTTTTCATCAAAGCTTCGAATCAAAATGTATATTCCATAATCATCAAAATAAAAAAACTAAAGAAGGAAAAATGAAAAATGATACTAATTATGAAAATTATTCAAGAATGATACTAGTCATATGAAGTTGTGCTTTACCTTCCAATCTACGGATTGCTCTTTTAAGCTTCAAGCTTCAATAGTTTCCTAAACTATGTAAAATCTATATTATATTTATGATCTTCATTCTGTAAATATGAGGAAACAATTTGAAAAACTAATTATCCATCCAGGTGTCCCAAAACATTATAGAAAGTCCCTATAACATAGATTTGAAGAAAAATAATTTAGAATCTTAACATGGTATTAGTGATTGTTGATTTAAACTTTCATTATTCTTCAAAGAAGCTATGTTCCTTGATCTCCCTTGTAACAAGCTTTTGAGTTTTTGACCCAAGTTCCTTCTCTCTCAACTCTTTCCTATTTCTCTATATTATCTTCCAAGTTATTCTAATTTCTATTAGCTTGTCCAATTGCTTCATAAATTCAACCAAACTATCCATAGTTTCTCTGTCTAAATTCCCACTATTGGCTACCAAAAGTTCCATAAAAGATGGAAAGATCATGGCTCTAATGCCAAATCCCCGATTAGGAATGTTCAAATATTTCAATTTGATTTCACCCCACAAAATACCAATGATTGGATCTTATTTCAAATTAGATGAATCCTATGTTCTAACAAATTACAAGTTTAACAACATTTGCAAAAATTAATGTAGGCACTTGCAGACTAACAGAAGTTTGCAATAACTCTGTAAATCTCCTATAACAATAAAAAATTACATTTATTGGCAATTCAGTTTACCAAACTTTCAAGAAAAATAGCTAGAAATATTATGATTAAAAACTATAAAGCTTCAATCATATAGTTTTGAGTTAGAATACAGAGTCTGATATTGAGTTCAATTTAATTATGGCTTGGATAAAATAGATTTTCTTTTCCATGAATGACTTATGGACATTAAAAATCTTGAGCAATTATTTTAATAGTTTAACTCCAAATCTAGGTACCAGGGAGAAGAAGCAAGAATTGAAGCTTGGGTAAATCTCCAGAGTGCTAAAGCTGAATTTGAAGGTAAAATTGTGCATTCTTTTTCCAATTCATTTATGTCCCTCAAATTTAGAGCATTAGTTTTTCATGGTTTCCATAGTTTTAGGCATATGTGCCCACTTCCATGAAGATAACAATGACTACCTATGCCCATGTACATTGACATCAAAGTAGGTGGAATAAGGAATAAAAGAATCATATTATGTTATGTTCTTTTCTCAATATTGAAATTCACATTAACATCCATTTTTCACTTGAACAAGAGGAGTGAATGGAGATCAGCCAAAAAACCACAACATGCAAAGCAACTCTCGAAGACTATAGAGCATGTAGTGAATGAAGAGGGAAGGGACCTATTCCTTGTATACTCTTCCCACCTGCAATGGTCATTTCTCATCTTGTCAATCTTACATAATGCTTTGGTATGTAGAGTGTAATGATAATGTTAGTGTTGACTAGATTTATTGTAGATTTGAATATGTATCTCTTTTCAATTTTCTTGATGAATAATCTTACTAATTTATTTTTTCTCTTGTAGATTATAATCATAGTAAGATCAATATTATACTTCACAATATTGAAATGAGTATTAAAAAATAATGTTGAGTTCTGATTATTGTATTAACAAACTAAACATGGATAGAGATTGAAGTCTAGAATGGCTCTGCACTATTGTTTTCTATGATTGCCTTCTACACCGATTGGAAAAGTTGTGTGTGTGTGTGTGTGTGTGTGTGCGCGCGCGTGTGCATGTTAGGGACCTGCCAATGAATAGATATGTCTCCACTTGGGTGGAGACATTTCTGTTCATTGACATGTCTCTCTACAAATAAAAACTATTTTTATCTTAACAATACTGATTTAAATTTGCAGCAATATATATGAAACTAATACAGATTATCATCAGTAATGTGTACATATATAATCAAACTGAAGTTTGATATGTTGTTTATAAAATTTTCTCATATATCGATTGGGTATTGATACACATAAGAGGCAATAGAAATTGATTAAAAGAGATTGATGATTTAGATTTATACTTGAAAATCATAATTAGATTATCATGGATGATAAGAAATTATTGTAATCAATATAATGATTTGGTATTTAATATGTATATATATGCATCAATAAACATAATGTATATTGATGTATGTACATGCATATAATCTATAAACCATTGTATTAATTTTATCATTCATTGTTTATCTGACCGAAGCTAGTATTTTAATAGATAATTTAAAATTTAGTAGGATATTTCCAATATTTCTTAACTTTACATGTTGCATTTACAAAAATTATTGTTTTTTTAGATTGGATGTACACAACCAAGATGGGTTGTAGCCATGCGTGTAGTTGCTCGAGTGACAAAGAAATTATTACATTCTAGTTGTGGTTTTTATATGAAGCCAACATTTTATATGGCAGTAGTTTTTGTTGGAGTTCTATATTATATTGCATTGACCCTTATGCTACTTTTTGATGATCTTATCAATCACAACAATGAGAAACTATAATAATTTCCATATATGTATGTATATTAGACAGGGAATTCAAGACACTATGGTTTTACTAAGTTCGAGTCTCCTGAGGCAAGTGAATTTATCTTACTTAAGACAGACATACGATTATGTTATTAATAGTATATTCTCATGTGTGTTTGGCTTCTTGCCATGTGATGATGGTGTGCTTCTGTGTAGGTTGTTGAAATTGTAGTAGATTGCATGCACAATTATCTTTTGTTTGAGCACATTTTGAAAGTTCATCTTGTTCCATCTGAGCAAATTCACCCTAGACTATAAGATATTTTAAAGAAATTTGACTGTCATCTAGAAATAATTTTCACATTCATAGTAGATAATCCAAGGTCTTCGTACATTTATGATAAGATCTTTTCTTGGGATGTGTCTAGACTCTTGTTGGGTCAGCCTTTATATTATGTAATGTTCTAGAATGATCTGTAAGCCATTTTGGCAAGTATAAATAGAGTGTTTATGTGTAGAGTTAGGCAGATTGGGGGAAGTCTAGAGCAGAATGTACACTCACATTCTGTGGATTTGACCTATAACTTGCAGAGGGTTATGATATTGCAGGAACCTAATTTGCAAAGCTGGTTCATAGTAGAGGAAATGTCAATAATGTCATGTTAGATGCATTGAGATAGATTACAGCCAAATTAGATGCTATGGAGACAACCCAGAGGAGAGGAGCACATCTTGAGGATGTGAGTGATGATGAAGTGGTAGCACCAAACCATAATCTAGAACTAGAAGAAGATCAAGATGAGGAAAGATTGCTGAGAGTATTGTCTAGGGTACATTCAAAGCCTATTGTAGAAGTTGTTCCTTATGATAGAAAGCTGGACACCAATGTTGTGTTAGTTCTACACAATCCAAGGTCTTCATACAAACTGCCTCACACTTCAGTGATTTTCTTGCACACTCAAGAACAACTATTCTTTGATACTACCTAACACAAGGAGGGAAAAGGAATCTAGGACCAAAGGCACACCCAACAATCCAAACCAACCTTGCAGAGTTAACACAACAGAAGAAAACACACAAAGAGAACAACACCACACAGAGAGAGAACAATATTCCTTTATTGATTCATGAAATAATTAGCATACATGCCCAGCTGTAAGGTCTTTTGGGTTATGGATAGATACAAAATACATTCAAGATCTAAGATCCAACTTCAAATTTGCACTTCTAGACACATGTACAACAAAGTTTCCAACTTTCGCATTCTACTCTAGACTTCCCCAATCTGCCTAACTCTATGCCTAAACACTCTATTTATACTTGCCAAAATGGCTTACAGATCATTCTAGAAAATTACATAATAGAAAGGCTAACCCAATAATATTCTGGACACATCCCAAGAAAAGATCTTATCATAAATGTCATGATCAAAATAAATCCCGCAAGTTGGCTCACACAAAAAATGTAGAAAACATGTCCAAAATGCTGATGCTCAACATAAATAGGAAAACTTGGCACATGAAGGGTCACTCGACATACACTAGGTAACTTAGCACATGAAGAATAGCTCAACACACACTATGGAACTTGGCACACACTATAGAGTGAGATGGGATAACACATGAACCCAAGTGTTGACATGATGTGGGATAACCTCAACTTGGCTTAAATTGCAAAATTACTAACACTCGATAATGATTGAAACTCAAGAACAACTAACACAATGAACACATATGAGTAGGATAATACGTCAACCTAGGATGCTCCTACATCATTGGCCCATGTGGCAAGGTTTGGTGGTTGACTCTAGTTGGCCAAATAACACAACTAATTTGGCACACTTATGATGATAGAAGCAACTCCTTGATGATGGATTCAATAATTTTGATCTCTTGCAACCACTTTCATCATTCTCGAGGTCTAATAAATGTAAAGGAACACTCCATCACTACCTGTTGATCCATCTATTCAGTCAAAAGTTAATGACCACCATTCCTAACCTCTGAGAGCTTTGTTTGGTGGATAAGTGAATTGCCAACATCTAGTTTTATACCAAGATTAGATATTTTCTAGATTTGCAATAATGGTTGGATGTAGCATTTATGAAGTGGTTCTGTTAGAAATATCTAGTTATTCTTAGGCTATAAAAGCACATTTTTTGTAGCTCCTCGATATAGATTCTTCTCTATTTTCCTTGGCATGTTTTGTATGCACATTGTAAATTCCTTTTTCCTTTGAGCCATTGTAACTCTCTGTTGTATGTCTTTCAACCATTCACACACTGTGCAAGACTCCTTTGCCTTTGGTTAATGTTCTTATCTATATTCTTCAATTTGCATGATTGTATTCATTTTGGCATTTGAATGATATTGAGTGAAGTTCTTTCCTATAGCATTCATTTGTTGTCTGATCTACATGTGGTTGTTAGAGTAAACAAGGTTTGAATATGTATTCTTTGAGGTTATAACTCATTAACTATTCATATATGGGTAGAGGTAGGATTGAACACCCTATTTTGGCGCATCACCTTCTTAGACTAGATTAGGTAGTTGCTTTCATATATTCCTTCTCTCTTTTCTCTTCAACTGTAGTTTAAGTGCATCCTAATAGTAGAGGAAGCCAAACTTCTTTGAAGACTCAACCTCATAGTTCAAGTCCTATAGCTTGGAGGTTGTTTCCATGTTTCACAAGGCCAGACCCTTTGTTAAAAAATTTGGACAAGGGTGCAAAATTTTGTGAAAATAGTTTTTGGAACACTCGATGGGACAGTACTCAGAAGATTTCAAGTTCACTGGTGTCAAAGAAGAAAATTTTCAATATTTGCTAAGAAGTTAGTGTTGTTCTTGGTATTTTTAGGCCTTAAAGAGGCTCATATCTAAATACTTGGTGACTCTACTCCATTCCACATATGGCTTCCAGACCAAGTTGTTGTGGTTCATTCCTAAAGCTAAAACAAGGGCATCTTCTAGAGGTAAGTTCCAATACTAGGAGCTTTCATTTTCTAATCCAAGAAGAAAGGCTAGGGTAGTTGTATCACCAGTTAGGAGTACACTAGTAACACATACTCCTATAAGATCCATCTCCACTCCTCTTGTTGTTAGATCTTAGCCTAGAATACCATTTTCTGATATCAATAAATCACTTGCTTACATGGCTAGAGCTCATGCTTTCACCATCTTTAATGGTGGAATTCCTCTCCTATTAGCCCAAAGGCATGACATACCAATATCAACTCTTAAAAATATACCTAATTTTACTAGTGAAACCTCCATCTCCCCCTTAGAACACATCTAAGAAGTTGAAAATGTTTGTAATATACATAGAGTATCTAAGGATGGTGTTGCTCTTAGGTTGTTGGCTTCATGTTTGAAGGCGAAAGCATAACAATGGTATAGAGGTTTGCCACATAACTCTGTTACTAATTGGGATGGGTTAGGAGCATCCCTATGCAAGCATTTTGAGGATAAAATTGATCACCTATCACTTTTAGAATAGATGTCAACTATCAAGAGGGCACCCCATGAATGTATAACTGATTTTAATTATAGATTTCAGAAGACATGAGATAAAATATCTACTACAACGAAGCCTTCTCCTAGTAATGCATTCTTGTACTATCTTAGAGTCTTCAACAATGATATTGCTACCACTCTGCAATCTATGGGAGGGGATACTCTATCGAATTCTTATGAGGTTGCCATAAGAGGAAAAAAAATTTTGATATAAGGAGGGAAGTTAGCTCCAAGGCCCCCAATGCCTTTCTTCTTAGACATGCCCAATCATCAACCTACTGTAGCCCTTATTCATACTTCCTCTACAAGTTAGCCTCTTGTTGTGGTCCCAATAGCCTCCACATCCTCTAATGGATTCAATAGTATTGAGGCCATGATGCAGACACTGATGCAAAATGTGGATAAGAGGATGTAGGATAAAGAAAATAAGATGGAGGACAATAGTGTAGTAGTGCAAAAAATGGGCAATGAGTTGGTGACTATGAAGAGGCAGTAAGCTCAAAATAATAGGCCTCTCCAACTCTAGAGTCAAGGTCCCATTCATGGTAGACCTCTAAACTAGAGTCATGTCCCCTTCAATCAGAATAGACCTATTGACCATCTTCACAATTAGAATAGACCTATCAACCACCCCTAGACTACAAACACCAACCTAAAAAGGGCTTTAGTCCCTTAGAACAATCTTGCCCAAGATCAAGATTTTTTCCCTTCTTGTAACTACTCTTATGAATATTGCATGTGTTAGAAGGAAGAATATTACTTGGCATTAACTGTACCAAAGTGAGTAATTGCCTAGCAACACAATGCTAATTAGCTTGGTAATATTTTTCAGTAGGATGGTTGTTCATTCATGAACTGTCTGGTGGAAGAGCATTGCTATGTAAACTAGGATTCCTATGCTTACAATAATAGGAGCAAGAGAAGAGTTGTTGAAGATGTTACTCCTCCTCCTCCTAATTATGCTTCAACATCAAGTGCACTACCTCATGTACAAATATTTTCCCAGCAACACACTAATAATCAACCTACTAATGCTCCTTGGTAGCAAAGACAAAATGATAACAGAGAAGATGTGAATGACCTTCAAGTTGTTCCATCTCAACCTTCTCCATCTAAGGTTTCTACTAAGACATCTAATGCATCTTTTAACATGATACATCAAATGAAGAAGACTAATGTGAACATTTCTATGTGGGATGTTGTGGCTATCATACCATCAAAGAAGAGGTTGCCACAATAGGAGTTGGAAAGCATTGAACTTAGAGATCAATCGTCTCACATTGAAAATGTCATAAGTTTGGTACAACCATCAAAAGATGTAGAAAAAAGTAAAAAGATTAGACCTCCTACATTTTATGTTTCTCTAATTATAGGAGATAAGCTAGTCCACAATTGCATGATTGATTTAGAGGCTAGTAGTTTAATAATGCCCAAATGTGTTGTTGATATCTTAGAAATGAAATATGAACCCATTGTTAAGGATGTATTGCAATTATATGGTAGTACTATCAAAACTATAGAAATCCTTAGGAATGTTGAAATGACCTTACATGCATGCCCTAGTTGTACTACAGTTCAAGATATATCAATTGTTGAGGTTAAACCACACTTTGCCATTTGTCTTTCAAGAAATTTCACTACCCAAATAGGTGGTTACATATCCTCTGACTGGTCACGCATGTTTTTTAGAACAAGGTAGGGAACCAAATCTTCAATCAGAACAAAACCATTAGCCCTCCATCATATTGAGCCCTATACTCCTAATCTCATCATTATGAACTACACCATCCTAGATATAGATGAGAATGACACAATGAGTCTACCAATTCTCTAGCAAAGATACCTAATTTCCTCTTAGATGAGTGGGCTAATGCATATTAGTTTGATCCTATATTAGAAACCTTGGAGACAAGCCTTAGCACTTACTACATATTTGAAAAGGATACTCTCATTCCTAACGTGATGGAGAACAAAGAAGACAGAAGTGAGACATAGAGCATGTACTTTGATGGATCTAGGAATAAAAATGGATTCGGGGCTAGTGCGATGTTGGTTTCTCCTACACTAGAAAGGTACTACTTCTCATTTAGGCTTCAATTTAGTTCTACCAATAATGTGGTTGAGTATGAAACATTAATTTAGGGTCTCTTACTTGCTCAAAAAAGAGGAATTAAAATCTAAGTGTATATGGAGATAGCGAGCTAGTGGTTAATCAAGCAAGGAATCAAAATATCACCAAGACTAGTTTTCTCAAGTCTTATAAACATAGAGTATAAGATTTTCTTGAAAGTTTCAATGCATTTAACATTCAGAGAATCCCTAGAAGAGGAAATAGACATGCTAATAGAATTGAAGCAATGAGAGCATCTTATGATGTGCCAAGGAGACTTGAAGATGAGAAGAGACAAAATATTAAAGTGGTGGTTAGACCCACTAGCCCTGATAATAATATCAATTGATAGGTCTTTGAATCTAATGCACACATTGTAATTTTCTTGTAGAATGAAGTAGAGTTCTTAGATAGAAATTTTTCAAGATTGCATGACCAATATGGTGATCAAATCATCAACCTCATCTCCAATAAATTTCCTAAGGGTCTCATTACCTTAGAGAGTGTCTTCAATCTTGATGACCAAGCAAGGGATGGAGGCATGAACCTTGCTGCAAACAAAGATGATCATATGCTAGTTGTAATTGTTGATGGAAGGAAGCTAAATATGGGGAAGGTATGTTCTAAAACTAAACAAGAAATTTTTGTTCATGTATGTCAATAATTTAATGATGTATTTTATTGGACATATGATGATTTGAAGGGTTTTGAACCAAGTCTATTTCAACATACCATAGATTTAGTTGATAATGTCAAACCTATTGAGAAAAAGCAGAGGCCAGTGAATCCTAAGATTGAACCATTAATGAGAAAGGAGCTATCTAAATTGATTGAGGCCAATATCATTTTTCCTATTAAGCATTCTTCTTGGGTGGAAGAACTTGTCCTTGTTAGGAAGAAGAGTGGAGAAATCAGACTGTGTAGATTTTAGGGATCTTAACCAAGCCTCCCTTAAAGATCAACATCCTCTTCCTTCCATGGAACAAATGTTGTCTAAGGTTAGTGGTTTAGATAGATTGTCTTTCTTGGATGGATTCTCAAGTTATAACCAAGTGTTAGTAAAAGAGGCTGACAGAAATAAGACTGCTTTCACCACCAAATGGGGCACCTATGCCTATAGTAAAATGCCTTTTGGACTAACAAATGTAGGTGAAACATTTCAAAAGGTGATGGAGATGGCCTTCAAGAACATGATTGAAAGGTTTGTGTTGGTCTACCTTGATGATATCATAGTGTACTCAAAGAATGTAGAAGAACATATTGGTCATCTCAGACATGTATTTATAAGATGTAGAGAGTATGAAGTATCTTTGAATCCAAGAAAGTGTATCTTTTCTACTAATCAAGGTAAACTATTAGGACACATTGTATCTAAGGATGGTCTAACCATTAATCCAGAAAGAACAAAGACAATACTTGCTCTTTCCCTTCCTAGTCACAAGAAAGGTCTACAAACTTTTTTGGGTAGAATGGATTTTGTTAGGAGATTTATTCCTAATTTAGCTACCACGGTGAAACTTCTTACAACTATGCTTAAAAATAATATGGTCCAGTCATGGACCAAGGAAGGGAAATAAAGTTTTGAAGAGATCAAAGTAGCCATAGCCTCAACCCCTACTCTCATCAATCTAAATTTTGATAAGGATTTCATTCTTTACACCTTAGGAGATGAGTCAAGTATTTCTGCTATTTTGACTCAATTGAATGATAAGAATGAAGATGAGTTATTACTTTCTTTAGTGAAGTAATGAAGGATTATGAAGACAAATATAGCTATGTGGAGAAGCAAGAAGAAATTCAGTCATCTTCTATCCTGCAATAAGATTTGCTTATTGGTCCCTCATGCAAGTGTTAAAAATTTCCCATTGAGCAAGGATACTAGTGAGAAAAAAGCAGGTTGGATCACTAAGGTGATAGAGTATGATGTGGACATCTATATCACCAAGTTGGTAAGAGGGAAAGGTTGTGCAAGAAGATGATCTCATCTCAAAAAACAATAGATGAAGAAGATGCCTTGGTGTTGACAGAACAACAAGAAGCAGGAAATCATAGTCCAAGGAGTTAGATAGATGACATGAAGACCTTCTTAGTACGAAATGGATATCCTCAAGGGTTGGATAAGGCTAAAAGGAGACAATTTAGATTCCAATCAATCCCTTATGCTATAGTTGATGGTATCTTGTTTAGGAGAGACTTCAATGGAGCTTTGCTAAGATGTATTGATGAAGATCAAGTAGAGAGGATGATTAAGGAGCTTCATGATGGTCTTGATGGTGGCCACTTTTTGGCAAGGCTACAATGAAGATAATGAGGGCCACTTACTACTAGCAATCCTTGTTCTATGATTGCCATAGGTATGTTAGAAATCTAAAAAATGTGCTTTCTTTTTAGGTAAGCAAAGACTTTTAGCTCTTCCACTTCATCCTATTCAAGTCGATCAGCCTTTTTCCCAATGGGGATTAGATTATATTGGTCATATTAATCCTCCTTCTAGCTCTAGTCACAAATGGATTCTAGCTTCTATAGATTATTTTACCAAATGGACAAGGGTGATTGCATTGAAGGATGCTACATAATCTTTAGTTGTTGATTTCCTTAATGGAATTATAACTAGGTTTGGTGCCCCTTCTACTATTATTTCAGATAATGCAAAATCTTTTGTAGGAGCTCAGATTTGTGCATGGGAAATTAATCATGGCATTTGCCTAATCACTTCTTCCAATTACTACCCTCAAGGTAATGGTTTGGATGAGTCCTCCAATAAAAATTTAATGAGAATCATCAAGAGGATTATCAAAGATAATCAAAGGTGTTGGCATCAAAAATTGAAAACTGCCCTTTGGGATGATAGAATAACACCTAAAAGGGCTATAGGAAATTCTCCTTTCATGTTAGTATATGGTAGAGAAAAAAGGCTTCCTATCTCATTAGAGTTTTCTACTCTTGAGTTGGCTCATTAGTTAAAATTAATTGAAAATGATGCTATGTCTATAAGAATGAAAAAACTAATGGAGATGGAAGAGAAGAGACATCAAGAAATATAGACCTTGGAAGCCCATCAACAATAGGTAAAGAAGAACTTTGAGAAGAAGGCCAGGTTTAGAATTTTTAGAGAGGGTAACCTTGTGCTAAAGTGGGATGCAGACAGAGTGAAAGCAGGAAGACATTCAAAATTTGATGCCTTGTGGAGTGGTTCCTATGTAATTATCAGTTGCAAGCAAGCCAATGCTTTCCATTTAAGCAACCCTAATGGTGAAATCTTACCTATTCCAGTAAATGGAATATATCTTAAACCCTATTTTTGTGAAAGGATAAAGGTTCATGTACATAGAATAGTTTTCTTTTTGTTTGTTCTTGTTTTCCAAGAAGTGTCTAGCACATGTTTTGTTGCTAAGAGTTTTTGTTTCCAGTTTTCTAGAGTTGTAGAGGTAGAAGGACATATTTCAGGGCTCAACATGTGGCAGAACTGATGAAATGAATATATTCTCACATTTAGAGACTCTATAGCCCAATGGATCTTTAGTTGTCACTAGTCTTATGCTGAGTAGGCTTGCATCCCCTCTAAGTCACCAAAAATGTTAGCCAAAAATGCCCTCCAATCAAAAAATTGATTTCAAATGTTGAGCCATCTAATGGTCATACTTTTTAAATGTTCAAATGATCAAATGTTTCACAAGGATCTATTTTAAACTTTAGTCATGTCTTTATCCTAAGTCCCATGGCTTTATTTCATGTATATCTTAGAACATTTCAAAGTTGCGACCACGTGATTCACATAGTCACAGTAGGTTAAGTGCTAACTCAGGTCAAGATGATGAAGGTGTGATTGTTTTGTGTTCACATCATTGTAGAGTTAGCTGGTTGAACTTGAGTCAGGGTCCTGATGGGGAGATTGTGTTGTTTTCACTTGGTCGTAGGATAAGTTTGGCATACTATGGTTTAAGTCATGACAGTGCGGTAAGGGAAAAATCTTCAGGTTTCAAGGATGCATTTCGCACCATTAGATCTCTAGTGCACTATCACAACATGTAAGAAGGAAGTTACAATTAGAGTTGTGATCAAGCAATTTTTTTGTTTCGCTTGGTCGCAAAGTTAGAAAAAGAACTTTGGGTCAAAATGGTGATGATGCGAATGTGCTTAGGATCTTGGTCTTTGCAAGGTCATGGCAGTTAATGAAAGATGTCAAGGGAAAGCTGTAAAGAAACTTTAACCAATTGGTCATAGTTTCACAAGCAAGACCTACTATTGAAGAAAGGTGGTGGCAAAATTGTGATTACAGGTAGTCAAAGCATGAAGACTTCGTAGTGGTAGAATGGTAGAAGATGCTTGGTCCACATGGCAAGGCTTGATGGTTGAATCTAGTAGACCAAATAACATAACTAATTTGGTGCACCTATGATGGAAGAAGAAGCTCCTTGATGATGGATCCAATCTTTTCGATCTCTTGCAACCACTTTCATCATTCCAAATAGGTCTGATAAATGCAAAGGAACACTCCACCACTGCCTATTGATCCATCTATTCAGTCAAAAGTTAATGATCACTATTCCTAACCTCTTAGAGCTTTTTTTGGTGGACAAGTAAGTTTCTAGCATCTAGTTGTGTATGAGGATTAGATATTTTCTAGATTTGCAATAATGGTTAGATGTAGTGGTTATGAAGTGGTTCTATCAGAAATATCTAGTTATACTTAAGCTATAAAAGCACATTTTTTGTAGCTCCTCGATATAGATTCTTCTCTATTTTCCTTGGCATGTTTTACATGCACATTGTAAATTTATTTTGCCTCTGAGCCATTGTAAGTCTCTGTTGTATCTCTTTCAGCCATTAACATATTGTGCAAGACTCCTTTGCCTCTGGTTTATGTTCTTATCTATATTCTGTAATTTGTATGATTGTATCTATTTTGGTATTTGAATGATATTGAGTGAAGTTCTTTCCTATAGCATTCCTTTGTTGTTTGATTTTCATGTGGTTGCTAGAGTAAACAAGGTCTGAATATGTATTCTTTGAGGTTATAATTGGAATATGGGTAGAGGTAGGATTGAACACCCTATTTTGGTGCATTGCCTCCTTAGACTAGATTAGGTAGTTGATTTCATGTATTCCTTCTCCCTTTTCTCTTTGAGTGTAGTTTAAGTGCATCCTAATAGCAAAGGAAGTTGGCCTTCTCTAGAGACTCAACCTCATAGTTCAAGTCCCACAGTTTGGAGGTTGTTTCCATGTTTTACAAGGTTATCCTTAGGTAAAAACTTTGGACACGAGTGCAAACTTTTGTGACAACATTAACCTTATTGATAATGCATTTTATGTATTATATTATTCAAGTAATATAAATTAGCATATCTAAATTATTCTTATATTTTTTATTGCAATGTCGATAAAATGTTGCATGCAAACATCGTCTATTGTACATAAGATTGGAAGATCCCTCTTTTTCTCTTGCTTTTATTTTGTGTTTATTTCCCTAAAAGTGCTCTTTCTTGGGGGAATTTTATAGTGGAATCATTTTATGGCATAGAGATGCACATAGGGATGTGCCAGACACAAAAATTGGTGAAAGAACACCATTTCCTAGATCTTTTTGTGTTTCTAGTATGAGAGCATTGTCTGCCACATTGGTTGTGAGCAATGGAGAAATGATTCCCTTAAAGATACTAAAAGGTTATAGGTACTTTAAAGTTGTTATTATATATAGTATAATTATAATTTACTTACTAATCACTCATTTTTGACTAATGATCCATGAGCTTTTGTGGGAAATGATTCTTTTTATAATTGTCTTAGTGACTTTTGATTAGACATATTTGAGCCCACCATATGTAAAAGGTGGAACATTATATATGAACTAACCATAATCTAGTATTTTGATTTCATATCATTGTTAGAATAGTTTTTCTTTGATCTATTTCTTTGGATATATTAAACGTAGCTTTAGTTCATTTACGAATCTAGGAGGTTTTTGTCTATGTAAAAGGTGGAATGACCAAGAAAAAAGGTTAATAGATGAACTCACAAACTGTATGGTTGGGTTGTTTTGATCAGACACATTTGAAAAACCCAAGATCCTTGAGAAAGATGTAACATATTTAAAGTATGTGAGGGACCAATACATGACACATTTAGAGAAGAACTTAAAGTACAAGCATCCCTGCATGATTCTAGAGGAGTGGAAAGACCTCATTTTGTATGTGAAGGAGAGAATTGAAACGAAAAAAGGGAAAAAACCACCATACACTAGAAGAAGGTATGCGATACTATTAATAATGTAATTATGTACTAATTACTCTTTATATTTATATAATCTAACATATTTCAAAATTTTACATTTTATAGATTTAGTGACACATCAAAGACAACCAAGGAAAGAAAAGAAAATCACAAACAACACAACCTCAACTCTGGTGGTTATATGAAACTTGTCACATGAGTTGTAAATATTAGTAGATGTAATAGTGCATCACAATATTTATAAATTAAAATCATTTTTTTGATGAAATAATACCAAAAAAAAATTCAGAATACTAAGAAAAAATGTAGGGCTCTAAGTTCAATAGAGAAACCATAGAAGATGACAGAAGAATAATCCACTAGAAATGCTATAGAGTAATCATTGAATGGCTAAGAGAACTGAGAGAGAAAATAAGAGATTCTAGTGCATCTGTCACATAGGTAAAAAAGATAAATGAAAATTATTTCAAATTGAATACTTTACCAATAATCTATTTGATGCCAAGTTCCAACATAAAGTGACTATTTTTCTTATAAAATGAGCAAGCAATGATAACATTGTGCATGACATTAGAATGCAACTTTTTGATCCTGGAACACAACCTACACATCATAAAGGCACAAATGTGCATCCTAGAATTGAAGCTATTCATTTAATGTTAATTTTTTAAATGTAATTATTAACAAAATTAGACATCTTAAATTTAAATTGCTCTATTAGTCAATATAAACTTTTTATTAATATTCTAGAGCATGTAGTTCATGGTGACCAAGTGGAGCATGACCCAAGGTACACAACATCAAGAATGTGATGCTTCCCCATTAGGTAAAGATAGCCATTTTATTCCTTAAAAAAAAATTAATTGTATTTGGTTTTTTTATTAATGTAACCTTTTTGTATTTTAACTCTAGAGGGTGTTCAACATGGTGGGGTTGAGGTGAGACAAAATGATATTGAAGATGATGTGGCCCCATTAGGTAAATATCACCATAATTATGTTCCTTAAATAAATGAAATACTTGTAACAATAATAAAAACATGTTTTGAATTCAACCCATTTCTTTGACTTGGATAGAACCTGCCCTTGCATCAACATTTTTGTCCTTAGACTAGGCATACATTAAGATCACAAGAAGAGTGTAGAACAACTCAATAGTAGGGAAATGATGAAGAAAATGACACTCCACTTAGTATTTTCATAACTAATAAAACAACCAAAAACAAAATTATTATAATCTACCTTCTTTGATAATAATTGAATTTTTTGTGTGTTAATAAATATATTGATGAATGCTAATGAATGCTATGTGCTAATTAATTTCATGTGATAATCAATGAATGTTATATTTTATTAATGGATGAAAGAATCAATTAATGTTATATATTAATAGGGAATTTAGAGTGATGTTATGGCGGGGGGGAGGTGTGGGGTGGGTTTAACTTTCATCTTCACATGGTTGGCCTTGTCAAGTAGAGAATATTAAACTATTCTTGAAACAAAGTGAAGCTCAAGAAGATAACACAATTTTCTAAATAATAAAATTAGTTACTCCAATCTATGGTCACTTTTTATAAATAGGGATCAATCGACCAGTAGCCTAATGCCTCCTTCTGATGTCACCTTGGTGCAAAGGGATACTGGACCCACACAAATATTGTAGGAAACTTATCTATTCCTAATTTATTGTGTAACAATACCTCTACAATCTCACCAAAAGGATCACTCCTAGATCAGCCCTGCTATTGTGGAGCCTTATTACACATACAAAAAAAGGGATTAAGATGCTGAACCACCTTCCAACTTATTTTCTAACAATATAAAAATGTTACACTACCTTATGATAGTTACCAACAATCTTCACTATGATAAACTATTATTCATCAACCTTATAAAAGCATCTCATCCACTTTATGCACTATGACAAACTATTATTAAGTTTAATTCTCTACAAGTTATTGCTATCTCTAACTTTGATCATGATCTAATCATGTTAGTGTTCATTCTTCTGATTGCTTATATGCAATATATATATATAGAGGAAAAAATCCAATATGATGGCTTTATTCACATGTAAATCTTAATGTTGTCAACAACAATGTATTTATACAAAATATATTAATCAAAATTTTTCAATAATTCATGTGTATCCTTGTATTTATTTTAGTTATTTTGATCACACATTGTTTGAGACTTATTTTTGTTGTACCTTATGTTAGACATACTTTTGTTGTCAAGTTAGGATGCTAATGGGTGAGTGAGGCATGTGACAAGACAAGTCCCCTCAAATGAATGTAACAACCCACAAGCTACACTCATGGGATTAGATTGGCCAATAATAATTGAGCCTTAGACTTTATAATTTTAAAAAAAGACTTTAGCACTACCTTACTTACAACCAAAACTATGAGATTGACCCACTAGTCGTCCTATTAGACTCATACAAGATATTCCTTGTCATGATTGGTAACTTGATCCTCTTTTCTATTTAATTCATCAACACCTATCCTTGTGAAATGTTCCTTCAATATGATCCAATCTTCATTTAAACTCAAGAGTTCATCATGAACTCCAACTCCTAACTCAACCCTCCTTTCAACTCCACTTCTAATTACAAACTCAACCATGAACTCTACTTCTAACCATAAACTCTACCATGGAACCCATCTTATTTTAACTTCAAAATTTACACACAATACTCATAACCTTTGACCATTATCAAGAAACCCCAACCATCATTCTTAAATCTTGATCACATTATTCTTTGGAATAGTAGACTTGCACTCGTGACTGTCCCATACAACTCCTTTACCAGCTGAACCAACTTTAAATCCTAGACTTTGGATAATCCTTTACACCTTTAGATCCCCCTAACACCTATCATCATGGAGGACTCTTATACGTTGTCTTAGAAAACCAAACCACTCAATACTGGCCCAAAAATAAACTCATTGTTCACTGTCTACTATGTGTCTTACTCAACCAATCATTAAGACTCTTTCAATACCCTCCTAAGACTCTCAAGGCTCTTCACACTCTCACCACACCCCTTTGATCCATTAAAAACAATACCATTTCATTAGAGAAAATGAATTTACCAATTCACTATCTTAAAAATCACAGTCATACCATTCTTTACAGATCTTCTTTTCTTTCCCTATCTTTGGGCTCTCCAATCCTTCCAATGCCTTACTCCTATTTTAGATAAGTCTCACTTCATCCTTTAATAGTCCCATGGAAATACCCCCACTTCATCTTGTGGACAAAGTCATTATATTTTAACCGTGACAGTCAAAACCATTCCATCTAACTGTAACCATCAGTTTCTTGGTTCCATTGCATGTGTAAATATGTCCATGCTTTCCTGTAATTGATCAGAAAAAAAAATGAATCATCCCTACTATTTTTTGTTCCAATCCATGGTCTTATTGCATGTATAAAACATTTAAATTTTATATTTTATTGATTGTTAATACCCTAAATGAGGGTTTCATGCAAATCTGATTCAAACAATGTTGTGTCTTTATATAGCACCAAATAGAATGATCAAAGTCCAAAAGGGAGCGAAAAAAATTGTCTTATTTGCTTGATGTATCTATTATATTTCAATGGTCAACACTAAAAGTGAGCTTTCCTTTACAAGTATGAATAAATAATTGTAGCTATGGAATTGAATACCGTTCCAGAAACATATACGTTGTAGATCACTCAAATGTTATATACTACTTACATTATTTCTTGCAGGTTAGATGATATATGCATTGATAATTGTGTTTTATAAATATATTAGGCCACTTCTAGTATATAAATATCACTATAGCAAACTTCATCTTACCTGTCCAATTCTTTATTGGATTTTTAAATTTTTTTTTTTTGGTCTAACTCCATCTTAGCTATCCAATTCTTTATTGGATGTTTTTGTCTAATTTCATCCTGACAGTATGTAGGGTCACAACCTTTCATCTCCACTAGCTTTGGCATCCTTTCTTCTTGGCTCCATGCTAACTATTGAAATATCTCTTACAGAGGACCATATGTTGTATTTACAAGTAGTTTTGATTGCCACTCTTTTTGTTGGCATTTTTCAAGCTTCCTTGTGTTTTTCAAGTTCTTACGCCATTGATCTCCAACTAAACTATGTTATAGATCCTAAATTTAATAACTGAAGTTCTTGATTTTAAAATAGTTTGTAATAGACTGTGTTTAAATATAACCAATATTATTTTTGTTTTACAATGATACGATTTAGGATACATCATATAATTTATTTCACATGAAATAATAATTAGATTCTTTTTTTGGGGCAACCACGATCATGTTCCTCCAACAAATGAAAGCTATCTTGGGACTAGAACATTTTACCACCAAAATATACATGATTTATCTCATTCGCTCAACACTTAAATAAGCCCATAAGGTTATCCCATCACTTTTAAATTTTTAATGTTTAGTTTTCTTTCATATAGGTTATAGACAATGTTATTCATTTTAATCTCCTCCATGGTAACCCCCTTGTTTCTACTAAAAATGGGTATTTGGGTGTGGGGTAGTGAAGATGGGGAATCATTGTACTATGATCTTTCTTTCTAATTTTCCTACTAACATCTCATTGCATTGTGAGTATTAGCACATTTAATTACATGGGTCATTGTAGTTTATTTTGGATATGTTTTAACAACATATCATAAGTTTTGATTTGTTTATATGAATTATAGAAAGAATATACTATCTTTTCTCATAAGGTATACTTATCAAAATACCACTCCTTTAACATATCTTATACACCCTATTTTAGATCTACTTCCATCAACCTCAAGGTTTTATGCTATACAAGGTGATCCTCAAGATTGGACAAATAATCTTACATGCTACTTTACTTACCAACTAGCTACGCTTAAAGGTTATTTAATAATTTCATGCATTCTTTATGGAATGTCATTTAGGTTAATCTCTATGTCTTGCAATCTTGTCATTATAAGAACCCTTTTCTTTTCTCCTATTAATAGTGACTCAATATTGTTCGTATTCTCTCTAGCTAACCCTTTTTATTTTTAAACGTTTATCACATTGTACATAGTCAATTATGTTTCCCCCAATTGATCACACAAAAGAAAAGGATTGTTGTAATGTATGTGGAGTAGTTGGATTAGTTGTTATGTTTTTATTGATATGAATGCTAAAGAGGTAAGACATTATGCTAATTCTATAAGGTACCAAATCATTTGAAGAATGTAGTGTTGGTTGATGAAGAGGTTGATAGAAATAATGATGATTGAATGATGAAGAAGAAAGGTGCAAACAAAACACCTTATGAAGTCTAGTGTGGACATACATTTAATGTAACTTATTTCAAAACCATTGGAAGTAGATGTTCAATTCATAAGGATGCTAGGTGATAGGCCAACACTAGGGCAAATAATGAGAAAGATTTCATATACATTAAGATGATTTTCAGCTTGGTCTATTCATGTCAATCCTGGGGCATAAGCTTATGAAAGTTGTCCAGGTAATATACCATCAAGGGGTGCATGTTGTGAGTTGAGTGATTATGAATACAACTAGAACACACAAAAATAAATCTACAACAAACTAAAGCAATTCTAGCCTCAAGAACTGTCACTTCCTAGAGACAAAAACTATCATTTTCTAGCCACAAATACAATAATAATAAAAATAAAACTCACAAACCCAAAGAAAACTAATGTATAGCCCATAAATGTTCATAAGACATAAATGGATAATATGGTAAAATGATTCCTTAATGCAGAATATTTTCTCTTCTTATTATGTGATTAAAATTCTATAGAAACTCCAATACATAAATGTAACAAGAACTACAGTACATTATTTAAGACATATTATAATAAAAATCAAATAAAAAAGCCATATCAACCAAATCTGTAGCATAGAAATAAAAATAGACTATTAGCACTCATCAAATATAAAAATGTAATGTTAACTAACAAAAACTATCAAACATAACAATATAAAACATAATAAATAAATATCAAAATGCACAAGAATAAGTTATTTATAGTCCATTAGTTGTTGGAGACTGTGTGCCCTTCCTCCCATCAAATGACAGAGATCAAACTTACAGAACTATGAAGGAAGCGATTGACACAATGATTTTATTTCTTAGCAATTTGATACCAAAAAGAATTACAATCAAATGTTTACATATTCTTCTTATATTATTGCAGCTTATAACAAATAATCTGAAAATAGATAATTTATTTTTGAACGTGGCCAGCAAGTTGAAAATAATTGGTTTAAATAATATATTATTTGTTAGCCACATAATAAAACAAATTTGTTATAATCGTGGCTATAAATAAGAAAAAGATATCTCATAATAATCTGCACAACATCTTGGATACCAACCAATTTTTAAAGCCATTTTTATAACAATAAATAATAATAATATATTATAATATCTGAAGATCCTCCAAAAAGCTAATAAATGCATTATTTTCCATAAGCCTCAATAAAGTTGTTAAAGTAATTGGGTAATCAAATAACTCCATGTATGAGGATTGTAAAGATATTAATATATGAAATGTTGGAGTGGATAATCAAATAAATCCACATGGTTGTAAAAGAGACTAAGTTATAAGAATAATTGTTTAGATAGAAAATTTTGGTGAAGAAAGTGACAAGAAGACAAGAAAGCTCTTGTAGTAGAAAGTTCTTGTAATTTGTATGTTGCAAGCTTAATTTTCCAAAAGCTTAGGATTATAATTCTTATTAGTAAAAATAATCAATGATATATTTTCTATGTTTTAACCCCAAAACCATAATAAATACTACTTACATATATTAGATCACATGCAACATAAAATGGTGAAACAAGACAAAATGGGTCATGGATATAAAATGGGAGTGAGTATAAGGTACATTAAATAGATTAAAATATGGTATAAAATGGTCATAAATGACTCTCATCATTCCCCCCAACTTAACATATTACATGTCCTCATGTAATCATTAGGATCAAGAGGTCTTATGTTTGAACTTGTAACTCTCAGCCTTCACCCTTTAGTATGCTTCATCAAAATCTTCTTCATAGAAAGCTTCATGATTTTTCTAATATATTTTATATCAAAACCATTATCTTTTCTTTCTCTCTTTTTCTCCTTTCATTTCAATTTTTTTAATTTTTATCTTTTCTCTTTTCTTTTCTACCCTTTTGTGTTCATGACATTACAAAAAATAGTTTCCATACTTAGCCATATGAAATAGGTGATAGGCAAAAAGAAATATAAGGGGGACTGATTAACAAAATCAAATTATTATGTGAGTTGAAATAATGGTATTTATGGTGAAATGATAAGGAAAATATGAAATAATGGGTGAATGGATAAGTAATTGGATGATACACTTCCCCCCAACTAAAAGGGTTAACCATCCATGGGAAATAAGAAGAGGTGAGGTCTAGATGTTGCATAATAATCAATATAATAAGTAATATAAATAAAGTTAAGAGATAAAATAATGAAAAATAAAATTGATTTCCTTACCAATATGTATGTCCAGAGAGGCCAAGGATGAAACAAAGAGCATCTCAATAACAAAGAAGGGAGGACTACACCAAGAATTGTAACACAACAAAAGACTACCAATTGAGTGAAAGTAGTAGATAAAATGTTGCTGGAAGAAATGAAAATTTGTGTGAAAGTCATGCAACATGAGGAGCCACCAACATCTTACTGAAGTGTCATAGCACCTCAACTAAATTTTTAACATGTACTCTTGAGGTGATCAATAATGATCACCATAATGGAAGCACAACCACAAAACTGAGTAATAGGAGATGTTAGAGACACTAAGAGAGATAAAGAGTTATAGAAGTAGCTAAGCGTCCCTAAAAATGGCTAGCTCAAACCAATTATTGCATTTTTTTTCTTTTCCTTTTTTCTAATTTTTTTTTTTTTTTTTTCATTTTTTTCATTTTTTTTTCATTTTTGATAGCAAAAAGTGACCACTGTCAAGCCAGATTTCAATCACTCACCACTTAATGGAATTGTAAAAATAATTTTCAACACTAAGAATTTATTTTACAGTTAACATCCACTAAATATTGGTTTTCAAATATTAATTGGCCAACATTACTTGAAGGTTTTCATTGTTGGATCTTTTATTGTATTTTAAATTATTATTTTTAAAAAAAATTGTGTTTTCATTTTTGAGAAACTACATATAATGACGAAAGAAATGGAAACTCTTATGCAAAAAAAAAACCATCCAAATCATAGAGTTCCAAGCAATTCACTGATAAAATGGATTTCTTGTAGATCTTTAAATGATGACCAATTAGAAAGAAATGTAGCTGACTAAGAGTGACCATGCATATCTCCATAGCACAAGCATTATAAGAATGTTGGATCCAAGTGGATTCATGCCACCATATTGAAAAGATGATTTTAGAACTTTGGAAAACATACCTACTCACTATTGGAAATATAAGGTAGGCAAGGTTACTGAGAGGGGAGGAATGAATTGGGAACACATAAAACTTTTACCAATTAATCCTTCATATAATATTCTAATCTAACTGCATGTATGAAATAATGAAAGTAATAAAACATTCATCACACTTTGACACAAGATATGATGATTTAGAAACCTTCTAATTAGAAAGTAAAATTGGGGTGGGGATGATACCCACAAGGTTTAGTATTGTAGTATAAAGTTAACCTATTAAGGCTTAGAATTGATCACTTCTAGTGATCTGCCTATTAGGAGCAATAAGGACTGTGAGCTCCACCTTGTTAAAGGATTTACAAAAATACAATGAAGTATGCACTTGATTAAGAGATTTAGAAAAAGACTATTAAGTCTACCCTATTAAAGGATTTAACTAATACACCTATAAGGATGAACCATTGATTGATCTCTGATCTACAACTTTTGATTTTTTGGTTGAGATGCCTTGTATTACAATGATCACTTGATTGTGATAGATACATCTTTGTCGTCCATTTTTCTACTTTTAGTCTTCTTCAATTTGCACTCATGCACATCATATTCTTCTTCACATACATCCTTGGATATGATAGAATGCATTACATATATACCAATCCAAATCACAACTTACTAGAGTTGGCTACAATACCAATTTCATCGTAATTCACAAAGTCAACCCAACTGCTATAACTCAGATTTCAAAGAAAAAATTGGTGATGTTCTAATACTCAGTGAACATTTTCAATGCTTGACAATCTTTGGTAGTCGGTTGAACTTGAAGCTCAGTCCATACTAATCACTTCCAAATAGCTCAAACTTGGTAAACACTGTGTGACTCAGTGAATACTGAGAAACTTGGTAGCTACCAAATCACTCAGTTGACACTGTATGACTTGGTCAACACTAGATTCACATTGTTAATGCTATAGAGCTTGGTTAACACTACAATCTTTATCACTTCCATTGAATAGCTTGGCAGCCTCTACTACGCTTGGTTTGTATTGTACATTGTTTATGAAGCTCTATTAACATTGTGTATCTTGGCAAATATTGCAAACTGACTTAGGTGCTTGGTAGATATTGTATTCCAACTACTTGGCTCAAGAACAACTAAATCACTTTGTTAACACTGCAAAATGGTTGATAAGATTAGTAGATACTTTGGAGCTCGGTATCAATGTAACCAATTGACTAAATGTTGAGTCACTAATAGACAAATTGACCTTAATGTCAACAATCTCCCCCTTTGGCATTAGTGATAAAAACACTTATCAAACCAAAAATATGAACTTCAAAACTATAAGTCAAAAATTTCCTTCACCATCATTATATGTCTTCAACTCGGTTTGACTTCCTAAAGTTGTAGCTCGACAACATACTTTTTTTTTCTAATTTTTCAATATTTCTTTTGTAAAGATATTTTGTACTTATTTGTACAATTATCTTCATAATACTACACTACTCTCCCATACATATATCTCTCCTATATACATACATTTGGAGTATAGTATACTTCTCCTCAATATCTTCTTCGTCTTTACAATATATATACTTCTCTCCCTTTTTGACATAAATGCCAAAGGTGTATAATATATATATGATAATACCAAAATGTGACAAGAAATTAGAATGTACCTTCAAAAGTAGTACCATTTTCTTGTCCCAATTTTCCTATACTACCTTACTTGTATGCAATGCAATCTGAACTTCTACTAATAATTCCATCATATGATCAGCTATGGAGAAGTTGTTGTCATGGATGAGAGTTTTTACATGCTAAATGTGTTTTTGCAATGCAACCATGTTTGGAAGAATCATGCCCTAGATTTCTACAAGTGTGGCCCAGATCTTGGCTTCTTCCTTCAATAATTCTGCCTTTAGATTTGTTATATATATGATCTATGTATAATGTGCTGAACTATAACTTGGATCAAGTAACAGCTAGTGTGCACTTGCCTTCATATCTTCATCTATCTTGGACAATTTATCCTTGTCTTCCTTTGTGAAGATAGATGTATCACTTAGTTTGACAAATAAGTAAACAACATTATTTAGAGAGGTTTCCAGTGAACCAAGAATAGTAGCTAACTCTACTTGATCTATTGCAATTTGTTGTGCAACTTGTTCCAACACTCCATTTACAAACTTTCTTTTAGCTCTTTGAAGTAGTTTCTCTTGTCCATTCAAGTCTTCATTGAATTTGTATAATTTTTTTTCTAACTGATCAAGAATAGGTTGAATGCTATCAACCTCAATACTCAAAGCATCAACAAATATGCTTTTTATGTCTTCAAGAACTTGATTTTCTTTCTTCTTTTCATCTCTAAGATTTTGTTGCTTAGCTCTCTTCTTTAGTAGTTCTCACATGGTATCCATTTTATTAGGGGTGAGGGTAGAGATATCCCAATTTGGAATAACTATATCCTCATCAAGATAAATTTCTTCCTTTTCTTTACCCTTTTCTTTTAGAATGGTAGAAATAATTTTCTCTCCCTTGTCTAGGACTTTAGTACTTGGTTGAGACTGGTTCTCAACTGTCAGTGTACTAGCTATGGACACACTTAAAATAGAAACAATTTTAGAAATTGATGGACTAGCAACAAATGTAGAAACAACACTAACAACATAAATACCTTGTTTTTGCTTAGTTAGGTTTGATGTGAAGGACCTTGTTGCTTGGTAGATGAAGTGTTGGACACTTTAATCAATGTAATTTTGGGTGATGCGACGCGCTCCCCTGCCCATAGGTGGTTAATTATGTGGTGTTCCATGTTCACTAACAGTCATGGCTTTTGGTGCAATGGTAAATGGGCCCTACAAATGGTATCAGAGCCTGGTTTTGGCCTGGTCATGGGTTCAAATCTCCCCGATGCCTTCCCAACCTGCATAAGTGCCTAGTATGCACATCAAGGGGGAGATTTTTGGGTGATGCAATGCACTCCCCTGCCCACAGGTGGTTAATTATGTGGTGTTCCATGTTCACTAATAGTCATGTCTTTTGGTGCAACGGAAAATGGGTCCTACAAGTGGTATCAGAGCCTGGTTTTGGCCTAGTCATGGGTTCAAATCTCCCCAGTGCCTTCCCAACCCGTGTAAGCACTTGGTATGTGCATCAAGGGGGAGATTGTTGGGTGATGCGATGCACTCCCCTGCCCACAGGTGGTTAATTATGTGGTGTTCCATGTTCACTAATAGTCATGGCTTTTGGTGCAATGGTAAATTGGCCCAACAAGTAACACTCAATTGAATAGATCCAAAGCTTGGTTGGTGTTGGGCATTCATTTTGCACGAGGTCAATGACAGGAATCCATAGTGTAATTCCTCTCTTGAAAAGAAAATCTTTTCACAGATCCGCTCCAAAGTTCAGTGTTTGTCTTGCGACATACCAAAATTCGCTCAGTAGAAGATAAATGCGAGTGTTCACAAGGAGGCCTTTGCTAGTTCTGAAAACTCTTTTACCTTGGAATCAAGTAAAATTTGTTTGCTGTCTCAAAGTATCATACCAAAAGAACAATATTTTTTTGTATTTTTCTATGTTTCAATGAATGCAATTCTAACAATGCAACTACTATGCGGTCCTATTTTAATAGGGGGTTAGAAAAGCAAATAACAAAACTGAAAGCAAATAACATGAAATCAAATAACTTGAAATTGAAATTCTTAACAGGCATAAGCTACAGAACACAACATGTTGCAAGTTAAACCTTCGAAGAAATCGGTAGGAAACCAATGAAAATAGGAGAAGTACTTCCTAGAATCCACTGATGTAATCGTCAGTGAGAATCTCTAACAAATCAAATGATGTTTCACTCTTCATCAAATCACAAGGCCATGAAAAGTGTGCTCATGTGAGACAAAAAGCTATGTAGACACAATCGGGTGATCCCTGCTCAAGCTAGTTACATCAACAAAATTTATATAACTGTAGCAAACACCAGAACTAAAAGATTGCACAACTAGAAATAATGCAATAGACCTTTGGCTTAATCACAATCTCATGAATAAATCCACAAAACAATGACACATTTAGGCAAGAATAACTACACTCTGAATGCTAGCACCAAAAGCATAATTTTATTGCATAATAACGACGGCCCTTCTTACATTTTACAATGGGGTATTTATAAGAAATCATCTCCTCAATTTGTGTTGAGAGTGAGAGATATCTTGATGCAATAAAATGCTTTTAAAATATTAAAATAAAGTAAATATATACTATCCATCCATATTGTATTCATTAATCTAACCGGTGCATAGAGTGACTCCATCCATATTGTATTCATTAATTAGATGCATGAGTCCTTTACATGTCAAAAATAGAGAAAGCATGAGAGAGAAAGTAAGAGCGAGCCATCAGTCAAAGTAAAAGTGCATGGAGACACCAAAAAGAAGTTGGCCCTTCACTTGATGTGTGTTGGAGTTAACTTGCCATCAGAATGCACTCTTGATGCATGGAAAGTGCTATTTTTGGAACTGGTAGTCAACTGTCAGTGCACCTTTGAATTGCAGACCTGCATGAAAATGCAGAGCTACATACTTGCAGAGCTATGGATCTGTGGAGCTACATACTTGCAAAGCTGCAAACCTGTGGAGCTCAATTCACCAAAAAATCAAAGTTCTCAATTTTGAAAACAGTTTCTGGGTTTTTCTCGAATGAGGTTTTAGATCATTTTTTGTATACACTCCATGCCCCTTTCTAATGATTTACACCCTCTTTATAGCCAATAAATTTCATAAACTTGTACTCCCTCTGCCTCTTCAATCAAAAATCTCAAGGCACCTACATTGAATCTTGTCCCCAATAGCTGCATAAGATGAGGAACCTGAATTGTTTTGTATCCAACCTCTGTATCTTTGACCTTTTTCTTCTCTCTAGCTATCCAATCCTTCCCGACGAGAAACCAAGTGATCTAGATTATCCAAGACGATCAAATGTTTGCAACTTTTTCATATTTTTTCACAATTTTTTCTAGGCATTTTTAAATGACCATTTTGGAGGTCTTTTGCTCAAAATTTCAAGTTGGAACCTTCGTCAGTCCCTAAAATTTGAGAATCGAAAGTTCACTATTTTAGGGACCAAAATTAGATCTTTAGTTCTTCTTTCCAATGTTGTAAGTGGTTCTAAATTCTGAGGCCCGAGTCAAAAGTTATGACCTCAACAAGTTGAGGATGTCATTTTTACCTACAAAAGAAGCAAACATTAGTCCGTAGAGTTAACAATGCATAGTAAAGACACACTAGCTACTCAAACAAAACTGGAGGTGAATCCTAAAATCTAGCTGAGTCTAAAATATTGAAGCCCTAAAATTTGGCTAAGTCTAGATTCTTGAAGCCCTAAAATTTGGCTAAGTCTGGATTCCTCAAGTCCTAAAATTTGGCTAAGTCTAGATTTTTGAAGCCCTAAAATTTCCTAAAATCCTTACCTTATCTCAGGGAGGTCTGAAACCTATCTCAAAAGATTTGTCGCATATATTAAAATATATCTTAAGTATAAGGAATTAAATATATGTCAACTTATACTTAAACAATATATTTTAAACCCCTCGTATGGCTACTCAGACAAAACTAGAGGTGAAAGGGCAGCTTGGCAAGGGCACATGGTGCTTTGGGAGTATGCGGCGTGAATGCGCATGAGGCGCCTTGATTGTGCGATATATTTTAAACCCCTCTTATGGATACTCAGACAAAACTAGAGGTGAAAGGGCAGCTTGGCAAGGGCACATGGTGCTTTGGGAGTGCGCGGTGCGAATGCACATGAGGTTCCTTGATTGTTTGTGTGCACACACACATGCAGCATATGCGTGCATCCTATAGATGTGCGATGGTGTGAACATGAGCACGCATCCCAAAGGCACGAACATGCGTATGAGCTACGATAGCATGAACGTGCGACCATGAACCACAACGATGCAATCATGCACGTGCACTGTGGAGGTATAAACATGCGTGCTACAAAGGTATGAACGTGTGCACGTGAGTTGCGGTAGCGCGAATGTGTGACCACGAGCTGCGACGGTGCAAGCTGCAGTGACACAAATGCATGCAGCACAAATGCACTTGGTGGTGCAAATGTGTGATAATTTTTAAATTATTATTATTATTATTATTTTGTTGTTATTTTTTCAATTTTTCAATTTTTTTGTGATTTTTTAGAATATTTGACTGTAAAACCCTAAGGTCTAAAAAAAAATCGTCTTCTCTCAACTCTTGAACTATGAGTCTAGGAGTAAAAAAGGTAGGGGGTCCCCTAGTGAGGAATGATACATGTGTTGTGGACACCACAACAGTTGGGTGCTTGGTATAGTAGTGGTATCCACAACCACCTCGGTAGAAGCTTGAGCCTGATTGCACTAAGGCTTTGCTTGAAGAGTAAGGAAATGAGTCCATGACTGCTACTACAATTTTCTCTACATTAGTTTCCTCAGTACTTTGTATCTCTAGAAGGCTTTCTCTAGTAGCTTCCTATTTTTTCTCCTCATCATTGAGATTGACATTATCCAACTCATCATCTCTTATTTCTACATATTCTTTCTCATCTTTATCATCCTTGTCATCAACATGTACAAAGAAATCACTGGGTTGATGCAACTAATACATGTTCTTCCATTGAGTTGTAGTTGCCTTTGCCACATATTCAATGTCCTTAAGCAGTATCACACATGTATTTAACTTGAGAGTGAATTTCTTCTCATTTTTCTTCAAGGATTCCTTTACCTCCTTATTAATGAGATTCAACATGAGTTGCTTCAAGGTCTGTTTAAAGATATCCTTGGTAGTCTTATGTGTATTTTACCATCTAGGATTTATTGGCTGCATAAGTTCATTAGGAATTTGTTGTACAAGCTCATCTAGTGAGTACTTCCATTTACCTAGCTTAGCCATAACAACATCCTCAATCTATCTTTTTTCTTCCTCATTCCTTGTCTCATATTTGATAAATTTGAAACATGCCATGCCAATTCCTTCTTTCACATTCTTTAATATTTTTCAAGGTGTAAGTGCATATCTCTTGAAGATAACCTTCTCGACTTCATCTTCACCTAACTTCAACTTCTTCCTAGACTTGGCTGTCCTTCTAATGAATACAACAAGGGATGACTTGGTAGGTTTGGTTATAATAACCTTAACTTTCTTCCTTAGAGGCTTTTCTTCCTTAGATTTGGCTTCCTTTACTTCATCCTCTTTGTCATCATCTTCTACATCATCAAATTTTTCCTCAGTAAGAATTAGAGGAGAACTTGCTTGCTTTGTGCTTTTCAGTAGCTTCTTTATTCTTTTTCTTCCTTTATTCACTCCTTAAGGTAGCTTGATTTCAGGCTCAATTCTTTCCTTTGCCTCATCATATGTTCCAAAATAGGTGGCTTTAGGATCCATAGGATCATTCTATAGAGCCTCTATCATATCCTTGGTGTCATCAATGTTAACCTTGTACTCTAGACGCTTAACCCATTTCAATCTAGGTCTGACTACCTAAATGTATACTTTGTCATAATCCACCATGAAACACATATTATCCTTGTAATCTTTTGCAAGCTTCTTAGGGATGCTAAATCTATTTTTCATCTTCTCTTTGAATGATTCAAAATAATTATCCATGATGTTTTCAAAAATTTCACCTATTTATGCTATATACTCATTGATTTGATATGAAACAAGAACATCCTTCCTGCATACTACTGTACCTTTTGAAGGGAAAAACTTCTAAATGTAAAAGAATAAACATGTCAAAAGAGATCCAAACTAACATGGATTATTCTTTGATCCTTTGATGCTCTCCATGTTCTTGTTGAACTAATTCAACAATAATTTGGCAAGGTAGAAGCATAGATTATTCCTCACTACCTTGTATGCAAGATCAACAACTTCACATGACACATTGTTTAACTAACTAGAAATGCATATCTCATGTGCAATTACATGTATGCTAAACTTCACCTCCATGTCTATTAATCCATTAAGCTTCATACCTCTTCCATCCCAATTGAGAAGAGTCTTCTTGGTTAGTTATGCTTGACCTAGAGTTTTGGTCATCTCGGCCTTGTTTAGCATTGGCAAACCAATGATTTTGCAAATCATTTTCTTTGAAATCCGAATTGGTTAATTCAACTATAATCTCCCATTGTGTACATGGATTAGAATAATTCTAATCCATTTGTCTTGAAAATCCCTTGGCATATGTGAAATGTGTGAAACCCTTGGTTTCCAAATGTTGATGCTCGAGTTTTAATGCACCATCCAGACACAATTCCTTGAGTGCTTCATTAATTTATAAGGTTCTGAGTTCCTTAATAGAATAGTGGTAAAATGAATGGATGTCATGTACGAGTAATACCTTGGGAAAAATTTGAGACTATGCACTAGCTGGGTCCAATGCCTCTGTAATTGTTAGACTCAACTTGAAATAAGGTGCCTTACAGTCGACTCTACGAATTAAAATTTCTAAACCTTTCTTTGCTTTTCTACTTGAAGATTCCATACTCAGTAGGATTTGTGAAAAAATTGAGAATTATTTAACAACAAATACTCAAATCACTCAGGGGTTCTGAATTCTCTCTTCACAAATAGCTCTGGAAATTCATGGTGAAATAATGCATTTGATTTATTCTTTTTAAAAAATTTCCTCTCTTCAATCACCATTAATGCTTCATACTTCATACTTTCTCGATGATAGGCTGTCCTCCACTCAATTTAGCCTTTAATGCTTGGGAGTCATCTTTAGCTTAGAAGAGTCATCATCACTTAGTATTGAAACATAATATGCAACCTAACCTTGCTCGATAAGGCCTTGTGACTGGACCTTTCTCGATAAGGTCTCTACTTCTTATCATGCTCCGTGATCCCTTTGCATATTGAATGTTGATTGGATTGTTCTTCTTACTAGCTAGACTAATGTTAGATTACTTCTTCTAAATCATAGTTCTAGTGATTTCCATAGGGAACTAAGTTGAAATGTTTGAGCCATCCAACTTATTGATTTGGGTGTCATTCACTTCATGACTTTGATTTGCATTCTCTAGAGATTTTTGTATCTATTGATGCCTCATTTTTTTCTAATATTATCAACTTTGGCTTTCTTTTCATCTTTAATTCTTCCTATGTTCATATAGTTCTTGGAAAGATGTCCAAGTTCTATAAAAATAAAACATCTTTTTGTAGTATCTCTTTTCCTCATATGATGTTTCAAACAATTTACTCCTATGTGTCCAAATTCACCACAGTAGTGACATCTACACCATGTATTGTAATCCCATCCAAATATTTCTTTCAGAATTTGTTATGTTGGATTCCACTTCTTGGTTTTGCACTCTGAAGATTTTTGTCCTTGTTTCTTGCAATTGTGACATTTACCTTCAAACTTAGGCTTCTCTTTACATTTACTTTCTCTATGACCATGCTTATTGCAACTATAACATTTTCCATTACTCCAACATTTTTTTAATGTATGACCTATCTTACCATAGTGATTGCAAGTAGGCCTTTTATTCTTTTGAGCTCCTTGTTGAGATGAGTCACCTTCTTCTATATATCATATTCCATCTTTTCCTTTGTGTCTATACTAACTTTGCTCATTCAATTGATTCATGCTTTCTTGAGATTTCATAATTTTTTCATAGGTTTACTTTTCAATGCTAAGATCATTCTGCAATCTTTCATTCTCTAATCTTAGATTCATACACTCTTCATTTGCATTGGTAAGTTGAACGATAAAGTTTTATTGCTAAAGGGATAGTCATTGAATTTCATTTATCTTTTCTTCTATCTCTTATTTAGCTTCATCTTTTTCTTCCATGACTTCACATAGTATGATTGCTTGTATTTCTTTCTCTCTTTTCATCTTTTCAACTTCTTCTTGAAGATTGGAATTATTTTCTAATAGGTATTTTCTTTCTTCATCAACTTCATTTGAATTTATTTATGGACATATGTCTTTAATTCTTTCTTTAGTATAGGCATTGTCATTAATTTGTATTGCAAGATCTTTCCTTCTTTTCAATGATTGAGAGAGTTGTTTCTTTTCTTTCTTGAGTTGTCCAATAGCCAATTCCATATCCAATTTTTCATTGTTAATAGCCTTATCTAGCTTGTATACCTCCATTGGTTATGATATTTTTTGAAGTTGTTAAACCTATGATGTGAGAACCAATAGCTCTGATACCAATTGTTGAAAATATAAGGTAGGCAAGGTTACTAAGAGGGGAGGGGTGAGTCAAGAACCAATTAAACTTTTTCTAATTAACCCTTCATATAATATTTTGATCTAATTGCATCCATGAAATAATGAAAGGAATAAAACATTCATAACACTTTGACACAAGATACAATGACCAAAAACCTTCCAACTATAAAGTAAAACTAGGGTGGGGATGATACCCACGAGCTTTAGTATTGCAACATAAATTTAACCTGTTAAGGCTTACAATTGATCACTTTTGGTGATCTTCCCTGTTAGGATCAATAAGGACTATGAGGTCCACCTTGTTAAAGGATTTACAAATATACAATCAAGTATGCACTTAGTTAAGAAATTTAACAAAAGACTATTAAGTTTACCCTCTTAAAGGATTTAACTGATACATCTATTAGGATGAACCAGTGGTTGATCTCTAATCTATAACTTCTTATTTGCTAGTTGAGATTCCTTGTATTGCAATGATCACCTGACTATGATAGATAAATATTTGTTGTTCCTTTTTTTGCTTGTAGCCTTCTTCAATTTTCACTCCTCATCATATTCTTCTTCACATACATCCTTGGATATGATATAATGCATTACAGATATACCAATCCAAATCACAACTTATTGGAGTCGGTTACAATACCAATTTCATCATGATTTACAAAGTTAGCCCAAATTCTATAACTCAGGTTCTAAAGAAAAATTTGGTGATGTTTTGATACTCGAAAAACACTATCAAGGCTTGAAAATCTTTGATACTCGATTGAACTTGAAGCTTAGTCCACACTAATCACTTCCAAGTAGTCTGAACTTGGTCAACACTATGTGACTTAGTGAACACTGAGAAACTTGGTAGCTGGTGAATCACTCAATTGACACTGCATGACTCAGTCAACACTAGATTCACATTGTTAACACTACAGAGATTGATTAACACTAGGATATTCTTCACTTCCAATGAATAGCTTGATAGCCTCTTCTATGCTCAGTTTGCACTGTATATTGTTTATGAAGCTTGGTAGACACTATTTATCTCAAAAAACATTGTAAATTGACTTAGGTGCTCAATATACACTGTATTCTAACTACTTAGCTTAGGAGAAACTAAATCACTTAGTTAACACTGCAAAATAGATGATAAGCTCAGTAGAGACTATGAAGCTTAATAACAATGTAGCTAATTGAATAAGTGTTGAGTTACTAGTAGAAAATTTGTCCTTAATGTCAACACTCACTTGGTTGACATAATTACTGGTTGTATAAGCAATTTCCCATAGTGAAGGCAATATAGAGAAATACCAATGTAGTGGTAGAACTCATCATCATGTATCCAGATAGGTAGATGAATCAACTCATGATGAGAATATTTAGAGTTTTTTGATTTCATATTCATGTCTTTATGCCATGTATGATGAAGAATTATCCAAAGATATAAGACACATGGCTCTCAAAAACTAAGTGTCACATTATCTAACATCCAAGGTGGTACAAAAGAGATATGGTAACCATGAATATTGAGCATATATTTCAATAATTCGCTTGTGATTTCCATGAGGGAAATACAAAGGAATCATCCTATTCCTCTCCCAATGAGACTAATGATGCTAAGTAAGAAAACAATCATCAATTAGCATGTGTGTGGCAATATTAGATAACCACTAGAAGAGACTTGCAACCACATTCTCATAACCAAGTAGATCAAGTATAGTAATAATTTATTTAATAACTCTACCATGATATGTGATATTTTAATAGAATATTAATTGTATATTTATTTATGTGAATAAATACTTGATAATAAATTCTTGTATAGACAAAAGATAAATATTGACTAACTCAAGAATGCATACCTTGATGTGATCCAGGCGTCACACAATTTATGAATAACAGAGGCACCAGTGAGAAATTCAAGGAGAAATTATTAGGAATCAATTAGAATTCAAGGGAGTCACACCCCCCTCCCCATATTTACTTCATACTACAACAAAATGATAACATTAAGATGATAATATAAAGAATGTTTGCATATTTAAGAATACCTTATTCCTTGATCAATGATATTATATTAAGATCATTCAAGGAATTAATGAATAATATAAGACCTTTTACCAATGAAAAATCATCTTAATGAAATGAATCAAGATTTAGGAATAGATGTGAATACTTTGATCCTTTTAAAATTAAAGATCATTTATTTTCAACCTATTTTATTTGGTCATTAATTTATATAATCCTTTATGATTGTGCTTAATCAATTATCAATGGTCTCAAATCAACAAGTGTGTAAGGAATATGCATTTTAACTATAGGACTCTAAAGATCGATATGGATACATATAAAAGTAATAAAATATAGATCTTGGAGGATCTGACAACATATTTTTGGAATGAGGAATGCATATGGTTTAATATTCCTTTGTTTAGGATTAATAGAAACACACATATTTATGAGTCCAATAATTAAAATCCACTTAGTTTTAGGTATGACCTCATTTATGTGTATGTCTTACTCACTAAGTAGAGAAGAGTAACAAATTTGATTATGATTCAATAAATTATATTGTTCTCTAAATTAAATTATGCTAAAGTCACATCCCTTATGTGCACCATTACATTCTAATAGTTATTTACCCATTTCAAGCACATCATTAGATAGTAAAGGGATCCTTGAAAGTTTATATGCAATTTTAACCACCTTATTATGAAGTGTCTTATGAGGTATTATAGTTTCCCTTCATGGATATGGTGGAGTGGGTAGGATAATATGGAATGGTAAGAATTGTTAAGGATATAAAATGAGTGGGAATAAGGAGGATGGGTAAAACATAGACAGTAAGGATGGATATAGTGGATGTTGTGAGTAGTTATGATTCCATTCATCATGCATATTTTTTGAAGAAACATGTTTTCTTTGTAATGTAAAAATGTTACCATTGTTATTCATACCTTGATCTTCTTGATTTGGTGGTTCATCAATTACAAGAAAGACTTGTTCACTTACATCATTATCATGGTGAGGCTCACAAATATCTCGTACATCACTCACCGTGCTCACTTGGTTGTTTAGGAATATGCACTTATCATGTTTCCTGTAATAAATAGAACAAAATGTGGTTGAATCATCATTCTCAAACTTATATTGTTCTAAAAATTTGTCAATGATTTTCTGTTGTTCAAATATAGAGGTTGTACATACTTGTGATAATGGAAGATCAAGATCATCTAAGTTGCATTTATTAGGTAGAAAGGGTATAAAAACATAATCTTTGGTTGGTGCAATTCCCCCACCAATTTATTCTTTTTTTTTAAAAAATTTGAAAGTGGGGTCAAGGGGTTAAAAATTATTTTGTTGATTTTTCTTCTTGTATTCCCTATGAATTTTGCATTTTTTGAGCATTTTTCACCAAAAAAAGGTGTGTTGGAACTACCTTGAAAATGCATCATTTAAAAAAAAAATCTTCAAATTTACTTTTTTTCTACACAAAAAGTGATAACATGAAATTGAATTTGAATTCTAACCCCTACTTACAAACTCTAAAATAATACATCTATATGATTTACTATAGTGCAAACCTAAGGTACTAGATTGTGCAAGGTTGACACCTAATCATACTCTTCCTGTGGCACACTATTCCTAGTTCAACTCACGCGCTGACATTTGACACCTTTCCTTGGCAATGATGCCAAAATGATAGGCCAACACTAGGATAAATAATGCGAAATATTTAATATAAATTAAGATGATTTTTAACTTGGTCTATTCGTGTCAATCCGAGGGCATAAGCTTGTGAAAGGCGTCTAGGTAATATACCATCAAGGGGTGAAGGTTATGAGTTGAGTGATTATCTATTCAACTAGAAAACACAAAAAATAAATTTGCAGCAAACTAAGGCAATTCTAGCGATAGGTCACTTCCTAGGGATAGGAACTATCATTTTTCCAGCCACAACAATTTTAACAAATCTAATAATTTTGAAAATAAAACTCACAAACCAAATAAAACTAATGTGTAGACCATAAATGTTCATAAGGCCTAAATGATTAATCTGGTAAAATAATTCCTTAATGCACAATACTTTCTCTTCTAATTTCGTGATAAAATTCTACAGGAACTACATTACAAAAATGTGATAGGAACTACAACATAGAAATTAAGACATATTATTATAGAAATCAAATCTGAAAGCCATATCAACTAATTTACAACATAGAAATAAAAATAGATTATTAACACTCATAAAATATAAAATTGTAATATTAACTAACAAAAACTAGCAAACTATCAAACATAACAATATAAAAGATAATAAACAAATATCAAAACACACAAGAATAAATTATTTAGAGTCCATCAACTGTTGGAGAGTGGGCACCCTTCCTCCCATAAGATGACAAAGATCAAACTTATAAAACTATGATGAAAGCGATCAACACAATGATTTTATTTCTTAGCAATTTGATACCAAAAAGAATTACATTCAAATGTTTACATATGCTGCTTATATTATTGCAGCCTGTAAAAAATAATCTAAAAATACATAATTTATTTTTGAATGCGGCCAACAAGCTGAAAATAATTGGTTTACATAATATATAATTTTCCGGCCACATACTAAAACAAATTTGTTACAACCGTGGCTAGAAATAACAAAAGATATGTCATAATAATATGCACAACATTTTGGATACCAACCACTTGTTAAAGCCATTTTTATAAACAACAAATAATAATAGGATATTATAATAACTAGAGATCCTCCACGAAGCCAATAAATGCATTCATTTCCATAATCCTCAATAAAGTTGTTGAAATATCTGGGTAATCAAACAACTCCATGCATGAGGATTGTAAAAATAATAATATACAAAATTTGATGGAGTGGATAATCAAACTAATCCACGTGGTTGTAAAAGGGACTAAGGTGGTAGATCACAAGAATAATTGTTTAGATAGAAAATTCTTGTGAAGAAAGTGACAGGAAGACCGAAAAGCTCTTGTAGTAGAAAGTTCTTGTAATTTGAATGTTGCAAGCTTTATTTTCCAAAAGCTTAGGATTATAATTCTTATTAGTAAAAAACAATCAATAATATATTTTCTAAATTTTAATCTTAAAACTAGAATATATATTAATTACATATATCAAATCATGTGCAACATTATAAAATGGTGAAATGAGAAAAAATGGGTCATAGATATAATATGAGAGTGAGTATGAAGGTACATTAAATGGATTAAAATATGATTTAGAATGGTCATAAATGGATCTTGTCACTAGAAATGGAAAGTGTTGTGGCCTCACAATGCACACCTCATTTTCAATCACAAAATGGATACACCCTAGTTTTGAAATTCCCTATGAGGCATCTAGTTCGAAGCCTCAGTCATTTTGGACCCCCTCGGTCTAGGTCAAATCTCAGTCTCTGATCAAGAAGGGTTGGGAAATTAGACATAGATAAAAAGATGAAGTTTAAGACTTTAATGTGCTTAAAGTGTGTTGGACTAACCACCTACCTTCCCCTTTAGGATTCATGAAATGGTTTAACCACCTCTAATGTTTTATAAGTCTAGTGGTTGAATTATGCATTAACAGGTCGATCTTTTGGTGCAACGACAACTCTAGCTAGTAACAAGTGGTATCAAAGCTTGGTCATAGGTTTGAATCTCCTCAGGTAATGTTGAGGGGGGAATTGTTGGACTAACTGCCAACCTTCCCCTTCAGGATTTGTGACATGGTTTAACCACCTCATGTGTTCTATAAGTCTAGTGGTTTTATCATACATTAATAGGTCAATATTTTGGTGCAACAACAACTCTAGCTTGTAACAAAGTGCACACATATGCATGTGTACACCTCACCCCTGCTTTGGGGATGTGCACATGTGCACTTGCACATGTGTGACCTCTCATGGAGGTGCACACCTACAGAGGTGTGCACTCTGGTTCCCCTTGGGCACCTATATAAGACGTCGTTACTTGCACAATGCAATAATGTACTTGTGCATAGTTGCATACATGCACACCCTTTCAAGGTGTGCATGTACCCTTTTGTGCAGCTATGCACGTTCCATTTTTAAGGAAAAAGTAGCACACTAGCACACCTATCAAGGTGGCCAAGTGTGCTAGGTGTGCTAGTGCATAAAGTTGGTGTTGATCCAATTTTTTGTCAGTCTAAGTCTATGGAGTCCTCTTTTGGGTCTTCCAATATAAGATAAATAATGTTTTATTCTTTGTGCAAATAAAAAGGCTCCTTATTATCCATAGCACAAAAAATCCATGGTATTGCATGCACATTTTCAAAATAAGTGCCTTGGGATTTCAGATAAAAGAATCAAGAGTTCAAATCCATGAAAATGTTGGGCTATAAAGAGGATATAAATCATCAAAAACTAAAAAATAAGTACACTAAAGCGATGTAAAATCCCATTTGAGAAAAACCCATAAACTATTTTCAGAATTGAGAACTTTGATCTTTTGGTGAATTAAGTACCTTGCACAATTCCCCAAAGGTGCACATGTGTGCAATTTAAAGATTTGGTGAATGAATTTTCTCTAAAGGTGTGCATGTGCAAATGTACATAGATGCGCTTTTATCAAAGGTGTGTCAACAGTTAACTTCCAATGGTTATTTTAAGAGCATTCCATGCACTAGAAACACATTTTGATGATAGTTCAACTCCTAGAAACATACAGATAAGGTTAAGCTTCCATATTTAGAGCTTCCATGACTCTTAGATCCTCTTGTAGCTTCCTTCTTATTATCTACTTCTTCTTTCATTATTTTTTAAGTCATGTAAAGGCTCATGCACCCGTTAATTGATATAAACAAGGGTGGAGACCTACTTAGCACCATTTATAGAGTTAGTTTGTATATAATTAGATTTGTTTTATTAGTTTTTAGCATGAGTTGCATTTTAAGAACTCTCTCTCCTAGCACAAAGGGAGGAGATGATTTCTTATAAATACATGGATGTAATATGTACACAAGGCTGTTATTTTGATGCAATAATATATGTTGTTGGTTCTCTCATTCTGAGTGTAGTTATTCTAGTTGGAGTGTGTTATTTTTGTGAATGCATATTCATGAATAATAATGGAGCTAATAGTTTTGTTGTGTTGATTTGATTGTACAATCTTTTAGTTTTGGTGTTTTCCTTATGTTAGCAAATTCCACTAACATACTAAGTTGGAGAAGAGTTCACCTATTGTTCCTACATAATTTCTTGTCTCATATGAGTGCACTTTCCATGGCCTTGCAATTCAATGAGAAGTGAAACATCTTTTAGTTATTACTAAGTTCCCATCGATGATTGAATCAGTGGAATTGAGGAAGCACTACTATTTTCATTGGTTTCCTATCAGATCTTTTTGATGATTCAACTCGCAGATGTGTTGTTACCATGGTTTATGTCTACTAGGAATTTCCCTTCCAAGTTATTTTTTTAAATCTCTCATTACTTTATATTTTTTATTTTCTTTTCTAACACTTGGTTAAAATAAGAATTTGTATAGTTGTATCAATAAATTACATACATCATAAAACAAAAAATACCAAAAATATATATCTTTTCTAGTTACTTTTTCAAAACAAGTAGATCAAAAATATTATATAAAATTAGTTGGAACCAGAAAAGGCCTCCTCATTAACATACACATTTATCTTTAATTGAGTAGATTTTAGTTGGTCGCAAGATCACCCAAAACCTTGGAGTTGATCCTAAATTAGCTTTTCAAGAGAGGATTTTGAAATGATTCTTATCATTCAACATCACAAAATGACAACTCAATAGAAGTGACACTAGAAGGAGGGCCTAGAAACCATTTGTCTCAAAAACCCAAGTTGTTGTTTGAAAATTCTATAGTTTTTAGAAGTTTCAAAAAGAAAATCCAAGTCTATGAACTATCAAAAGGTGCGCAAGTGCACTTTTTGAAGGTGTGCTTTTTAGATGTGCACTTTTCTGGATTAAACAAAAGTTCCTAGGACTTTGTCACTTTCACAAGCTCACAATAATAAAGGGATACCAAGAACTCCACCCATTCACATTAAAAAATCCATCATCATCATCCACTCTACATTCTACTTCACACATTCCCATCATTATGCATCATGTCTTTCTTCAATGCCCAAAGTTCACCTTTGAATCTTACTAGTCCATTACATGACTTGCCCAAAAAACCTTAAAAAAAATTCCCATGCTTCATCTATGAAGAATAATGAACAATAGAAGATCATATTAAAATTTTCAAGGAAATCTATAATTGAAACTAGATTCAGCATATGGACTTTGTATGTCACCTTTTTCCTTAAACTTTGGGGGAAACAAAATTTAATTAGTACTTCAACTTGCCACTAGAATTAATAAGGGATTGGAACTCTTTTGAGAGCAAGTTTCTGGAACAATTCAAGATTTATATTGATCCATCTATCCTACATCATCAATTCATCTCAATTAAGAGGGATCCCCACGAGACTATTTCCCAATTTAATCATTGCTTCTATAGGATGTATCAAAGAATGGAGTTTCCTTACACTATACCACAAGAGGATGCCATACATATCTATTTGGGAATACTGGATTCATTAAATTTTATATTTCTATGAAGGCTCCCACCTAGAGATATTGATACCATTGAAAAGGTCTTCAAAGAGGATGTTGCATTCATGAAGTAGCTAAATATCCATGGTGGAGGAAACTTTGTGTCTTCCTTCATTTTGAATAATATAGTAGGCATACCACCATTTCTAGTAGGAGCATCTACTATGCCCAATCAAATGCACCTATTAAATATAGTACCTTTACTGCAACAAGTTACTGCTACTCCAATACCAACAATTACATATTTAGGGTATGAGCCCCAAAATACTATGTTCTTTGAGCAAAAAACATCTCCACCTACTAAACTTGAGAAAAATATCGCTAGTAGAGTTAAGGCCATGAAGAAGAAGATGTCTCTTTTATCCAATGAACTTATGAGAGTAAAGTTGAATTCCTCAAGAAACCAAGGCAATTATCCAAGGCAATATGTTGCCCAAAACAATTATTCTCAAAATCAAATAAAAAATTATGGCCCCTATGATAACATCAACAATGAGAATAACGGTATTCAAAATATGAATCCAAGTGAAAATAAATATGGGTACAATGATATTTTAGATCAGCCTCCCCAAATCATGAAGGAATAACCTTTGCAATGTAGTACAATGGTGTTTGGATCATATGATAAATCTCCAAGAGGAGAAAATGATGAAGATGATCAATAGGAGTTTGTCTTCCCATTCAATTAAGAGAAAGAGCATGGACCTTATGGGATACATGATTATTGTAGCAATAATATAAACACAAAAAGTTTGAAAAGTAGAGAAGAATATATAATGGATGATGTATCTCTATGGTTACATCCCACTCTTCCAAACATGTAGGTCTGTAACACTTCAATGCACTATGAGGCTCCAATTAACATTACCCCAACAATTCAGAAGGATTTACATATAAAGGATGAACTTTTGAAAGGTTTTATGAATAACATAACACAAAATTTGAAGTATCTTGGAGAAGGTTAGGATCCAAACATCCTTTTGCTTCCTAACTATTATCACCTTTAGCAAAGGATTCATTCAAAGTTGGAATGTGCTAGTTTCCAAGATGTAGTATCTAATTTATTAGCATAGATACATCAGCTCTTTGAAATTGTCAAAATTAATGAGATTGTTTCAAGTTTTGATGTTGAAATAAGTGTGGACATCCCAAGAAATTTTGACATAGAAAATTTTAAAGTTGCAAAAATTCTCAAATTTGTAAAAAGTGATGGAAATGCAGAAGTTTTCAAGGTTGGTGAGATTTTTGAATTGGGAAGTCATCAAGAAGAAGATACCATATTATGATATTTATTCCCCATTGAATAATGATAAGATACCCCCCTCAAAAAAAGATATGTCATTTGAAGAGTGGATAGAGTACTTAATTTGGTCTCAAGCTTGATTGAGGAAATGTATATTTGTGGGTATTCTACACATATATTAGACCATACAATAATTGAGTCATGCAGAATCCATCTATTTGGGTTCTATTCAGAAGTAAATTGTCATGATTTCCTATTAGCTCAGGAGAATGCAGTTAAGGGAAAGTATGATTTTTAATAGGCTTCTTTGGGATAGGAGGGAGGAAACACCTTGATTAATGACATTAATGAATCCTCTAATTCAAAAGGAAGGCTTACGATTGAGTTTTCTAGTTTGAAGGAGCTTAAAGGTGACAATTCATGGTTTAAGGCTAATGGTGGTGATAATAAGGACCATAAAAATAATGTTCTATTTTTTGGGTCTTATTCTAATAGCTATATTACATCATTGATGCATGTGTTTCCATGTGCATGTGGAATTGTGTACCATGAGATAAGATCACTAGAAAGATAAATTACAATGTGTGAGTGTACCTCTATGGTGGGGGGCTCACTAGATAAGGTGATATCTTCCCATTATCCCTCTGAGTTTGATGATTTTCAATTTGAATATGATGCTAAAGATAAGAGAACTTGTTTGTAGATTAATCATGGTCAAGAAGAGTTATCACAAATTTTGATTTTGTATTATTTGTGCCCAAAATTTGAACCAAGATTGTCCAAATTTTATTTTTCTAAGTACAAAGACAAGTCCACATTTTTTAGGACTATACGAGGTGGTTCATTACTATTGCACATAATGAGAAATACACTAACAACCAACCCACATTATTTTTATTTGAAGTTTTTTGTATATATATTTTATTTCTTATTCATCTAGTTAGTCTTTTTAGTTAGGTGTTAGTTTTCTTTGTGTCGAGTCTACTTTGTTTGGGTTTTTTCACATTTTGCTTCTTTTTCTTTTTTAGTCTTTGAATTAAGGAGTTAGTGTGTTTTGTCGAGGCTATTCCCAACATGTGGTCCATCCCAACTAGTCTTGAATTTAGGGAAGAGGTATTTTTTTTCAAAGCATTTAGATTATTTTGTTTCTTGTACCAACGAAAACAAGTGTTGATTGTAGTTGTAGAGGACTTCTAGTCTTAAAATTTGAATCACAGATTGATAGCTCTCAACATTTTACAAATTAAAAATTTGATTAGCTAGGCATTTTTTCAATCTAGGTTGATAGTAGCAAGGGATAGTCCAAAACTTGTCAGTTCAGATAAAAGGTCTTTTCAAAGAATTGCTAATGTCATTGGTTGGCATGAGAGTTTCCAAAGGTTCATAAAAGAGGAATATAGGAGTTATCAAACTAAAGAAAGAATCTAAGAAATGACACCGATGCTTAGCCACATAGTCTAAGCATGTTTAGGGTATAGAAATAAAATGAAAAAAAAGAAAGGTGGTGTTAAGAATGTAAGATTCAAAAAGTTCTGGAAAAGGTAATCTAACAATAGTGATATGCCCCCCAAAATGGCTTCATGGAAGAATAAAATGGAAACATGCAAGCTCCATGAAGTAGAATCCAAAGATTACTCAGGACCTAAAATGCAAAAACTGATAACTCATTAAGAGCCCTCAAAATGGATTCTCTCATTTGGTCAGATAAGTGATTGATAAACAAGTCTTACAAGGATTCCTAATGAATGGACTGGTGCAACAAAATATTTCCTCCAAGTTGCTAGATACTCATGATAGACTACACCTTGAGAAGTCAAAGGAAATGAATACGTTAAGCACACATTGAGCTTGAAGATTCAAGATTTTGAAGTTTTGACTATCAAGGAACTTGAAAGTTTCTTGAAGTGTTCAAAATTTAGTTGTCATTTGAAACATATTATAAGAATGCTTTCTGATAAAGAAATGCTTTTATTATTTCTTCTTTTTTGTTAGGGCTATTTGTTGTGGCCTCATAAAGGATGCCCCATTTTGAGTCACAAAATGGGGAACCCCTAGTTTCTAAATTCACTATGAGGTATCTAGTCTAAAGCCTCAGTCATTTGGATCCCCCTTGGGTCTAGGCCAAACCCTAATCTCTAATCAGGAAGGGTTTGTTGACATTATAGTCATGTTTGTTATTAGTGACACACACTTATTCAGATTATAAGTATCTACCAAGTGTATTGTATAGCTAACAGAGTTAACCAAACATTTCAAAATCTACCAAGTTCTATAGTTTCTACTGAGTCCAAGATATAGTATTTAGTTTGCATCAAGCAATTTCTACCATAATGGTGATCAACAATGTAAACTGAGTTTCATAAGGTTTATCGAGTTCCTCAGTGCAAACTAAGTTGTACAATGCTTACCGAGTTCATAGTTACAACAATGTGAATCTAGTTTTGATCTAGCCACTCCATGTTAACCAAGTGACTTAGTTTATACTAAGGTTGTAGTGATATCATTGACCGAGCTATGCAGTATGAATCAAGTGATTTAATTTATATGCCAAGTTTCACAATATTCACTAAGTCACTAGTGTAGACTGAGTTTAGAATACTTGGAAGTGATTAGTATGGACTAAGCTTCTAGTTCTACTGAGTGCATGATGATGTCAAGTATTGATTGTGGATTCCAAGTATCAAAACCTCACCAAGCTAGTCTTCAAAACTAGAGTTCCTACAGTTGGGCCAACTTTGTGTATTTTGTGTAAACTTGTATTGTAGCTGACTTTGTTGATTTTTAAATTGGATTGATATATATGTAATATATTATATTACATCCAAAATATAGAATGGAAGTACTTAGATAACAAGAAGAGCAGAGTAGAAGTGTGAAATACAAGGCTATAGTAGTATAAGGAGTAGTAAAGATTTATCTATCAAAACAAAGTGATCATAACACTCAAAGGAATCTCATTCAACAAAACAAGTTACAGATCGAAGATGAGCCACTATTTTGATCCTAACAAGTGGATTAGTTAAATCCTTTCACAAGGTAGTCTTAACAATGTTTTGTTAATCTCTTTACTAAGTGCATACTTTATTGTATGTTTTTAAATCCTTTTGCAAGGTACTAGCAGTCTTTATTTCTCCTAATAGGGCAGATCATTAGAAGTGATCATTGTAAGCCTTAATAGGCCAACTTTACACTACAGTACTAAAGCTTGTGGGTATCATTTCCATCCTAGTTTTACTTTCTATTTGGAAGGTTTCTAGGTCACAAAATTGTGTGTCAAAGTGTTATGAATGTTTTAATGCTTTTAGTTATTCATGCATGCAATTAGATCATAATACACATGAAGGATTAATTGGTTATTAAGGAGTAAGTTTTATTGGTTACTAATTCACCCCTCTCCTCTTAGTAACTTAGACTATCATATATATTTTCAACAATTGGTATCATAGCTTTTTGGTTCTTAGAGAAAAGTTTAACAACTTGAGAAAATATCAAAGACTATGGAGGTATTTAGACTTGACAAGGCTATTGAGAATGAGAATCTAGTTTTAGAATTAGCTATTGGACAACTCAAGAAAGAAAAGGAGCAACTCTCTCAATCCTTCAAAAGAAAAAAGATTTTGTAGGACAAATGAATGACCAACTCTACATTGAAGAAAGAATTGAAGACATCTATTCAAGCAATTTAGATGAAGCTAATGAGGCAATCAAAGAACTATTGGAAAAGAATGGTACGCTTCAAGAAGAAGTAAGAAAGCTAAGAAGAGAGCAAGAATTTTAGTGAGTAAGATTACATGAAGTCATGGAAGAGAAAAATAAGATAAAAGAAGAGATAGAAGAAAAGAATAATGAGATTCAACATCTAGCCCTTTAGCAAGCAAACTTCATTAATCAGCTCACCAATGCAAATGAAGAAATCATGAATCTGAGATCAAAGAATGAAAGATTGTTGAATGATCCAAATGCTGAAAAGAAAACCAATGAGATGATGATGAAATCTCAAGAAGACATGAATCGATTGAATGAGCAAAATCATTATAGACAAAAATAAAAACAAGGAATTGGATATACAAAAGAAGGTGAATCATTTAAGCAAGGAGCTCAAAAGAATCAAAGATCTACTTGCAGTCATTGTGGTAAGATATTACATACATTAAAGAAATGTTAGAGCAATGAGAAATCTAAATTTAATGGAAAATGTTACAATTGAAACCAGCATGGTCATAGAGCTAATGAATGCAAAGAGAAACCTAAATTTGAAGGCAAATGTCACAAATGCAAGAAGCATGGGCACAAATCCTCAAAATGAAAAACTAAGATATTGAACCCAGTAGAACAAATTGTAAAAGCCATATTTGGTTGGGACTATAGCACTTGGTGTAGATGTCGTTACTATGGAGAATTTGGACACACTGGAATGAATTGTGTAAAACATTATATGAGGACAAGAGACACCACCAGAAGATGTTTTATCTATATAGAACTTGGTCATCTTGCCAAGAACTGTATGACTACTAGAAGAATTGAAGATTAAAAGAAAGCCAAGGCTGATAACATCAGAAAGTAGATGAGACAACAATGGATTCTAGAATCTTTTGAGAATGCAAGTCTAAGCAATAATGAACATGTCACTCAAGAATTGGGCGACTCCAACAATTCCACTTGATCTCATAAAGAGAACTAGAACTAGGATTCTAAAGAAGACATTCCACATCAGTTCTAGTTAGTAGAATGGAAGATCTATATCAGCATTCAAGATGCAAATGGATCACTGAACAATGAAGAAGTTGCTAGTCATTACTGAGTAAGGTTAGGTTACAATCCTTATCAAGTGAGGTCAAGTCATAAGACCTTGCCAAGAAAGGTTGGGAGTAACTAAGTTTTGTATGGTAACTGAGTCATGGATGACTCTATTAAGAATTAAATGCAAGAAAAGTGGAGGCCAGTCTGTCATTTGAGTGAACAATTATACCAAGCATTTATGGTGATCAAAAGGAAAATTTTGAGAAAATGATGAAATTGAATTCATTTCTCAACATGAATTTTTGAGAACTATCTGTGCAAAGAAATTTTTAGGTGTTGGGATTACAAATGGGAAATGTATACTTTTGAGAGGGGGATGAATCAGAAGTACTAAACTGTAATCAATAAAACTTTTTACTTTAAAACATTGCATGCATAAACATATAGAAATTAAATGTAAAGAAAATGCATTCACATAAACACTTGACACCAGATATGACTACCCATAAACCCTCCAATGAGAAGGTAAAAATAGGGTGGGGATGACACCCACAACTCTTCACTATTGCAACAATAAAGTTCACCTATTAAGGTTACATATTTTGACCATTCTCATGATTTTCCCTGTGAAAGGCCTACCTTGTTAAAGGCTTACAAAGGATTGTTAGATCCTACACTGTAAAAGGATTTTAACACCCTATCAAAGGTGTGCCTGGATAAAGGACTTTAGAACACTTACTTGGAATGTCACCCTATTAAAGGATTTCTCAATGACTAATAAATCAACCTTGATACAAGGACTTCATCTTGTTGATACAGTTGTTAGAAATTATAGTAGAATGTTTGATCTAATGCACTTACAATCTGATATTGCTGATTTTAGATCCCAATTTAGTTCATCTTGATCCTCTTTCATCTGATATGAAATTCTTGTAACCTTGATCCTTTGTGCTGCTAACTGATTCTATAATTTAGTTGTTCTTCTAAGTCACCTTGATTGTTTATTGATCAATTCACCCCTTTCACTACTATCATCACCTTCTCACATGCATTTTCTAATGCTCTCTCATGCACATTATGAATTATGAGGCTTCATCTCCCTTTAAAAAGACTTTGGTGGCTTAGGGTTAGGTATGAATCTATGATTGAGATTCATCCATCTTTCCTACTCAATTCCCTCCCTTTTTCTAATTGGTTGCATGTAGATCACATAGGGAATCCAAATAGATTAGATCTTATCTCTAAGCTTTGAGATCTATCCATGAGTTGTCATGTAAAATGGTTTACATGATTGTTTGTGCCTCCACAAACTCTTGTGTCAATTCTATGTTGCTCGACACTAACTAAAATTCTATTTGGCTTGGCACCTGAACTTGCTCAACATCTATTTGTTCACTTGACACTTTAAACTTGCTCAACATCTATTTGTTTACTTGACACTTTAAACTTGCTTGGCATTGCCTATTTACTCGGCACTTACTATATTTCTAACTCGGCACTTGTTGCAACTTAGCACTTGTATATATTATAATTGGCATATATTGCTAGCTCAGCATGAACTTAGCAAATAGCTTAAGTGTGTTGACACTCAATTTTCAAAACCATTATGAGATCAAAAATCTCCCCCTTTGACATGAGTGTCAAAAACACATAACTATACATGCTTATCTCCCTTAAGTATAATACAATTATAGTTCAGTATATACACAAAACTTCAAAATTGTTCAAAATTTTGTGAAAGACTATATACCTCTAAATTTTGTGTCTCCCCCTGAGTTGATGTGCCTTTTTCTATATCCAAAATTTTACTCCTTTGAGTGGATTTTCCTTATGTTGATACTCTTTGTCTAATATGCCATGTTTTCTACTTTTCTAATGTTTACTTCCCTTTCATTTTGTTTTCTCTTCTCTTTCACATCTTCTCTTTCACATGTCTACCCTTGTAGATCGTCTCCCCCTTTTTGTTATCTCCCTTTTACTTATCTCCCCCTTTTTGACACTTATGTCAAAGGGTCTATATGTTGTATTTAGCTAGAAAGTTCTTATTAACTTCCATGACAATCTTCAGAGTAGCATCCTAGTTTTGTATAGCAACTTCTAGGGATTTAATTTGTATTGCTTCCTCTATTGCAAGGTGAACTAAGTTGTCTAATGTTGAAATATTAGGATCTTTCTTTAACACTATCTCAACATAGGCTATTTCCTTCTATAGTATCTCCATGTGAGGAGTAACGGTGGCTTCTACTTGTACTATCTTGGCTCTAGTATTAGCCTCTTCTACTGTGAGTATAGCTATTTATTTCTATGTGTGTAGCATGGTATTGAAGTGCTTTTCACTCTGAGCTAGATCTTGTGGCAATTTCATGCTTGATACTCTTAGATTTCTCTCCAGGCTCATGAACCTTTGCCTAGTCTCTTGTATGAAGATTGATGGGTCACAAAATATTTTGTATAGTGAGAATATATTCTAAAGTACCTTCTTTTCTTTTTCAATTTTATTTTCCAACTCTACTTGAGATAATGCTATCTCATTAGATATCTTCTCATTGACCTTTGCTTGAAATTTCTTTTCTGGCCATTCCATAAGTTTAGCATTAGCATCTTGGTCCTCATTTGTCACCTGCTCAACAATATCTGACAATTGGTCTAATATGTTCTTTGCTTCATTAGGTGGCTACAAGTTGAAGGCATCTAAGAAGATGTCCTTAATCTCATGTAATGATTTCTTTTGTTTATACTCATTTCTAAGCATCTCGTACTTCTTTTTCCTTTCCAATGCCTCATGCATGATAGTTATCTATTCAAGTGTAATGTTTTCATAGTCATATTTTGGAATGACTATTTCCTCATCTAATGTAGGGTCTCCATAATGAAGTACCCTTGCAACTCTTGTGGAACTTCAGCCTGGTGTAGATATTTGTAGTGGCATAACATCAGTACTAGGATTCTGAAGTATTCTTGTAGGAGTCCCAGTAGTTGGTACATTTACCAATGTTTGAATTACTTCCTGCTCTTTTTCTTTTGGACTATCCTTGTCCTCTTCTGATTTGTCTTTATCAATAATAATTATTTTTGGTGGTGCACCTTGTACTTATGCAATAGGTATAAAAGTATCTATCTATCTATCTTGTTTGTTCCTTTGTAAGCTCTCTTTCCTCCACAGTCTAAGTCTGTTGTTCAATCATCATGATTTTGACTGTGTTATCAACCTTGGTAGATGTATCTATTGATATTTGCATTATAGTTTATCCACTTGTAGCTATAGGATTATAGAAGGTGGTTCTTGTGTATTCACCTTGTCCCTTATTAAATTAGCTACAACTTTCTACAACTCATCTAAACTATACAATATAGGGTTATCACGTAACTTTTCTTGCAGTGTTGATTAGTCAAGGTTCTTCTTTAGATCCTCTGCAATAAGTGGGTTGATGTTCTAAACTGTGTTGTTAGGAAAATCCTTTACTTTTATCATCTCTGTAGGTGTGTTGATGTCATGTGGAGGGCTAAGTGGTGGTAATTGTATGTCTAGCACACTTTGATCTATTTGCTTCTCCTCAGTAATTGCCAATTCATCTTTTCTTTGTTGTGTCTCCTCCATTGTATTATCACCTTTTTCTTTCTTAGTTTCCTCTTCTTTATCATTCTTCTCCTCTTCCTCATTATTCTTTCCCTCGAAGGGATTTGTCTCTCCCAATTTAATATTGGTTAGGCCATATATTAGCTTCCACATTTGAGTGGATTTCTTGACAACATCTTTAATCTTATTTTGAAGTATGTTGAAGGCCCTATACTTAGGTGCACATTTGCTACCATGTTTCTTATTAGCTTTTATTATTTGGCCTTTTGATAAATCTAGCATCATTTGTTCCAATGTGGATTCCCTTATTTTCTTCTCCACATTTAGGTAATAATGCCATTTATTCTCAAAAATGGAATATAAATCTTTAGGCATAGTAGTGTCAAATTCAAGTGGAGTATTCTTGAAAATTGCCATCATGGCATACACTAACTCCTCAATCCTATTTTGATCCTCTCTATTCAATTTATTGAATTCAATAGTTTTCAAACCAGTCAAGTCTACATTATCCTTAATATTTTCACAAATGTTATCAATATTAGACTTGGGTGCATGACTTACCACTATGAACTGGCTACTATCATCTGACTCGGTCCTTTCTTCATTAGAGTCAAGTTGTACAATGTATACTTCTTAATTTCTTTGTTGGACCTTGTTTCTTAGTAGACTTCTTATTTTCTTGCTTAGCCTTTTGAGTTGTGGCCCTTGTGCTGGCTCTTGTAACTAGTGCAATAGGCTTTGCAGGGCTTGGTTTCACAACTTTCTTACGCTTTGGCTGAGTAGTAGGCTGTATCTTTGCCTTTATCTTCTTTGGCTCTAGTTTAGTTGGTGCTTCCTCAACACCTTCTTCTTCTTCAAAATATTCTCCCATGCCTTGTGTCAAAGAAAGTGGCTCATGGCCCTATTCTTCTTTTGCTTCATCTTCATCATCTTTTTCTTCCTCTGTAGTTCCCTCTCCACTCTCCAAATTTGGCCTTGAGTTTCTTGACCAACTTGTCTCTTTTTTTTCAATGTTGATGTTTTTTCAACTCCATTTCTACTTTTGATTTAACAAAATCATAAGTACCAGAAGGTTTTTCTTCTTTGACAATTTCCTCTACTAGTAATGTTGTGATTGTTGTTGATGTTTCATCAGTGTTTATTTCATATCCTAGTGGCCATATCCATCTAACTCTTGGCACTGCTACTTGAATATAGGTGTAATCAATATCAACTAGAAAGAAAATATCATTGATGTGTTTCTCTACTAGGGAAACTAAAATTCTCAATATTTGCTTCATGGACTTCTTAAAGTCCTGAAAATAGCTAGTCATTATGGTTTCAAAGTTGGCTCCCATATGTTCTATGTACTCATTAATTTGTACAACTATAGACCTATCAGTCTTCCAACCTATCTTACCAAAAGAAGGAAACTCATTCTATACATAAAAGAATATTCATATCAAGATTGAACCAAATTTACATTGAGCTCCTTTTGATCTCCTTATAGCTCCTAGGTTCTCCATAATTTTTTGCAAATGAAGATTTGCCAGATCATATGTATGATCTTTCTTCACAATTTTGTACCCAACATCAATTGCAATGCATGGTAGACTATTTAGTCAGCTTGACTGATAGAATTTGTGAGATATGAACCTCATTGCAAATTCTAGAAGTGGATCCTTGATAATGTCAATAGTTATGCCCATTTTGTTCCACTTTGTCCTTGTATTCTTTTCAATGACTTCTTAGGGTTTTTAGCTGATCTAGGATTGGATATCTTGTAACCCTATGCACGATTCTCTTTGACAATTTAATAGGTCCTCCTTCTAGCCATAAGCATCCATTGTGAATCCTACTCAAAACTATTCTAGTCCACTCCATTTTGAAGACTGTAGGAAAATCTAGGGCACACGTTAGTCCCTTTTTCTCAACAATGTTGAATTCCTCTTTCAACACTCCATTTTCACACAATTTGTCATACACTTGGTGAATCTCCATGTCACCAATCCCTCCAACCTTAAAATTGTAACATTTCCTAACATCTTGTACCATCACAACCTTTGGTGGAATAATAGATAAAGCTACTGCTAGATTGTTCTTGTATGCAACTTTAGGAATTGGCATAAAATCTAGTTGCCTAACCTCATTGCTAACTAGCTAAACCTCAAATAGTTCCTTATCCTTAGGGGTTTTAGAACTAGAGGCCATTTTTGTAATCTAGGATTTTAGCAACTTTAAAACTACAAAACTTGATACTTTAGAAATACTATGAATCGATGAAATTGAGCTTGATTACCACTAGAATATGCACAAGTCCTTTTTTCTTCGCTTGAAATTAACTTCTTTTCTCTACTTACCCTTTATTTTTATTTGTAATGACAAGAAATGGGAAAAAAAATCTGCCTTATACCCTTTCAATATGTTATATTTAATGCTTAGTACTTATATAGCTATAAACTCAGCTCCTATGCAATTTCTATTTCACTCGACAGCTATTAGAATTGCCTTTACTCAGCTCTAATAGGATTTTTCTTCACTTGACAACAACTAACATTAATTTTTCTTGGCATCAACTACTCACTCAACTCCAACTAGTCTTGGCTAACAAGTTAGCACTCATTATCATTCAGTCGGCATCTGAAGGAAACTTTCCTTGGCAAAAATGTGAAAACTTAAAGATTTAACTTTGGATTTTTCTCATAAAGTTGCATCTTTATTCATGCTAATTTACCCTTTTTGGCATTAACTTACCTGGGAACTGATGTAAGATGAAGCACTTTAAAAAATGAGTCCCACATACCTCCTTTTTCTTAGTTTGATGAAGTGTGACCACTTAATCATTTAGCTGAAGTGATCCCTTCATTTGATGTGTTGCATCCATCTTTCTTTTTCCATATCTTTTTCATCTCTCCTCTAATGTGCTCAATATCTATCTCGCCTTTTCTTTTGTTCAATTTTGAATTAGGTGCCTTTGTCCTTGTTTGGTAATGCTTACTAATATGTCTAGTCTTCAAACAACTAAAGCATGTAGTTTGACTAAACCATCTATTGTAGATTCCACTAAAATGTGTTCTTATGCAATTCTCAGGGATGTGTCCATACTGTTGACAATAATGATAGATGTGCCTTGTGTTTTAGTCCCAATTGTAAGTATTTTCATCATTTCTTCCCTTGTTTGATGACCATGTCCTCTTGGATCTACATTCAAAGGCTTTGTGTCCAAACTTCTAATAGTTGTAGTAGAATTCTTCAAATCTTGGTGCATGCATGGTTCGTGTTCCGCATTCATGTGCCTAATGACCTTGTTTGTTGCACTTGTTACAATGTGTCATGTTCTTTGGCTTAGTACTCTAACTAGCATTCTTGCTCCTACAAACATTAGCTATGTGTCCTTTCTTTCCACAATGATGACAAGTAGGTTTAGAGTTCTTACCTTTATTGCTTCTTTCCTCAACATCTTTGGATGATTCTCCTTCTTTAGTGCTTGTATAGCCCAACCCTGATGTGTCTTTGCTAGATCTAGGGAATTTTAATAATTTCTTAAAGTACTTGATAGCTTCATCAGGTTTGTTGAATTTTTTTGCAAACTCCTTTTCTCTTTTTAGGTCATTCTATAGTTTCTCATTCTATAACTTCAATGTAGTTATCTCAATGTCCTTGACATTCAACTCATGATGGGCATTCATAATTTGGCTTAGGGTGTCCAACTGTATGTTTGAGATCCCAGACAACTCTACTAATTTTTCTTCCAATCTATTTGACAAGATCCTATTGTCTTCTTCAATCATGACCTTGTCTTCTATAGCTCTTTTTTTTTCTCATTCACCTCACATAGTAGTATTGCTTGCGATTCTTGCTCCAACTTGAGATTTCTGATCTCTTGATCTTGTGCTCTATTCTTGTCCATGAGATCTACAATTGCTACATCAAATTCATAAAAGTTACCATCTACAAATAACTTTTTGGTGTCAATCTCTTTGTACTGAGTGTCATTTTCAGCTATGGAAATCTCTTTCCTTCTCTTTAGTGAACTTCTCAAGGCATCTTTGGCTTCTTCCAATTGTTGTAGTAAGAGATGTATCTCAATCTCCTAATTCACAATGGTCTTTCCAACTTGTAAACCTCCATCTCAAGATCTTTTATCCAAGATGTAAGGCTTCACCTGATGAGAACTTAGCTCTGATCATAATTGTTGGGATTACAAATGGGAAATGTATACTTCTAAGAGGGGGGGTGAATCAGAAGTACTAAACTCTAATCAATAAAACTTTTAACTTTAAAACATTACATGCATAGACATATATAAATAACATGTAAATAAAATGAATTCACATAAACACTTGACACCATATATGATTACCCAGAAACCCTCCAATGATAAAGTAAAATTGGGGTGGGGATGACACCCACAATTCTTTACTACTGCAGCAATAAAGTTCACCTATTACGGTTACATATTTTGACCATTCTCATGATCTACCCTAGTAAAGGCTTACAAAGGATTGTTAGATCCTACCCTATTAAAGGTTTTAACACCCTGTCAAAGGTGTACCTGGCTAAAGGAATTTAGAACACTCACTTGGAATGTCACCCTATTAAAGGATGTCTCAATGACTATTAAATCAACCTTGATACAAGGATTTCATCATGTTGATATAGTTGTTAGAAAGTATAGTAGAATTTTTGACCTAATGCACTTACAATCTAATGTTGTTGATTTCAGATCCCAATTCAGTTCATCTTGATCCTCTCTAATCTGATATGAAATTGATGTAACCTTGATCCTCTATTATGCTAATTGATTCTATAATTTAGTCTTTCTTCTAAGTCGCCTCAATTGTATGCTGATCAATTCACCCCTTTTCACTACTATCATCACCTTCTCACATGCATTCTCTAATGATCTCTCATACAGATTATAAATTATGGGGCTTTGTTTCCCTTTAAAAAGACTTTGGTGGCTTAAGGTTAGGTATAAATCTACGATTGAGATTCATCAAAATTTCTTGCTCAATTCCCTCCATTTTTCTAATTGGTTGCATGCAAATCACATAGGGAATCCAAATAAATTTGATCTTATCTCTAAGCTTTGAGATCTATCCATGGGTTGGCATGCAAACAGTTTACATAATTGTTTGTGCCTTCATAAACTCTTATGTCAATTTTGTGTTTCTTAGCATTTGTTAAATACTGATGCTTAACACTAACTAAAATTCTATCTAGATTGGCACCTGAACTTTCTTGGTATCTATTTGTTCACTTGGCACTTTAAAATTTCTCGACATCTATTTGTTCACTCGACACTTTAAAGTTGCTTGGCACTTGAGTGACTTGGCACTTACTATATTTTTGACTCAGCACCTATTTCAACTCAACACTTGTATATATTATACTTGGCATATATTGCTAGCTCAGCATGAAAATAGCAAATAGCTTAAGTGTGTTGACACTCAATTGTCAAACCATTCTGAGATCAACATTAGGGAATTCAAGTGATTTGACCAAATTACTATTGAATATTTCTATGTTCTCTCAAGCCCTACCAAGCAATATACATCCACTAGCAGAAAATCAAAGAAAGGATATGATATGTCAGTTTGAGGCATTGAATGGAAGGTGCAAAACTTTAAGCTGAGTCCTGCTATCATAAAAACCCTAGATTTGAGTGAAGCTCAATTGTAAATTCCACCAAGGGTTTGACTCACATTCTGCATATGCCACAAGATTTTCAAATCAAATGGATAAGATTCATTCTTAGTCGTATGCATAATGGCCAGTTATGGTTAGAAAAACCTATTTTGATAACCAAGAAGATGATCCATAGGATCACTAGTCTTCCTGTGTTGGCAAAAGCTAAAATGACCAAAACCCTAAGTTGGGTCAAGCTTGAAAAAAAAAAACCCTTGCAAAGTGGGATGGAATGGGAATGAAGATCAATTGTGTTATAGATATGGAACTAGAGTTTGGGATACATATTATTGTGCATAAAATATATAGCTTGAGAAGACTCAATTGTGTGTCATGCAAAGTAGTGGATCTCACATACAAAGTGGTCAAGAATAACTTGTCACTTGACCTCGTTGAGTTGATGGTAAACTAGTTCAACAAGAATATTGAGAGTATAAGATATTCAAAGAACAATCGATGTAAGATTGGTTCACTCTTAACTTTTCTATTTTTCTATGTGCAAAAGCTCTTCCCATTTGAAGGTATAGTCATATGGAGAAAGGATGTACCTATTCTTTATCATATTAATGAATATATAGCTAAAATGGGAGAAAAATATGTGAGTATTATGGAAAATTAATTTGATGCATTCAAAGATAAGATAAATAACAAATTTAAGATCCCCAAGAAACTTGTTGATGATTACAAAGATGATATTTGTTTCATGGTTGATAGTGACAAAGTGTATATACAAGTAGTTAGACCGAGAATTGTATGGGTCAAACCTCTAGGTCACAAGGCAAACATAGATGAAACCAAGGACATTATTAAAGCACTAATTAATGAGCCTATCCACCCAAAATTTGCATACTTTTGTATCTATGATGAAGCTAAGGCAAGAATAGAACTTGAAATTAAACTCCCTCAGGTAGTCAACAAAGGGAAAAAGAGAATTGCAAAATTAAAAACCAGCACCACTCTTTTGTTGATTGAAGGCAAAGGAGATGATATTGAGGATGATGAACTAGAAGATGAAGATAAATCAGAGGAAGAAGAGACATTAAAGAAGAAAGGGAAGGTTATTATAACCAATTCTTCCAAACTATCTATTGTTGTGTTCATAAGGAGGACATCTAGGAAGAAACTTGACAAAGAAGGAGGAGATGTCATCTTCAAGAGGCCACCACCCAAATTTGAAGAAAGGTCAAAGGAAATAGAGTCAGAAGTGAGCATAAAAAACTTTAAATCACTAAGGTGTGAGACTATGACTGTAGAGGAGTAGAAGCAAATAGAAGACATGACAATGTCTAAAATGGGTAAGTAGAAGTATTCCCCAAACTAGCTTGCTCAACAAATTCTAAGTGATGTAATGGAGAATATCAAGCCAAGATGGGAGAATGCCATGAAAACTACTAAAGACATATATGAGAAAACCCTAAGGCAATTTATGCTGAGTTTGAATGACAAGGAGGTAAAGGAATGTCTAAAAAAGAATGAAGAAAAACTTACCTTGAGATTCAACTCTTGTCCTATATTGATAAATGACATTGAACATGTGGTAAGGAATGCCACCAACACATGAAAGAACATTTATGTTCTTCACAAGAAAAGTGATTTTTTTGTCAATGTTAGTGACAAGGATGATGATGAAAGTGAAAAAGATGAGGAAATTGATGATGGAGAAGGTACACATTATGACAATGTTGATGATGAAGCAGAGGAATAGGGACAAGAAGCTACCAAGGAAGATCTACCTAAAGATCATAACATTGAGGAGATTGACCTAGTGAAAATTGTAGTAGTAGTCATAGCCTTACTTCCTCATTCTCCAAGTGAAGCACTAAAAAAATCAAGCCCAGAGAAAGCTACTATAGAATTGATTGTGACAAACATTGTAAGTACAAGCACTCAATCAATTTTTGCACTTATTCAGCTCAGTACCTCATTGATAGAAGTAACAAGAACTTCATCTACTAAGAAGTCAACATTTCTCTCCTCATCAATTTTTGTTACACAAGGTATTCCATTAATAAGTGCAGTTTCTACTTTTTCATCTAGTCATACTAACTACCATTGTTTCCATTCCTAGCATGCAAATAATAAGTGCAAGGATAGCTAAGACCAAGCCTCAATCGAGCACAATTTTTTTAAGTAAAGGCAAAGAGAAAGAAGAAGAAATTGATCTTGATGAAGAGATTGTTATTACAAATTGGGACATCTCCAATCTTAACTCTAATCAAATGCATATATTTGGAGAACTTCTTTAGAAGAAAGCTAAGCAACAAAGGCTTAGAGAAGAAAGAAAGAAAAAATTTCAAATAATTGAAGATGCAAAGAATATCCTAGCAGAGGCACTAAACATAGAGGTTGACACTTCTCAACCAATTTTGATTTAGTTAGTAGAGGCAGTCCACAAATTCAATGAATATTTGAATGGATAGGAGAAATTTTTCCAAAGAGTAGAGAAGAAATTTGAGAACAAAGTTTTGAAACTTATTGCTCAAAGGATTGCAATTCATCAGGTAGATCTATCTACTATCCTAAGCTCACTTGAGACCTCTTGCAACAATGTGTCTTCACTATTCAGTAAATTCTGTAATATTTCAATCTTCACCAAATAAATTATGGAAAATTTTTTCAAATATTGATGAATATCTACAAGCAAGTGCACAATAGTTACAACTTGTCTTGAGTTATAGCTCTACCCACTACACAAAGATCAGATTCTTAACTGATATGTAGGAAGAATTGCTAAGAGAAGAAGCCATAATAAGAACCATATTGATAAACATATAGTGCATGATTCTCCCAAATATGGATGCATTGCAAAAACATATTGCACATGCCAAAATTCTCATCCATGATAACAACTTCTCAATTGTAGATCACATGATAGAACTTTCAACAATAAATTGGGACAAGACAATGGCACTAATTTTAAAGGTACATTTAGATTTCTTGTCACATTTTGGTATTACTATATAGTATATAGCATACATCTTTGGCATTAATTTTAGAAAGGTAGAGAAGATGTATACTGTAAAAAGGAGAAGATATAATACAAGATGACATATACATAAAGGGGGAGAAAATGTATATATGTATGGGGGAGCATTATGTATGTATAGATACTCAGAGATAAATCTCTTACAAAACCAATTTTGAAAAATATCAAAAATAGAGTACTCTACTGAGTTGGAGACACAAGGTGATGAATAAAAGGTGTTCCTAAACTTTTTGAATTCAGTTTTGACTAACAAGTGTTTTTTTCACTAATGCCAAAGGGGGAGATTGTTGAGATTACAGTCATGTTTGTTATTTGTGACACACACTTATTCAGATTATATGTATCTACCGAGTGTATTGTATCATTAACAAAGTTAACCAAGAATTTTAGACTGTACTGAGTCTAAGAAATAGTATTTAGTTTATGTCAAGCAGTTTATACCATAATGGTGATCAACAGTGTAAACTGAGCTTCATAAAGTTTACCGAGTTCCAAAGTGAATACCAAGTTGTACAGTGCTTACCAAGTTCACAATTATAGCAATGTGAATCTAGTTTTGACTGAGCCACTCAGTGTTAACCAAGTGAATTTGTTTATATGAAGCTTGTAGTGATAGTATTGACTAATCTATGTAGCATGAATCAAGTGATTCAATTTGTATGCCAAGTTTTGTAGTATTCACTAAGTCACTAGTGAAAATGAAGTTTAGAGTACTTGGAAGTGATCAGTATGGATTGAGTTTCTATGTCTACCAAGTACGTGATGATTTAAGAATTGACTATGGATGTTGAGTATCAAAACCTCACTGAGTTATTCTTTAGAACTTGAGTTCTTGTAGTTGGGACAACTTTGTGTATTTTTTGTAAACTTGTATTGTAGCTAACTTTTTTGATTTGTAAATTGGATTGATATATATGTAATGTATTGTATTACATCCAAAATATAGAATGGAGGTAAAATAACAAGAAGAGAAGAGAAAAAGTGCAAAATACAAGGCTACAATAGTATAAGGAGTATAAAAGATTTATCTATCACATCAATGTGAAGATTAGCCACTATTTTCATCCTAATAGGTGGGTTAGTTAAATCCTTTCACAAGGTAGACTAAACAATCTTTTGTAAATCTCTTTACTGAGTGCATACTTTATTGTATGTTCGTAAATCCTTTTGCAAGGTGGACCTAGTAGTCCTTATTTCTCCTAATAGGGTAGATCATCAAAAGTGATCATTGTAAGCCTTAACATGCCAACTTTATACTACAGTACTAAAGCTTGTGGGCATCATCCCCACCCCAATTTTATTTTCTATTTGGAAGGTATTTGGGTCACCAAATTATGTGTCAAAGTGTTATGAATGTTTTAAGGCTTTCAGTTATTCATGCATGAAATTAGATCATAATACACATGAAGGATTAATTAGTAGTTAACTATTAAGTTTTATTGGTTACTAATTCACCCCTCTCCTCTCAGTAACTTAGCCTATCATATATATTTTCAATAAGTTTAGACAGTTACACACATATATAAAAATATAAAAATTTAAGACTTTAATGTGCACACATGCACACCTCACCCCCACTTCAAAGATGTGCACATGTTTGCACCCTCGAGGGTTCACACCTTCAAATGTGTGCACCTACGAAGGTTTGCACTCTAGTTCCCCCCTAGGTGCCTATATAAGACCCCCCTTACTTGCATAGTGCAATAATGCACATGTGCTTAGGTCAAGGTGCACAACTGCACACTTTGCCATTTCCAAAGTAAATTAGTGCACTAGCACACCCACCAAGGTGTGCTAGTATGCAAAACTAGCTTTTGGGGGAAAAAAATCCATTATCTTGTCTATTTTGACTAGTATGTTTGAGTGTTGTGGAGTCCTCTTTTGGGTCTTCCAACATAAGATGACTAAAGTTTGCTTCTTTGTGTAGATAAAAAGGCATCCTCATTATCCATAGCACAAAAAATATCCATGGTATTGCATGGACATTTTTAAAATAGGTGCCTTTGGATTTTAGATAGAAGAAGTAGGAGTTCAAATCTATGAAAATTTTGGGCTATAAAGAGGGTATAAATCACCAAAAAGGGAAAAATAAGTATACTAGAGTGATGTAAAACCCCATTTGAGTAAAACTCAGAAATCTTTTTCAAAATTGAGAACTTTGATTTTTTGGTGAATTTAGCACTTTGCACAATTCCTTGAAGGTGCACATGTGTGCAATTTGAAGATTTGGTGTATGAATTGTCTATAAAGGTGCATAGGTGCACAAGTGCACTTTTCTCAAAGGTGCACTGATAGTTTTCAAGAAGAAGCAATGCGCTTGCAGTTAACTACTAGTTGCTATTTTAAGATCATTCCATGTACTAGAAACACATTTTGATGACAATTCAAATCCTAGAAACATTCAGAGAAGGTTAAGATTCTATTTTTAGAGCTTCCAATGACTCTTAGATCCTCTTGTAGCTTCCTTCTTCTTATCTACTTCTTTCATTATTTTTAATGTCATGTAAAGGATCATGCACCCATTAATTGATATAAACATGGGTGGAGACCTACTTAGCACCATTTAGACAATCATTTTGTAAATAATTAGATTTTTTAAACTAGTTTTTAGCAAGAGTTGCATTTAAAGAACTCTCTCTCCTAGCACAAAGGGAGGAGATGATTTCTTATAAATACATGAATGTAATATGTACTCCAGGGTTGTTATTTTGATGTAATAATATATGTTGTTGGTGATCTTATTTGAAGTGTAGTTATTCTTGTTAGAGTGTGTCATTTTTGTGAATGCATGTTCATGAATAATAATGGAGCCAATAGTTTTACTGTGTTTATTTTATTGTGTGATCTTATAGTTCTAGTGATTTCCATGGCAAAATTAGCACACTAGTGCACCTACCAAGATGTGCTAGGTGCATTAGTGCACAAAACTAGCTTTTGGGGGGGAAAATTCAATATCTTGTATGTTTTGACCGGTGTTGTTCTGAATCTTGTGGAGTCCTCTTTTGGCTCTTCCAACATAAGATAACTAAGGTTTGCTTCTTTGTGCAGATAAAAAGTCATCCTCGTTATCCATAGCACAAAAAATATCCATGGTATTGTGTCTGCATTTTAAAAATAGGTGCCTTGGGATTTTAGATAGAAGAAGTAGAAGGAGTTTAAATATATTAAAATTTTGGGCTATAAAAAGGGTATAAGTCATCAAAAATGGAAAAATAAGTACACTAGAGTGATCTAAAACCCCATCTGAGCAAAACCCATAAACTGTTTTCAAAATTGAGAACTTTAATTTTTTTGTGAATTGAGCACCTTGCATAGTTCCTCGAAGGTGTGCAAGTGCACAATTTAAAGATTTGGTGAATGAATAGTCTGTGAAGGTCTATAGGTGTGAAGCTACATAGGTGTACATGTGTGCTTTTCTTAGAGGTGCATCAATAGTTATCAAGAAGAAACAATGTGCCTATAGTTAACTGTTAGTTGCTATTTAAAGATAATTACATGCACTATAAATACATTTTGATGATAGATCAATTCCCAAAAATATTCAGAGAAGGTTAAGCTTCCATTTTTATAGCTTCTAGTGACTGTTATATCCTCTTGTAGCTTCCTTCTTCTTATCTACTTCTTCTTTCATTGTTTTTTAAGTCATGTAAAGGCTCATGCACCCATTAATTGATATATACAAGGGTGGAGACCTATGTAGCACCATTTAGCGAGGCATTTTGTATATAATTAGATTTTTAAAATTATTTTTTAGCATGATTTGAATTTAAAGAACTCTCTCTCCTAGCACGAAGGGAGGAGATGATTTCTTATAAATAGATGGATGTAATATGTACTCTAGGCCATTATTTTGATGCAATAATATATATTTTTGGTGCTCTCATTCTGAGCATAGTTATTCTTGCCAAAATGTATTATTTTTATGAATGCATGTTCATCAATAATAATGGAGCTCATAGTTTTATTTTGTTTATTTGATTGTGTGATCTTTTAGTTTTAGTATTTGTCTCATGCTAACAAATTTTGTTTACATACTGAGTTAAAGAAGAGATCATCTATTGTTCTTGCATAGCTTCTTGTTTCACATGAGTGCACTTCCTATGGCCTTTCAATTTGATAAGAAGTGAAACATCTTTTGGTTATTACTAAGTTCCCGTCGACAATTGCATCAGTAAAATTGAGGAAGCATTGCTCCTATTTTCATTGGTTTCCTACCAGATCTTTTTGATGATTCAACTCATAGATGTGGTGGATGTAATATGTACCCTAGGTTGTTATTTTGATGTAATAATGTATAGTTTTTGTGCTCTCATTCTAAGTGTAGTTATTCTTTCTAGAGTGTGTTTTTTTTAATGCATGTTCATGAATAATAATGGAGCCAATAGTTTTGTTATGTTTATTTGATTGTGTGATCTTTTAGTTCTGGTATTTGTCTCATGTTAATAAATTCCATTGATGTATTGAGTTGGAGAATAGATCATCTATTGTTCTTGCATAGCTTCTTGTGTCACATGAGTGCACTTTCCATGGCCTTGCAATTTGATAATAAGTGAAATATCTTTCAATTATTACTAAGTTCCCATCGACGATTGTATCAGTGGAATTGAGGAAGTGTTGCTCCTATTTTTATTAGTTTTCTGCTTGCTATTTTTGATGATTTAACTCACAGACATGTTGTTATCGTGGTTTATGTCCATTAGGAATTTCCTTTCTAAGTTATTTTCTTTAATCTCTTGTTACCTTATCTTTATTATTTTCTTTTCTAACACTTTCTTAAAATATGAATTCATATAGTTGCATCGATAAATTGCATACATCATAAAATATAAAATACCAAAAATATATCTCTTTTTTGGTTACTTTTTCAAAATAGAAATAAGAGCAAACATCTTATTTGAAATTGGTTGGAACTAGCGAAAGCCTCCTTGTGAACATACACATTTATCTTCAATTGAGCAAATTTTAGTAGGCTACAAGATCATCTAGAACCTTGGAGTTGATCCTTGATTAGCTTTTCAAGAGAGGAATTTGAAAGGATTCTTGCCATTCAACATCATGCAAGATGACAACTCAACAAAAAATTTGATTCAAAAGGGGATGAAGGAATATTCCTAGAATAATCGACTAGGAGAAAAACATATAAGTGTTTGAATAAAGTTACTGAATCTATGGTTGAAAGTGAAAATGTTAGAATTGATGAGTTTATTGAGAAAAATGTTGAGGAAATAAAGGAGCATGAAGAAAACAATTGATTTGTCTATGTTCAGGAAGGCACACCATACACTTTACCTGAGAAACAAATTGAGTCACAACAGAGAATAATTAAACAAAATAAGAGAGATGTCAAGCGATAACCTGCAACACTCAAACCACAACAAGAACACACTAAGAAAATTATTGAGCCCCCACCAAATGTTGGAAATAATGGAGAACCTATAACTAATCCTATTTTAGAAAAGTATGTTAGAAGAAACCATTCAAAGAATGAAATAATTGGAGATAAGAATACTAGAGTCATGAAAAGAAGTAAGTTAATAGACAACACATTCTTGATTTATGTTTTTGACCCTAAAATAGTTAAATATACATTTGAAGATGAAGATTGGATTAATGCAATGAATAAAGAGATAGATCAGATTGAGAAGAATAATACATTGACATTGATACCATGAACCAAGGACAAGAACATGATTGGTACAAAATAAATTTTTAAGAACAAGTTGAATGAAAAAGGAAAAGTATTAAGAAACAAAGCAAGGCTAGTATGTAAAGGATATGCTTAGGAAGAAGGAATTGACTATGGTTGAATACTTGTCCCTACTTCAAGACTGGAAGGAGTTAGAATACTACTTGCATATGTAGCATATAAAAGATTTAAGATCTATCAAATGGATTTCAAGTCTACATTTTTCAATGGAATTCTAGAGGAAGAGGTCTACATTAAAAAATCTAAAGGATTTTTGGAAAAGGATCGAATGAACATGGTATGTAAGTTGTACAAATATTTATATGGATTTAAGCATGCACCCCAAGCATGGTATGAAAGATTACATTCTTTGTTTCATTAGAACTAGTAAAAATAGTAATCTATGCCTAAAGAGTGAAGCTAAAGATAAGGTATTAAAAGAAGAGATATTTTTTGATGACATTAAATTTGGAGGAAATGAATTTGTGTAAGTAATTTTTCAATGAAATGAGGAAAGATTTTAAACGTCAATGTTTGGTGAGATAAAATTCTTTATTGATTTGCATGTTCAACAAGTTAAAGGTGGAATATATATTCCTAAATCTAAATACATCAAAGAGATATTGAAAACATTTTGTATAGAAGATTCAAACCCAATAGATACACCAATGGTCATTGGATACAATTTTTCAAAGGAAGACAACTTGGTAGAAGTGAATGAGACACTATACATATCTATGATTGTGAAGTTACAATATGTAGTTCATAGTAGACCTAATATTACACATGCAATTGGAATAGTATAAATATTTTTAGCCAATTCTAAGGAGACACATTTGATTATGGTAAAAAGAATATTTAGTTATCTGAAGGGAAATGAAGATTATAGATTATGGTACAAGAAAGATGGATATTTTAAGTTGAGAGTCTATACCAATGTTGACTAGGAAGGAAATGTTAATAACACAAAGAGTACTACTGTAGGAGATTTCCTTTTAGGAGAAATACTGGTGACATGGATAAGTAAGAAGAAAAGTTACATCTCACTTTCCACTATTGAAGCTAAATATGTGGTAGCTACTTTCTCAAAAATTATATGTTTCAAACAATTATTGTAAGGTATGCAAGAGTAAATCATAGACCTTATTACAATCTATTGTGACAACACCAGTGCTATTAACATATAAAATAAGCCTTTTATGCATGAAAAGAAAAAGCATATATGGATTAAGTATCACTATCTCAGAGAGCGGATCCAAGAGAAACAAGTAAGTTTGGAGTATGTGAAGTCAAAAGAGAAGTTAGCAGATATATTCACCAAGTCATTACCTAAGGACACCTTTGAATATCTAAGAAGTAAACTAGGGGACATTCCCCTATCTAATATTCACTCGAGAGAGATGAATGTTGCATCAATTTATGATTTATTAGAATATCTATTTGGAGTTGATGCAAGAGTTCACTCTTTAGGAACTATCCTAGAGTTGTGAAAATTATTGTAATGTAGAAGATCTAATTAGTACATGAAAGGTACAAGGTCTAACTATAGAAAATATTAAAAGAAGAGATCTCAAGAGAGAGAAAAGGAAATGTACATTTACAAGGTTAATTTAACTACTATTAATGGAAATTGCTTGGCCTTTAGCATTATTGTCAAAGGGGGAGAATATGTAGTTGTCCAATGGTGGAGAATATCTATTTTATATCAAAATAAAATAATATCATTGATGTATAGAAGTGATTTATTATGTGAGAGAATTGATTATGGAGAGATTATCCATAAAAGGAGAAGAAGTGAGAGTATGGAGCATAATAGAGAACCTGATCAGACTAAGTTACATAGTATAGATGTGTTGATGGTAATAATATGTGTTTCCATTTGCAAGAATAAGAAAGAAAATGTGTTTCCATCAATACCAAAGGGGGATATTGATAGTCCCAACTAACCATGATGAAGATAAGGAATATTGTAATGTATGTGGAGTAGTTAGATCATTTCTTATGTTGTTATTAATGTCAATTGTGAAAAGGTAAGACATTATGCTGATTTTGTAAGGTGCCAAATCATCTAGAGGATGTAGTGTTTGTTGATGAAGAGGTTGATGGAAATAATGATGATTAAATGATGAAGAAGAAAATGGAATGAAAGAAAGTATGTGAATTATGATGAGCACTTGATGAGTTAGACTTTAGCAAGATAATATTGATTTGATTATTTTACATGATTTGATTAATTTTCATGATGATACATAAGCAAGCTACCTTGTTGGTGTTAGTGAACAAATTTCCCCTTTATACAATCTCAATCAGTTCACAACTCTGTTCCCAATATCAAGAAAAATAAATACACAAACAAACAAGTTTCTTTACTAGAAAAATCTCTGCATTTACAAGATTTTCCCTTTATCTCTTATTGTAAAAGAATGTTTTAAAATGATATGTTTAACTAGAAATCATAAGGTTATAAAATTCAACTCATAAAAATGAATATAATGTGTAGATTAAAGAGCCACTCAAACCTCACTATAATAATAAGCCACATGAGTAATTACCACAATGAAAAAACCAAAGATCAACTAACTTAAATGACTTCTCTTTGATGCTTTGGATAAGAAAATATCATATGATGAAATGAACCAACTTTACATATCATTCATTTCCACAAGAAAATGAGCAGTATGCATTCATAAACCATAAGATTCACTTCTTAGATAATTCATATATAAAACTATAAGATTTCATGTATCTATTGCATCATATAGAGTTTCAAGTAGATCCAAGGCATAACATCAAACATAAGTTTTATATAAAAATAGATAGTTGACCCTCTCAGAGTCTTTGAAACAAACTTAAATAGCCATGTAGGGCCAAGATTCAATTTTTAAAATCAACTCACACAGTATTCGTTAAACTACCTAGAAGCTTAACTATATATGATTTTAAAAAAAAAACTAGAATAAACTAAAGCTATATTATAAGCTACCAAATTTTCCATTTCTCTTCAATTGCCAACTAAAGTAGAGGACTTGGTTTTCTATTCCTGGTATATGGGGAGACCACCACCTGATTCCTTCCTTTCCTTATTTTAGAGATTTGTCAAAAATGAAAGGAAAGAGGGCTCTTCTCAAGTTTTTCATTTGCCAAAGTTTGGAGAAAGGTTGGTACTCTTTCCATGGTTGAAAATTATGCATAGTATTTTTTTTCTTTGTAAAGATTGTATGAATTTATCATAGATCCATTTGTGTATTTTAAATTGCCCATTATTGTGGTGTTGGGTGTGGATGAATTTTGTTGCCTTTCTTCATTTTGATTTTTGATAACATGACATTTATGGGTTTGAAAGGAAACCACTCACCCTTGGGAGGGAAGAAATAGCCTTTGGTGAAGGGGTTAGTTGGAGCATTCCTTGAGTAATGAATCTCTTCCCTAGAAATAAGTGGGATAAGCATGAAGTATGGGCTTCATGTGAAAATACAATATTTATACTTGGGGGTGATAAAAGGAGAATTTCTATGAGTAATGATATATGCATTGTGAGCCTTGTAAAGAAAATTTAATTCTTGTATTTAGCTTCTCCTCATGGTATTGGCACACCTTTACCCTTCTTTGTAGTGTGTGTACAAAAATGCGGCACACCTTTATAAACATTTATGCTCAAGATTACCCATGAAAGAGAGCATCTCAAGAGGTAGCTTATAGCTCTTTATCTACAATGTGCAAAGGAAAAAAATAGTAGTATGGTGGCTCTCAAATTAAACCAATCTATACAACCCATGCAAGGTGCACCATAGAATAAGAGATTCAAAGATGAGAACAATATGCGGGCATCAACGAATCACAATAAGAATGAAATGAAATGAAAACAAAAATTGATGATATGAAAGATGCAAGATAAGATAACATATATGAAGGGTTTCAACCCTTCCTACTTAGACTATATGATGGGGACTAGAACCCAACAACAGAATGGACACAATAGAAAGGGGGAATTATATTAAATGAGAAAATAAGCTAGTACAAATAGTGCAGAGAAAACAAACTTCAAAACATACCCTACGGGCTTACAATAGCATAAATTTGGAGAATATTTCTCCTTTTAGCACCTTCTCTCAAGCTCCAATCCGAACTGCCTTTTACAATGCCAAAATCTCCTTAAATAGACCCTGGAGGGTTAAGGACTAGGAGTACATTTTAGAAACTGCTAGTAGGCATCCACCGACAAAATAGAAGGTTCCAAAAGCCACGTTAGAAGTCGGTGCAAATCTAGAAGAATCTAGAAACGGTAGCCGAACTTTCGGGAGGCATAACTTTTGAACCGTAGCTCCGATTGACGAATCGTTTACATTTTCGGAAAGCTCTCGAAGCGCTCTATAGCCCTATGGATAGCTTTGCTTGTCCCCCATTTTTCAACCCTTTTCGAGGTCATTTAATGCCCCAAACCTGACTTTGAAGCATTCTTAGGAGGTCTCCAAAACTCGAAAAATTGCAATAACTTTCAAACCGTGGGGCCTTTTGACCTGATTCTTTTTCTAGAATGCTCTAAATCTCAATTACATTCATCTGGCCAAGTCACACCTTCTAGGTCACCAAAATGATGGTCAAATTGCATGCTCCTATTTTTTTCGGGATTTTCAAATGCACTGATAGTTGAACTATGAGAGTTGGAACCTTTATTTGAGCCAAATGGGTATCCAAAAATGTAAAGACATAAAACAGAAACTAAGTCTAAGTACATTTTTTTTTGGGTGACATGGGATTGCCCTTATACCTCTGGATGCTCCTGCATCACTATATGAGCTATTCTAAAGCATAAAACAAAGCTAAATTAGCATGTCATTAAGATACTATAAGAATGCAAGTATGTAGACATAGATGCAAAAATAATCCAAGTTCTCCAAAGCTCCAAAGTCACATAGAAATCTTGCAGCATAATGTTAGTACAAAGAAAAAAGATAGAGAATAAGGAGAGGGCTCTCCCTTTTATAGAGAAGTGGATGGTTGAGATCAAAAGGAAAAATGGGCATAATCAAGGGTAGAGAATGTATCTTGACTAACCCATGTGCACAAGCATCTCACCTGATTAAGATCAATAGTGGGATTTACGAGGAAAAAATGTGTGGAGGAGAATAGAGATTGCTCTCATATAGAAAAGTGTGCCCCTCATGTAAGACAAAAAGTTATTTTATTATTATTTTTCAAATAGGAATAATGCTTTATGTGTAATGCCCCACCAAGGGATCCAAAGAATTTTACTAAGTTTGCCAACCAATTTTTTTTTAAACATGAAAGATAAAACCATTTATAACATTTGCAGAAGCAATAGCAACAATTCAAATGAAGATAAACATAACATATATACATAATAGGCTACATTCTTTAAAGATCCCTCAACGTTGTATCACATCTAAATTAACTATTCATCTAACATCTCATCTTTATGAAATAACAATAATACATCCAATGTACTTAAACAATATACAAGTGTCCTTTTGTAATTATATTTTAGTTTAGCTCAATCATCCACTGTGCATATCACAGGGTATGAAAAGCTTAAAAGAATGAACATCCAAGTAAATAAAGTACATCATCATCATCTAATATTAATCCATGATGCAATAACATACATGAAACCACATATCATACATGATACATCATCACAAAAGATATAAACATCCATCACAAAAGATAACCATATATCACAAATGTAAATAACTAAGTGCACGGTTCCTCCCAACCATAAATAACATCATTAGGCCATCGTGGATCCTAGCCATCCCTCCATGGGTAACATTCCAAAGCACCGAAGAGATCATTGGTATTAACATAGTAGGAATGTCACTCTTAAAACATCCTACTAACATGCAAAGTAAAGCATAATAAATCATCAACTAACATATGAAAAGTAAAGCAAATCATCACTATAAGAAACATACCTGTAAATACATCCATCATGAGGTATATTATCTATCATAATGCTTCAAGAAAATAATGAAGAATAAATACCAACCAAGGATACTCCAGCCATGGTGTCTCGGACGGATCTCAAATGATAAGAGTGAAAATACACTACCACCCGACCGCGTGGAACCTAAGTGGTCCACTCCCACCATGCTGAGGAGATAATCTCAAGTTCCAAATAGGATATCAATACACATAGCATAAAAAGTTCAAGAATCCTAAAAGTATACTAACTCAAAGGTTCCATCACAAAAAACTGACATCTAATTCCCAGAGGCACACAAAGACATGTAGGAAACCTACTCTGCAAGCAGGAAAGTGTCATCACATTTATCATGTACAAGTTACCTTGGCAGTTAGCTAAACTTCACGAGTCCATACTGATCTTATGCGGCCACTAGTATCCTCTCATACTGACAAGGTATACTACGAAATGCACAGTCGCAACCATGCATTCTCACTACTCCCATCCTAGCCTGTACAAGCACTCAAGGCATGGGCGAGAACATCAAAACAATTATCTTTTTAGGTTCATTTAATCCCCATTTAGTGTGTAAATGTTATCACTTAATAACCAAACTTACAATGAGTTACCCTGGCAGCCACTTAGGGCCCCGGCCTCCATTGCAAGCCACTTCCCGACACTACAAGTAGATTACCTACCCTAAGCTCATGGAATCATAAATCTCAAAATCATAAAAGATAATCCATAATAAAATTATCAAATATGCATAAAAGCATCAAATATCCATAATAAGAATCATCAAATCTCCATGAGCATCTGAAAAAGCATCCATAGAAAATCATGACCACAACAGTTCTCTATTGGCAACTGAAGGCATCACTGATAATAATAAGTATTAATTGGTTCTCAATAACCAAAATATATCTCAAGATAAATGGTTCTCAACAAGCAACCAAGAATATCTCAAAATCATACTGATCGAAGACTCCAAAATGGTTGAGTCAAACATGCCACAACATGACATCATCAAGAAATAAATCCATATTTTAGTCTCATCATGGTGACTAGAAAATAATCTAAGGATAACTAATTGATGACTCAAAAATGATTAGCTCAAGTGTCTCATACACATACCTCTCAGCTTCACACATGAAGACTGATGAACAATAACAATCAGTAAATACAAACATTTCATAGAGCATACGATCACATTACCATGGTTGGACTTATAAAGATCGAGACCAAATAAGATCAACATGCCATCATATCTCATAACCCCCGAGCCTCTGGTAACATCCTAGGACTGGTCAACACTAGTCAACCCAAAACCCAAAACAAGAAGCATATAGAATACACGATGCAAACACATGTTTTGGTTTACTAAATTCACATAGTTGAATAATGTGTAGGGGTTTTCAATTTTCAGTTTGCAAGTATACTTTCAAGTGTATAAAGTTATCATTATTTGACCTACAAGTCAACCCATTGTCCCCGATAGCATTATTCTTTCGTTAATAAGAATTACATTCTAAGAATAACTTAAGGATAAATATTTACTTATTAAACTGATCATCACTGACCTTTAATTAAATTGCTTTATTTATTTAACTAAGATCCATATTCTAATTGATTAACTTTCCTTCATAAATCAAGGATCATTATTCATTTATAAAAGAACCAATTATCAAACTAATTATAACTTTATTAAAATGATCAATTACATCAATCAATTAACATAGGTCCATATTCTAATATTCCTCAATTAAATATTACTAAGTCTTCACCATTAAATATCTAAGGTCATCATTCAAGTCATAAGAATAAGACCTATCAACTTGATATCAATATTTCTACAATCTTATTAAAAGAATTATATCAATTAAATCTAATTAACTCTAATTAATTCAATTAATAATTACAAATTTAGTTGACTAATAACTAACAATAGTTTGTACGTAAAAAGTCATCTACAATCCAAATATTCATATTAATAGTTCAATAACTTGTTAATAACAAGCTATGTTGGAAATCTTATTAATAAATCTATAATGACCACCTTCGCCATTCTATCAATGAAAACTAACTTTTCTTTGACAAACCCGTATTATTAATAATCATTTAGTTAAACCTCATTTGATTCAACTAATTATCAATCAACTATATTCCATTTCATTAACATTAGGATTAGTAATAGTTTAATAACTAATAATAAGTTAAAATAAATTTACTATAACAGATTTTTATTATTTTTGCTAACAATGATGTCACTAATAAATTAAATATAACTTCATTAAGAATCGTTTCCCGGATAATATTTACCAATAATCAATAGGTAATCATTTGTCCAAAATAATCTTTGATGATTCTAAGTATAATGATCACCAACTTCATTAATCACAATTTCATTCATGATAACATGAATTCATTTCCATTGTATTTTTCCCCCCTAAATTTTGATCTCAATTAAATTCTTAATACTATACTTCAATTATTAACTAATCTCAATTAGATTGAACTTAATTGAATCTATATATAAACTTATCTATACTATCTTTCATTAATAATTTGTTAAACTTAGCAATTATTAATAAATAATAACTCACTAATAATATTCAATTATAATAATTGATATTCAAACCAATCAATGAATAAAAACTAAATCATTAATATCTCTTTTCTTTTAATTTTCTCTCACTTAAAAATCCATTTACTTAAATTGTCTAATAATTAATTACACTTCTTCTACTATTAACTAATCTTAATTAAATTTGATTTAATTAGATTAGATAATAAACCATATAAAACTAATGCATATTAATAAGATTCTAATAAGGGAAGATTGCAATAATATCTTAATTCATTTCATGCTTTGATATATATTATTTTTGTGAAGTTTAAGGATAAAGAACTCTTGGTTATGGAAAATGGAAAAATATCTGTCCTTGAATAAAACAGTCCTAGTACGACGGCCATATCTCTTTAATGAACCATTGGATCGGGCTGAAATTTAAATATGTTGGAGAGGGCCAAGTTGCGCCAATTTTGATTGGAGCGATTGAATAAATTTGATCGCAATAAAAAGTTATGAATGACTGAGTTTGGGTCTATCCAAGGGGCAGCAACAGGACAATCTGTGATGAATTAAGAATTTCCTCTTTAAATGTAATTGTTCTCTAAATTTACCCATTCATCCATCTAATAGGTTTGTCCATACACATCTGAAAATATAATTTGATAGAAAGATTACATCTAATCATACGAATTTTTAACTTAGAATTTTTATTTTTAATTTCAAATCTTGTCTATCTAATTTCACAATATAAATTCGAACTCAAACCCGATTAAGATCTAATTATTTCTCCTTAATTAGATCTAGGATTTTTCTATTATTTTCTTCTCATCCAAATAAAATATCTAGATTTCAATTTCAAATACAGAGAGTATTCAGACACATAAAATAGATATGATGAAGACAGGAAGAGAAAGAGTGCAAAGGGAATATGAGAATATCACGAGTGCACCTGGACACTGATGCTAATTTGCCATGCCTCAGAAGTCCATAGAAAATCCCTTCCTTCTCCATCATTCGCAATTCTTCCAATAATCCAAGCCGATCAAATCCTCCAAGTGATTAGAAGTGCTAGAAGGAGCATAGAAGGAAGTAGAAAATATATGAGCATATGAATCTTCTCCCATGCATGTAAGCTTTGAAGTTTCTATTTAAGCTTTGAAGTTTCTATTTTAGCTTGTAGCTCGTGGCTTCCATTAAGCTTGTAGCTTCCATTAAGCTTTTCATTTAAGCTTCTATGAAAGCCTGAATATCAAGAGCTCTCAAGAAACCTTTGGATTGCTTCTTGAAACCGCTGAAAGGTGTCACCAACTAAGCATGAGTCTTTTCCAATTCTTTTTGATGAGTCATAGAGTTGTAGACACCTTGTGCTTAATTGATGCACTAACCCCCGTGTTGTTGACACATGTTAATTCCCATGCAAGCTTATAACTCCAATTTACTTTTTAAATAATCTCTATTTAAATTTTATAACTTTCATTTTAATTTTTATAACTTTTATTATTATTATTTTATTTATTACTTTATTATTATTTTATAATTATTATTAATTTGATTTCTAGTTTTCTTTTATTTAATTCCTTTTCTCCAATAATTTACATTTAATTAATTACAATCAAAATATCAAAGATCATGATATTTTATTAATTTTTTCAAATAAATAATTTATTAATTAAATCTATTTATTAAGACTTAATTAATAGAAAATTCACCATAGACCTCCAAGATAAAATATGAAAACCCATCATAGAACAAATCGTACAAAATAAATCTAAAGGGTTAAAAATCACAAAATATGTTATCCGACACATTCAGTGGGTATTCAACTCAGATACTTGTCCTAATTTTCCAATTAAGACAAATGGCTCAAAGGGTTGGGATTTGGACTTGAGAATTTATCTCCCCTCTCTTATCATTGAGATAATGTGATAGGGTACACTCACCCTGGAAATTCAGGGAAGTCGATACCCGGTACCTGCAACCTACATAAAAACCATACATGTACAAACACAATATATACTAAACTAAATAGATAATGGTAGGAAGTGGTGCATCGTGTAGATCCTGACTAGCAGGTGACTACGACTCCCTTCCTTAACCACATTAGACACACCATACAAAAGCAAACACACAAAGTAAACACACACACCATACACATGCAAGTATGGGGTAAGTATCCATAAGAAAGCACATATGATAATAAATAATCTTACTAATCATCATTAATAATTGAAAGCAATGTAATAATCATCATCAATAATTGTGAACACTAAAAATAATCATCATACATACATGAAATGTAGAGTCTAAGTAATCTCATCACATAATAAACTGAATCCATAGCACAATATCTAATAATCTCAAAAGAATGCTGCTAACCAACAACATAAAACTAGTTCTAAAAGAGTTCAGCACCGATAACAAAATGTAAACCAGGGGCAGGCACTACATTATGTATACACAATTAGAACAAGTGGGACTATGGGGAATTAGGTTCATTAAAAGGGAGAAATTTATTTCAATTAAATAAAAAATGTAGGATAAAGTAGTCAAACCATAGGTTATAATCAAATAAATAGCATAGTGTTGATAATGTCAAGAATAAGCAATTGATAAATTATGAAAAAATGCTAGAAGGGGGGCTCATAGTCTAGATGAACATTTTTTGCTGATTATATTCACCCTCTTTAACCAATGTGTGATCAATCTAGGAACACATTACATCAAATAATGAAGAAGCAAAGAAAATAGCATAAATTGACTTAGAAGAATGAAGTGCAAAGAGATAGAAAATCCTAAACACTCAACCTATTAGTGGTAGGACTAAACATTAGGAGAGAGATAAATAGTATCAATACATGATATGAGCACTAATATGTCAATCCAAGAAGCCAAAGAAAGTAAAAAGATCAAGAGAAAATGGAAAGATCAGTTATATTCTCTTGAGAAATAGATAGCTATATCATGATTTTTTTATATAGAAATAATAGAATATACTTGCCCCTTGGGATAGAAATAAAAATGAGATAAAGGAGATATAGAAATGAGATAAATATTGATCAAATTTAGGTAAAATAAATTCCATGATGATAGATAAGAAATTAAGACCAAAGATTAACCACCAAGCAATAAAGAGATACCCCATCTTGATTGAGTTTGACCAAGAAAGGTAAAGCATAAGCATGAAGAAGGGCGAAATGAAATGAATAGGAAGAGTGGTATAAATGATGAAGAAATAAATGAATGATGAATTCCCCAAAAAGATTCAAAGATTAAGCCTCAAAAAGCTAGCCAACTATGCTGAAGAAGGAAGAAATTTTAAATATGATTTTGACCAGTAAGATGAACTCGGATTTCAATTTTGATCCTAAAAATGATCTAGGGCATAAAACATAAGGTAGGGTACAAATTTTGAAAATCTAATGAGTTTAATAATTAGGTCAAAATGGGGTCAAAAGGTTATATATGGGATCATTTTCAAATCATTTATCTTATTTGAGTTTTGAAAGCTTAGAGCATGATGGCTTATATTTTTACTAAACTTAAAAAATTTGTTATCTTGTAAAAATTAGGAAGAAAATATGTTTTTGTTTCTTAGGGTTTCTTATAATTCTATCACTCAAGAAAAACCCTAGAGAATTGGTTTTACATTATGTTTTGATGAATTATTCATAATTAGTGTGCAAGTATAAATTAGGGATATGCTAAAACTTTGGTTATATGTTTAAATTCTTCATATCCCTAAGTCCTTTATCATTTTCATACATTATAATTCATGTCCCTAAAAGTTCCAAGTTTCAATGTCATGAAATATTTTCAATCACTTCATCTCTCTATTTTTCCCTCTAACTATTTTGGTAGCTACAAAGTTATGAAATAATCATTTACATGGTCATCACAGCGTAGTGGGCATTAGTGCTAACTTTCAAGTTAGGGTTGTGAAGAGGAAATAAATTGAAGATAATAGGGTCATGAGTTGTGTTTGGCTTAAGAGATGTTAAGTTACGATGATGTGAATCATAACCATGGTAGTCAGAGTTTTAAGCCATCGCTACTTCATAGGCTATTAACGTTAGCCTAGGTTTATAGTAGAGAAGTGGTGATAGCTTATTATCATAGTTTCATGAGGTTAAGAGGCAAGTTAAATAATTAGATGGTTAAGCCATGGAAGGAACAACAATTAAATCCAAAGAGGTCATCTCAACATAATGGGAAACAAGGTAGATAATGAATTTTAAGTCATGAAGGTACAAAAGGTAACCTAGGTAGTCAGGTTTGAAGCTATTACTACATATCCTATAGTTAAAGCTGACCTAAGGTTAAGGTCAATAAGTATAGATAACTTTTCATTACACCATCACAAGGTTTAATCATGAGTTAAGTTTTATGATCGTGAAGCTGCAAAACAATGTAACAATTATTAAAATAGCTATCACACCATTACACGATTCAAAAGTGTTGTATGACTGATAGTTGTGAAGAAGTGATGAGGTTAAAGTTAGGTTTTTCATAATATCATAGATGATAAATATATTAAACTATAAACTATGGAGAAATTGTGAAGTGGTTAGTTCAAAGGGTTTCACTACTTTGCAAGTAAAAAGTGATAGTTAAGAAAGTAAAAAACAATGTGGAGATAGTAGCTTCACACCATTGGAAGTGTTAAACTATGGTCAGATTATGAGGTAACGATGATGCAAAAAGATGCCAAGTAACCATTTTGTTGGGTCGTTACAATTAGTAAAGTAAAAAGTTAGAGGGTTGTGAAGCAATGAGATAGTCAAGTTTTATAATTTTTCTACTTCATAGGGTGTTCATTTGTAGTTTAATTTTATGTCACAAAGATGCAAATATGGTTAGTGGTGCAGTTACTGTAACATCTCTATGGTTAGTAAGATGGAACAATAAACGGTTGCAAAGAGGCAATAAAGGGTCAAGTGAAGTTTTTACTACTTTACAAGTCCATGTGGTAAACATGAAGATAGAGTTGGAAGTAGAGACTAACTTGACATGCAACATCATAGGATTAATGTGGTAGTTAAAGAATTAGGTGATGAAGTTGCAAAATAGTCAAAATAGCCCTTTTTGTGTGGTCATAGTGATAAAAAAAGAAAAGAAAGAGACCACTAAGAAATAGAGATATGAGATTGATCATCACTTCTCAACCTACAGTTTTAAAAGAAAAATCAATGCTAAAAGTACATTTCTAAGCTTGACAAAGGGATGATGAGCTAGAGGTATGAACAATGTGCAATATGAAAATAGCATAGCTTTTGAGGGACTAAAAGGATTTTGAGCATGCTGATTTTAGATGCCATTAATGCTACACTCCAATTCACAAAAATAGATAAAAATAGAAAGAACAAATATTTTCATTACCAGTTGCATGGTGTTTGAAGTTTCAGAGTAGAGTTAAAATTGCATGGCAAATTCCAACATACAGAGTTTAGAATTATTGTGATACTTTGAGGCTATGGCACAAAAAGAAGGAGAGTTGATCACATAGGCTCAAATTGAGGATACTACGGTGAATGGAAAAATCCCTAGCCCTTTCATGGATGAATGGCTACAAGTTTTAATAGGGTCATCTAATCTCCAATCTTCTAATAACCATGCCTTTAGAGACCCCTACAATTTTTTAGAGATGGAGAGGTGCCTGATAGGAATGGAAGTGAATTATTTGGGTACTTCTATAAGAATAGGGTGGAAAAGGTTCCTATATCAAATCCTTGGACTAGGAATTTGGGAGAATTGATCATGCCTAATGTTTTTGTAGATGTTCATCTAGTGAAGGTATTGATCAAATCATACAACCCAGTCAGTACAACATTCCATAGAAGAGACATATGTGAACTCTATGTATTTGACAAAGAAACATTCATTGAAGCTTTTGACTTGGGAGGACTTGTGTCATTACCAATTGACATGGACAAATCCAATGAGAATTTTAGTAGTCATAAGAAATTCTACATGGGTATAACTATGACCAGACACATCACAATGTCAAAAAGGAGAAAGGAGAGATAACAAAGGTGGGATACTTTATGCCTCTTGAGTACTTCTAGATATATCTCCAAAACATGGTCTTTGAATTGAACAAAGTCTTAGGATCAGATGGAACCATGAATGCTACTGGTGCACATTACATCATGGCATTGAATATCTAGGACCCATACACAAATGTTGGGTATGATTATGTCACATATATAATAAATAAGATTCATGAGGAGATTGTTGCATCACAGGAAGGAAGGCTAGAAATTTTCAAGTTTCACCACTACTCACTCCTCATGCATCTAATCTTGTACAAGAATGTGCAATTCATTGATCAAAGTTTCTTTAAAAGTATAGAGGAATGGGAAGAAAGACTACCTATGCAATAATGGAAAAGGGTATGGCAAAGATTCTACCCTTACTCAAACACTATTTCTTTTTATAATGATTTTGTGTACCCTATTTTGAACATGTTAGAGATTATAATAGAAAGGATACCTAGGATTGTTAGAAAATTGGTTAATCCCAACAAGTGTTATGATGAGGGAAAATAATTAGGGCATAATTGGGGAAGTGTATTTCTTTTTGAAGATTATATAGTCATTATGGTTTTTGGATGCCCTCACCCACCCCATCTTCTCCAAAAAAAATTTTTTAGAAAGATTAGGGATTGTGGAGTTTTTATGGAAATTAATTTCATTAAAGACAGAATACCTAGGTCAAAATATCAGGAAGGGCACATTTTTGTGTAGATGCTCCAAAGTTGGAGATTTTGACATTAGCAAAAAGGAAGTTGAAGAAATAGATGCCTTCCTAAGAGATTACAAGTTGCCAATTTCTCCTAGAAGAATATATGACCCTTTTAGTGTAGTTAGAAATGCACTAAAGAAAATGAGGGGATACAACCTGCCTCCAACCAAGGGTTTATGGGAGGAAGATTTGATTGCATATTTTTTGGATGAAAATTTATGTAGCGAGAGAACAATAAAATTTAGAGATTTGATGATTTTTGAGCAATAAATGAGAAAGACTAATCCATCTTTCAAGGGATTTTATCATGAAGAGGACTATTGGTCAAGGTTCAACAAATGCATTAAATTTTTTGATGAGACTATAGGTCAAGTATCTGAAGAGATCAGGAGTAGAGTAGATCTAGGTCTCTTGACTAGGATATTATTGTGGAAGTAACTAATGATGAAGACTAGCCAAAAAACTTAGCATGGGCTTGTCAAAAAATAAAGAAGTAGAAAATAGTGGAGATTGTCAAAAAGGAAAGAGAAAAAGCCTTACAAATTTTGTCAAGGAATAGGCAATATTTTGACAGTGCAAGAAGAACCTTCATGATGGATCAAGAAACTAAAGATGAGCAAAGGGAAAATAAATTGGAGCTTCAAGCCCAAATGACTAATGACAGAATTATTGAAGCTAAGGATTTCATCAATGATGAAGCAAAAGAATCTCTAGTTAGAAAATAAAATGGTAGCCTTGAAAAACATTGTCAAATTTTCTACTAAGATTGAAGATAAAGGTATCTAGATAGAGGCATATACACTTGAAGTAGGGGATATGGTGGGCCAAATCATGGCTACTGATGAAGAAGAGTTGGAATCTAGAAAAGAGATAGAGATTAGAACAATAAAGAATTTTTCAATTCATAAAATAAGTTCTTTGAAATATGTTTCTCAAAATGTACACAACAATTATATTGTTTTACATGGGGAAGAGTGTCAATGTTAAGATGCAATATCCTTATTGTCCCCCTTTTTCACCACATGAGTCAAAAATGGGCAAATTACGTGCAAAAGTTAGACATAATAGATGCTAAGTGGAGTAAGAGCCTTGAGGAATTAAATGATATCAAAGATGCCACTTGGTGATACATTGAAACTGACATAGCAATCTAGGAGGTCATAGCTAGCATAACTGCCTTGCCATCCAAGGAAAGTGATTGAATAGTTGAGATCACAACTAAAAAGGAAGAAGAGACAAGATGAAGAAAAGGAAATGAAAATGACAGGTTGTTAAAGTGTAAATATATTCATGTTGAAGACACCTAAAGAAAGTACCACCTACGAGTTTTAGAACTGCTTCCCAATTTTGTCTAAGTGCAAAGAATGTTTGTAAAGGAAATGTATCTAAAATATCTTTGTATTTATTTTGAATAAAATTTTGACAAGTGTCCTCCCATCTAAAGCTTGTTGCAATCCTTTTCTATAAAAGGATTTCCAAGATGTGGAGTGAGAGTCTGAATTCTGTAGAGTTTTAGTGTTTATGCTATTACAGTTAGTCCAATTTTTTGAGTCAATTGTATGTTGTTTCAAGTTTTCATTATGAGAATATAATGAATATTGAATGATGGGATTTTTTATATTCTAAGTCTTATATCAGTATTATGTTACTTTTCAAAGAATATTAATACAAAGAGGAATTTCTGAGTACCTGTGTCTCTGAATTTTGTTTCAATTTTTATATGCTTGTTATTTTGATATTGAATGAGAAAAGTTCTTTCAATTTAATGTAGCTGGGATAGGTTGTCTATCATTTCATTATTGATATTAATTCAAGGAATTAAGTAAATGCTACTATGAATTGATATGGTTTCTAGGTATCTAGGAGGGATATCATAGGAATGGAATTTATGGTTAACAACTGATAAATTTAATTGCAAGTCAATTAAATAGGTCAAGGTTTTATTGGTATGACTCTATGTAGCAATGAATAAGGCACTGGTCATAAATTTTGATGCAAATTTATACAGTCATTTGGTTGCGTAATATACATTTAAATCAAAATTAGTTGTTTAGTTTATGTAACAAAGAACTATATTCTTGGTCATTCCCTCATTGTAATAGTTTCCTCTGAGTTATAGTTGGTTGTTGTAAAACAAGGAATTAATTACACTTTCAAGAAGATTATTAACCATTTTATGCTATAGGGGATAAATATTTGAGAGAGAAGAATATCAATGAGTAAGTATAATCCCTAGGTGCACCCACCTTGGCCCTATAGAGCCTAAAGTATAGAAAACCTTTGTGTTTTGTCAAGTTGGTCCAGATCTGGATGGGTTCTTGATGTATGGGAATTAGCTGGCCCTTAGACATCCACTATCATTCTCCATCATAGTTTTGTTTTGAGGCTTGTAGTTTTGAAACACCAAAAAAGCATAGAGAGAGAGAGAGAGAGGATGATGGCCTAGAGGAGAGTTCTGATTGAGACAGACTGATTTGAGTGTCGTTGGTTATAGAACTAGCCTCCATAGTATGGTCCCTAATGAGTGTCTAACATCTAAGCACTTCTTTTGAGATATTTTGAGAATTTTAACATATTTTTCTAGGGTTTTAATAGATATTCTCAAAATATTGTACAATAATTTATAAAGTGTCAGATCATAGTTATAAATTCTATCATAAAATAGTTTTGACACCTAAATTGTGTCATCTCAGAGCTATGAGCATCATAGTATTGCACTCACCTATCTATCATATAATATTGAGTAAGTATCATACCAGAAGAAAGCATCACATGGGTATAATAGAAAGTATCATATAATACTTGTTTAGCCATTTAGTGAATTTTATGTGCATTTGCAGCTTTTTTTGAGTTTAGGCCTTTTTAGTTTGTTTGTCTAGCTGAGTAGCGATGTTTCTAGTTTCATTCTGATTCTCATTTGAAAAATAATGATATGTTTGCGTATTTTTTTTATGGAGGAGTTGTTTCCAACATTGTTTATTAGGGGGATCTAAGGTGACAGGACTAAGACTTGTAACTTAGTTGGATGATTCTTAGAGAGACACACTAAGGTCCATGGGTTTTAGTGGTTTATTATGGTTGCCTCATATCAAAGAAAACCATGGATTATTAAAATCATTTGTTTAGAGGTGGCATAGTGAGCAAAAAAAATTTCATCTTACATTAGAAATGCCACCATTACGCTAGAGGATGTGCATTGCATCCTTCGAGTGCCATGCTACATAGACCTAGTGAGTTGAGTTGAATATTTTGTTATTGTTATGTTTACTTAGTTGATGGATATATGTGCTAATAAAGAAATCTTGTATCATAGGTATACTTTGATAAGTATCCAATAGATGGAAGATCCCCATTATGAGAGGTATTTATAGATGTCACCATCTTGGAGAGGCACATAGGTTGGAAGCATATGATATCATAGTATGGACACCACTTTTTAGTGGCGTGCATCATATGCTCCCTCATAGCATAGATGTTGATCATAGAAAAAATCTATAATAGCTTCCTATGTAGATGGGGGAGATTGGTTATGGATCCCATGGAGAGATCGAGATAGATGGTGTGGGTTCAACTATTATAGCGAACATGTACCACGAGAAATATGAGATCATGTACAAGGAGGAGAGGAGCTAGACATAAGGGGATATTTTGGCATAGGTGTGGGCATGGGACCAAGATTTCTTCCATATAAGAGGAAATTACCCTATATCTATAGATATTTAGGGCTCATTATATAGATGCATAGTGGAGATGTATCCTTCAACAAGAATATACTAGATGAGTTGGCTTCTTTCAAGTGGAGGCTATATGTGGGGTGTAAGGATTGATAAGAGACAATAGAGGAGCTTAGATACATGTTTTTTAGTAGGTCTCTTTTAGGTAGGAACACATGGATAATAAAGAGGTTTGTGAATAGTTGTGTATGGTGATAGTTTGGGCGAAGGTATTAGGTCCCTATCGAGATGATGAAATATGTCTAGTTCAGAGAGGAGGACCTAAGGTGGTTACTCATACTCAGTTACTCAACATGTCTTCATGAGACACAAAAGCTACAAAAAATAGGTTGGGAGTGTCTCCTAGCTCAAATAGATGCAATGGTTTCACATGATTACCTAAGAGAGATGAGGAGGAGGTCATTCCAACAATTTATAGTTCCAAATTCTTTACCAAGGGATGAGGCTAGAGGTGGGGAGTGTTGACAATTGGCTAATAGTGATATGTAATTGTTGTCTTTTATGGCAACACATGATGTACATGTTCACAAGAAACCTCAAAAATAAAGATACTTAGTGTTTGGTAATCAAAAAATTTTCTAAGTATAGAATTTGGTTTACAGCAGTGTATTGTTTTGTTTATAACTTGTTTCTGACATCATATTATGATTATAAAAGTTACATGGAGATAGTATACATGTTGGTGATGATGTGTATAGCCTCAAAATTTAGTGTAAGAAAGAAAACCTAACCTATCAAGAGCATGTGTAAAAAAGAAAATATTAGTTGCACATGTATATCAAATATCCAAAAGAAAGCAAAATAAAACTAACGCTATGCTTGAGTTTTACAACTCAATACAACCAAAAAGAAATTTCCTCATGCAAGCTCAAAGTAGCTCAACAAGGGCACCCATGAGAGGGCTTGATGGTGTGCTTTAGATTTGAGGGATGTGAATGTGTTCTCCCAAACACAACTATTGAATCCCAATATGTTTGAAAATGAAATGCAAAGTGTGTGAACTAACTAGATATGAAGAGATTGTTTCAAACAATGGCTATGGATACAACCATGTTCAAAACACTCAAGGAAGGTGAATGTGGATGCAAGAAATAAACTAAGTTAAAAATGTAAATGCAAATGAACTAGAACCTACCAAAGGTTAGTAATGATGGATAAAATATATAAAAGCTCTAGAACTATACTAGCATGATAACAATGCAAATGAGGGAGATGTAAAATGTTTGAGACAAGGGCTCTATTTATTGGTTTGAGAGAGGCCTTGGAGAGGTGACATCTATGTGGCATCCACATAGGTGCCACAAGGGAGACACGTGTACTAAGGGGACTAGCCATGCAAAGGTCAACATAAGCCTTTTGGATGAAAGTGATGGTTCAAGGTTTGCTCACACATATGTGAGAAACCTTGGAGAAAGGAAAGGGGGACAAATGTGTAAGAGGTGTGAATAAAATAATACAATGGAAGCTTTATTGGATCATGAGCTTCTCACACATGTGTGATCAAATACTTAGGAGCTTAAAAGTGCTTAGAAAGGTGTTTAGGATAATTAAGTGGGATTAATTAATGGGTAGGCTTAGAAGGATGAGAGTGATGGGTATAGACTAGGTTTTAGGATGGGATTAGGATTAAATTAAATAAGATTTAACTTAATCATAGGATTAAAGGATTTAATGAAGTGGAGGAAATTAAATAAATTAGAATTTATTTAAAAAGGGAATTATGGAGCACTATGCATTAAATGAATTTAATACATTAGAGGGGAAGTATTTTAATTAAATTTAAATACATTAGAGAAATGAACCTATTTAATTAAATAAGTAGAAGAATATGACAAATATAATTAATTAATAATTAATTAACTATAATGTCAAAGGAAATATTAAATGAATTAATATAGTGTTTGGGATAATTTTAAGCATCTACATTTTGCCCCTCTTTGATGTGATGTCAGAATGATATTATATCAAAAAAAAGAAAATATAGGTTTCCTTAGAGAGGATAGGAGTCCTAGGAAATGTTTCATAGTGACGATAGGGGTGGAGGGTGCCCCCTCACAAAAATAGAAAAAAAAAAAAAAAAATTTGGGCAATTTTTGCGAAAAGGACTTTAGAAGAAAAGAAACAGTAGGAAAAAGGCATAGATGAACATTTTGCATGACTTAGGGATAAATATGGGTCAACATGGTCAAGGAAAGGGTATAGGATCAAAAGGGATCCTCAAAGGGCCTATACAAGCCTCCAAGGGGCACATGGAAGAGTCATTTTCACACCTAGAGAGAATAGAGCTAGAGAAAAAATGGATTCGATCGAGAGATTATAGCTTTGAGAGCATGTCTGGGAGCACTAGAGGTCAACCAACATGGGTCCACTAGTAAGTTGACCATCCCTACTTGTCAAATTTTTGAGTATACATTTAATATTGGCATTTATTATGCATTAAATGGTGCAAAAATGGGGTCAGGGCGGAGATAATAGTACTTTATTCCATTGTCTATGCAGATGGAAAACTAGGGTTCTAAGCATTATGGAGACAATAGGGTTCATCCTATTGTCTACACAGACACCAAAGGGGGGAGAATTATATGCAGGGATGGGGTTAAAGATGAAGATCTCTATGTCATTGTCTCCACAAATGACTTTCAAGTAGAAGTCAATGAGAAAATTGATGTCTGCATAGCTACCAGAGGTGTCAGATCAACATCTCCAGAGTTTGTCATCTTTGTCAATCCATGTCTATGTGGATTGGCATCTTTGTCAATTTGGATGAATCAATGCAATCAGGTGATAGGATGACCAGGGGATGAACAAGGTATGATGCCCCATGCTTAGATAAGATAAAAGAGTAGGAAATAAATGATATACTGACCATTCCATGTCTATGTTGTAGATGGAAATGATGACATTTCTATCTCAGGAGCACTACCTAGTCACGATGGTGCTAGTAGAGAAATTTACAAAGGCAGAGTGGGGTCATGTGAGGTTATGTAGGTTAGAGCATGTCCATGAGTAGCCTAATCTAAGGGTATATTCAATGTAGCTATCTACACTTTTAAAGTGGTGGCATACACTAAATTCTAGCTTCCATCTACCTACTAAAGAGGTGACAATTACTCTTCTTGATGTGTGGTAGATTCTTTGAGTGTCAATCCATGGGAGATATCTAGAGTATGTACTAGAGGGTACAAATCCCCATCTATGAGAGTGCTTCCAGTGCTGACGCCAAAGGCTACCTATCTAGAGATCATGGTTGACATGGAGGGAGGTGTTAGAGCAAAGGTTGCCACAACTTGCTCTCTATCTAGCCTCATTAATATGGAGGATGGTGTTAGACCATGTTGGGCATAGGTTTTCAATTAATGGGACACGAGTGTTGATCACTCTTTTGTTGGATGATGATACAATCACCTACTGGGGTTAGACTATCTTAGCCAAGTTATATCATGATCTAAACATGTGTGCCTATAGGATACAGTACGCCATAGGTCTAAGATTGACATTATTGATGGTGTGGTCATGGGAGTACATAGGTGTGACATGCTCAATTACAAGGTGAGAGATTCAATAGCTTGGGGAGCCTTATGCATGTTGATATAGGGCACTAGTCTAGTATACCTTGACTAATTTAGTCAAATTTTGGAGGAGTTGTCTAGATTAGATCATTATGTTTGAATGAACATTGTATGATGGTGGTGAATGATGGGGGGCTACACTACTAGCAGGGGGAGAGAATGATAGAAAGGATCAGCTCTACCACCCAAATACATAGATAGACTATTGGCTGATTGGTCAGACCATTCATATTGTTATGTGGTACATTCCCTCTAGGGTATAGTGACAATTTGGGTAGGTTCAGGGTGTTGTGCTTAATATATTTTTATATCTAGTGGTATCTTGAGAGTATGGGAGATAATGGGGTCATGGTACCACTCTGAGATTAGTGAGGATGTCATGGCATGGGATGTAGCTAGTGCCATGGGTGCACGGATAGGATCAAGATGATGCAGGGATAACACTTAAATACACACTATGGTGGATGGCCCATTAGCTAGTGTGACTCACAGTACTAGGAGTGCCACTAGTAGCTAAGCAAGCATAGGGCAAGGGATATGGGATAGGGGATAGGGGATAGGTAGTGATGGTGCCACCACTAGGGTAGGGAGCATAGTAGGGTCCTCCAGGCCACAAAGTCTATTAGAGGAGAGTACCAGCACTAGTAGGGCCACCATTAGTGTAAGGGCCACAAGTACAAGCACTATAGAGGTCACCTATGTAGGAAAATGTAGATACAATGAGGGCTAAGTAGGAAACCCTTTAGATATAGGTTGCTTGACTATAGGCTATGGTATAGGTAGAGTGAGCGAGGGCAGATAGTGCCTAGGAGGCTTTAGCTTTATTACAGCCTAGGATAGATGCAGGAGAGTTCAATGACTTTACTATGCAGGCCAAGATGGATGAGCTAGCTGAGATAAACACTCTATGACAGAAGGTGGTCACCCTATAGGCAGAGAGGGAGACTCACTAGAGGTAGGTGGATGAGTATCATGAATAGTGAGATATCACTCGATAGATGGTACATGTTGGGGTGATGTTGACAATGTTGCAAGAGGCCCTAACTACATGTTGGCATGAGGTATGAGTTGTGCGAGAGGTGGCCTACTACAAGTCATTGTATCATGATGCCATGCCAGTAGAGCATTAACAACCAGAGTTCTAGGAGGTAACTAGCTCATGGACCATAGGGGGCTTTCAGAGGTCAGAGTCATCAGTTGGACAAGGTAGGCCTCCACAAGGAGGGGGTACAAGAGGGGTAGGACCCTCACAGCAAGCTACATGATTTTTATAGTGAGCAGTTTTGATATATTGATGCAGATGCAATGATTTTTTGATGATGTATTACGCACAATATACTACATGATTCTTTGTATACAGATTGTACATAGGCACTTATTTTTTTATATATATATGACATAATTCTATGAGCCTATATGTATGTGGATGATGGTTTCTTATGCATGTGATGTTTATGACATTATCACTAACATTGTGGTGTAGGATGTGTGTAATGTTATGTTTCCTCTGATGCATATATGATGACTAATGTATGGATGATGCAGGTCCTATGATGATATATGAGATGCATGCATTTTTTTGTTTTATGTGTATGGATTTACTATATGCTTTGTGAGATGTATCATGATTTATATGTCACTAAATGTAATGGCTATAATGTATGTACTTAATGGATTAATGTAATGAATAAATGGATCTAATAATGAATGAAATGCCTAATGCAATTAATGTACTAATATGACAATGAATGTACCATAAATGAAAATGTCAGTAATAGAAAAAGACATTAATTATGAATGTAAAGTTAAATATAAACTTAAAGTGTAAATATGAAATATGAAAATGTAATATGAATGAACCTAATGAATGGACATGTGTCAAATTTTTCACTAATAGGAATCAAGTAGCTTAGCATAGGAGGGGGGGAATAAACATAACCTTTGTATCAAGTAGGGCATAATGAAATCCTATACTATATGAATCCTAACTACATGATACTAGGGGATTCAATTGTGTTTATATAGGAGAGCACACCCTAGTTTGATTTTGCAAAGGAAGTTATGCACCATATGATATAGAAGCATAAATGAAAATATTCCTTTGTGTGGAATAGACTCTCAACAAAATAGATACTTTATGTCATGTCCCCTTTTCAAATAATTAAAAAATAATAAACTTTGTTAAGGTAGGCAGGCTCCAAAAAGGTGAAGTTTTGGCAAAAGGGGCTAATCTTTGGAAACCAATGGACTAATAAATAAAAATTATTATTAAATTATATTTTATTAACCCCTCTTGGACGTGAGTTAGGGTTATGCCCTCTTTGAAGGGGTTTGGAGGCATTTTGGGCTCATTCCAGAACTTGATTTTTGCTCATTTTTTTGTTGTTCTTCAGAGGCTGCCAAACCTGTGGAGCAGGAGACCCAAGAATGGGAGTTTGTAGGTTTCTAGGAAGGCTAAGAATGGGAGTTTGAATCCATTCCATGTGCATGCTCATATAGAGTTTTCCTTTGTGCTGAACAGTGCAGATTTGTGAGTTTTTGGGTGTGTTTTTTTGTATGAGTTTGGTGTTTTCAGTTGAGTATTTCATATCAGTTTGGGTTGCTGATATATATCAGACTTTAAAATGTTAAAATAGAGCTGAATATATGTATTTGGATGTGATTAAACTTCTGAGATAGATTATTAGTGTTTTTGTGGTGTTTTCAGGCATATTTTGTGTTATTTCGAGAGCCTGATGAGCATAGTTTTTGTCCTACATTTTTGAGCTATTGTGTAAAGGCTATAAGGATCTGGAAATGTCAATTTGTAGGTTTTTATGCTGCTGAAATTTTTGTAAAAATATCCATTTTCAGATTTATTAATAATTTGTGAAGTTGTGAAGCTTTTGGCACTATTTTCAGCATACCCGATTTGGGGTTTATTGAGAAATTTGGTAGATCTTTGGAATATTAGTTGTTTGATTTTAAAGATCTGATTTGAGGCTTGAAATATCATGTAAAATAAGAAAAAGGACATTTCAGTGGTATCAGAGCCATGATCTTGCCAACCTAAGGGTTTGTAGAAGTTTGCATGTCAATTTTAACAACTACCCAGATCTTGCATGTAAGTTTTGACAACTACCCAGATCTTGCATGTTAGTTTTGACAACTACCTAGATCTTGCATGTCATATTCTATGGTTGCATGTTGCTTCTAATTAGTTGCATGTCAAAATTTATGGTTGCATGCAACTAAGTGAAAGAGAAAAAAGATATTTGCAACGAGAAAAGAATAAAGAAATTTTGATCAAACCTCCAGTTGAAAGTAAAAGTACAAAATCCAAGGAAGGGAAAAGTATGGCTGATCCAGATGAGATGGCAAAGAAATTTTTCCAAGAGATCCAAAATACTCATAAACAAACAACGGATAGTTTGGCAGAAACTAGAGAGGCTTTGCGAATATTGACGGAAAAACTAGAAGGAGTTGCATCTATTAATGAGAAAGGGAGCACTTCAGAGGAGCCAATAAATCTGAAATCCACACCATCTAAATCAACCAAAACTATTTTCTTGCCTACAGATGAGCCACCAGTACCAAATCCAGCCATTAATCCCATGGAAGAGGTTACAGGTAACTTGATTGCATTAATAATGGCTTAGATGATGACTTTCGTAGTTTGGTTCCTTTTAGAGAATATGTGGATATGATGAACACTTTGATGCCCAAGAAAGAGAATAAGAGGGAGCATGACATAAGTGGAAGAGAGCTCAAAAATAAAATAAGCAAGTTTATAGCACCTACTTTTGATGGAACAAACAAAATTTCAGCTAGAGCATGGCTACAAAAATTATAGACTTTCTTCACACTTAACCCCATGAAGGAGAGTGATGCTGTTCAATTTGCAAGTCTACACTTGGAAGATGCAGCCTATGATTGGTAGTATCATGGAATGAATACTCAAGGTCATGATTAGGTAACTTCATTTGATGATTTCAGTCAAAGAGTGATAGACAGATTTGACCTCAAGGACGATGAAGAGTACTTTAAAGAATTGTCAAAGTTGAAGCAAACCAAATCAGTTAATGAGTATATAGAAGAGTTTCAAAAAGTGACTATTATGGTACCTGATATGAGTGAAAAGAGGATTGTTTATCTTTTTCTTGATGGTTTAGAAGATTCTGTTAAGGGTTTGGTTAAGGCTTTCTCAACCTCAACCTTACAGGAAGCTATCAAAAGAAGCTTGCAACTTGAAACTTGCATGCCTATGAAATCAATCACTAATCAAAAACCCCCAAATCTTTGGCAACATAAGGGAAATTTTCAAAAAAAGACTTTCCGAACACTACCACCAAAAGATGTGATAAAGGTGGCAAAAAAGAAGGTAGATGAAGAGACTAGGAGTGAATTACGAAGGAAAAAGCTTTGTTTTACTTGTAGAGAACCATGGGCTCCAGGACATAGATGTTTGGAGAAAGGTCAAGTGCACTATATTGAAGTTGCTTCAGAATCTGATTCAGATGAGCATGAGGAATTTCATGATACTAAGGAGGAGGTAGAAGAAGAGAAAAAAAAAGAAATCAGGAAGGATGGCACTTTAGCAGCATTATCAGGAGTCCCAAGATACCATCCCTTTCAAATTCAAGGGGTACTAGCAGGGCAAAGGTTGATAGTTCTTCTTGATAGTGGGGCAACTCACAATTTTATTGATGAGGGATTTGTCATGAAAAGAGGGCTTAAAGCAAAAGATTTTGAGGGATTCAATGTTACGGTAGCTGATGGATTCACTATGCCTTGCACATGGGTGGTGAAACAACTCAAGATGACCTTAGGAGATTATGAGTTATGTGATGACTTCTATGTGGTTGGTATTGGGGAGACAGATCTTGTATTGGGTGTTCAATGGTTGCACTCTATCGGAGGCTATTACATGAACCATCAAACTATGGAGTTTAAATTTCATTCCAATGGGAAAGAAGTCATATTGAGAGGTTTATCGAATGGAGCACCTAAGAAAGTCTCTGCAAAGAGGATGGAGAGGACTTTTCAAAGAGGATAAGTAACATGGGCAGCAGGAGTCATAATCCAACCAACAAGCTCTCCAAAGAATCAAGGTAATTTCCATTTTGAAATTCAAAATATTCTTGATAAGCATAGTATAGTTTTCAATGATTTGCCTCTAGGATTACCACCAGATAGAGGTTTTGAGCATGTTATAGAGTTAGAACAGGGTGCCAAACCAGTTATAACAACCTCATACTTCCATCCAAGAGGTTATAAAGAAGAAATTGAAAAAAAGTATTAAAGAACTCCTGGAAATGGGATTCATAAGGCCTAGCTCTAGTCCATTTGCATCATCTGTGGTACTTGTCAAGAAAAAGGATGGTATAATGAGAATGTTTATAGACTACAGAGCTCTAAAAAAGAAGACCATAAAAAATAGGTATCCTATACCACGCATAGATGAACTCATTGATGAGTTACATGGTGTTGTATACTTCTCAAAAATTGACTTAAGATCAGGGTACCATCAAATCCGAATGAGGAGTGAAGATGTGGAAAAGACTACTTTCAGATGTCACTATGGGCACTTTGAATTTCTTGTTATGCCATTTGGACTCACTAATGCACCTACAACATTCCAATCTTGTATGAATAAGGTATTCAACCAGCATCTTCAAAAATTTGTTTTGGTATTTTTTGATGATATCTTGATATACAGTAAAACATGGGAAGATCATCTAAAGCACATAGACACTATTTTGGAAATATTGGAGCAGCAATCCTTCTATGCTAAGCTATCTAAATGTGAGTTTGGTTTGATAGAGATCCTATATTTGGGACATATTATAAGTTCTAAAGGAGTACAGGTTGATCAACAAAAAATCTAGGCAATTTTGGATTAGCCTCCACCCACTAATCTTACACAGTTGAGAGGTTTCTTCGGTTTGTGTAGCTACTATAGGAGATTTTCCAAGGTATTTTCTCAGCTTGCTTTCCCCTTGACTGATTTGACAAAGAAAGGAGCTTTTGTTTGGACAGAAGAGGCACAAAAAATATTTGATAAGCTTAAGGAGGTAATAAATTCATGCCTTGTGCTTGCAATTCCAGATTTCTCTTTACCTTTTGTTGTTGAATGTGATGCTTTTGGAGAAGGTATAGGGGCTGTCCTAACTCAAAGGGGACATCCAATAGCCTTTGAGAGTAGAAAATTAAATCAATCAGAGAAAGGTTACTCCATCTATGATAAGGAAATGTTGGCAATCATGCATGCACTTCATAAGTTTAGACAATATTTGGTATGTGGGAGATTCATTGTAAAGACAGACCATAATAGCCTCAGGTTCTTCTTGAACCAAAAAGATTTGAATGATCATCAACAAAAATGGGTAAGCAAATTACAAGCTTATGATTTTGATATTGAATACATGAAAGGAAAGAATAATGTGGTTGCTGATGCTCTCTCAAGAAAGCCCACTTTGTGTTCCTTATCATCTATCTCTGCTGATTGGAAAGTCTCCATAATTTTAGAGTATGCTAAATATTCCTTTGCCACAAAGATTTTGGATAAGTTAGTGGATGATAATAGGTACAAGGTTGTTGATGAATTGATTTATTACAAGAACAGGATCTTCCTAGTGCCAGGGTCAAAAAACTAAGGAGAGGATATTGAGGGCCTTTCATGACACACCTTTGGCTGGTCATCAGGGATACTTCAAGACATACAGGAAAATTCGAGAGTATTTTTCATGGAAGGGTATGAAGGAGGATTTCCTTAAACACATTAAGGAATGTATGGTATGCCAAAAAAGCAAGAGTGAGCAAAATTTTCCTGCAGGGTTGTTGCAGCCACTTCCTATTCTCGAACAAAAATGGGAAAGTATTTCCATGGACTTCATCACTAGGTTTCCCAAGGTTCAAGGTAAGGATTGCATATATGTGGTGGTAGATAGACTAACTAAGTATGCACATTTCTTTCCTATCACATCTGATTTCAAGGCATCACAAGTGGTCGAATTGTTCTTCAAGGAAATTTTTAGATTATATGGTTTGCCTAGAAACATTGTTAGTGATCGGGACAGTAGATTCCTCAGCTCTTTTTGGAAGGATCTCTTTCATTTGGCAGGAACTGAACTCACTCTCAGTACTAGCTATCACCCTCAAACAGATGAACAAACAGAGATAGTTAATAAATGGATAGAGGGATATTTGAGGAACTATGTTTCAAATCAACAACATGCTTGGGTGAAATGGTTACATCTAGGGGAGTATTGTTACAATACATCTCATCACATGTCTATTGGTATGCCTCCTTTTCATGCTCTTTATGGTTATGATGCCCTTTCCTTTGTTGATCTAATACTTTTCGATAGCAGAGTGCCCGCAGCAAGTGATTTTGTCAAGAAAAGCCAAGACATAATAAGGTCCCCCAAGGATAACCTACAACATGCACAGAACCAACAAAAGATATATGCTAACAGGAAAAGAATTGAAAGATCTTTTGAGGTGGGAGATTTGGTATTTTTTGGGTTGAAGCCATATAAGAAAAGCACCTTGAAGAGAAGTGGGGCAGAGAAACTCAAGCCAAGGTTCTATGGGCCTTATAAAATCATCAAGAAGGTAGGAGAGGTAGCTTATGAATTGGAGCTCCCACCAAACAGCAAAATACATAATATTTTCTATGTTTCTTGCCTAAAGAAGGTTCTAGGATAGAAAACTATAGTATCTACAGAATTACCACCTCTTGGTGATGAAGGGAAATTAGTTTTGATACCAAAAGAGATTTTGGATACAAGAGAGAAAAGATTAAGAAACAGGAGTGTCATAGAGCATTTGGTCAAATGGAAAGGATTACCCCTAGAGGATGTAACTTGGGAGGGAGCACATATTCTTGAGAATTCCAACCTTCATTTCTTGAGGAAAAGAAATATTTGGGAGGGGAGGACTTGTCATGTCCCCTTTTCAAATAAATAAAAAATAATAAACTTTGTTAAGGCAGGCAGGCTCCAAAAAGGTGAAGTTTCGGAAAAAGGGGCTAATCTTTGGAAACCAATGGACTAATAAATAAAAATTATTATTAAATTTTATTTTATTAACCCCTCTTGGACATGAGTTAGGTTTATGCCCTCTTTTAAGGGGTTTGGAGGCATTTTGGGCTCATTCCAGAACTTGATTTTTGCTCATTTCTTTGTTGTTCTTTAGAGGCTGCCAAACTTGTGGAGAAGGAGATCCAAGAATGGGAGTTTGCAGGTTTCTAGGAAGGCTAAGAATGGGAGTTTGAAGCCATTTCATGTGCATACTCATACAGAGTTTGTCTTTGTGCTGAACAGTGCAGATTTGTGGGTTTTTGGGTGTGTTTTTTGTATGAGTTTGGTGTTTTCAGTTGAGTATTTCATATCAGTTTGGGTTGCTGCTGTATATCAGACTTTAAAATTTTAAAATAGAGCTGAATAAATGTATTTGGAAGTGATTAAACTTCTGAGATAAATTATTAGTGTTTTTGTGGTGTTTTCGGGCATATTTTGTGCTATTTCGGGAGCCTGATGAGCATAGTTTTTGTCCTACATTTTTGAGCTTTTGTGTAAAGGCTATACGGATCTGAAAATGTCAATTTGTAGGCTGTTATGCTGCTGAAATTTCTGTAAAAATTTCCATTTTCAGATTTATTAATAATTTGTGAAGTTGTGAAGCTTTTGGCACTATTTTCAGCATACTCGATTTGGGGTTTCTTGAGAAATTTGGTGGATCTTTGGAATATTAGTTATTTGATTTTAAAGATCTGATTTGAGGCTTGAAATATCATGTAAAATCAGAAAAGGGACATTTTACTTTAGGATGATAAATGTAGTTTACATAGTCATGAGCAAATGACATATACACATTGGAGAGGTCTAGACACACCCAAAGTCTTTTTAGGGATCTTTGGTGGAAAATGTGATAACTTATTGCCCCTGGTGAGCAATACATAACCATAACTCAAAATTGACATACATGTACTAAAGAATAAAAAATAGATCATACTACAAATGACACATGTAGTCAGTTGGAGCCATTCAGGTGATACCAAAATATGAAAGATCAAGGTACACCATAAAAGGATACTACTAACATACAAAATTAAATCAACTAAAAGAGATTGCATGACCAAGTAGTCATTCAGTCCATAGTTCCTACCAAGAATGTTAAGTCTCAAAAGTGAAGGTTGTAGTGCCATGTGTAGGAAGGATTCATCCTATAAAAATTTGGTAGTCTAATGTTGTTGTTGCAAATGTGTGTTGGCAAGGGCTATGAAAAGAACAAGTTCTTGAATTGGAAAGTCTCAAATTATGGTTTTGTTTAGGTTCAGTGCAGTTACTATTGTGGGAAAAAGCTTAGTGTAATGGGATTAAGACAAACACTTGATGAGAAAATGCCTTGTATACTAGAGGTCTTTTTAAAGATGGAAGTGAATGGATGCATCACAGACAAGAGGTCTTTTATTAGATGCATGAAAAGGGCAAGTCAGATAGGACTTCTATACAAAGATGGGATAAAATGGGGGAATATGGTGAAGTGAGATGAGCCTTATAGATGATTTACCTTACAAAAAAATTTAGGAAATTTTTCTCTTTTTATTCATTTCTTCAAAAATATTTTGCAAATGGTTTTTGAGTTTATTGATTTTTTGATTTTTTTTCTTGGAGTTTTGTGGAACTATAACAACACTATATAGGAACTGTAGAACTCAACCATAGAACCACTTGAGATGTTTGATATTTATAGGCTCAGGGAGTGGAGCTCCCTTTGAAGTGACAATTTGATATGCCCCAAAACCATATTTGGCTATAATGATAAATGGACCAAGCCAATTAGATTCAAATTTTCCTTTCTTTTCATGGTTCTAGAGGTTCCTCATGTTATGCTACAAAACTAAGTCACCCACCACAAATTCTTGAGGTTTGACTTTTTTGTGAAATTGGAGTTGAAGGTGATTTTGATACACATGGAGGTGGTTTAGGGCATTGAGGTGTCCTTCATCAAGGAGTTGTAGCTCTTACAAGTGAGAAACTTGATATTCTTCTTTGGACATCAAATTTTTGAGAGAGATTTTGAGGGAAGGGAGCTCAATTTTGATGGGTAAAACAACTTTAGAACCAAAAACAAGGGAAAATGGAGTGGCTCTTGTGGGGATACAGATGGAGGTGTGGTAGGCCCAAAGGGTGGGATCAATTTGGAGGTGTCAGTCACAGATAGCTACATCAATAGTTTTCTTTAGGATTTTCAAAATGGTTTATTGGTGGCTTTGGCTTAGCCATTTTCCTCGAGAAGTATTTGGTGGAAAATGTTGGGTGATTCTGAATTTCCTACACAATGTGGCAACTTCCTAATTTTTGAAAGGAGTTCCATTATCAGTCATGATGTCTTAAGGGATGCTAAAATGATAGATAATGTAGTTCAAGATGAACTTTGAAGCCTATTTTCCAGTGGTGTAGGTTAAAGGAATAGCCTCAACCCACTTTGTGAAGTACTTAATGGCGACAATAATATACTTGTGGCCATTTCCATAGGTTGGATGTATTTTAGCAACAAGATCAAATCCCTAGTGGGAAATGGGTCATGATGTGATGGTGGGTTGAAGGTATTTGGTGGGAGCATCTATCAAATCTCCATGTTTCTGATAAGGAATACATTGTTTCATAAAATGATAGGCATCCACTTCCATAGTAGGCCAATAGTAACCCCTTCTGAGGAGCTTTTTTGGTAATGTAAGGCCATCAGAATGGGCACCACAAATTCCTTGGTGAACCTCTTCTAATGTCATTTTGGCTTCATCTAAACTAAGACATTAGAGGAGGGTTCCATCAAAGTGTTTTTAGAAAAGTGTATCACCTAGGATAGTATATTGGGCAGTGTGATGGATGAAGGTTTTGCTTTGGTTCATGGAAAGGGCTATAGGATCATTTTGTGATGAAGGTAGGAAAAAATGTCAGAGTACCATGGAGACTTTGGACCTACAATCTCACACACCAGCTCTATTTTAAGTTTCTCATAAGTAGGAAGAAAAAGATTCTCAACGAAAAACTCACATTTAGGACTATACTCAGGCATGGTGATCATGGAGGCAATGGTGGTCATAGCATCTATTACTTTTTTATTAGTCCTTAGTATCTACTAAAAGACTATCTCGGTGAAGTGTTGTTTAAGATCTTTAACTATCCAATGATATGGCAACAATTTTTCATCTTTAATTTGGTATTCATCTATGACTTGCCTAATGACCAATTGAGAGTCTCCAAAGACAAGTAAGCTCTTAATATTCCATCTAATAGCTTGATGCAGCCCTATTACTAATCTTCATACTTAGCTATGTTATTTGTACAAGGGAATGAGATTTTTTAAGACTTAGGAATAAGGTGTCCTTGTAGTGTAACAAAAAAAATCCTTATCCCCAATCCCTTTTTTGTGAAGGAACCATCAAAACATAGTTTCCATTGTGTATAGGGGTAAGATTTATAATTGTTTCATTTGGAAAATCTGCTATAATAGGATGGTATCCTTGAAGAGGAGCTTTGATAAGCTGGTCTGCAATTACTTATCCCTTAATGGCCTTGCAATCTTTATAGACAATGTCAAATTCACTTAAAAATAAAGACCCATTTTGCAGCTCAACTAGTGAGGGAATCTTTTGATAGCAAATATTTAAGGAGATCTATCTTGGCAATAAGATGTTTTGTATGATTAAGCATATAATGGCATAGTTTCTATGTGCAAAAGAATACTGCCAAACAAGCTCACTCAGTAGCAGTGCAATTCAACTAATAGCCAACTAATGTTCGACTGAGGTAGTATATGGCTTGCTCATTACCTTTTTCATCTATTTGTGCCAAAAGAGCACCTAAGGAAAATGAAGTGGTAGAAATGTATAGAATGAATGGTCATCTTGAAATTGGAGGGACTAGAACTAGTGGATTAGCCAAGTATCCTTTAACTTGCTCAAATTCTTTTTGACATAGGCAATCCCATTGGAACTTAGTGTCTTTTCAAAGCAAATGTTGGAGTAGATGAACCTTATCTACTAACTGGGACATAAACTATCTGATGGACTATAACCACCCTTAAAAGTTGTGGAGTTGTTTCAATGTAGTAGGTGAAGGCATTTCCATGATGGCTTTCACTTTTGTGGGATCTACCTCAATGCCTCTTTTTGACACTATATAGCCCAAAAAATTCCCTAATTGGACCACAAAAACACACTTCTTGGGATTTAGGTGCACTTTGTATTTCTCCAACCTTTCAAAGATGGTGATAAGGATAACAATGTGAGAATCTTGTGTCTTAGATTTACCTAGAATGTCATCAACATACTCCTCCATTATGACATGTAGAAGATCATGTAAAATGGTAGCCATTGCATTTTGATAGGTGGCATTAGCATTTTTCAAGCCAAAGGGCATGACTTGGTAATAAAAGGTTCCTGATAGGGTAGTAAATGCCATTTTATGTCGATCTTCTGCAATTTTGATCTGATTGTAATCGGAGAAACCATCCATTAAAGACAACATTTCATGTCTGATAGTCAAATCCACTATGATGTCTATGTTAGGAAGTGGAAAATCATCCTTAGTACATGTGAGATTTAAATCTCAAAAATTTGAACAAATGTAGATGCCCCCATATGCTTTTCCTACAAGAAAATTGTTGGAAATCCACTCAGGATAATCAATAGGTCAGATGAATTTTGCCTCTAGAATTTTTTGCAATTCTACTTTGACCAAAAGTGCTCCCTTAGGATACATCTTGTGCAACTTTTTTTTCACAAGTTTAATCTTTGGATCCACTACTAAGTGATGCACCACCAAATCTGTGTCTAAACTAGGCATGTCTTTGGATGTCCATGCAAAATTGATTTTTCCTTTTTGTAGGAAATCAGTCATCACTTTTTGTTCTTTGGGACTTAGGGTAGCTACAATGTATGTGATTTGTGGATTATCTATTGTGCCCAAGTTAACTAGAATTGTGTCCTCATTCAATATAGATGACTTTTCTAGTGGTAAAGATCTAAATGGAAATTTAGTCTCTCCCTCTTCTGGTGCCTCTAGGAGGTGATGCATCCTTTATTTTGTCTTTTTCTTCATCCAAAAGTGCTCCAAAAGAGTTTTCACTAGAGGATGTTTCTTCTATATTTTTTTTTCTTTTTTTTTCTTTTTCAATTTTGCAACCAAGAGAGTTGACTTGGCTACCAAAGTAGGCTTCCTCATTGTATTGAATCTCATGTTCATAATCTTGGAGATTCTTAAGGCCAAAGAGTACCATCGATGTTTCGTCAGAGTTGTAGATATCAAGAGTTGGTGGTGTGTCTTGAAGGTCCCAATCTATCATGTTAGAGTTGGTGAGGGGTGGGTCAATGGATGAAAGGTTGGCTATGGTAATGGAAAGGACATAGTTATCTAGGTCATCCTCAATATATTAGAAGGGTAATTTGATGTATTCCTCCTCTTCAGTCTCATAATCAAGTTCAATTGTACAATAGTTGTCAGTAAAGGACACCTTGTGTTTAATGGAGCCCAAACCACATCCTTTGGGATAGCTATTAGCCTCAAGGGGTTGTTTGATTCCATATTCTTTAGGTTCAAGATTGATGTCCTGATATCCCATGTTTTTAATAATGGGAGGAGCCTTGACATACTTATCTTTAGGGAATTCCACAGGATCATCTTTTCCATCAAAATATAGACAATCTAAGATATTAGACTCCACATGTTCATCATTAAGTGAACCCCAATGTTCAAAAGTTGTCTTATTAACATGCATACTATCCTCATTTGTAGAAGGTGGTATTTGGGAGGGGAGAGTGGTAGTTGTCCAACACATAAGGCATTTTCAAACTTATACTCTCTCATTCCTTGGTTAGCAAAAGTAACCTTCTTCACTATACTATTGACTTTAATATCTTCAACCTTCTCTTTTCCTTTATAGGAACTAGAATCAATATTAGATAACTCTAGTATTGTTGTAGAAGGTGATTTTGATACTATGAGAGATCTAGGTATAACCTTAGCAAACTCACTGATTGGACAAAAAAAATTTGGGGCACCTTCCAATCTCTTACAAAAAGAAAAAGAAAAAGGATCCCCTAGAATTGTGACCTCTCTTCCTTGGTGGGAAAATTTTAGGCATTAATGATATGTAGATGGTACTACTTTGAGTGTATGTATCAAGGGTCTACTGAGCAAGATGTTATATGGAAAGTCCAAGTCTAGGACATGACATTTGGTATTTATTATATTTGGCCCAACTTTTAGCAGTAGCATGATAACTCCTTTTGATTCTCTTTCTCTTTCATCATATGATTTGATTGTTATCTTTTATTGATATCTAGGAGGTCTTCTAGAAACCCTAAGAAATGGATCATCTTCAATGTACAAAGGTTCAAACAAGATCCATTATCTATAAGAACTCATTTTATTTTATGTCATTGTCTAAGGACTTCAATGTGTAGCAAAAAATTTTGGTGTTGATTAGGACTTTGGAAATCTTTGTCTGTGAAGACAAGGTATTATTGTGCGGCAAGATTTCAAATCATGGCAATGAATTAGGATGCATTAATGTTTTCAGGAACACAAGACTCTAAAAGAGTAGTTTCCATAATTTACTTGTGGATAGGTGAGGTGGTGAGAAGCTCTACAATGGATATCTATGCATGAGTCTTCCCTAACTAGGATAATATGTCATAGCAAGAAGTGGGTCTTTGTAAAGCGGATGGCGTAGCAGGCACATGTGGAACTGATGGATTAGTGGGATTGGAAGTGGTAGCTAGCAAAGTAATTCTTCCCCATCAAGTGGTTTCATCACAATCAACCATTTTTAGGACAAGGATATTTATGTGAGCGTCTACTTCTTCAATGTGGTCACACATGGAGTCGAAATCACATATGTCATTTGTTTCTATTTTACCACACAAGGAGTCAAAATCCAATATGTGGTTAGTAGAATAGTTATATTGGAGTGCATTAAATGTGGTTCATATTGTTTTTATTGTCATTTTTGTAGTTGGGGAATGACTTTTGAAATATCTTCACCTTGGCATTTTTAGAGGGTGGTCCTCCTTCAACCTCAATTTCCCCATCATCAACAAAATTTTGAATGAAGACTTTGAGTTCAATACACTTGTTTGTTTCATGTCCTTTGATGTGGTGGTATTTTTAATATTCATTTTTCCTATACCATTTCGATTTGGGTTGATTTTCATTAAAGGGACATGTGTTGGGAAACACCATCAAATTGTGATCCACTAGTTTTTGGACTATGGCATCCAAGGGTTCACGAAAGTTAGTGAGATTTCTATTATAATCATAGTCATGGTTGTAATTTTTTTTGGTATTGTTATTGTTGCAAGGAAAAAATTGTGTTTGATTACAATTGTTGGTTGTTCTGATTGTTGTTTTGATTCTGATTGTCATGGTTTGAATTGTTGTTGTTTCAATTATGATAGTTGTTGTTGTTGTTTTTGTTGTTGTTTACATCTTAAAGGTTTTGTGCACTTTTGACATTGGTGACACCATCATGGGTAATACCTTTATTTTTGGACCAAAATTTGGGTTTTCTATTGTTGTTCATGTCATTGTGTGAGGATGAAGAGCTATAATGTTTAATGGAACCCTTATCTAAGGGTCCATTTTCAATGTTCTTGCCTTTTTTGAGTAATGTGGAAAAGTCCTTAGGACTAGCCATCTTCATTTGGAAAGACATCTCTTGTATCAAATTATTGATGAATATATTGACAAGGTGGGAATCCTCAAAAAGATGCCTCAATTGCTGTAGAAAGTTGGCAAATGTTTCACAAATTTTTTGTTTCATGTTGCACAAATCACTCAATGAGGCATGATGTTCAATGTTGAAAGCGTATTATGCTACAAGTTTCTACATCAAGCCATTGAAAGAGGTGATAGAACCTTTGGGTAAGTTCATTAGCCATTAAAGCATAGGGATGCCAAGGCTTCTTGTGAAGAGCCTCTTAAGATAACCCTCACTATAGGCCACTTCTTGACATAAGACAAAAAAATTCTTGAGATGTGTGACAGGACATGTTTCTACCATGTATTTTTTGAATTTAGGAATCTCAAATTTTGGTGGAAACTATATCATGTTAATAGATCTATCAAATGGAAAGGGACAAATTTCCTCAAAAGAGAAATCCTTCACCCCTTTGTTGTTCATTCTATGGACCAAATTTCAAAGTTCATGCAACTTTTGGGCTAGATCTTAGTTTAATTGCATTTGTGATTGTTGAGAATTGATGAACCCACCTCCAAAATTTTATGGATTCCCAAACATATTATGAGGTGGTGGAGGTGGTAGTGCAACACTTTGGCCAATGTATTGATATACAGTCATTGGAATTGGTGTAGACATTTTCATCATACTTATTGTTATTGGTAAATAAGAGGAATATATAAGTTGTGTCAGGATTGTCATCTATTGTATAGGTACTTTCCCAATATTTAAGTATCTTACAGTTGGACTTATCAAGGTTGATTGTGGAATACTAGCATGTGTAGTAGTATTGGGCATAGCACTATGATTTTTTGAATATGTTCCACACTTAATTGGAATGTAGGTTGTGTTGAAGCACTTGATGTAGGTATGGAACTAGTTCCCACCATAGGTTTTTTTTCCTTGCCAAATGATTGAACTATGTTTAAAGTTGGCAACAAGGAGTACCATCTTTGGTAATTTTTCTAAACAAAGTGATCTCATCAAAACTCATAAGGACCTATTACTAAAAAAATTGTCTTCCAAGAAAATATGTACAAATTAACTCTAAATGCATAGATAAGAAGACTAAATCAACACTAATAGTTGGATAGGTTATCATTGGATTAATAACCTTCCTCTGAATTTTATTAGGTACAACTCTTTGTACATGATTTACAATGAATTAAATATGGATGCCTTTAACTAGAAAGCATAAAAGGTTTACAAAAATCTACCCGTAAACACAATGTAGATGTAGAAACTTAGTGACTAAAAAGAAAAGAAAAGTAGAGAACAATTGATGACACAAAGTTCATTTTCCCAAAAACTACATTACAAAATGAGCAAAGATCAAAGGAATAATTTCCATCCCTCTAAGAAAATGAAAAAACAAAACTTCAAAGAGATCTTAATATCAAAATGTATTCAAAAAATGGCAACATTAGATGCAATTTAAAGAAAACTGAAAGTTATACAAAGATAACAATCAGTGGAAAAAAAACTGCCCAAACTCAAGGTTTTAGTTTATAGTTATGTCTCAAATATCCGTTCTTTAAGGTGTAAAAGACTATACAGATCTTATTACACACTGCATCAGAATTACTATTTGGAAGGAAATGAAACTTTGTTCCCATACAGTACATTTCAAATCAAAATCTCCCCTTTTCAACACATAGTTTTAGAAAATATAAAACCTTGTTCTTCTACATTGTCATAGTCTCTCCCTCAAAAAGGTTGGAATAAATCTAAACATGTTGGAACTCTTCCCCAATAGTAGCACAAATTTTTCCATTGAGAAATAAAATTCAAACCCCTTGTTGTTTGAAATACCTTCGTAAATAGCCAGTTGATGTTTATTTTCAGTTTGCATAACTGATTCTTGGAATCACATAACTCTTATTTGACTACCCCCTTTGCTCTTCTTATGTTCTCTCATTTATATTTTGATAACCTTATAAAACATTGATGTAAAAATTTTATAAGAATTATTTGACATATTAAATAAGACTTGGACAACTGGCACATTACTACATTATTCCAACATATAAAAATATTTTTGATGCTGGGTAGGTTTAAAAATAACTCTGACAGAAAAAATAGGTCTCGGTACGAGATGCATAACTAATTATCCCACTATTGGATCTTTTTGAATTTTGGATATGTTGTCACAATCCTATTTTTCTACATTCTCACTAAAGAAAATTTGAAAATAATGCCTAAGTCAAAAGTTACAGGTCACTGTTTGAGGGTCTATACAACTATTAGAAAATCAGAATTATAAAGTTGACAGCAAGAGCCTTATATTTTTTTATCTTTACTTGTATCAATTTGGTGGATTTATAATGCATTCCAGCAATCTTCAAATCACTAGGCTCTTCATCATTATTTTGTATGGCATATTCAAGACCTTCACTTTTGGAACAATGAATGTGGATTTGAATTTAAACTTGAACTTTGACCTTGATATTTCTATACTATAGCTCATGTAGGTCTATACACAAATTGAATAGTGTGCATTCATCATACCAAAACAAAGGCTCATATGCATGATCTATTAAGTCTTTGGTATTCATGGAATTGGGGAAAAGAGCATGCTTAATGAGTTGAGACCTATTTCTATTGGATATGGGAGTAGAGATATCAAATACCATCAATGTGACATGATACCATTCACAAAAATGAAGATGCCCAGCATGATTGATGAGGCTCAAACTTGAATCTTGAGTTTTAAACCATTTGGCTTTGGGGAATGTATGACACTCCATGGACATCTAATTTTTATGAAAGTATGTGGGAAAGCATACCAATGAACACTTGTTATCTCTTCTTTCATATGTGGCAATCTTATGACTCATGGAGCATGGGAATCAAAAATAGGGAACAATCAATACATCCCAAAATAATGAGTGTCTCTTATTATTTGTATTTAGATTTTTAATTAGTAATTTTGAGTCTAGAAAACAATAATTTTCCATTTCAAAGTAGAACTCTTATTCCACTGAATTGATCATCTGACACTTCTTCACATGAGATTTGAATTCAGGTTCCCATTTCAAAATCAAGATTTAGATCTGAACTTTGCTTATACCGATCTTGCAAGATGGACCATTTGAATGACTGAAGCACTTCAAACTTCTTTGAACCTTGGTTCAAAGAGGTTCAAAACCATAAAATAAAAATTTTAATAGCCGGGTCCATATTGGGAACCAACAAGTTCTTAACACCATCTTTAACTAGGTTTAGGAAGATCTCCATCTTGTTTACCCTAATAAAATTTTCCAACATTTACAACTTGTATGGATCTACAAGAAATGTTTGGACAACACTAGGGATGTTATTTTTGTCAATAGGATCTTCATCTTGGTACACTTCTTTGTCATCATGTGAATTACTCCCTAGAGTGGTATTTTGAAAAGAATTCTCTAGTTCTTGTGTGGATGTTGAGCTACGCATACCAAAGTACATACTAGGGGGAAATGTGCTCCCCAATGAGGTTGATCATGAAGGAAAAGGATTCTCCATCTCTTGTTGTCTTAATGATTCCAATAAACATGACATAGGATTAAATGTGAGTCCATCGGATTGTGTTTCTACCATAGAATTGTGACCAAACCAATGGGTGGAAGATTGTGGAAGAAAGAGAAAATGAGAGAGCAACTAAACCTTAATTTGATAAAAGGGGCCAACAACCTAAATGTAAACAAAAGACATTATTGATTTGGAAAACTAGGTATAATATAGGATAAAAGTTATCTCTCTCCTACCAAAGATGGATAAGTGATCTTTGGGCAAGATAGGACACTGAATAGATTACTCACTATTTGGAGATGAACTTATGATCCCAAATGAGTGAGTGTAACTATCATACATGTTTTCTTTTGGATAAAGGTCTAATATTGTAATCTCAGAAGCTTTGTAACTAAGATATTTTAGGCCAAAATATTAAGGTCTAAATGATCAAGCTCTCTAGAGGAAATTTTGCAAATGGAAGACTAGAAATTTTGAAAATGGATTTATGTGGAAAATGAGGGTGATATGATCACTATGTAGATAACTCAATCTTCTCTCACTCAAAAAAAAAAACTTGGGTTCACTCTAGGGAAAGTAGACCAATTTCAAAGTTCCCATTGTATAATATTTTGTCATAACAATCCTATTCAACTTCCTCTTTCTTGATGTCTTTGATAGCGTATCAAAAAAATTTATCACTATGTGCTTGGATTTTCCTTTCCTTGTAGGCAAATGGTTTGGATAATTTCACCTTCTTAAGTTTGACTTTTTTGGTCATGGAAGGAACAAAACAAACCCAATTACAAGACCAAACATGAAAATTTTGCAAACAAGTTTGTGACTAAAAGACCCAATGAATTTCAAATGCTAGACCAAATATAAGAACTCATCAAAATAACCATAGGTCAAGAGGACCCTCTTTCAACTATTTCACTCACTAAATATTTAGCTCACCATTTCACTCATTTTTGGACTTGTTTGACGTTTGGTATTGGTTTTGAATGTTTAAACAATCAAGCACATTGAACACATCAATAATCCTAATAAGGCTACCACTAGGATATACACAAATTATCTAGAGGGCATCCTTGATATATGCAAGGTATGTGAGGCCCAAATCTGTAGATGAAAGAAAATAGTGCCACACAGCCAAGAGGAGACAGTAACCCAAATCTCCACCTTTACTTCTCAAAGGTATAAAGTTCTTTGGGGCTTAGCCAAGAGTGATAAAAAATTTCTTCCAAGAGAGGTGTCTTTCGATTCACCTCCTGATATTTATACTCTTCCAGAATGCTAGAGTTGATGTCATCCCGAGGGGTGATGAAATCCCTGAGCAAGTCTCCTAAAAAAATATAAACAAGACCACTTATTTCTTGTGCACTCAGGATCACCTGAAGGAGCAAGAGGAGAGAATACATAAGTGGCCTTAGGGTTTAAAAGAAACTTGTTCTTTTTCAATGAAGTTTAGATTTTCTATCTACTCTTGAAGACACTTGTTTTTAAGCATGCATTGTTCTTTCCAACTTGATAGTGTGGTCAACATAATTAAAAGTGAGGATTTTTCAACTAAAGTAAATTAATCATCTTTAACATAAGAAAATTGTTGAAAATGAAACCAATTCCTTTAAGTCATTCAAGATTTGTGTATTCATTTTAAGTACCAAGTCCAAATGATTCATAGCAAGCTTCTTTGTCCCTTAGTCATTCAAGATTGTATGAGAGTGTTTTAAACCCAAAATTGAAATGTTTCATTGCATTCTTCTTTAACCTTAGGCATTCAAAAGTGTATGCATCATCTAAGTATCCATTTTAATGAAAGCATGTCAATTTTCTTAAGACACTCAAGATGGTATTCAATTATTCTATACATTCACTCCAATGAAAAAAACATGTTCATTCATTAAGTCCTTCAAGAGTGTGTTTGAACATCATGCATTCCAATGAAATGTGTGTACATTTCCTTGAATCATTCAAGAGTGTGCAATGCTACCATAATGCATTCAAGAGTGTATTTGGCCTTTTGATATTAGCTGCAACATTTATTCCAAGGAAAAATGATTAGTTCATGAAAATTTATTTACCATTTTAAATCCTACAAGTGATTAAAATTACTATAAAATTTTTGGTGATTAAAATCACTACAAATCTCCAAGTGATTAAAATCACTAAAAATTTTCCAAAGCTTGTCTCCTGAAATAAAAACTAGATTAGAAATTCCTGTATATCAATCAAACAATAAGTTAGGCATTAAAAAATATGAGTCAATCTATCATAAATTGGAGACGACAGACAACAAGTGCAGACGCCAAAACCCACAGATGACAAAACATAGAGAATTATGGTTTACTTTTTTTACTAATAGTTTTATAGTCATAGATGACAGATCATTATCGGAGACACCAAACTTCAAAGATGACAGAAGATGTAGCTAACAGAATACAAGATATATTGACGGACACAGATGATAGAGTACTAAGTAGACATGACTCTTTGTGAATCAAGGACAAAAGAACTGGCAGAATATCATAGATGATAGTTTAATAAAACAACAATTTTTTTAGCCACCTACTATGCAGATGACAAGTTTTAATATTCAAAGATGACAAAGTGAGATTTGGATACATGAAAGTGTATCAAAGATGATAGAGTTTGTGAGGTTGCAGGAAAAATTAGTTTTGGAGGAAACATAGTGGAGATGCTAGTAAGCGAAGACGCTAGTTAGTAGATACATTAATCTGGATAGATGACAAAATGTCTTTGCAAATGACACTGTCTCCTACTAGAGACAACAGTACATGAGTTTTGGAAGCAAGTTACAATTTTTGATAAAATTCAAGAATGGGATAGGGATGTGGGTCCCACTAGGCATGCCAAAAGGTATGCAAGAAAATGTAACTTGTCAAGAGAACACATAAACAAGAAAATATTAGTTGCAAATGTATATCAAATATCCAAAATAAATCAAAATACAACTAACACTATGCTCAAGTTTTAAAACTCAATACAACCAAAAATAAATGTCCTCATGTAACCTCAAAGAAACTCAACAAGGGCACCCATTAGAGGCCTTTTTGGTGTGCTTTAGATTGGAGGGATGTAAATATGCTCTCCCAAACACAACATTGAATCCCAATATGTTTGAAAAATGAAATGCAAAGTGTGTGAACTAACTAGATATGAAGAGAGTGTTTCAAACAATGGCTATGGATACAACCATGTTCAAAACACTCAAGGAAGGTGAATGTGGATGAAAGAATAAACTAAGTTAACAATGTGAATGCAAATGAACTAGCAACTACCAAAAGTTAGTAATAATGCATAAAATCTCTAAAAGCTCTAGAACTATACTAGCATGATAACAATGTAAATGAGGGAGATGTAAAATTCTTGAGACAAGGGCTCTATTTATAGGTTTGAGAGAGGCATTGGAGAGGTGGCATCTATGTGGCATCCACATAGGTGCCACAAGGGAGACACATGGAATAAGGGGACAAGCCATGCAAAGGTCAACATAAGCCTTTTGGATGAAAGTGATGGTTCAAGGTTTGCTCACACACGCATGAGAAACCTTGCAGAAAGGAAAGGGGGACAAATGTGTAAGAGGTGTAAATAAAATAATACAATGGAAACTTTATTGGATCATGAGCTTCTCACACATGTGTGAGAAAATACTTAGGAGCTAAAAAGTCTTTAGAATGGTGTTTAGGATAATTAAGTGGGATTAATTAACGGGTAGGCTTAGAACGATGAGAGTAATGGGTGTAGACTAGGTTTTAGGACAGGATTAGGATTAAATTAAATAAGATTTAACTTAATCACAGGATTAAATAATTTAATGAAGTGGAGGGAATTAAATAAATTAGAATTTATTTAAAACAGGATTTATGGAGCACTATGCATTAAATGAATTTAATACATTAGAGGGGAAGTATTTAAATTAAATGTAAATACATTAAGGAAATGAACCTATTTAATTAAATAAGTAGAAGAATATGACAAATATAATTAATTAATAAATAATTAATTATAATTTCAAAGGAAATATTAAATAAATTAATATAGCATTTGGGACAATTTTAAGCATCTACAATTAGTATGGAATTTATGGAATAGAGATAATAATGTTTAAAGTGGAAAATGACAACGAAATTGAAGGAAAGAATTGTTTCATTTACAAAATAATTACTTGTCCAATTAGGGCTGACATCCTAGATTTTTACACTATGTTGGAAAAGTGGATTGTGGTCTTAGCCAACCCAAGAGAAATTTGTGCAAAGGAATGGTATTTATGCAAAGGACATCTTGGGATAAGAAGTGCAATTGTGATGTAAGTTGTGTGAATATTGTGATGTGCAAACTTAATGTGAAAGAGATATATATGAAGTTTTATATGAACTATTTGGTGATCCAAGATTAATTTGAACATCAGATATCAATAAAAGAAGAAAGATAATAGTAAATTACTTGTTTGAGCAATGAGCTCTTCTTGTAGTTGAAATTGCATGATTGGGCAGTAGGCTCTTCTTGCATACATTGTACCACAACTCCTAACAAGGATTCAAAGTCTCCTACTAGGGACTTCTTATATTGAATTCTCTCATTGACTCCTAACAAGGTCCATCCTCTAAAAAGGAACGTATATATTAGTATATTATCCAGTAGGTATCTTTGTGTATTTTCACTGTCCATCCTCTAATAGTTATCTTTGTGCATTTTCACTGTTACTATTACTGTTCAACATTACTTTATTTCTTTGTTATGCATGGTTTAAAGTAATTAATAATATCTAGTTGGTGACTAAAGTTTTTAGATTGTTGATTCACCCCCCACCCCGTCAGTAATCCCTATTTCTAACAATTGGTATCAGAGTATAGTTACTTTGAAGAGGCTTAACAGCTTAAGTAAGTTGATGAACCTTGAAGAAGCTCTTGAACAAATTAATCTCCTTACTGAAGAAAGAGATAAGCTAAAGGACAGATATGAAGACTCCAAAGTATACATTGGTCAATTGAAGGAAAAGATTGAAAATCTCAAATCCAAGCTTGAATCTACTAAATCTGGAACTAGTGATGATGATTATTCAAAGTTGAAGATAGAGTACAAGATCTTGAAGCATGAGTTAAAGATTACAAATATAAAGTTGAATTTGAGAAATGATCCTAGCAAAGTTGAATATGATTTAAAGACTAAATGTAGATCTAAGAGAAAGTCTAGCAAAGAAAACATCTAAGTTTGAAATATTGAAAGAAGATCATGAAGAACTTCACAAGAACAATACTATTGTGAAAGATGAACTAACCCAATCCAAGCAATAGCTTGAGAAGCTTGATGATTCTATGTCAATACAGAGACCTACTTATGATAAGACTAGTCTTGTCTATCTAATTAACATTTCTATGAAGAAACCTAAGATTAGATCAGATCCAAAAGATAAAGACAAATCTGATGATAAGATCAAATCTAGTCAATATTCTGATAAACCTAAAGAAGTTGAGCAAAACAAGGAAGTTGAAATCTTGGATGAACAAAAGCATGTAGAATCTCCTAAGGCAACTAGGTATGAATTTAGAGGTAAGTTTTTTATATGTAATGAAATAGGTCATATGAAAAGAGATTGTACTAATAAGTCATTTAATCATGTTAAGGACTTTTATTGTCATAATTGTCATGGTATGGGTCATAATGCAATTGATTGTAGGAAACCTAAGTATGATAATGATAGAAGAAATAGTAGATTGTCTAGAAATACTAACCTTGTAGATAGAAGAAGTTCAAATGAAAGGACATTGAGAGAAGGAAGATCTTATGAAGATAGAAGATAGATCGTGTGATATAAGTGTAATAACTTAGGACACATTTCTTGGAATTTTCATGCACCAAATGATTAGGGGAATCCTAGAAGCAGAGCACTAGTATGTTAGTTATGTAACAACTTTGGACACATAGTGAAGTACTACAAAATGGATAGAAACTTTGGAGATAGAAGGAACAATGGAAGAAAATTTGGGTTTAGAAGGCATGATGGAAAGAACATTGGAAATGATAGAAGGAACCATGAAAGGAACTCCGAAACTAACATAGATAATAAGGAACAATGAAACATTATTACTAATCTTTTAGAAGAACTCAATAAAGAATTTGTGAAAGGAGTAGATATCTCAAAAATAAAGCTAGATGATGATGAGATAGGAAGATTGAAGTTGTTGATTACAGAACGTAATTGATAGCTTTTTCATATTTGCAAAGTACAAAATTAATGCAAGTTCAAGTTGATGGAATAAATGGAGTACAGAATTGATTTTCACTTCATTATGAACACATTTGAAGTGAAGAGCATTCAGAAGTGACTTGCCAAAATGATTTTGAAGCAAAACCTATTTTTGGAAAGACGTATTTTGTCATGTTTTTGCAAATTTATTTGGTAAAATTTCATAATTGATAGAATCATGGATATGTCAATAGTGCACAGTGTTGAGAATGAATATAGACCTAATTTAGAGATTGTTTCCATAAAACCTATTGAAGGAAACCCTAACACAACATTGTCTATCACTCCAAACAATGTAGTTTATCTTGAAGATTTAGGAATTTATTTGAATAGTAAGTTTGAGTTGATTGGTAGTGAATTCATGAACAAAGATATGGAATTGATTTTCAATCATGAAATGATTGTGAAGACTAGATTTGAACATCTAAAGGAATTAGACTTGTTTAAATATCACTTCTACCATGACTTAGACATAGATGAATGGACATGGATCATATTGAGTAGGATACATGATGGTAAATTATGGATGCAAGACAATGTAGTTGATATTTCTACCAAACTTATTCATGAGGTAATTGGTCCTAGTAAACAAGGTAGTGTACCTATAGGTGAGAAATTAGTCAAGAAGAAAGTTGAAAGCTATACTAAAGTAGTATATAATGGAAAGGCTATGGTGATCAGCACCATATAGCAAGATTATGTAAGACTTTTGAGTAGAATTATTGCCTATTATGTTTGTGCAAGCTCAAAGATTGATGAACTTTAAGTAGGATTCATCTATGCAGCATATAAGATATATATAGAGAAGGAACAATTGAATCTTAGTGAAATACTGAGAATGGAACTCTTAGAGAACCTTGAAAAGATCAAAGAGGAAAAAGAATGGTGTGTTTAGATTCTATTCATTGATCAATCACATATTATTCCATGTACTTAAAATATTTCCTTACTTATTAGGCACAGACATAATGAGTAGTGACAGATGCACAATAGAAAATATTACAGAGGTATGTAGAAGGCATCCTACAAATAAGATATTAGATAGTGGCAACCTAATAATGAGGACATTTTAGAATGAAATGAAACAAAGATTTAGAATTCTACCTAAAATTGTGGAAAAATTTAAGGAAGACATTTGTATTTTGGTTGATACAAATCATACCTATATTCAAGAAGTGGAACTTTGAGAAACATTTCTTGATCCCTTGAGTTATGAATTGAATGATGATATAGTAGTTGGTTATATTGATTTTTTGTTAAATTCAAATAGAGATAAAGTAGAATATAGATTTGGTACATATGATGAGATCACAAAGACAACTCATCAAGCAACCTTAGAGAAGGCATCACACAAGAAAGTTGAGTCTATAAGGAAGAAGGCACTATCAGAGGCTAGAATGATAGAAAGTGAATATGAGGCTGTAAGAAAAATAATGAAGCAAGGTATATTGAATATTCAACCTTTGTCAATATCAATTGTAGAGACATCTTTGGAATAGAGCATTCCATATGAAACAACATTTGATGCTTATCCTGGTGAATTGAAAAGAAAATTTGAAAGATTGGTGGAAACAGTGTCTACTAAGACAAAGATAGTAAAACAAAAAGCCACTGGACTAGGAAAAAGATAGAAAATATTGTTGACAATTGATTCTAGTGATGAAGAAGATGAGGAACAAGAAACCAAACAAGTAGAGAAAGTGACTTCAGCAAAGCAATCAACAGGCAAAACTCAGCAACCCTGGAAGCCGAATATAGAGAAGATTGATACAACTATTGCTAACAAAGGAAACTTTGTTTAGATGAACAAGTTTTATGATTTGTATAGTAGATTTGAGAAGGACCAGATTGATATATCTACTATGAGATATATTATATAAAACAATCTAAAATTGAAGGATCTTGAGAGCATTATTAACCAGAAAGTCTATGAGAGACTCATTCAGAAGAAGGCTCCTACAAGCGAAGAATACATAGAACTTTGGAAGTCTATTATTAGGACTATTGGCAAGACTGATGATGAAGATGAAATTAAAATATTATTGAATAACCTTGTGCCATATTTGAGGGATAAATTGAGACCATTTCTATTCATGGTTGGTGAAAAGGATAAGCTAAGAAGTGAGACTATAGCAGCTATAGTCAAATGTTGATAAAGTCTAAGGTAGCATCTCCTCTAGCACCTAGAACCTCAAAAGTGTCAGTGAGTGGTGACACTATGAAAATTGATCAAACCAATGTTTTGATTAACATTGACGATACCAATCCATTTGGTGGTTCCAAACCTAATGAACCTAACATCGAGGATATTGAGGACAAACTGAGATAGATTGAAGAAGAAAAAAGGCTACTTGAAGAAGAGATGAATAAAATAGAGGAATCCAAGCATAAATTGCTTGAGGAAGAAAAGAAAAGAAAGGAAGAGAAAGAAAAGAGAAGAATTGCAGAAGAAGAAATAAGAAAGAAAACTAAGGAAGATGAGAAGAAGAGATTGGAAGAGAAGAGAGAAAGAGAGGAAAGATAAAAGAAATAAGAAGAAGAGAGAAGGAAAAAAGAAGTAGCAAAGAAAAAAAGGGAGGATGATACTAAAACATCTAGTTAATCCACTCCATTCTCTCTTGCTATTTTATCTATTGATGTTGATGATCAAACAGATCTGATCTCATCCTTGACCAAGCTTATTGAGAAGATCAAGAAAGTGAAAAGTTTACTAAGAAATTTAATGGAAGTAATAGACAAACTATACAGTACCTTCATAGTAAAATACACTAAATTAGATCCTAAACAAAGGTCACAAGAAGTGCTAAAATTATTTGATGAAGAGTTTACCAATTTGTTGAATGTTGCAATGGCAAATGCATAGATTTCCAATGATGCTAACTTGTTTAGCACCATCTATCATAACATCAAGAATGATTTTCTTAATCTTGATACTTGTATAAAAGAACTTTAGAAATGCCAACAACATGGGAAAACTTTGTATATTAAGCATAACTTATCATACAAACTAACTAAAGACATTGATAGTTAGATAGAGATAAAGATGAGTGAGCTAGAGGCTTTATCTAGTGAGATCCAACATCTTTCTTGCAAAGTAGATGATTTTAAAGGACAAGTGGCAAGTACTCATAGTGACATCGGGAAACTAGAACTTTGGAAGGAACAAATTTTGAAGAGGATATCAGGTTTTAGAGAATCTATTGCTCTAAAATTATCTTTTGTTGAGAAACAATTGGAGGAATGTGTCAAGGCAAAGGACACATATTCCAAATTTTTGTATTTTGATCTTAATGTAGTTGAGATTGCATCATATGCTTTATGTGAAATTCTCACATCATTTGAATCTACCAAGGAAACATGGACTAAGGGTATGGATGATATAAAGGAAAATTTTGATGATTGCATATAGATCATATCAGCATAAGGAAGGACAACACTTTTGGATAGATCTTGACATTTTAACCTTTGGCATTGATGTCAAAGGGGCAGAGATACAATGTGAAAATTGTAAATCACATAAAGAGAAGATAAAAGTGTAAAGTATACTGTAAGGGGGAGTATATGTAAAGATGAACAAGTTGTAATAGATGTAATGTAAGGTGTTATTTTTATTTTTTTTGTCACTTAGCCAATTTTCCCTATTTTGTTGCCATCAATACCAAAGGGGGAGATTGTTGACAATTGGCTAATAGTGATATGTAATTTTTTTCATTTATGGAAACACATGATGTACATATTCATAGGAAACCTCAGAAATAAAGATACTTAGTGTTTGGTAATCAAAAAATTTAAGTATAGAATTTTGTTTACAACAGTGTATTGTTTTGTTTATAACTTGTTGCTGATGTCATATTATGATTAGAAAAGTTACATGGAGATATTATACATGTTGGTGATGATGTGTATAACCTCAAAGGTCAGTATAGAATGTAAAATACAGAGATAATCATGTTTGAAGTAGAACAGGACAGTGAAATTAAAGGAAAGAATTGTTATATTTACAAAATAATTACGTGTCCAATTAGGGACAACATTCTAGATGTTTACTCTATGTTGGAAAAGTGGATTGTGGCCTTAGAAGACCTAGAAAAAAATTGTGTAAAGGCATGGTATTTATGCAAGGGACATTTTGTGATAAGTGTAATTGTGATGTAAGTTGTGCAAATATTGTGATGTGTGAACTTATTGTGCAAGCGATATATGTGAAGTTTTATATGAGCTATTTGGTGATCCAAGATTGAGTTGAAGATTAGATATCAATAAAAGAAGAAATATTTTAGAAAATTACTTGTTTAAGCAGTGAGCTCTTCTTGTAGTTGAAATTACATGTTTGGTTAGTGGGCTCTTCTTGCATACATTGTACCACAACTCCTAATAGGGTTAGAATCTCCTAATAGGGACTACTTATACTAAATTTTCTCATTGACTCCTAATAGGGCCCATCCTCTAGTAAGAAACTTATATATCATTATATTATCTAGTTGGCATTATGTAGGACCATCGGCTCATAGATGAGTGTGCTTGCAATAAGGAGTACTAGAGGGGGAGGGATGCAAAAATATGGGAGGAAGAGCACCATAGAGAAAGAGTGACCCACTACTATGCAACATATAGAGTTTTTAAGCCTCTAGTGCAGGGACTTCTATATTACTTCAAGCAAGTAGGGAGACTAGAGATAGTAGTACAACCATCGGATAGGACCTAGGCACTACCAACACAACCACACCAAACATAGGAGAGAGGGAGCTAGTCCTAGGTCTCTAGGATCTATGTCCTTGTTATAGTTTAGATAAATCATTTTGAGAGACATTTATCTAAATTTTGTACTCATATTAGATTTATACTTGATATTCTACCATTATATATATATGAGATTTTGGATTTTGGAACAGCATTGTGTACTTGTCTCTTTTATGTGCTCATGTAGTGGATGCATTTCCATGTTGAATACTTATGTTTATGTTTTCATGTGATGTTGATGTGTATGCACATGTTAATGTATTCTCATATTATGTTGATATGCTCATGGATTTATTTGATGGTTTCTCTCTCATATGTATATCTCTATGTTATGATAGAGACTCATGATTTGAAAACTTAGCTCTTGGATAGATTAGATGTGATGATGAGGTTAACCCCTTGTGATGTCAGGAATTAAGAAATCATCCAGTTGATAAGACCATAGAGATCCATAAGGTATGGTCGGGAAGAAGAAAGAGGAAATGAATGTAGTTAGCTGACATGTCCATGAAAGATAAAGAAGACTCTCTCAACATTCAAAATGCAAAGCTAATCTAAAAATGAACCCTAAAATGCAAGCCAATATGCAAAGGTGAAATTGCAAGGGTTATATAAGCAAGTCCTAGTTTTTATCATCAAGCCTTATTAGGGACATTGGAAGATCATACAGTAATCACTAGAAAAACTATGAGGATATTAATATGATCTATCATATAGAAATGTGGGAACCCAACCTATGCATCAAAGACATAAAGGTCTAGATGATGGTGCAGTTAGATTCCCTAGATTTAATATAGCAAGATTATACTTACATCAAGACACAAAATTTTGATATTTTCATGAGCACAAACTCACAAGAACATACAAGGATGATACGTTGCAGATCCTAAGTGTCAAGCAGGATAAGCAATATGCTCAAGAAACCTAAGATCAACAAGGTATACCCACAAGTAGAAAGAAAAGGAAAACATGCCCCATGTCCCTAGTTGTCTAGCTTATGACATCCTCAAGAGACTATTAGGGATGGAAAACTCAAAAAAGGAATCACCATAGATAGCATAGAGAGAAAATAAGTCAACAAACCTCAACCAATTTTAGTTTAAATGTGTGTGTGGAAGTCACATGACTGTCTCATTAGGACTTAAGTCTTTCAATGAGAAATGGCATAACAACTTAGATTATAGAAAAGGTATCTAATAAATGTTGAGGAACACTTAATGTTAAGAGGGGTCAAGTGTTGGAAAATATTGTTTAGAGAGCTACCAAAGAAATTCCAATGCAGCAAAGAGAGCTCTATAAGCTATGCGGTTAATGCCCCCTAGATCTAGATGAGAGTTAGTGTCAAGATAGGCAAGGAAAAGAAAGAGAAGATGAATGGTTCATGAATGAAAAGCAAGATGATGATAGACATAGATACAAGGGTCTCAAGTAGTGCATGTTTACAGGTTTTCACAATTTGGCAAGATTTTATTTATTTATTTTAGGACTTTTTATGATTTACTTTTTGAATTTTTGAGATGTTTTTTTTTTTTTTGGTGATGCATCAAAGTGCTCGTTGTTATGTTTTCACTAATATGATCATTGTTTTAGAACATTTTCTATGTTTTAGGATTTTTTTAGCATCATAAATATATTTTTTAAAATTGGGATTTTTTCATGATCATAAGATATGTACAAGCACTAAGTATAGAAATTCTTAAGGTGAAGTATGTTAATGAGATCAAGGAGATATTCTCCCTCAAGTTTAGAGAGATGATATGTGCCATATCTAGATGCAATAGTGACTATGTAAGGACCCCACCAATTAGGTTCAACCTTTCTCTTTTGTTCTCTATTTTTCTAATTTTTGGGATTCTCCCTAAGGAAAAGATCACCAACTTGAAATTCTCTAGGATGAACCATTTTATTGTAGCTAGAAGATATTTATTTTTGGTAAGCCCCCATATGATCAAAAGCAACCTTACAATGTTCATCTAGGACCTCAAGTTCATGTATCCTCATATCTCTATAATCTTCATTTGTAATTATCCCTTTCAAAGAGACTCGCAAGGAAGGAATCTCAACCTCAAGTAGAAGATTAACCTTAGAACCATAAACTAGAGAAAAAGGTGTAGCCCCAGTAGGTGTGTCTATGCTAGTCATATATGCCCATAGAACAAGATTTATCTATAGATACTAATTGCTCCTACATTTATGTGCAGTTCTATGCATGAATTTGATAAATATTTTATTTGAAGCCTCATCTTGACCATTACCTTGAGGGTAGTAGATAGAGTACCAATGTTTTTTTTATCTTGAACTTCATGTACAGTTGTCTAAGATCCTTATTTTTTAATTGTCCTCCATTATCAGTGACTAAAGAGGAGGGAATTCCATAACAAAAAAAGATATGATTCAATTTGAGAAAAAAAATATGTTTTCTTGTAGCACTAGAAAGTGGCACAACCTCAACCAAATTAGTGAAATATTTTGTATCCATGATAATAAACTTATGTCCACTTGACAAGCTAGGATGTATTTTTCAACTAGATCAAATTCCCACTACTAAAAAGGCCAAGTGATAGATGTAGTGAATCATGTATGGGGACATCAATCCAGTTTCCATGTAGCTACCACTTATTTGTAGGACTAAGTATAATGTATAACATATTCTTTCATAGTAGGCCAATAGTAACCATCCCTAAGAAGTTTTCAAGCAAGTGTAAGGCCATTATAGTGAGACCCACAAATGTTGTTGTGGACTTTTACTAACACACATTTTGACTCATCTATCTCTAAGCACCCAAGAAGTGTTTTGTCTAGACTCTTCCTATACAAGTCACCAAAGACAAGGGTATAATGGGATACATTACAAAAAAAAATTCATTTTTCATTATAACTGAGGTTATTAGGGACAATTTGATCATAAAGGTAGGAGTAAATGGTAGCACAATGGGAAGAGTCATGACCAATGATATTATAAATGACTCAATTGTCAAGGGAGACACATGCAGGTACCATAGCTTTTCCACCAGGAATTCAAATCAATATTCATGTTCTTGAAATTGTAGAATAGATGCCAAGGTAGTGATAGCATCTACAGCATTAGTTTTAGCCCTAGGAATTTTTTGAAAATTGAAAAGGTGATATAATTCCTTAGAGCATCTATCAACTTATTATATTGAGTCAATTTGTCATCCTTGATTTGATAGTCACTCTTAATCTAATTTATGACAAGTTGGGATTATCTATAAATATGTAGCTCAATTATTCTCCATTCAATAGCCAATTTTATATCATTTGTAAGATCCTCATATTTTGCTATGTTATTTGTGCATCGAAATAATAGCTTGTATGACTTAGGAATTATATAGCCATCAAGTTCAATGACCAAGATACCAATACCAACACCATTTTGAGTATGAGATCCATCAAAGAACATTTTTCATGTCCTCTCTGATATACATAATTGATGAATTTGAGAAATGGGACATTATCTTGGAGTGGGAAATTAGTGAGCTAGTCTACAATAGCTTTTTTTTCAATGGATTTAAGTTTGACATATTGCATGTAAAATTTAGATAGAATCATCATCCATTTAGAAAGTCTACTAGTAAGAACAACTTTACTTAAGAGGTACTTAAGATGATCAAATTTTATAATAAAATGTGTCATATGATCTAGCATGTAAAGTTGCAGCTTTTGAGATAAAAATATGACAATGAATCAAGTTTTCTCAATGTTATAGTAGTTGATCTCATAAGTAAATAGTATCCTAATAATAAAGTATATAGCTTATTCCTTTCCATTCTCATCATTTTTTGTTAGTAATGTCTTAGGGTGGTAGTTGTAGCTAAAATGTATTAAATTAAGGGCTTCTAAGGAATATGAGGCATGAGAACCAGTGATTTAACCAAATATTCCTTGACTTGGGCATAACTCTTTTCACATTCATCATTCCACACACATGTGGATCCCTTAAGAAAAGTATTATTGAATGGTTAAGACCAATGAGCCAAATGAGAAATAAACCTCCTTATAGATTGTAGACATCCTTGAAGACTTCTTAATTAACTTTGTTTGTAAGAGGTGGCATTTTCATTATAGTTTGTACTTTCTCAGGATCAACTCTAATGTCCTTAGCAGATATGATGTAGCCTAGTAACTTACTAGAGGTGAAACTAAATACACATTTCTTAGGATTGACTCTAAACTAAAAGTTTTCAATATGGTTCAATATCAGATGCAAGTCATCCAAATGTGTATTTCTTTGTTTAGACTTAATTGGGGTGTCATCTACATAATCCTCCATATTTTTGTGCATCATATTTTGAAAGATAGTTTTCATGAGAAATCTTTATCTTCTCTTGATCTTCATGAGAAATCTTTATCTAAGTATATCCCAGGAATCCATCTATCAAGGAGTAGATTTCATAGCCTATAGTCATGTCCACTATTAGGTAAATGTTTGGAAGTGGAAAGTCGTCCTTAGGGAAATCTTTGTTAAATCTCAAAAATATGTGCAAACTTGAATGGACTTGTCATGCTTTGAAATAGGTTCAATTTTGATATCCATTCAACATAATCTATAGCTTTGATAGATTTTTCATTTAGGATTTTTTTTGTTCATCTTTCACTAATAAGGCAATAGGCGGATGCATTTTCCTCAATTTTTTCTTATGATGTTTGACATCAGGATCTAGAAACATGATGCATGATTAAATTATGTCAAGGTGAGGAATGCCTACATATGTCCAAGAGAAGTTGACTTTATTTTCTTGAAATAATTGGGTGAACTACTCTTTTTCTTTAGCTGATAGTGATTGAGCTAAATGTATAATCTTAGGAGACTCTTTTGTATCAAGGTTAATAGGGTGCATAGATTCAATAAAATCTAATGATGTATATTTTAAATAGCTTAGTAGACTACAAAGTACCTTATCTTTGGGCATATCAAAGAGGTTTTCACCCTCACGTATCTTTATTTTTTACTATTCTGGCTTTGACATCACCACAAAGTAGTTTTCATGAGAAGGGCTCCTTTTTTACTTTTCATTTTAATTTGTCACTAAGGTACTTGATATCTAACATAGTCATATTAATAGCTATCTCACTAGTGTAATAGGCTACTATCTTAATAGAATTTAGATAATAGGTCATCTCATAGCCATTTTGAAAATATGGTAGCTTAGACCTTTGGTTTTGCATGGACAAATCAATGGGATCAAGGTGTATGAGAGATAGCAACATGGAAGGTCCTATATTATTGATACAAAAAGAGTCATCTCTAATTACCAAAGAGTTAGGACATATACAAAAATCTTCAAAGGTACCCCAATTAGAATGAGACCTAGGAGAATCAATGTGGTTGACTAAAGAAAGTTGACATTTCAACTCATCAAACCCTGTGAAAGACTCATCAACTACATCAGTTTGATTAATATAGGCATGTACAATATCCACTCCTACTTCATGACATGTTTTAGAAAGGGAATCCCATTCATATTCATTTAAGTCAGTGCTTTGATCTTGAGCTAGAAGGTGAAAAATTATTATTTTAATTTGTTCTCTATTAGGACCCTCTATGTCAAACTCATCAAATTCAAGATGTCTAGAAGTGGAAGCCTCAGCAATGTGATCATTAAGTATCTTGTCTTATCCCCAAATGATGGAGGTAGAAGAGATAAAATCATCTTCTGGAATAGTAGTATCTATAGGTTGAATCTCATCATTTGAATCACTAGCCATAGGAAGTTATTTGACATAAATAGGAAGATTGACATCAACCCCATAGCATAAGCCATTAGTACCTTTACTTCTATGACTTTTATTATGAATCATAGGTTTAGCAACAGCATGTTTGATATCTTTAAAGGTTTGTGTCTAGGGTAACCCATATTTTTGAGAAACTAGTAGCCTTTTCCATACTTCTTGGGATAAATATGTGTAGTAAGAATAACCTTGCCAACTAGGTCTACTTCTCTATATATCTAATCCTTAGTAGCTTTCTCTTCCTTTTCATCTTCTAATGGTTCCGAGGATTAGACAAATGTGCCATAAATAGTCATAGTTGAAGATGAGGGCTTCATACATTCAAATGGTTTCCCATAAGAGTGTAGAGAGAATGGTAATGCAGAAATATAATCTAAGGTATACTCTTTCATACTAGTGCTTGTCATTTTTAGATTTTTATCACAGTTAGCAAGTGAAGATTTAAATTTATTAGCAATATTTTATTTGGAACTAGGGATATAGTAGCATTGGGCATGTTTATTGACATGGAAATATCCTCAATAATCAAGACTCTGGTACCATTAAAGGGGAACATAATGCATTGTTGAGAAGTTCAAGGAATAACTTACATGTCCTGTATCTATGGTCTCCCTAACAAAATGTTGTATACAAGTGGAATATCAAGAACTTGGAACACCACATTTTTTTCCATCAGACAAAATCAAATAAGAAGCACAATAAGACCCTTGGAGGAGCATTCAAATTCATCATAAGATTTAAATATAATCTTGTGTCTAGGGTCAATATCAAATTCCAAGAAACCTAGTTGTTCAACAACATTGAAAGAAATCGTATCAACCACGCACCATTGTCTATCAAAACTCATCTAACTCAAGTGTGATGGATTTGGACTTCAATATATAATGAAAGGTTGTGAGGGTGATTAAGAGACTTATCATCTTCTTCCAAAAAATTTGGTTAATGCATGGTAGAATTGTGAATAACCATAGCATGGAACTTATTTGCATCAATTTGGGTGGAGACACTAGTTGTTCCTAAAGCATTTTCTAAGATCTTCTTATGAAAAGGAGATTACTCTAACAACTCAAAATGGAAATATGAGTGGGAGTGCATTGTAATAGGTTTGCAAGATCATAGGTGGATGTAGTACTTGAAGAAGACCCCACATGTTTAGCATTATCTTGTTTGAGATTTTTAGTGACCATAAGGAAAACTTTGGATTGGCCCCTATTAATAATGTTTAGTCTTTCACCATGGAGGAAGAGGAATATATTACCCTAAGTGAAACCATAGGTCTATTGTCATCAAAAAATGTGTAGGAAACAAGAGTTATCAAGATCACTTTAGGCCTTTCATCATCAATATCATAGTTAGGTTCCTCATCAAATTTAGGCCCCATCATGTAGACATTTTCCTCAATAGGCTCAAGCATGTTTATGACATTGTCAATGTTGGTGTATGTATAGTTGATCTTGGATTCATGATTCTTCTTTTTTTATTTATAAGTTTCTCCTTGCTCATATTTTGGGATAGGGTCCTTGAAAGATTTATAATCAAAGTTCTTAACCAACCCATTAGTGGAAACTTTCCCTTCATCAATGAGATCTTGTTGATCTTAGAATGGTTTTGACAATTGAGTGTCAACACACTTAAGCTATTTATTAATTTCATGTTGAGCTAGCAATATATACCAAGTATAATATATACAAGTGCTTCATTACAACAGGTGCCGAGTCAAAAATATAGTAAGTGTTGAGTCACTCAAGTGCCGAGCAAATAGATAATGTTGAAAAGTGTTGAGTGAACGAATAGATGTCGAGAAAGTTTAAAATACCAAGTGAACAAATAGATGCCAAGAAAGTTTAGGTGCCAAGCTAGAAAAAAATTTAGTTAGTGCCAAGCATCATTATTTAACAAGTGTCAAGCAACATAGAATTGACATGAGTTTGTGAAGGCACAACCAATTATGTAAACCAATTTCATGCCAGCTCATGGATAGATCTTGAAGCTTAGAGATGAGATCAAATCTATTTGGATTCTCTATGTGATCTACATTCGACCAATTAGAAAAATGGAGGTAATTGAGCGAGAAAGTTAGATGAATCTCAATTATAGATTCATACCTAACCCTAAGCCACCAAATTCTTTTTAAAGGGAGATAAAGCCCCTTAATTCATAATGTGTATGTGAGAAGGTGATGATAGTAGTGGAAGGGGTGAATTGATCAGCATACAATCGAGGTGACTTAGAAGGACTAAATTGTAGAATCAGTTAGCAAAACAAAGGATCAAGGTTAAAGAAATTTCATATCAGACCAAAGAGGATCAAGATGAACTGAATTAGGAGCTAAAATCAGCAATACAAGATTGTAAGTGTATCAGATCAAACATTCTACTATACTTTCTAACAACTGTATCAACAAGACAAAATCCTTTTATCAAGGTTGATTTAACAATCATTTAGAAATCCTTTAATAGGGTGACATTTCAAGTGAGTGTTCTAAAGTCCCATAACTAAGAACACCTTTGATAGGTTGTTAAAATCCTTTAATATTGTAGGATCTAACAATCCTTTGTAAGCCTTTAACAGGGTAGATCATGAAAATGGTCAAAATATGTAACCTTAATAGGTGAACTTTATTGTTGCAGTAGTGAAGAATTGTGGGTGTCATCCCCACCCCAATTTTACCTTCTCATTGGAGGGTTTCTGGGTAATCATATCTGGTTTCAAGTGTTTATGTGAATGCATTTTCTTTACATGTTATTTCTATATGTTTATGCATGCAATGCTTTAAAGTTAATAGTTTTATTGATTAGAGTTTAGTACTTCTGATTCATCCCCCCTCTCACAAGTACACATTTCCCATTTTTAATCCCAACAATTGGTATCAAAGCTAATTTCTCATTGGGAGATGCCTTACAACTTGGAGAAAAGATCTTGAGATGGAGTTTTACAAGTTGTAAATGACCATTGAGAATTAGGAGATTGAGATAAATCTCTTACTATAATAACTAGATGAAGTCAAAGATACCTTGAGAAGTTCACTAAAGAGAAGGAAAGAGATTGCCATAGCTAAAAATGAAACTTAGTACAAAGAGATTGACACCACAAAGTTATTTATAGATGGTAACTCTTATGAATTTGATGTAGCAATTGCAAATCTCATGGAAAAGAATAGAGCACAAGCTGAGGAGATCAAAAATCTCAAGTTGGAGTAAGACAAGACCATGATTGAAGAAGATAAAATAATCTTGTCAAAGAGATTGGAAGAAAAATTAGTAGAGTTGTATAACATGTAGTTGGACACCATAAGCCAAATGATGAATGCCCATCATGAGTTGAAGGCAAGGACATTGATATAACTACATTGAAGTTATAGAATGAGAAACTATAGAATGACCTAAAAAGAGAGAAGAAGTTTGCAAAAACATTCAACAAACCTAATGAAGCTAACAAGTACTTTGAGAAATTATTGAAATCCCCTAGATCTAGCAAAGACACAAGAGGGTTGGGCTATACAAGCATTGAAGAAGGAGAATCATCCAAAACTATTGAGGAAAGAAGATATAAAGGTAAGAACTCTAAACCTACTTGTCATCATTATGGAAAGAAAGGACACACAACTAATGTTTGCAAGAGCAAGAATACTAGTCAGAATACTAAGCCAAAGAACATGACACATTGTAACAAGTGCAACAAACAAGGTCATTAGGTACATGAATGTAGAACAAGAACCATGCATGAACCAAGATTTGAAGGACACTGCTACAACTATCAAAAGTTTCGACACAAAGCCTTTGAATGTAGATCCAAGACCACATGGTCATCAAACAAGGAAAGAAATCATGAAAATACCTACAATTGGGACTACAAAACAAGGTACAACTGAGATTTTTGTCAAAAGTATGGACACATCCTTGAGAATTTCATAAGAACACATTTCAATGGAAGCTACAACAAATGGTTGAGTCAAAGTACATGCTTTAGTTGTTTGAAGACTGGACATATCAATAAGTACTGTCCAACAAGGACAAAGGCACCTAATTCAGAATTAAAGAAAGGAAAAGGCAAGGTAGATATTGAGCACATTAGAGGAGAGATGAATAAGACATGGAAAAAGAAAGATGGATGCAACACATCAAATGAAGGGATCACTTCACCTAAAGGGTTAAGTGGTCACACTTCATCAAACTAAGCAAAAGGAGGTATGTGGGACTGATTTTCAAAGTGCTTCATCTTACATCAATTCCAAGGTAAGTTAGTGTTGAAAAGGGTAAATTAGCATGAATAAAGATGCAAGTTTATGAGAAAAATCCAAAGTTAAATCTTTAAGTTTTCACATTGATGTCGAGTAAGGAAAGTTTCCTTCAGATGCTGAGTGAATGATAATGAGTGTCGAGTTGTCAACCAAGACTAGCTAGAGCCAAGTGAGTAGTTGCCACCAAGAAAAATTAATGTTAGTTTCTACCAAGTGAAGGAAATTCCTATTAGAGCTGAGTAAAGGCAATTCTAATAGTTGTTGAGTGATGGGAAAACTAATGGAAGCCGAGTGAAACAAAAATTGCATAGGAGCCAAGTTTATAGTTGTATAAGCACCAAGCATTAAATGCAACATATTGAAAGAGTATAAGGCATTTTTTTTCCACTCATTTCTCATCATTACATACAAAGAGAAAGGGAAAGTAGAGAAAAGAAGTGAATTTCAAGTGAAGAAAAAAGGATTTGAGCAAATTCTAGTGGTAATCAAGTGTGATTTCATCCATTCAAGGTATTGCTCAAGTGCCCAGTTATGTAGTTTCGAAGTTGCTAAAACCCTAGATAACAAAAATGACCTCTAGTTCTAAAAAACCTAAGCATAAGGAACCATTTGAGGTTCAACTAGTTAGCAATGAAGTTAAGTAACCAAATTTTAAGGCTATACCAAAGGTTGCATACAAGAATGATCCAGTAGGAGCTTTATCTATTATTCCACCAACGGTTGTGATGGTACAAGATGATAGAAAATGTTACAATTATAAGGTTGGGAGGATAGCCAATTAAATTTTCAAAGAGAATCGTACATATGGTTATAGGATATCCAACCCTAGATCGGCCAAAAACCTTAAGAAGTGACTCAAAAGAAGTCATTGAAAAGAATACAGGGGCAAAGTGGAACAAAAGGGGCATGACTATTGACACCATCAAGGATCCACTTCTAGAATTTGTAGTGAGGGCCATATCTCACAAATTCTATTAGTCAAGCCAACTGAATAGTGTACCATGCATTACAGTTGATGTTGGGTACAAAATTGTGAAGAAAGATCATACATATGATCTGGCAAAGCTTCAATTGCAGCAAATTATGGAGAACCTAGGAGCTATAAGGAGATCAAAAGGAGATCAATGCAAATTTGGTTCAATCTTGATATGTATATTCTTTATGTATAGAATGAGTTTCCTTCTTTTGGTAAGATATGTTGGAAGACCAATAGGTCTATAATTGTACAAATTAATGAGTACATAGAATATATGGGAGCTAATTTTGAAACCATAATGACTAGCTATTTTGAGGACTTTAATAAGTCCATGAAGCAAAGATTGAGAATTCCAGTTTCCCTAGAAGAGAAACACATTAATGATATTTTCTTTCTAGTTGATATTGATTACACCTATATTTAAATAGTAGTTCCAAGAGTTAGATGGCTAAGGCCACTAGGATATGAAATAAACATTGATGAAGCATCAATAGAAATCACACCATTGCTAGCAGAAAAAATTGACAAATAAGAAAAACCTTTTGGTACTTATGATGTTGTGAAATCAAAAGTAGAAATGGAGTTGAAAAAAACATCAACACTGAAAAAGAAATACAAGTTGGTCAAGAAACTCAAGGACAAATTTGGAGAGGGAATTGCAAAGGAAGAAGAAGATAATGAAGATGAAGAAAAATAAGAATAGGGCTAGGAGACACTTTCGTTGACACAAGACATGGGAGATGATGTTGAAGAAGAAAAAGGTGTCAAGGAAGAACAAGCCAAGGAAGCACAAACTAAACTAGAGCCCAAGAAGAGAAAGAAAAAGATACAGCCTACTACTTAGCTAAAGGGTAAGAAATTTGTGAAACCAAGCCCTGCAAAGCCTATAGCAACAGTTATGGAAGCTAGCACAAGGGCCACAACTCAAAAGGCTAAGGAGAAAGAAAGGAAGAAGGCTACTGAGTAGAAAGGTCTAGCAAAGAAGAAATTAAGAAGAAAGTATGTCGCACAACCTAAATCTAATGAAGAAAGGACTGAGTCAGATGACAATAGCCAGTTCAAAGTGGTAAGTCATGTACCCAAGTCCAATATTGATAACATTTGTGAAAATATTAGGGATAATGCAGACTTGATTGGCTTGAAAACTATTGAATTCAATAAATTAAATAGAGAGGATCATAATAATATTGAGGAGTCAGTGTATGCCATGATGGAAAAATTCAAGAATACTCCACTTGAATTTGACACTACTATGCCTAAAGATTTATATTCCATTGTTGAGAATAAATAGCATTATTTCCTAAACATGGAGAAGGAAATAAGGGAATACACATTCACACAAGTGATGCTAGATTTATCAAAAGGTCAAATAACAAAAGCTAATAAGAAACATGGTAGCAAATTTTCACCTAAGTACAAGGCCTTCCGCATACTTCAAAATAAGATTGAAGATGTTGTCAAGAAGTCCACTCAAATGTGGAGGCTAATATATGGCCTAAGCACTATTAAACTAGGAGAGATAGATCCCTTTAAGGGAAAGAATTATGAGAAAGAGGAGGAGAATGATAAAGAAGAGGAAACTAGGAAAGAAAAAGGTGATAACGCAGTAGAGGAGACACAACAAAGAAAAGATGAAATGGTAACTACTGAGGAGCAACAAACAAATCAAAGTGTGCTAGACATACAATTTCTACCACTTAGCCCTCCACATGACAACAATAGACCTATAGAGATGATCAAAGTAAAGGATGTTCCTAACAACACAATTCAAAACATCAACCCACTTACTATAAAGGATCTAACGAAGATCCTTGACCAATCAACATTACAAGAAAAGTTATGTGATAACCCTGTATTGGTTAATGTAGATAAGTTTCAGAAAGCTACAGACAAGGTGAATACACAAGAACCACCTTCTATAATCCCTACAACTACAAGTGGACAACCTATAGTGAAAACATCAATAGATACATCTACCAAGGTTGATAACACAGTGAAATTCATGATGATTGAACAACAAACTCGGACTATAGAGGAAAGAAAGCATACAAAGGAACAAACAAGATAGATGGATACTTTTGTACTTATTGCACAAGTTCAAGGTGCACCACCACATATAATTATTATTGATAAAGACAAATCAGAAGAGGACAAGGATAGTCCAAAAGAAAAGGAGTAGGAAGCAATTTAAACATTGCTAAATCTACCAACTATTGGGACTCCTACAAGAATGCTTCAAAAGTTGATTATTGATGTTATGCCACTACAAATCTCTGCACCAGGCTTGAACTACACAAGAGTTGCAAGAGTACTTCATTATGGAGACCCTACATTAGATGAGAAAAATAGTCATTCCAAAATATGACTATGAAAACATTACACTTGAATAGATAACTATAATGCAAGAAGCATTGGAAAGGAAAAAGAAGCAAGAGATACTTAGAAATGAGTATAAACAAAAGCAAGCATTAGATTAGATTAAGGACATCTTCTTAGATTCCTTAAGCTTGCAGCCACCTAATGAAGCAAAGAAAATATTAGAACAATTGTCAGATATTGTTGAGCAAGTGACAAATGAGGACCAAGATGCTAATGTTAAACTTATGGAATCGTCAAAAAAGAAATTTCAAGAAAAGGTTAATGAGAAGATATCTATGAGATAGCACTATCTCAAGTAGAGCTAGCAAATAAAATTGAAAAAGTGAAGAAGGTACTTGAGAATATTTTCTCACTATACACAAAATTGGGTGACCCATCCATCTTCACACAAGAGACTAGCCAGAGGTTATTGAACCTAGAGAGAAATCTGAAAGTTTCAAGCATGCAATTGCCACAAGATCCAGCTCAGAGTGAAAATAACTTCAATGTTGTGCTACACACATAGAAAGAAATAGTTGTACTCATAGTAGAAGAGGCTAATACTAGAGCCAAGCTAGTACAAATACAAGCTGCCCTTACCCCTCACATGGAGATACTATAGAAGGAACTAGCCTATGATGAGATAGTGTTGAAGAAAGATCCTAATATTTCAACCTTAGATGGCTTAGTTCACCTTGCAGCAAAGATAAAAATACAAATTAAATCCCTAGAAGTTTCTATACAAAATTGGGATGCTACTCTGAAGATTGTCATGGAAGTTAATAAGAACTTTCTAGCTAAATACAACATATAGACCCTTTGACATAAGTGTCAAAAGTGGGGAGATAAATAAAAGGGACATAAAAGAAAGGGGGAGATAGTCTACAAGGGGAGACATGTGAAAGAGAAGAGCAAACAAAACAATGGGAAAGTAAACATCAAAAAAGAAAAAAATAGGGCATATCAGACAATGAGTATCAGCATAAGGAAAATCCACTCAAAGTAGTAAAATTTTGGATGCAAAAAAAGGCACATCAACTCAGGGGGAGACACAAAATTTTGAAGTATATAGTCCTTCACAAAATTTTGAACAATTTTGAAGTTTTGTGTATATACCAAACTATAATTGTATTATACTTATGGGAGATAAGCATGTATAGTTAAGTGTTTTTGACACTCATGTCAAAGGGAGAGATTGTTGATCTCAGAATGGTTTTGACAATTGAGTGTTAACATACTCAAGCTATTTTCTAAGTTCATTCCAAGCTAGCAATATATGCCAAGTATAATATATACAAGTGTCGAGTTGCAACAAGTGTCGAGTCAGAAATATAGTAAGTGTCGAGTCACTCAAGTGTTGAGCAAACAAACAATGCCAAACAAGTTTAAAGTGTTAAGTGAACAAATAGATGTCAAGAAAGTTTAAAGTGTTGAGTTAACAAATAGATGCCAAGAAAGTTCAAGTGTCAAGCCAGTTAGAATTTTAGTTAGTGTTGAGCAACATAGAATTAACATAAGATTTTGTGAAGGCACAAACAATTATGTAAATTGTTTGCATGGAAACTCATGGATAGATCTCAAAGCTTAGAGATAAGATAGAATCTATTTGGATTCCCTATGTGATCTACATGCAACCAATTAGAAAAATGGAAAGAATTGAGCAAGAAATTTGGATGAATCTCAATCGTAGATTCATACCTAACCCTAAGCCACCAAAGTCTTTTTAAAGGGAGACAAAGCCCCATTATTCATAATGTGTATGAGAGAGCATTAGAGAATGCATGCAAGAAGGTGATGATAGTAGTAAAATGGGTGAATTGATCAGAATACAATCGAGGTGACTTAGAAGAAGGATTGAATTGCATAATCAATTAGCAGAATAGAGGATCAAGGTTACATCAATTTCATATCAGATCAGAGAGGATCGAGATGAACTGAATTGGGATCTAAAATCAGCAATACAAGATTGTAAATGTATTAGATCAAATATTCTATTTTAATTTCTAACAACTATATTAGTGGGATGAAATCCTTACATCAAGGTTGATTTAATAGTCATTGAGAAATCCTTTAATAGGGTAACATTCCAAGTGAGTGTTCTAAAGTCCTTTAACTAGGCACACCTTTGACAGGGTGTTAAAATCCTTTAATAGGGTAGGATCTAACAATCCTTTGTAAGCTTTAACAAGGCAATCCTTTCACAACAAAAATCATGAGAATGGTCAAAATATGTAACTTTAACAAGTGAACTTTATTGCTGCAGTAATGAAGAATTGTGGGTGTCATCTCCACCCCAATTTTACCTTCTCATTAGAGGGTTTATGTGTAATCATATCTGGTGTCAAGTATTTATGTGAATGCATTTTCTTTACATGTCATTTCTATATGTTTATGCATGCAATGTTTTAAAGTTAAAAGTTTTATTGATTAGAGTTTAGTACTTTTGATTCAACCCCCCCCCCCCCCCCCTTTAGAAGTATACATTTCCCATTTGTAATCCCAATAGATCTTGTATAAAATCTTTGTGCTTAAGAAAATTATCTATGTTATGACCCTTGTTTCTATAATAGTTTCAAAAACTATCATATCTCTACTAAGGAGGCTTAACAATGGGATTAGAGGGTCTTGAATTATCAAGCAGTGTAACGAGCTTTTTAGCAACCAATGTCTTTAAGATCACATCGTATGACTTAGCCAATGGAGTAAAGTTATGCTTAGGTCTAGAGGATTATGTGAACTTAGATTTTTCATAAGTTTGAGATTTTTGTGAATTGTTTGTTCTTGTAGATTCATGTTTCTTGGTAGAAAATATAGCATTACCTAAGTTGAAAGAGGGTTCCTTAGTCTTAGGTGTATCAATAGCCCCATCAGTAATAACATACTTATTCTTATTCCAAGGCTTTTCTTTGTCCTTACTATTCTCATTTCTATTTTTTTCTTTGTTTAGGACTATATCACCCTTCTTAATAACAATATCCTCGATATGATAGGAAATTTCAATCATGTCATTGAATGTGGTGAACAGTTAATATCTAAGATCATAATATAGTTTGGGTATGATAGTGATAATGAAGATATAAATCTTCTCATTCTTGAGGATTTTCTAAGGATATCTAAGTGCAATCTTTTCCACCTTTGCAAGTATGTAACCAAAGGTTCCCCCTTTTTTTAAATTTTGCATAAGTCTAGCATGGTAATGAGGCGTTGTATCTTTTATGAGTAATGTTAATAATCCTTTGCACAAGATTGTCAAATTTCTTAAGAGGAGGGGAGATTTTAGTCAACCATTCCATAGCTTGTCCATTCAAGCTTCTAGGAAAGAGCCTCATGTGATTTGTCTCTTCATGTATAAAATCCAAGATAAGTGCATAAAAATATCTAAAATTATCATGTGGGTCACTATTACCATCATATTTGTCATATTAAAGAACATCTATATCCTTTAGAAATGACCTCATATAAATAATTTTGTCAAAAGGAAGAGAATATATGATCTCAACAAATGAGGTTTTAGGTTTTTCTTTCTCCATTTGCATACATGTGATTTGGCTTCATAATTATTGGACTTCTTTCTTTATGAGCTTTCTTTTAGTTGGTTCCCTCTTTTGAATAATTATTTGGACATCAAAGTCATGGGGTATTATCCAACCTCTATTCGTCATGTACGCAAAATATTGATCCCCATTTTTTTCTCATGCCTTAAGCATAAGCTTTTGTAGATGTTCATCTTGTTGAATCATAATGAGCTCTTTAATAGTAAATTAATTGTCTACTTCACTCTCATGATGTGAAGGTTTCCCTCGATGAGAGCATCTAGATGGTGATACATATCCCTCAACATGTGATCTTGGTGTTCATGGAGAAGTATTGTTACCATTTCTACCAAAGTTAGCATGGTTCATAAAGGGGTTTCTACAAGTAGCATTCACTATTTATTCTCCAAAGCATGTGTAATTGTTCCCAAAACCATAAGAATTATTATTGTGAGCATCATAGGCATGTGTATCCACTCTAGAAGCTATGCATCTTACTTGTTCAAGCCTCTCTTGTTCTAACCCATATTTTTCATCTTGATAAGCCTATTTCCCTCTTTCAATTTCCTCCCTCCTATTATGAAAGAAGTAGTCTACACAGTGGAGTTTTCCCTCTTGATTCATGGTGAAAGACACATTATTTTTAAGAGGGGTATCAAAAGAACTACCAAAGTGGCTAAGTGTATCATACAAAGTGGCAAATTCATCTTCCTCATCCTTGTCAAAAATAGGTTCACTCTCAAAAAATTTCTTACATGGATGCCTAGTTGGAGAAACTAATTGTTTAAAGAAAAGTGAAGGACAACTTCCTTGTCCAAATTTTAGCCTAGATGTAACTAACATGTAATAGCAAGTTTTTAGCTCAGTAAGATGACACAAAACTTGGAATTCAAAACTTAAAAAGCCAAGATGTTCACTTATCAAGAAATGTAGCAATAATAATATCTTCGTAAAAGTGTCCAAGCAACTTATGACACAAGTGAATCAATTTGAGAGCTAGGAAAGAAGCCAAGCAAAAAAGTAGCCAAAGAGATAGAATGACAAGTGAACAATTTATGAAATAAATTTTTCATCCAAGAAGCCAAGCTAATATTTTTAGCCTAGAAAATAGCCAAACATGTAAGTTTCAGACCATGAACACAATAGTATCAAGTTTGAATAGCCCTAACTCATCCAAGAACACAATTCAAAGTAATTTGATCAAGAAACTAGTCCAGACAATAGACCTTAGAAAGCAATATGATATTTGTTCAATAAGAAATTTTGTATGATAGTTTGTAGAATACCAGGATGATAGTTTGTATTGATACAACAATTTTCAATAAATAGTATGACATAATGTAGACTACCAATGGAATAGAGTTTGTATGATAGTATAATAACTTGTAAATTCCAAAAGTATCGTACACTATTTCTCAAAAAGGTAGTATGGCAAAAGTTTAGTAGAGACAGCCACGTGTGACTTTGTGCCTAAATGATCTATGTTTGAAAAAGTTTTATAATAATTTTAAGCAAGTTGACTCTTGTAATAGAGGTTTTATAACAATAATTTTGTAATTTAACAGCAATTTTTACACAAACACATATCTTCAAACAATTGAACAAGGGATAAAGCAACCTTGCCAATACAAACACTTGGAATTTTTTAAAATAAAATTCATTTGAGAACTACTATCATGTGTATTTTCAATTTATTTTCATGGATCTAATAAAAATCATGGACACACTAAGTAATATCTACCTAAAGGACCCGATTCATTACTCAATATCTTAGCCTACAACTTGATGTTAGAATATTTAGAATAATTGAGAGCTGGGGGGGTGGGGGGGTGGGGGGGGGGGGGTGGGGGGGGGGTGGGGGTGAATTGGTTATCCTCAGGTCCAAATTTACCAATTCAACTTCTAATAACTTCAAACAACTTATTCAAACTCATAAAACTATTCAGTCCACATAGCAACTCATCAGAAACGTAACATATTCATTCATCACTTAACACTTTGTTCAGTATATGCTAATCAATAGTAAATAGCATGCATTACACATATAACATTCAGACATATATGACACCCTGATTTAATGTGGAAACCCAATCTGGTATAAAACACCAAGTAGCATTCTACCACTTTTCATTCTTTTGAAGTGAGCTTAGTTAAGATCTAGCTTTGTTAAAGGTTACAAAACATATTATTAGGTATGACCCTATTAAATGATTTAATCACCTTGTAAGGAGTGACCTAGTTAGAGGACTTTGGATCATTCCATTATAATGTCGCCTTGATTAAAGGATTCATAAAATGAATGTTAAGTCAACCTTGGTTAAAGGATTTTGACTGCCACAATAGTTTGAAAGTAATAAAAAGTTTGATATGTTCAAATACAAATCACTTTGCAAATTCATATCTCTAGTTGGCTCATTTGTTGGTTCATTAATTGGACTTCATTATGCTCTCCTTCTCTAATCTTCTTGGAAATCCTTCAAGTAATCACACTTCACCAATCTTCTCACCTTTTTCCCCTACTACTGTGTCCTTCACAAGCTCTCAAAATTGCCAATCAATAATGAAGCAATCTTAGAAAACATCTCTTATGCCTCCTTAAATAGGTAGTTTTGGTCTTTTACTGCTTAAACATCATTGTAGATCTTAGGGTTAAGAAAAATTCAACAAATCTATCCATCATTTTTTCCTTCTACTCCTTTCTTGATACTTTTAGAAACTTATCCTTGAATCATTTCCTTTGATCGTGTAACAAACTCAATTTGTGCATTTAATGCTCCAACTCATCAATCCTTATCATCCACATTTTTTGACTAATCTAAAAATTCAACTATGTGGGCATCAAAATCAATTCTTTCACAAATTATGTAAAATCTCATTTATGGCATTAGCCACTTGTCTTATTATTTGTATAAGTTTGTATCATATTCCCATTTGATCCATCTTACTAACGTTATTATTTAGATAATGTTTTCATAATAATCCATATATGATATCCTCTTCAATGTGCGTTATTATATATATATATATATATATATTATAGAGATGTTTCTATTCATTAATATTAATTATATATGATTATATATTATATATAAATTATTTTAATTAAATATAATTTTAATATATAACAGTATCATATATTATTGTCATATAGATATATATTAATTATCTTGGCATATAAATATCTAATTACAAATATATAACACAAATGTGTGTGTGTGTGTAGTTAATATCTATAATTATATAATATATAACAACTTATATTTGTATCTTAGTATAATATAATAATATTTTATATAAATTAGTGATTATTAATATTATACTCTCTATGTATAATACTTATTTATTAGTTAATTTATGTGCCAAAACGAGGATATCACAGTCTTCCCCTCTCAAATTTGCTTGTCCTCGAGAAAAAGCATTCATACACAAGCTCCTTCACAGACACAAAACATGTTTGCATGCCAAAGCCTAAAAGATTTATGAGATGTGCATCTTAATGAATGAAAACACATAGTAGACACAAGTTAAACACTTGAATGCATGAAGACACGAAGTATACATGATGCTGACAGTTGAAGACATGAAGCAAACACAATGTAGACAGATGAAGACATACGTTATGTAATTCCTTAATAATGAACCTACAACCAAAAAAATCATTAGTACAAATTATATATAAATCAATCTCCTAACAATGTGTTTATAGTCTCAATTTACTGACTTGTCAATCAAAAGTATTTGTTCATTATAATATTAACCCATCAATTCCTCAGTATGGGAGGAGAAACTATAATAGGGTGCCTTGTTACCCAATCAATGGGCCTCACCATTCTCCCTTATTATCATTACCTCTCTCCAATCATCATTCCCAAGATGTTGCCCTTGTATGATGTACCCTAGGATATTCACTCCACTGTAGGCCTTACCCAGTACCTGTAGGCTTTACCCAGTACCTCCGAGTGGTGTCACCTAGTGCATTCCACCACAGACCTTATCTCATCATTGGAGAATTATGATCTTATTAAATATAAGTTTTATTCAATTGTTTATATCAACATACTTCCTTAGTTTAAGAAGTTTAAATATTAATTGCTCCCTTATTATTGTTATCTCTCTCTAACTATCATTTCTTGAGTACATGAGGAGAAACTATAATAGGGTGCCCTATTAACCAATCAATGGGCCACACTGTTCTCCCTCATTATTGTTACCTCTCTCTGATCATCATCTCCAAGATAGTGCCCTTGTATGATGTACCCTAGGATATTCTGATGCAGGAGCATCCAGAGGTATAAGGGCAATCCTGTGTTACCCAAAAAAATGTACTTAGACTTAGTTTCTGTTTCATGTCTTTACATTTTTGGATACCCATTTGGCTCAAATAAAGGTTCCAACTTCATAGCTCAACTATCAGTGCATTTGAAAATCTCAAAAAAATAGGAGCATGTATTTGGGCCATCATTTTGGTAAACTAGAAGGTGTGAATTGGCCAGATGAATGTAATTGTGATTTAGAGCATTCCAAAAAAAGAATCAGGTCAAAAGGCCCCACGGTTTGAAAGTTATTGCAATTTTTTAGGTTTTGGAGACCTCCTAAGAATGCTTCAAAGTCAGGTTTGGGGCATTAAATGACCTTGAAAAGGGTCAAAAATGGGGGACGAGGAAATCTTGTCCATAGGGCTATAGAACGCTTTGAGAGCTTTCCAAAAATGTAAACAGTTCGTCAATCGGAGCTACAGTTCAAAAGTTATGCCTCCCGGAAGTTCGGCTACCATTTTTGGATTCTTCTAGATTTGCACTGACTTCTAATGCAGCTTCTGGAACCTTCTATTTTGTCGGTGGATGCCTACTAGCACTTTCTAGAATGTACTCCTAGTCCTTAACCCTCTAGGGTCTATTTAAGGAGATTTTGGGCATTGTAAAAAGCAGTTCGGAGTGGAGTTTGAGAGGAGGTGCTAAAAGGAGAAATATTCTCCAGATTATTGCTATTGTAAGCCCTTAGGGCATGTTCTGAAGTTTATTTTCTTTGTACTATTTGTACTAGCCTATTTTCTTAGTTAATATAATTTCCCTTTTCTATTGTGTCCATTTTGTTCTTAGGTTTTGTGCCCATCAAGTGGTATCAGAACGCCGACTATGAGGCAGTTTGCACCAGGACTGTGTGGTTGTGGGTTTGAGTTAGAAGATGCCTCCATGAAGAGAGCATGGAAAAAGGGCCAGAGCTATTGATCTTGAGGAGGTTAGAGCCCTCTACAGGCAGGTACAAGCATTGCAAGAGGAGCTTCGTAGAGGAGCAAATGTTGCCGCAAGTGACAATAGTGAGGATGACAATGAAGAGGAAGTAATGGGACCAGAAGAGGAAGTTGATAGGGAAGTTCTGAATCCTATAGAGGAAAGGCTTTTTAGGGCCATTACTAAGTTTGGGAAAAGACCTACAATTGAAGTGGGTATATTTTCAGGAAATCTGAAACCAGATGAGTTGATTGATTGGATCAATGAATTGGAAGAATACTTTGAGTATGAGGATATAAGGGACCTAGATAGGGTTAAGTTTGCAAAGGCCAAATTGAAAGGCCATGCCAAAATTTGGTGGCAAGAGGTTCAACTGGAAAGACTTAGAAGAGGAAAGGAGAAGATCACAAGATGGGATCGCATGGTGGAAAAATTGAAGAAGCAGTTCATTCCTGTGGACTACGAGCTTGATCTATTTAAGAAGATGCATGGGTTAAAGCAAGCATGAAGATTAGTCCAAGAATATACAGAGGAGTTTTACCGACTCTTGATTAGAGTGGGGCATGCAGAAGCAAATAAGGAGAAGGTTTCTCATTATATCAGTGGGTTGCAACCTAGCATCCAGGAGGAATTAAGTCTGGTAAGATGACCAGCGTTGAAGAAGCATACTAGTTTTCCCTACGAGTTGAAGAGAAGTTGAGTAAAAGGTTTGAAGGAAGACAAAGAGGGCACGGTCAAGGAGGAAGGGGAAGTGGTAGATCATCTGGAGGCCGCAATGAAACCCAAAAGAAAAATGAAGATGTGGGTACTAGCAGAAACCAGAGGAATGAGGGTTTCAACCGCTCCCATGATCAAGACTTTGGAAATCAAAGAGGAAGAGGTAGAGGACATGGACAAGGAAGAGGAGGCTTCCATGGTACCTATTTCCATTGAAATGAAGAAGGTCATCGTGCCTTTGAATGCCCTCAATGACAAGGAAGGACAGATATGAGAGCTGAGGGCCAAGCTAGGGTTGCTCATCTGGATGAGGATGCACAATCATCACATTCAGAGGATGCAGAAAGAGGAGAGACCTTGGTAAATGAAAGAGTCCTACTAAGTGGTGAGAATGAACCAGGACAACGAAGGAGTTTGTTTCATACCAGATGCAAGTCTGAGGATAAATGTTGTGATGTGATCATTGATGGTGGTAGCACTGATAACCTGGTATTAGAAGAGATGGTCTCTAAGCTGAAGCTCAAGAGGGAGAAACATCCCCAGCCCTATCGGATTTCTTGGGTAAAAGATGATCATAAGGTCATGGTAAGTGAACAATGTTTAGTAAAATTCAAAATTGGGAGTTACCATGATGAAGTTCTCTGTGATGTTATTTCGATGGATGTTTGCCATCTATTGTTGGTTAGACCATGGCAGTTTGATAGACATGCAATGCATGATGGACATGCAAACACATACTCTCTGAAAAAGGATGGAGTTTGCCACAAATTGAAGCCCATGAAAAAAGAAGGTGAAAAGGTATGTAGCAGTGCTAGGATTTGTCTTGTTGATGGAAGGAAGTTTTTTGATGGGATGAAACATCAGCATATGTGCTATGCTTTGATTCCTAGGAAAGATAAAGAAGGTAGTAGTGAAATACCATTTGAAGTTTCAGATTTACTAGGGGAGTTTGGAGATATTATCTCTGATAATGTTCCAGATGGATTGCCACCAGTAAGGCAAATCAGTCATCAGATAGATCTGATTCCAGGAGCTAGTTTGCCTAACAAGGCTGCTCACAGGATGACTCCTACTGAAACAGAGGAGCTAAATAGATAGGTTCAGGAGTTGTTGAGGAAGGGCTTGATTCGAGAGAGCCTGAGTCCATGTGCAGTACTTGCAATACTTGCACCAAAGAAGGATGGACAGTGGAGGATGTGTATAGATTCTCGAGCTATAAATAGGATAACCATCAAGTACCGATTTCCTTTACCAAGGATGGATGATCTTATGGACTACTTGAGTGGAGCTCAGTAATTCACAAAGATAGATCTAAAGAGTGGCCATCATCAGATACGGATTCGAGAAGGAGATGAGTGGAAAACAACCTTCAAGACCAAGGAGGGTCTTTATGAGTGGTTAGTCATGCCCTTTGGATTGATGAACGCCCCAAGCACCTTCATGCGGCTCATGAATGAGGTACTTAAGAAGTTCTTGGGAAAATTTATTATTGTCTATTTGGATGATATTTTAATTTTCAGCAAGACTTTGGAAGAACATTTACTGCATATTCGTAGTGTCCTTGAAAGGCTAAGGGAAGAGAAACTATTAATTAATCTAAAGAAGTGTAACTTTGCAAAAAGGGAGTTAGTCTATTTGGGGTTTGTTATATCACCTAAAGGTCTCAAAATGGATCCAAAAAAGGTAAAAGCCATCTTGGAATGGCCTACTCCAAGGTCTACTACTGAGGTAAGATCATTTCATGGTCTGGTTAGTTTTTACAGGAAGTTTATTAAGAATTTCAGTGGCATATGTGCACCCCTAACTGATACAATAAGATGGGATAGAAAAGAGTTCAAATGGACTGCAGCAGCTGCGAGAAGTTTTGAATTGCTGAAGAAGAAGGTGATAGAATAGCCTGTGTTGGCACTTCCAAATTTTAGAAAAGTGTTCCAGGTGGATTGTGATGCTAGTGGTAGTGCTATTGGGGCTGTATTAAGCCAAGAAGGTAAGCCTATTGCATATTTTAGTGAAAAATTGAATGATGCAAAGAAGAAGTATTATGTTTATGATCAAGAGTTCTATGCAATAGTTCAGGCCTTAAAGAAATGGAGGCATTATTTATTGCCAAAGGAATTTGTTTTGTATACTGATCATCAGGCATTACAATACCTAAATAGCCAAGGTAAATTGAATCAGAGGCATATGAAGTAGGTAGAATTCTTGCAGAGTTTACATTTGTGTTGAAGCATAGAAGTGGAAAATCTAACAGGGTTGCAGATGCACTAAGTAGGAGACAGTTGTTGCTTACAATAATGCAGGTTGAAGTAGTTGGGTTTGATGAACTCAAGAATTTGTACCCCGAGGATCCTGATTTTGCTGAAGCATGGAAAGCTTGTAAAAAACCTGTTGTTGTAGATAGAACCAAGTGGTTAGACTATTTGATTCAAGATGGCATGTTGTTCAAAGGTAGTCAATTGTGCATTCCAAGGAGTTCCATGAGGGAAAATCTGATTAAGGAGAAACACAGTGGAGGGATGGCAGGACATTTTGGTTAGGATAAGACCATTGCCATTCTTAGAGAACATTATTTTTGGCCTCAAATTACACAGGATGTGAAGAAGTTTGTACAGAGTTGCCAGGTTTGTCAAGTTGCCAAGGGGTTTAGTCAAAATACTGGCCTATATCAGCCATTGCCTATTCCATCAAGGCCATGGGAGGACATAAGTATGGATTTTGTTCTTGGATTGCCAAGGACACAAAGGGGTAATGACTCAGTATTCATGGTGGTTGATAGGTTCTCCAAAATGGCACATTTCATTCCATGCCACAAAACTCATGATGTTGTCCATATTGCAAACTTGTTTTTCAAAGAGGTGGTAAGACTACATAGTCTTCCAAGGAGTATAGTTTCTGACAGAGATACTAAATTTGTGGGGTATTTCTGGAGGACATTGTGGAAGAAGTTGAGAACAGACTTGAAATTTAGTTCCACGCATCACCCACAGACTAATGGCCAAATAGAAGTGGTAAATAGAAGGCTGGGCAATTTGCTGAGATGTTTAGTTGGAGATAAGCCCAAGGGATGGGATTTGATTCTACCATAGGTAGAGTTTTCTTATAATAACTCTGTAAATAGGAGTACTGGAAAATCACCATTTCAAATTGTATATGGGAATAGCCCAAGGAAGGCACCAGAATTGAGGAAGATAGAACAAGGGGAGAGGACAAGTGCTGAAGCTGAGGAATTTGCTGAACACATCAAGCGTCTACATGAGGAGGTTCAAGCACACATTATCAAGATGAATCAAGAGTATAAAGCTAGGGCTGATCAAAGGAGAAGACATAAGGAATTCCAAGTAGGGGATCTAGTCATGGTGCACTTACGAAAAGAAAGATTTCCAGTTGGTACTTAAAACAAGCTGAAAATGAAGAAATTTGGCCCTTGCAAAGTTTTGAAGAAACATGACTTAGGAAATGCATATGAGGTGGAGCTGCCAGATGGTATTCACATTTCTCCCATTTTCAACATTGCAAATTTAACAGAGTATAATGATGATGGTGCAGATGAGGAGCTACTTTTAGAGCCATGTCCAATTCCTGCTTCTAAGAAGGAGGAGAGAGAAGACATTCTAGATCATCGTGTGGGTAGGAGTACCAGAAATAGGTAGTATGAAGAGTATTTGGTCAAATGGAAAGGACGGCCGATCGAGGACTCAACTTGGATTTCAACAGCTAAGGTTTCCCATTTGGGATTTCCTCTACCACCCATAAAGTGACAGGGTCACTTTTCAATCTACCCTAGGTGTCTGATGCAGGAGCATTCAGAGGTATAAGGGCAATCTTGTGTCACCCAAAAAAATGTACTTAGACTTAGTTTCTATTTCATGGCTTTACATTTTTGGATACCCATTTGGCTCAAATAAAGGTTCCAACTCTCATAGTTCAACTATCAGTGCATTTGAAAATCCTAAAAAAATAGGATCATGTATTTGGGCCATCATTTTGGTAAACTAGAAGGTGTGAATTGGCCAGATGAATATAATTGCGATTTAGAGCATTCCAGAAAAAGAATCAGGTCAAAAGGCCCCACAGTTTGAAAGTTATTGCAGTTTTTTGAGTTTTTGAGACGTCCTAAGAATGCTTCAAAGTCAGGTTTGGGGCATTAAATGACCTCAAAAAGGGTCAAAAAATGGGGACGAGTGAAGCTTGTCCATAGGGCTATAGAGCGCTTTGAGAGCTTTCCGAAAATGTAAACGGTTTGTCAATCGGAACTACGGTTCAAAAGTTATACCTCCCGAAAGTTTGGCTACCGTTTCTAGATTCTTCTAGATTTGCACCAACTTCTAACGCAGCTTCTGGAACCTTCTATTTTGTCAGTGGATGCCTACTAGCACTTTCTAGAATGTACTCCTAGTCCTTAACCCTTCGGGGTCTATTTAAGGAGATTTTTGGCATTGTAAAAAGCAGTTCAGAGTGGAGTTTGAGAGGAGGTGCTAAAAGGAGAAATATTCTCCAGATTATTGCTATTGTAAGCCCTTAGGGCATGTTTTGAAGTTTATTTTCTCTGTACTATTTGTACTAGCTTATTTTCTCAGTTAATATAATTTCCCTTTTTTGTTGTGTCCATTTTGTTCTTGGGTTTTGTCCCCATCATATTCACTCCATTGTAGGCCTTACCCAGTACCCATAGGCTTTACCCAGTACCTCTGAGTGGTGTCACCTAGCCCATTCCACCTTATCTTATCTTGGAAGATGATAACCTTATTGATTTTACTTAATAATAATGCATTCCAATATTTTCTCCATATTAAATGTTAATATGATTTGGAAAGTAATTCTACATTTGAGTTTAATATAATAATATTAAAACATTCAACAAATAAAATGAAGATCTAATTGAAATGTATAGTGTGTGTGTGTGTGTGTGTGTGTGTGTGTGTGTGTGTGTGTGTGTGTGTAATGTGTAAATATGTTTTCTCATTATCATTAGCAAATACATTGAATGATCTATTTAAATCATATATTCATAATGAAATAGAAAAATAGTACTTACCTCAACATTACCTTTAACTTCTCTATGTGTGTAGTCCATGGAGAATATTCATGAATATATATTAGCACCTTCCATTATTTCCTTGTGTTATATAAACTTCACATTTTCATTTAGACACAAAAGTTTTCCATTATTCCTATATTTCAAAGCTTGCCTTCAAATTATTTTGAAAACAATGAATGGCTTAGAAGGATGGTAGAAAGAAGATTAAGAAAGAAGAGAGCTATGGATGAGTCTATTCATAATCAAAAAATGTTTGCAAAAATTAGATGTGCACATAATAGAGAAACTTGGCAAAGATCTTTAGAAGTCTAATCTCTCATCAAATCCCTATGTCTAATCCATGCAGATTGAGAGAATACCAATTTTTTGTGCTCCAAGTGCCCTTTGAATCTAATTTATTTTCGCCTTGTTGGTAATCAAGTTCACATCTACTTGGATTTTTTTCCCCAACTTTAGTCTAAGTTTACTCTTGGAATTTGAATTTTTCATTCACACTTTTATACCTCAAATCTTATTTGCTACCCAAATTTTCATTTGATAAAAGTTGAATATTAATCCTATGCTAATTACCATTTATTTTAAACACAAAGTTGTGATCAATGATTCCTAATATTCTCTCTATTTATGTCAATGAACTCAGTCTTTATTATTCTTGGTGTGAATTTTCTTTTAAAAATACAAAACATTGCACTTTTAATATCAATATGAAATATTTGATTCCTTTGAAAGTTTAGTTGTATTTACAGGAAGGATGGATAGACTAAATGGTTTTTCATTAGAGATGCAATTGTAATAGAGTTGATGCAAAGGATACTAATCATAATACGAATCACAAATGGTTTAATAGCAGCCTCTTTTCAAGATTTATTTAAGAATAGAATGCGTGGAGAGATTAAGGAGGTGAGAAGATGAGGCTTACACAATGCTTATAATATATCTAATATGGACAATAAAAGTCTTCTATTATATTATCAAAGGAAGGTCAAAGGACTTTGTTGATCATGAAATTAAAGGTCTCAGGACACTTTGTTCAACATATTGGCAATATGTGTTATGCCTTGTTATGTCTTGGGACACGAGAGTTTTAGCGAAAGGTGTGTGGAGTTATGCAAGTTGACATGGATGCAAAATTATTTTGCAAAATTAGGCAGATTGTCATGTTATATCTCTAGCTTCTAGGTACAATAAGTCTTCAATTTGTGTTGATTCTTTGTATATGTAAAGTTTACTTTTTTATTTTACTTGTTTGATTCTAGGTACATTATTTGATTAGTGTCGTATTCCCATTATCCCATAGTGCAAGAGCTCTGAAGCATGAGTGGGAACTCCTTGCCAAATGCATGCATTTAAGATTCACATCTAAAGAAAGAGAGTTACTATTTGCTAAAGGGGAAGTTCCACAATTGCAAATATCTTCATTTTTCTAATTCTCATGAAACATCATAGGCTGGCAGGATGCATGGCTCTGATACCATTTGTCATGTCTCGTTTAGGGCATTACCCACTCGTCTTATTATTTCTATAAGTTTGTATCATATTCCCATCTGATCCATCTTACCAATGTTATTATTCAAATAAAGTTTTCATAATAATCCATATATGATATCCTCTTCAACGTGTAATACTCCACATACATATATACATATATATACATATATATATATATATATATATATATATATATCTATATATATATATATATATATATATATATGTATATGTATGTATATATATGTATGTATATATATATATGTATACTTTTATATATATATATACACATATATATATAGATATATATATATACACATATATATATAGATATATATATATCTATATATATATATATATATACACATATATATATAGATATATATATATATATCTATATATATATATATATATGTGTGTGTATATATATATATATAAGTATACATATATATATATACATACATATATATACATACATATATATACATATATATATATAAGTATTTTATAGAGATGTATCTATTCATTAATATTAATTATCTTGGCATATAAATATCTAATTACAAATATATAACAATATTCACATATATATATGTGTGTGTGTGTGTGTGTGTGTGTGTGTGTGTGTGTGTGTGTGTGTGTGTGTATGTATAATTATATAATATATAAAATTTATATTTGTATCTCAGTATAATATAATAATATTTTATATAAATTAGTGATTATTAATATTATACTCTCTATATAGAATACTTATTTATTAGTTAATTTATATGTCAAAATGGGGACATCACAAATTATTAATTTTCTAACACTCGGTCATTACTATGTTCTTCTACTCGATCATCACTAGATTTCTCGATCACTATTGTTTTGAATTATTTGGCTTCTATTGGCTCACTCAATCTTCACTATGCTCGGTCACTACTATATTTTCTTCTTCATCTTTCTTAGCTATAACTATCACTCAACTAATCTTATTTTGTCAACTATCCTTAAGTTCCTTAGTCTTCTATTTCATTATCCTTCATTCACCTTGTGAAATTGTCACTTGGTCAAGATTAGTATTTTATTTAATTGCTTATCTTCTCTTATAAACATAAACTCAATTGTCTTCTTCACTTCATATAATGATTAAAAATCATATCATCTTGTCAAATACTAACTGATCAAGTGCCCATTTTAAATCTAACATAATTTATCCTCCTCACTCAACAATTTTGCTAATTCATCTAGTTGTTTGTCTTTTTAAATCATCTTCATCAATCGATTGATATAGAACTCTACACTACTAGTAAATCTCTCTCTAGTAGGTTTGGCATCAATAACAACATAACAATTATTCCAATTATAGTTTCCAATAATATCCCTCTTTGGCATTGATGGAAACACCTCTAGTTACCATGCAAATGTAAAATAAATCACTAGATTTAGCAATAATAGTTCCCTCTGTGATTTGAGACAAATCTTCATTAATTTTCTAGTTTCATTTTGATTTTCATATTGCACTCACTTACACTTCTCCCTCTATTATACCAATCATATCTTCTTTAATATTGACACCAATGCTAATACCGGTTGTATTAACTCTCCCTATGTCACTGGATGGAAACACCTCTAATAATATTCTCCCTCACCCATTCTAATGTAGGATGGTAACGATACATATTCTTCGTCTTTGAAAAAAATGCCAAAGACAACATCAATTCACATATACAACATCTCTTTGTGATTGTCTGATTGATATTTCAAGATCACTTTCTCTTTGATATTTACCTAGACTCCTTACAATATTATTTTCTCCATGCTTTAGTTTATCTCTTCACAATATTTAGGCAACTCACATCTCCTACATCAATGTGTAAGATATTATGATCATAACATTTGATGCAATGCAACATATCTTCTTAGTTTTCTTCAAATAGGGGAATGAACCCTAACTTACCTCTAAGATACTAAAAAGCATCCTTAGGTAATGCTTCAGTAAATATATCAACTATCAGCTCCTTTGTGTTGATATACTCCAATATCACTTCTTTCTCTTGTACTAACTCTCTCAAGTGATGATATTTGATAGCAATGTGTTTTGTCTTTGTGTGTATCACAAGATTCTTTGATATATGTATAGCACTTGTATTATCACAATATATCACTATTAGGATCATCCATAGACATAATTAATAATTACATGAAAATATACCCAATATCATAAAATAATAAATTAAATAGAAGAAAACACATGACACAAAGATTTAAAATGGTTAACCTAATACATGGGCTATGTCCACCAACAGAGAGTCCAATATAATTATTATCTAGTGATTACAATCTACAATCCCTTACAAATCAATACAACCAAAAGAAGCTACAATCTCATCGTACATATAAAAAATTCTAAGCCATTTTTTACAAGGTTTTTCTTCTTAATTTATTAGGGTTAGAATAAGTCATTTAATAGAAAAATAGGTCATGTCACCTTTTAAAATAGTAAACTCATTTTTTGCTTCATAGGCACTACCCCTAAAAAGCCTCATAGGGGCATTAACCCTCAACCCCAACAAGTATTGTGATAGGAAGTGCACTTGGGGCATTACCCCTTGACCCTATCTTGGGGGTGTTTCCCCCAATCCCTCGTAGAAATAATCTAGGGGGAAATTGCACCAAATAAACCTTTGAGTTTGATTGGGCTCCACACCACAATAATCACAACACATTCATCTCTTCCTTCATATCTTTCAATAATTTCTTGATCCATACAATGTTAGAAAAATTAATTGTTGCAACAACATACTCATCCTCTACCATGGATTGAGAGATATAATTTTTCTTTTTGCTTTTCCATGAAATAAGAAAGTGCCTCCACTTGTACTCTTTCTATCATCAATATTTCTAGCCCAATCAACATCTTTGTAAACTTTTTACTTTTTTGGTACCATAATCCATAGTCTTATGTTTCTTTCAGATATCTCAAGATCTTTTTAATGTCATCAAATGATTTTCTCTAGGATTATCACAAAATCTAGAAACAATATCAACTACTAATGCAATGCCAGGTCTGCTATTTACAACATATTACAATTTTTTAATCATTGGCCCATATAATGTTCAACTCACTTCAGCAGAATCATCACTCTTTAAAATTTTATGACCAGTGACCTTAGGTATTCCAAATGGTCTTGACTCTTACATTCCAAAATCCTTCAATATCTCCTTGATAAACCTAAAGACTAACAAAGAAAATATCTTTAAAAAATGACATCTCAAATTCTTTCTTCATCTCATAAGTAAATGACTTGCATAATAAATCATATCCTCCAAATATGATATCATCAAAAAAAAGTTAAGCTAGCAATTATTGGAAATGTAAGAGAGTAATTGAGAGGGGAGGGGTGAATCAATTACCATAAAAAAGAAAATCCTTGATGCTTAGATGTCAATATACACTTCCACTGATCATGCAATATGGGATAGCTCAATTAAAAATATAATATTATTGATACTGTTGGAAGCATGAATGCTAATGATATTCCTATGGGGGAGTATTGTAGAAATGTGATTAGATCATTATCATAATGATATGTTACATTCATGAATGTGTTTGTCATTGATGTCAACATAGATGTTTTCTGTGGTATCTAACAAAAGAAAAGTGGTGAAAATCAAGTTGGTATGAATAGATCATTGAGTATTTTTACTAGAGAGGTTAAAGGGAGATACTAATAAGTGTCTAGTATATGTATCTAACCTTGGATGCATAAGATACTAAGTCTGGAAGAAGTTATGCAATTTTTGGTGAAGACTATTCTAAGATAGAGTTTACAAAAGTATGTTCTAGTAAACTTGTTATATCTCTTAGCAGAGTTGTTATTTTGAGAATCAAGATTAAAGGCATGTAGAAGACATATTGGAGATGGTGGGTCTAAGATCACTTGTCATAACATTACATGTACAGAAAGTTATTCAAGTTACAAGGTAATAGATTGATGTTATCACTAAGTAAAATGTGTTCTTAATGAGGTCCTATAATTGATTGAAAAGGTGTAATAGCCAATTCAAGGGAATTATTTTATGGATTCAGTATAAAGGAAGGAAAATTTCCTTTGTTATGTATGGATGAATGCAGTAAGCAAGAAGAGTGAAAAGGAGAAGAAAAAATATAACTGCGAAGATATGCAGAGCAGAGTGAAGTTGAAGAAAACTTTGTTGCCGATGTTTTATTTTGAGATCTAAGGTTTGATATTTGGATCTAAGGATCATGACCTTGTCTACAAGGTTTGATAGTGATTGGTCTAGTTGATAAGATAGAAGAAAGAGGATAAAGCATAGTATGAACAATTATTCTACAAGGAATAGTTGAGAGGAATTATTGGATAGTGAAGTTTAGTGGTCTTTCCCCAAAATTTGTTTGGATAGTGGGTCCTTCTACCTTCTACAACTCCTAACAGGTTTGGAATCTCTTAATAGGGATTCAAATTCTTCTGACAGGGACGCTTATGTATTAAATGTTTTTATAAACACTTGATAGGGTCCATCCTCTAACAAGGAATATATATATATATATATATATATATATATATATATATATATATATATATATATATATATATATATATATATATATCTTTGTGGGAATCATTCCCACTGGGGTTTTCTCACTGATCAAGGGTTTGATTTTTAATTTCGTTGTATGCTTAAAATTAATTAAGCTTGATAAATATTTTAGTTGGATAACTGATTCACCCCCCCCCCGCCCCCCCCTAGTTATCTTGGTGGACAATTATTTCTAACAATTGGTATTAGAGCATTAGGTCCTTGAAGATAAAGTTTAATAGCTTTGGAAGATCCATGGTGAACATATTCAAAAAGGATAGTTTGAATTTTGATAGAACAAATTAAGATAACTGGAAGGAAAAGATGAAGACACATCTATTGTGGATGGGTCCAGGTTATTGGATCTTAACAAAATCAAAAAAGACAATTATTGTTAAAAGTGATTTGGAAACTTGTACCAAGGATGAAAGAGAACTTTTTATGTGCAACATGAGAGCAACAAAAGCACTATGGTCTACACTTCCCAAAGTAGAGTACAACCAAGTAAAAACACTTGATAGTTCTCGTAAGATTTGGAAAGCTCTAGAAAATAGTTTTGAAGGTGATGAGCATTCTAAGAATATGAGGCTACAAAACTAGATTTGTGCATTTCAAGATGCCAAAATGATGGTGTGTGCTAAAATGTTGTCACACTTCTATGAATCATTACATGTAAGAAAACTCAAGAATGAGCCCTCACAAATCGATTCATAGCTCTCTACTCATAGAGTGCAAGGGTTTGCAATGGAGGCCCTCAGTTTGACCTATTTTTGTGCCCATGCAAGTACACCATGAGATGAGAGATTCAAAGAAGAAAAGCAAGAATGCTAGTCTCCATGCTCTCCATGAAAATAAGATCTAATCTATGAAAGCAAAATCTAATCTATAAATGCAAGATCTAAGCTAAAAGCCCATTATGGGTGCAAGAGAGAAAAAGACAAGAAAATAGAAGTTCTCCACAAAAATCTTTTGTATTCAAACTCCTTCAAAAATTGATCTTCAAACCTGTAGCATAACGATAGCATAATCATGGGTGTCTAACATGAGGAGAGGGCTCTCCCTTATAAAATAAATTATCAAGGTGAGAGGCTTCTCACAACCAATATGGGATAATAGAGCTTGATCCATGTGAGACAAAATTCCACCAATGAGAAAAGAGGAGTGGTTGAGAAGAAAGTGGTGATCCATGTGAGACAAGATTCCACCAATTAGAAAAGAGGAGTGGTTGAGGAGAAAGTGGAAAGATAAATCCCACTTAGATCACTTTTTTAAGTGTAGAGAAATTAAATAAAAAGAATTTATTTTATTTCCTTTTTTCATCAAAAGAGATATTTAAGTAGGATTTTTATTTAATTAAAAGGGAGCAAGTTCTTTTTAATTAAATAGAAGATATTTAATTAAATTAAAAGAGAGGTTTTTCTCTTAATTAATTAAATGTGGATGAACTGTTTAATTAAAAGAGAGGTTTTCTTTTAATTAAATGGAGATTTTATTTTATTTAATTAAAAGAGAAGATTTTCTTTTAATAAAATAAGACTTGGAATAAAATGATCAATCTTAAAAATGAAATAAATCGAATTTGATCAAGGAAATTGATTTGAATATATTACAAACCATTGATTCAAAAAATTTGATAAATTGATAAATTGAATAATGGGGACCCATAGTCTAGGCGACCATTTTTGGGTGCATACATTTGCCCCTCTTTGACTAATGTGTGATTGATTCGGGAACACATGTAGTTAAAGAAAGAAATTGAAGTGTGAGGTCAATTTGGGATCACAAAACAACCCAGATGTGTGGTCGACTCGGGAACACATCAGGACAAAGAATACAAATAAATTTTAAGTTGAAAAAGTCGAGGATAAAATTGATAAAACTGAATCAAGGATTGAAATTGATAATTATTGCCCCCTCGTGATCGAAATTGAAATGAGATAGAGGAGAAACAACAAATTGATAAATTTGATCAAATCGAACAAAAGATAAGGTTCTTGATGTAAGATGAAAGATATAAGAATCATAGAACCAAGGTAGATCATCAAGCATGAAATATTATTCCCCAAAGGTGATTTAGAAGAAAAGAAGTGGGGAAGAAGAATTTGGAAGATAGAAGTTTGAAAGATATGGAAAGAAATAGAAATAAGAAAAGAAAATGCTCCAAAAATCAATCAACTATTTTAGATAGAAATTTTGATTGAGATCACGAAAGAAAATAAGGAAATGAAGATCAAAATGTGACCACAATTGATTAAATGTCCACAATAAAGATGAAAGGAGAACCCTCTCAAACTCATAATGCAACCTAAAAATGCAAACTAACATGAAGTCTAATAATGCAAGCTACATGAAATGCAATGGTGTACTTGCAAAAGAGCAACTGTAACATAGGATTTTGTGTTCATCATTCATTAGAGAATGTAAAAGAACTTATTTTCATCATTGGGTGATTATTAATGGACATCGAAAAATCACACAATCGTCACTAGTCACAAGCGCAACTATGAAGATTTGAATGTAATTAATATCAGATTGGAATGTGGAAAGATTCTAACATAAGCATCAAAGACATAAATATCAAGATGACTTTGATGTTAGCTTACCCAATTTAATGTAGCAAAACCATGCTCGCATCAAGGCATAGATGCCAAGATGACCATAAGAATGGTTGTGCAAAAACAATCAAGGATGATACCTCAAATCTCCTAAGTGTTTCAAGGGGACAACAAGAGACACTCTAGAGTTTCAAGACCACACCCACAAGCAAACAACAAATAAAAACATGTCCCATGCCCCAAGTCCTCTAGCGATGCATCATGGAGAGACTTATTAGACAAGGACACTCAACAAAAATCAATAATAGTCAGCACACAAAGAAAAAATCATGACATAAGTCAAGCATTAAGTGTTGCGTTTAAAATTTAAGTGTGTTAACTAATACTGAGTTCTGAGGATAAGGATCAAATGGTTGCAGGAAGGTAAGATCACATGATGATACTGGGTAAGACCAAACCAATAAGTGTTGAAAAACACTCGATGTCAATGGGTGTTGAAAAACACCATTTGCGAGGTGTCCTAAAGACTCACACATCTAAGAAACCAAAGCTAACATAGTTATGCCCCCTAGAGAAAGACCAATTCCAAACCACTAATATCTTTTCGTGACTCATCCCCTTTAAGCACAAGCATAGGACTAGGAGGACTTTTAGGAACTGTTGGAATGTAATAATCATCACCATCATAATCATTGTCACTAGAAGAATTATAGATAGCCATATCACAAGACTTTTCATGTTGTTCATTATCATATGTCTTAATAAGAGGAATAAGACTCTTGGTAGAAGTAGAAGAAGAATGATATCGTGAAAAAGAGGTAGGTGAAGACCTAGATGGATGATATCTAGAAGAGTCATGGTAAGATTTAGAAGATGAAGTATGTGAATGATATTTAGAAGAATTATCGTAAGACTTAGAAGATGAAGAATATGAAGGATATTTAGAAGAATCATGATAAGACTTGGAGGATGAAGAATCTGTATGATATTTAGAAGAATCATGATAAGACTTGGAAGATGGAAAATTTGTATGATATTTAGAAGAATCACAATAAGACTTGGAAGATGGGAAATATTTGGAAGAAGGATATTGTGATTTGATCTTGCACATGATCCTAGCAAAGGTGTCTAATTTATCCATTTTTTTAATCATTTTTTTTGCAACGTTAGCATCCATGCATCTATTGGAGTGACAACACTTTTCAAATTCAAGAAGGAGGTGGATTTCATCTGAGCTCAAATGAGGATCCCTAAAAAGATATCCAAGATCCATGGTTCTAGAAGAAGAAGAATCAAGTATGGAAGGAGAGAAAGAATAAATAGAAGAAGGTAGACTATATGATAATAGGAGGAAAAGAATCAAGAAGACATGAAGAAGAGGAAGAGTGGAAATGACATATTAGAAAGACATGGAAGATAAAGAAGAAAGAAGACCAAGAGTCATTTTGGAAAATTTGATACAATTTGAGATCATTTGAATGTTGAGCAACATGTAATAGCACTTGTAATCAACATGAAAGAAAAGGCACTAGTTGATAGGATAACCCTAAGAAACGTTGGTACCAAACTAGAATAGTAAAAGCTCTCACTTGTCCAAAAGAGATGTGATAAGATAGAATTTTGCAATAGGTGTAAACCAACACTGCCACAGAGGTGCCCACAACTTTGGGTGAATACCCTAGCACATATGGACCAGGAGGATGATTGAACCAAATTATAAATAATTAAAATTGGACTTTGATGAAAGTGAATGGACAAGAGATTACTAAGACTCTCCAAGTGTAATATCAAAAGATCCAAGTGTATATCTTTCTCAATAAGGACGGTTTCTAACTTACCAACTCCAAACAAGGTCTCTTGTGAAATCAATGATTACTAATTCAAGAGGTCAAAGCACAATAACCCATGGTGCAAAAAGGCTTTTAACAATGAGAAAAGTAGCCTAATCCAAATAGGACCAACCTAGGGAGACTCAAACTAATGGGACAACAAAGTTATTTGATCATGAAGTCTCAACTCAGGAACCCAGATTTTGTTCATTTTAAATATCCAACTAGATGTATCAATAGATTCTTTATCATAAACCAAGCACACAAGATAGAAAACAGGGATTTCAAGAAAACAGTCTTCAAACAATGAACAAGGGGCAAAGCAACCTTGCGCATGAGCAATCAAGTGACTTAGTTTATGCTAATCCCTAGGAGAGCTAATTGTGTATGTTCTTAAAGATTTTTACAATCATTGCATACATCCCTAGAAAATAAAAGTTGGCCTCTCTAAGGTTTTTAGTAGTGGTTTGACTCTGCAACTTTTATGATTCACATGGGTGACCTCCAATCCTGGCGCACCAAAGTTTTGACACAGTCTGAGAACTTAATCTTCAAGAGCTACTAGGGAGATCTAACAACCCACAATGAACCATACCCCATGGAGATTTCTTCCACAAGGACATTTATATAGCAATTGTTGCAACCACGGCAGAAGTGGCTATTACCACTTGAGGTTCCGTTCGCAGTTTGCCCTGTATAGGGATTGTCTGCTATGGTTAACCCTCTCTAAAAGGTGACTGACTCACAATAGTGGACCACAAGGGGACTTAGCTTTTAGATCCAAAGTTTTGACACCTTTTCACTTTTAGCCCAATCAAAGCAAGCAGATTAATCTGACACGCTAACTAAAATTATCTCAAGATCTATGATATCAACCCCTAGTGATCTATCAACCTCTATGGAGAAAGGATGCCTCAATCACCAAGTTGAAGATCCATCTATCTAAGAGATTCTCAAAGTATCCTCCCCACCTACAAGGAATCCATCTTTGAGAGGAGTTTCACTAGGAACTCACTCCCTCAAGATCCACAAATAGTATTCATGGGGCCTAATTACTATGTGTGTATAGATATTAATTCCCCAAAATAAAATCTATCCAAGAATAATCAAAAAGCACAAGGTGGTACACTTAACACTTTAACTAATGCAAGGTGAGTCCAAAGATGTGGAACACTTAACCCCTCACACAAGCCCAAAACGAGTCCACAACTCAAAGATTAGTGAGTTCTAGAAAGCACAAGAGGGTTGCCAAGTGGAGCACTTAATGCTTCTATCCTGTAGACCCCTCCCCTTTAATGTGGCACTGATCTTGCAACTATAGGGTGGAATGAGGGGCCGACAGATTCAGCGAGTCCAAAAACCCAATATAGCTATCTAAATCTATCACTAATAATCAAGCTTGCTAAATAAAAATCAATGGAGATTACAACCTAGTATCAATTATGCATGTGTTTGAAAAATAAAAGCATAAGCAAAACACACAAGCTAGACACATGAGAGGTTCATTTAAGGTTCTAAATCAAAGTGTTATAAGCCAAAGAAGAATACCTGAAGTCCTCGCAACGCGCTTAGTAGATCTTACCTATTTTTAACAACTTTAGCACGTTTTTCCAATGAAATCACAACTTGCTGCTATGCTATTCCAAAAAAATCAAAAAACACAAAAGAACCCAAAACAGTGAGCATTTAGCAGAAAAAAACCAGAAAAACACGAAAATCCCTGCAAAAAAAATACGAATAACCTAGTCAACATGATCAGACCTTTTTTTTTTGCTATGATTTCGGACCCAAAAATAAAAATGAAAAGAAGAGACCCCTTCTAAAAACTAAAGAGCTTTCCAAAAATGTAAGAAATTCAAAAAAACTCTTCATTTGTGCCCTAGGGATCCAATTTTTCAAAATAGGATAGATTCATCAAATCGAGTTTTTGATCCTTAATATAGACTCTAAATTCAAAACACAAAGAAAGAACGCCCCTTAGAATTCAAAAGGCTTTCTGGAAATGTGAATTTTTTCAAAAAATATGATGATTTGCGATCAGAAATGGCTTTTTATGAAAAATAAAGAGAAATTCATAACTCACGAAAATAATGTCAAAATGCTCTGAAAATCGAACTGGGACATGTTGGGCACATACCCAACCCATAAAACAATTTTCAGAACCAAACTCTAAGTGGTTTAAAAGATATGATTGAATCTTTAAACCAACTAGATTTTTTGCCTGCAAACCAATCTATATATGGGTTGGCCTTAAAACCAAAGTGAAAAATTTACAAAAGCACTTGATTAGATCCAATATGCTGCTGTAAAAAACTAGAGATGAAAAATAAAAGCAAATGGAGCTAGAGACTTGATTCAAGCCCCACGGTGGGTGCCAAAAATGTGTGCTAAAATGTTGTCACACTTCTATGAATCATTACATGTAAGAAAACTCAAGAATGAGCCCTCACAAATCGATTCATAGCTCTCTACTCATAGAGTGCAAGGGTTTGCAATGGAGGCCCTCAGTTTGACCTATTTTTGTGCCCATGCAAGTACACCATGAGATGAGAGATTCAAAGAGGAAAAGCAAGAATGCTAGTCTCCATGATCTTCAAATATGCATGAAAATAAGATCTAATCTATGAAAGCAAAATCTAATCTATAAATGCAAGATCTAAGCTAAAAGCCCATGATGGGTGCAAGAGAGAAAAAGACAAGAAAATATAAGTTCTCCACAAAAAGCTTTTGTATTCAAACTCCTTCACAAATTGATCTTCAAACCTGCAGCATAACGATAGCATAATCATGGGTGTCTAACATGAGGAGAGGGCTCTCCCTTATAAAATAAATTATGGAGGTGAGAGGCTTCTCACAACCAATATGGGATAATAGAGCTTGATCCATGTGAGACAAAATTCCACCAATGAGAAAAAAGGAGTGGTTGAGAAGAAAGTGGTGATCCATGTGAGACAAGATTCCACCAATTAGAAAAGAGGAGTGGTTGAGGAGAAAGTGGAAAGATAAATCCCAGTTAGATCACTTTTTTAAGTGTAGAGAAATTAAATAAAAAGAATTTATTTTATTTCCTTTTTTCATCAAAAGATATATTTAAGTAGGATTTTTATTTAATTAAAAGGGAGCAAGTTCTTTTTAATTAAATAGAAGATTTTTAATAAAATAAAAGAGAGGTTTTTCTCTTAATTAATTAAATGTGGATGAACTATTTAATTAAAAGAGAGGGTTTCTTTTAATTAAATGGGAATTTTATTTTATTTAATTAAAAGAGAAGATTTTCTTTTAATAAAATAAGACTTGGAATAAAATGATCAATCTTAAAAATAAAATAAATCGAATTTGATCAAGGAAATTGATTTGAATATATTACAAACCATTGATTCAAAAAATTTGATAAATTGATAAATTGAATAATGGGGGCCCATAGTCTAGGCGACCATTTTTGGGTGCATACATTTGCCCTTCTTTGACTAATGTGTGATCGATTCGGGAACACATGTAGTCAAAGAAAGAAATTGAAGTGTGAGGTCAATTTGGGATCACAAAACAACCCAGATGTGTGGTCGACTCGGGAACACATCAGGACAAAGAATACAAATAAATTTTAACTTGAAAAAGTCGAGGATAAAATTGATAAAACTAAATCAAGGATTGAAATTGATAATTACATGTAAGAAAACTCAAGAATGAGCCCTCACAAATCGATCCATAGCTCTCTACTCATAGAGTGCAAGGGTTTTCAATGGAGGCCCTTAGTTTGACCTATTTTTGTGCCCATGCAAGTACACCATGAGATGAGAGATTCAAAGAGGAAAAGCAAGAATGCTAGTCTCCATGATCTTCAAATATGCATGAAAATAAGATCTAATCTATGAAAGAAAAATCTAATCTATAAATGCAAGATCTAAGCTAAAAGCCCATGAGGGGTGCAAGAGAGAAAAAGACAAGAAAATAGAAGTTCTCCACAAAAAGCTTTTGTATTCAAAATCCTTCAAAAATTGGTCTTCAAACCTGCAGCATAACGATAGCATAATCATGGGTGTCTAACATGAGGAGAGGGCTCTCCCTTATAAAAGAAATTATGGAGGTGAGAGGCTTCTCACAACCAATATGGGATAATAGAGCTTGATCCATGTGAGACAAAATTCCACCAATGAGAAAAGAGGAGTGGTTGAGAAGAAAGTGGTGATCCATGTGAGACAAGATTCCACCAATTAGAAAAGAGGAGTGGTTGAGGAGAAAGTGGAAAGATAAATCCCAGTTAGATCACTTTTTTAAGTGTAGAGAAATTAAATAAAAAGAATTTATTTTATTTCCTTTTTTCATCAAAAGATATATTTAAGTAGGATTTTTATTTAATTAAAAGGGAGCAAGTTCTTTTTAATTAAATAGAAGATATATAATTAAATTAAAAGAGAGGTTTTTCTCTTAATTAATTAAATGTGGATGAACGGTTTAATTAAAAGAGAGGTTTTCTTTTAATTAAATGGGGATTTTATTTTATTTAATTAAAAGAGAAGATTTTCTTTTAATAAAATAAGACTTGGAATAAAATGATCAATCTTAGAAATGAAATAAATTGAATTTGATCAAGGAAATTGATTTGAATATATTACAAACCATTGATTCAGAAAATTTGATAAATTGATAAATTGAATAATGGGGACCCATAGTCTAGGCGGCCATTTTTGGGTGCATACAGATGGAAGATGAATCTATAAGAACATACGTAGGTAGATTATCAGAAATTGTTGTAGGAATCATATCTCAAGGAGGAACCAAGGAAGATGATGAAGTGATCTAGAAGATATTGAAGAGTTAGATGCCACCATTTAAGCAAGTAGCTCAAATGATATAGTTGTTGATCCCTTGTGCCACTTGGGAGACTTGAAGTAGTTGACAATGAGCTTAGACAATCTGAAGAATTGTCTAGAATAGAGACATCTTTTAGTTCCCAAAACATTCAATCTAATCTGTCAAGGAGCACAAGTCCTAGAGGAGAGTTTGCTAGTAGTAGCATATCTAATAAGGACAGAAAGATAGGAGTAGCCCTTCTTGTAAGAAGAGAAAAAGATGGCAAGAAAATATTTAAATGTTGGACTTGTAATGAGTTTGGTCACTATGCATCTAAGTGTCCTAACAGAGAGAAAAATTATAAAGGAAAGTTCAAACCTAGAAGAGATAGAGATTGTTTGTATGTCAATGAAGAAGATGATTCCAATGAACAAGCAGTAAGTGCTAGTGATGATGAAATAGGATTTGTGGTTGTCAAAGAAGATAGTCCAGAGAAAATGGCTTTGAAATCATAGGTTGAAAAGAAATTTGATTGGATAATTGATAGTGGTTGTTCACATCATATGACTAGTGATATGAACAAGTTTTTTGATTTTAAAAGTTATGATGGAGGCATTGTCAGAGTTAGAAACAATGTAGCTTTCCATGTTAAAGGTATTGGATCTATAACTCTTGATGGTAAGAGTAACACTGATGATGTATGCTTTGTTGATGGTTTGAAACACAACCTTTTGAGTGTTGGACAAGTAGTGGACAAAGGTTATTAGTTTTAGTTTACAAAAAAGACATGCATGATTAGAGACAAAGATGGAAAGGTAATTGGAACAAGAACTAGATCTAGAGGTAAAGTATTTTAGTTGAATCCCATTGAAATGACATGTTTGGTTGCAAAGGTAGATGACAACTGGTTAAAACATAAGAGATTTTTTCATATCAACTTTGATAGCATGATGAAAACTAGAAATATGTTTGCAGTTAGAGATTTGCCTAAAATTGTAAAGCCTACTAACACAATTTGCAAGGATTGTGTGTTGGCAAAGCATAATAGAACTTCTTTTCAAAGCAAGAAGTTTACTACTACAGAAAAGTTGGAGATTGTACACATAGATCTTAGTGGTCCTAAAAAGACTAAAGGATTCTATGGTGAAAGGTACTTTATGATTATTGTTGATGACTTTTTTAGAATAATGTTGGTTGCATTTATTAAAGAAAAATCTGAGGCATTTGACAAATTCAAGATATTCAAGAATAGAGTTTAGAATAAAATAGGTATGAAGATTAAATGTTTAAGATTAGATAGAGGAGGAGAGTTTACCTTAAATGAGTTTAACATATTTTGTGAAGCTAATGAAATAAAAAGATAGTTTTTAGCTCCTAGTACCCCTGAACAAAATGGCATTGGAGAGAGAAGAAATAGGTCAATAATAGAAGAAGCAAGAGCTTTGTTAGCTAAGGATAATGTATCCAAGATATTTTGGAGATAAGCTATGAATACAATAGTTTACACTATGAGTAGAGTGTAGGTCAAGAAAGACACAAACAAGACCCCTTATGAACTATAGTTTGGTCACTCACCTACAGTTAAGTATTTCAAAATTTTTGGCAGCAAATGTTATATCAACAGAGATGATGATGTTGGTAAATTTGATACTAGAAGTGGTGAATATGTGTTTCTTTTTTATTCATTGAAAATTAGATCTTATAGATGTTATAATCTAAGAACTAAGACTATTGTTGAAAGTGCAAATGTAAGAGTTGATGAAAAATTCAAGATACAAGAAAGAATAGTTGACTACAATTCTAATGATGAGAATGTTGTTACTAAAAAGAATGATGAAGTATACTTTGAGACTAACAATGATTTGTAGAATGAAGGAGAGAAAAGGAAAGAACAAATTTTGGAACCTAGAATAGAACCAAGAGTTGAGATAACAACTCCTTCTTCTGATAAGAATATGACAAAGAATCATCCACTAGAGTATATCATTGACAATGGAGATAAATGTGTCATGACAAGAAGTAGAATCAGTGAAGAACTATGTTTAATATCTCAAGTAGAACCCAAGAATGCAAATGAGGCATATAGAGATGACTATTAAAAGAAAGCTATGAAAGAAGAATTGGATCAGATAGTGAAGAATAAGACATGGGAATCAGTCCCCAAACCAATAGACAAGAATGTGATATGAAAAAGATAGGTATGTAGAAAAAAGATGAATGAACAAGGTGAAGTTGTAAGGAACAAAGTAATATTGGTATGTAAAGGTTACTCACAGCAAGAAGAAATAGACTATGATGAAACTTATGCTCCTGTGGCTAGAATTGAAATAGTAAGGTTATTCTTAGTCTATGCAACACATAAAAAATTCAAGGTATATCAGATGGATCTCAAGTCAGCATTTCTTAATGGAGAACTTAAAGAAGAGGTATACATAGAATAGCTTGAAAGTTTTCCTTTAACAAATGAAAAAGACATGATATGAAAATTGAAGAAAGCATTGTATGGCTTAAAACAAGCACCCAAAACCTCGTATGCAAGATTAGACAAGCATTTGAAAAAACTTAGATTTAGCAAAGGTATGGAAAACAATAATCTATACTAGAAAGAAATAGATAATGGATTGATAATCTTGGTAATATTTGTTGATGATATCATATTTGGAGGAGATTATAATGAAAGTGACAATTTTTTAGAAGAAATGAATAAGGAATTTGAAATGAGTATGATAGGGAAAATGAAATACTTTCTAGGATTATAGATTGTGTAGGATAAAGAAGGAATCTTTATTTCTCAGATTAAGTATTTGAAAGATCTATTGAAAAGGTTTCATTTGGAAACATGTAAACTAGTTGGAACACCTATGATAACTGGACACAAGTTATCTACAAAGGATGAGACACTCATTGTTGAATAGAAGAAGTACAGATCCATAATTGGAGGATTGCAATATCTAACTCACACAAGGCCAGATATAGCAAATGCAATTGGAATTGTTACAAATTTTCAAGTTGATCCTAGAGAAGCACATTATGCAACAATTAAGAGGATATTTAGATATCTAAAGGGAACAATAGAGTTTGGATTGTGGTATGACATATTTAATAATTTCACTTTATATGCTTATGTTGATGCTAATTGGGTAGGCAGTATGGATTACAGAAAGAGTACCAATGGTGGAGCATTCTTTCTAAGAGGAAGATTGGTTTCTTGGTTGAGCAAGAAGCAGGATTGTATCTCACAGGGTACAATAGAGGTAGAATATGTTGCAATAGCAAACAATTGTAATCAAGTTGTTTGGATGAAGCAAATGCTAAAGGATATAAGGATAGAATTCAATGAACCTATGTCATACATTATGATAACACAAGCACAGTGAATATGTCTAAGAATCCAATGTTGGATTTTAAGACTAAGCACATTTCTATCAAATATCACATGTTGAGAGAGGAAGTTGTAGAAAAGGAAATTAGATTGGAGTATGTAAGAACCAAACAGGATATTGTAGATATTTTCATGAAGCCTCTTCCCAAAGATACTTTTGAGAATTTGTGAGGTATGCTAGGGGTTATGCCCCTACCTACATCAGAGTAGATAATGCAAAAGTGCATCAGTCCAGTGGTACAAAGCACTATTATTTGTCTAGACTAAATGTTGATGCTTCCTATATGGTGAGTATCTGTGATGGAAAAATTCATCTATGAATCTTCATAAATGATGTTTTGAATAGTTTCTTTGGATAATTGAGTAGGTTAGACACATTTTTTTCAAAGATTGATTGGATCCAATGATAGATGGTTGTTGAAACCTTTGACATTGATGTGAATGGAAGAGAGATTACAACATGAAAAACATTGTGATATAGAGCACATTGAGGTATATCAATGGGGGAGAAGCATATGAACATAGAAGCTAGTATGATCCATGAAGAGGATTTTAAAAGAAAGGATAATAGTCTTTAACAGTTGGTATTCTTGGAACTAGATGTTTTTCATCTATGTTGCCATCAATGCCAAAGAGGAAGATTGTTGGAAGCATGAACTTTGATGATAGTCCTATGGGGGAGTATTGAAAAAACATGATTAGATCATTATCATGATGATATGTTACATTCATGACTATATTTGTCATTAATGTCAACATAGCAGTTTTCTATGGTATCTGATAGAAGAATGGCGGTAAAAATCAAGTTGGTACAAATAGATTGTTGAGTATTTTCACTAGCAAGGTTAAAGGGAGATATTGATGAGTTTTTATTATATGTAGGTAACCTTAGGTGCATAAGATATTAAGTCTAGAAGAATTTAAACAAATTTTGGTGAAGATTGTTCTAAGATAGAGTTTATAGAAGCATGTTCTAGTAAACTTGTCATATCTCTTAGTAGAGTGCTTATTTTGAGAATCTAGATTAAAGACATGTACAAGACATGTTGGAGATGGCATGGCTAAGCTTTCTCATCATAATATTACATGTTCAAAAAGTTATTCAAGTTACAAGGCAACAAATTGATGTTATCAGTAAATAAAATATGTTCTTAATAAGGTCTTATAATAATTGATTGAGAAGGTGTAACAACAAAATCGAGGGAATTTTTTTATGGATTTGGTATAAATGAAGGACATTTTCCTTTGTTATGTATGGATGAATGCAATAAGAAAGAAGAGTGAAAAGGAGACAAAAAGATATAATTGCAAAGATAAGAAGAGCAAAGTGAAGTTGAAGAAAACTTTGTTGCTAATGTTTTATTTTGAGATCTAAGGTTTGATATTTGGATTCAAGGATCATGACCTTGTCTACAAGGTCTGATAGTGATTGGTCTAGTTGATAGGATAGAGGAAAGAGGATAAAGAATAATATGAACAATTATTCTACAAGTAATAGTTGAGAGATTAGTTGGATGGTAAAGTTTAATGGGCTTGCCCCAAACGCTATTTGGATAGTGGGTCATTATGCCTTCTACAACTCCTAATAGGGTTGGAATCTCCTAACAAGGATTCAAAGTCTCCTAACATGGACTCTTATGTACTAAATTTGTTTATAGACTCCTAACAGGGTCCATCCTCTAAAAAGGAATATATATATTTGTATATCTTTGTCGACATCATTCCCACCTAGGTTTTTCCTCTGATCAAGGATTTCCCTAGTTAACAAAATTGGTGTAATTATGTATGTGCATCTTATTGTGGTTGTTGTTTACTTTGGCTGTATGGTTAAGATTAACTAAGGTTGATATATATTTTAATTGGATAACTGATTTACAACCCCCCCCCCCCCCCACAAGTTATCTTGGTGGACTATTATTTCTAATAGATACTTGATTAACAAAGAAATCTTAGATATATTAAAATATTTTATCCTTTAGTAACTTAGTTGTAGAAATATAAAGCATAAGAAAATAACATGAACATATATGACACCAAGATTTAACATGGAAACCCAATTTGGAAAAAACCACCTTGCAACTAGTCACAATAATTTTCACTCTTTTGAAGTTAGCCCTATTAGGATTCAACCCTATTAAAGTTTAACAAACATATTGTTAAGTATGACCCTATTAGAGGATTTAGATCACCCTATTAGGAGTGTCCTGGTTAGAGGTCTTCAAAAAATTCAATCTTGAAATGTCACCTTGTTAGAGGATTTATAAAATGATTGTTTAGTCAACTCTGTTAAGAGATTTCTTTACCGCTACAATGGTTAGAAAACACCAACAATTTTACCTGACTTATGGAGCAACTTCCTTTCCAAATTTAGATTTTTTTTCTGGCTTAACTTTTGGATCCTTCCTAATCAAATATTTCTTTGTAGCTTATCTTTCATACTTTCATGCTCTTCCTTTTACCTTCACTCACATATCTATCCTTTTGATATTCCACTTCTTAGTTTTTATTCTCACAACTTGAACTTTCTTATATACCATAAGCTAGGACAAGTTGGCTTAAATACCCTTCTAAAACATCAATAAACATTCAATTGTTAGCCTCAATTAATAAAATATTTTACAATTACATTTTTTTGTCACTCGGTCAATGCTAGCATTGAATGATCAGTTGACATTGTGACTCCTTCGATGCCCAACCACTCAGTCAATATTGTTCACCTTTTTATGCCTAATTAGTTAGTCAATACTACAAGCATTAATCATTTTACTAACCAACTACTCAGTTAATATTGGAAAGTCTCATTTACCCAACTTCTCAGTTAATATTGAGATATACATGATTAATAATGAAAATTCTATATTTCTCAATCAATACTTACATTCATGTAAACATCAATGACAATATATAGTTGAAGATTTTTTTCCAACAAACTCCCTCTTTGGCATTGATGGCAACTCAAAATGTCAACATAAATTGATAGAAGTATGAGAAATTGAATAATATCCTTAGTTTCATTTTGATTCTCATCAATATTATTGTGGTTCCACAATACATGCCCTATTTTTTACTTTGAAAATGGAGACCCATCTTTTTCTTTTAGGTCATGGGATCTAATTTTTAGAAAAGGGTATCTTTTGAGATACCTTAGAGAGTAGGAGTACCATGGTCTTAGTCTGGTAATTGAGAAAAGAGATACCATCTAATCATAAAGGTCAAAAATAAGCATTTTTTGGATACAACATTAAGTTGTGTAGATGCACATAATGTGCAAGTGTGCAAGGGTGAATAACATACAAGTACGCAGGTGCACACAACACAGAGTCACACAAATGTGCATAACATGAAAGTGCATAGGTACACACATACATGTGCACATAACATGGAGCACAAAGGTGTGCATAATGCACAGTTACACATAACATGCATGTGCACTACATGCATAGGTGCACACCTTGTTAGTTTTTTCTCAACTTTCAAGCCCAATGTCTTGGATTTTTCTAGTTTACCTAAGTTTTAGGTTTTTTGGCTTTCTTTTTGTGTCATTAGGAGTATTTTCACCTGCAAAACACTTGGCTTACTGACATGTTTTAGTTTCATGTTGATTATCATAGAATCTTCATTATCAACAACAACAAAGATCTTGCATAAGCCAATGACCTTTACTTACTAAGATTTACCATGCAAGTCCCAATTCATGAATATTCACTTAGAGATAAAAGATATAAATCTTGGACACATGAACCTAAATGAGGTTATCATCTTGTGCAACTATTATGGTGAGATTCAATACAATAATGTGTTGGAATTTTTTAGAATAACTGAGTGAGGGGGTGAATTAGTTATCCAAGGTCTAGATGTACAAATAAAACTTTTAATAGCTTAGTGAACCCATATCCATAAAACTTTATTATGCATGCATCCCTTAGATCATACAACACTTAAACATTGTAGGTTACTATCCTAGGTCAAAAGAACTTTGTAAAAATGTAAACATGAAACATAATAGATTCAATAACATATTTGACACATAGATTTTATGTGGAAATTGAAATTGGGAAAAACCACTAGTACCATGCTACTAATTCTCACTCTTCTAAAGTGATGTCTTGTGAAAGGCCAACCTTGTTAAAGGTTACAATACACACTATTAAATGTGACTTGGTTAAAGGATTTTAATCACCCTAATGGAAGTAAGCTTTGTTAGAGGACTTTAGACCATTCACCTAGAATGTCACCCAGTCAAAGGATTTACAAATAATTGTTAGGTCAACCTTAATCTTGATGAAGGGTGCTCCCCTTAATACCGTAAACACATAATAGAAATGAAGAAACAATAGCAAATGTGAGAAAAAAAAATATGGACTTCTTATTTGCACCACAAATGTAGAATTATAGAATTTACAAGTACAATATGCTAACCCACATAGGTGCCTTCATTACAGTAATCTATAAGACTATGTTGTGAACTACCACCCAAAGGTGTCCTAGACCATATATGGGCCTTTCTTCAGTAGGCAATTTAATGCTTCTCGGGAAGGTTCTAGATGCTCAAACTTAATACCTAGGTTTGACAAACAGTGACAATATGTATAGAGTCAGCTAAATACATATTTGACAAATTATTTTAGAAATTTTGGCAGCCCAACTTTCAAAGGCCATAACTCTCAAATCATTGCTCTGATTGGCTATTATAACCACTTTTCAAAAATGTCAGCTCCTAATCTATAGGCTCAAAAGTATACAAGCACCTTTCTATTGAGTTTTCAGACCTCATCTAGGCATTCTAAGGCCTCCAACGGTGAGCTTGAAGATTTTTCTGCAATTTTTTTCCACCGAAAATCCACAATAACTTCTCTAATACTTAAACTAGAACAATGAGATTTTCATGGTAGGCTGATAAGTCTAAAATTAAAATTCATGTCCAAAATGAGAACATTCTGAGATCATATGAGAAACTTACTAAAAATAGCAAGTTCCCATAAATAGTAACCACCTTGTCTACTAGTCCTATTAAAATAGAAAAGACTTAAAAGAAAATATTTTTGGGTCATGCAATATTGCACTTACACCCAGGATGCTCCTACATCAAATCCAAAGAATTTACCCTAGACTATTACAATGATTAGAAAGTAATAGTAAGGCTTGATCTGATAACAAATTACAACTCACTTGCAGATTACAGATCTCTATTTTACTCCTCCATTCTTCTTGGCTTTCAGACACTTCAACTCTGATAGCTTATTCACCCTTCAAGAATTTATACTCATAAGCCTTCTTGCTTTTCTTGCTAATAGCAGTCTCTTCTATTCTGCCACTAAATGAAGCAATGCCCTAGACTCCTTTTCTTTCTTAGGTTCTTGCACAAGACAACCTTTTCTTTTAAATAGCTCTCTCTATAAATAGAGATTTAAGATCTCTTGTTGTTTAACCACAATCATCCATTTTAGGGTTAGATAGGATTAGGTAGGATACAATGAAACTACCCACTTTTCCATTTGGTTCCTCTAGAAACTTCTTCTTCAATCCTCTTTGAATTCACCTTAAAATGGTTTACCTTAAATTTTGTACCACCAATTCATCATAGTTATCTTCCACATGCTTCATACAATTCAAGACAAAAAAATAGTTAGCTCGGATTCGTCAAATCTATAATTTGACATGAATATTGGCACTCAGTATCAATATATTATCATTATCTTATGTACTATTCTTTTACTCATCTTCCATTAGTTCACTTGGCCAATAGTAAAGTTTATTGATGGTCAACATCAACTAAAATTTACTCAACTTACATTCTCTCACTTGGCATACACTGAATCTTGACTTTTCTCGACTTCACCTAATTTTGTAGTTGACTTGCACTAAATTTTCTTGGCACCTACTATCCACTCAGTCAAGCTTGGTAGACACAATTCATCATACTTTTCCTTCTAGACTTAATCAATGTATCCAACCTTGGAGCCTTAAATAGGTAAATAATACATTATATCATCGTAGTCTTAACTGAACTTTGTACTCTTTTTTCATATCATAACTCAACCTTTCCTCTAGGTTCTCTTGTTATCTCATTTGATCAAATCCTCTTCATTAATCAAAAAAATGATAGAACTCAAATCAACTAAGTAGTTATCTTACTAGCAAGTAGAAGGTTTAACATCAGTGACAAAACAATGATTGAAACATATCCTCATACTTGTATCAATCTTGTCTCAACAATCTCCCTCTTTGGCATTGATGGGAAACCAGTACCAACAATAATACCAAAAATAAATTATTTCCTTGTACTTAAATCTCTCCCTCTATCAATATCTTTCATCTTTTGTATAGGCTACAAAATTTGGTTCTAGCCAATAGACAATCAACTCTTTCTTATGACTCCCTTCATCTATCATCTTGCAGGGCTTCTCCTTCTAACTTATGTAGCCCTTGGTACTTTCTCCCTCTTACTAGGTAGATGTATTTCTATTTATTCATTCCTCCCTCACTAAAAAACATTGAGTACACTATCTCCCTCTAAGTAGATATTTCATATTTCTTTCGCACTATGTTTGGTATTCTATTATTTATTTCTCCCTTTACTATTTCTCCACTCCCCCTTTGACAAAAATGCCAAAGACTTGTCATCTCAACATGCAAATTTTAACAATTTTAGTTTCTCCCTTTGTCACCTTACTTGTGATTGGTCCTCTGTGTCAGCTCTTTGATTACTTCATGTTGTGTCTAAAGTAAGATCCACTGCATCAAGTTGTAAGATACAACATTCAACTTCAATTGATGTAGGGCACTACTTATTCTTTTCAATCAGCTTTGGATAGGGGTATCACCCCTAGTTTACCTCTTAGATAGTCATGAGAATCCTTAGTTAATGCTTTTGTGAAGACATTAGCTATCTATCTTTTGTATTCACATATGCTATCCTCACTTATTTGTCTTGAACTAACTCTCTCTCAAGTAATGGTACTCGATTGCAATGTGATTAGTCTTTGTGTGCATCACAAGGTTATTGGATATATTTATAACACTTGTATTATCACAATAAAATACCACAAGTTCAGTGATTTCTTCCTTCATTCCTTTGAGTAGTCATTTGATTCACACAATTTTTGTACAATTTATTGTAGCAACAACATATTTAGCCTCAACAGTAGATTGAGATATGCAATTTTGTTTCTTACTATTCCATGTAACTAATCTCTTTCCTAAGAAATATGCTCCTCTAGTAGTGTTCTTTGTATCATCAATATTTCTAGTCCAATCAAAATCAATGTAGGCCCTTAACTCAAATTTCTCAAATTTCTTCTAGTATAGACCATAGTCTCCTATTCCTTTCAAATATCTCATAATTCTCTTAACATTCATCAAATGATTCTCCTTAGAATTAGTACAAAATCTTGCAACTATCCCAACAGATAATGCAATTCTAGGTCTGTTATGTACTACATATTACAATTTGTCAATCATAGACCTTTACAATGTTTGATTCACATCAGTTGAATCATCATTCTTTGACAACTTGTGTCATGTCACCATAGGTGTGTCAACTAGTTTGGAGTCTTCCAATCCAAATAATTTCAAATATTTCCTTCACATACTTAGACTAAGTGATGTATATACCATATTTTATCTAATATACTTGCAAGCCAACAAAGAACTTGATCTCTCCAAACATAGACAAACCAAATTCTTTCTTCATTTCATTTGCAAATGTCTTACATAATCCATCTTGACCTCCAAATATGATATCATCAACAAAAAAATTAGATATTAAAATACCTTTTCCTTTTTCTATCTTTAAGTATAGATTTTTGTTATCATCAGTTCTTTCAAATCTGATCTTCACAAGATAGTTGATAAGCCTCTCATACCATTCTCTTGGGGTTTTCTTTAAACCATATAAACCTTTGTGTAGTCCACATACAATTCTCTTATTATTTTTATCAAAAAATCCTTCTAGCTATTCTATTTAAACCTCTTCTTCTAATATACCATTCAGAAATGTTGACTTCACATCCATTTGATAAACTTTGAAACCTTTGTATGCAAAGTGAGCACACAAAGTTCTTATTCCTTCCAATCTTGCAATAGGGGAAAAATTTTCTCCATAGTCTATCACTTCTTCTTGTGCATGCCCCTTGCAAGCTAATCTTTCCTTATTCCTTATGACTTCACCATTCTCATCTAACTTTCTTTTGTACACCCACTTGGTTCCCATCACATTCTTGTCTTCTGATCTAGGAACTAGATTCCATGTCTTGTTCTTCTTGATCCGTTCGATCTCTTATTTCATAAATTTACTCTAGTCCACATTTTCTAAGGAATCTTCCATTATTTTAGATTCATGCATGCTTAGAAAAAATGTATCTCTTATCAACCTATTCCTTGTCATAGGTCTAGTATCTTTACCACCAATAATTTATCTCCAATCATGTGACATGAACACCCACTATCAATTATCCATATGTCATTCTTTTTCACACAAGACACCGATGTAGTTTCCTTATCCTCATCAAATTTATCATTAATTGCAACATACACCACTTCATCATCATGATCATTAGATCCATCTTTTTTTTCCTCTTCTACAATGTAGTGAGAATTCTTAGCTATGTCTTTGTAATATTTGTTGTCCTCATCTCTTTTACTTTTGTATTTGTCTCCACTTTAATAGTTCTTCTTCTCTAGACATCTAGTAGAAATATGACCAACCTCATTGCAATTAAGAGACATAATATGTAACTTACATTTGAATTTCCCTTTGCCTCTATGAAATCTCCTTGCTATCAGTGCTTTAAGTTGTTCTACATCATCTTCATCTGTGTAACTATCACTAGAAACATATTTTACCTTTTTCTTCTTCTCTTTAGGTTCCCTTAATGATAGCTTATCTTTGAAAGTAGATTCAACATTTTCAGATTTGAAGTTATCAAAATTAGATAGCTCAAAGGTAGTGAGCCTACCTACCAGGCCTTTGACAATCAAATTTGAACTTGGTATACATCTTAATTCTTGTATGGCAAAAACTCTAATAGCATAAATGGGAAATAGTTTTCTCAAAACTTTTCTTAATATAGTATCATCATCTATCTTACTAGTAGCTCCTCTTATAGTATTAACAACATCTTTTAATCTAGAGAAATATTGAGCAAAATTATCACTTTCTTGCATTCTCATATCATCAAACTTACCTCTAATACTTTTAGATTTGGCTCTCAAAACATTTGCATCTCCTCCATAAATGGTGTGAAGAGAATCCCACATCTTCTTTGCACTACCACAATCCTTGATATCATTGAACTCAACATAACTTAGGGCAGAGGCAATCTCCAACATTTCCTAATTGTGTTCTTTCTTCTTTTTCAAACCATTAGTAGTTAGGGCACCAGTAGGATTGACATGCTTAGTGGAGATGGTAGATTTTGCATGATCTCCAAGGCCTCCTAGGTGTCGTTTCATCAAACTTTTCCATGCAGGAAAGTTATCCTTGCTAAACTTAGGTACCTCTCTTTTTGACATCTTGATCTTTTGCTTCTAGTACCTTCAAACTAGTCCTCTTAATTAGACGGCTTTGGTACCAATTTTTGGAATTCTTTAGAATAACTAAGGGGTGGGTGAATTAGTTATGCAAAGTCTAGATGTACAAATAAAACTTTTGACATCTTAGTGAACCCATATCCATAAAACTTTATTATGCATTCATTCATTAGATCTTACAACACTTAAACTTTGTATGTTATTGTCCTAGGTCAAAAAAACTTTACAAAAATGTAAACATGAAACATAATAGATTCAATAAAACAATTGACACATAGATTTTATGTGGAAACCCAATTTGGGAAAAATCACCAGTAACATGGTACTAATTCTCACTCTTCTGAAGTGATGTCTTAAGAAAGGCCAACCCTGTCAAAGATTACAATAGACATTATTAAATATGACTTGGTTAAAGGATTTTAATCACCCTGTTAGGAGTGAGCCTTGTTAGAGGACTTTAGACCATTCACTTGGAATATCATCTAGTTAAAGGATTTACAAATGATTGTTAGGTCAACCTTAATCCAAAGGATTTACCCTAGATTGATAAAAATTATAGCTCACTTGTAGATTAAAGATCTTTGTGTTAGTTCTATTTGTTTCTTATCTTTCACACACTTTAGCTCTGATAGTGTGTTCACCCTTTGGTCATTCATACTCTTAATCCTTCTTTCTTTTCTTTCCAATAGCAGTCTCTTCTATTCGGCCACTGAAAGAAGCAATACCCTAGACTCCTTGTCTTCCTTAGGTTCTTGCACATGACAATTTTTTTTTTTACTAGCTCTCTATATAAATAGAGATTTAAAATATTTTTTTGTTTAACCATAATTGAGCATTTTAGTGTTAGGTAGGATTAGGTGGGATACAATGAATCTACCCACTCTTCCATTTGGTTCCTCTAGAAACTTCTTTTTCAATCCTCTTTGAATTCACATCAAAAATGATTTATCTTGAATTTTGTGCCACAAGATCATCATAGTTATCATAATTCAAGAAAATAAAATAATCAACTCATATTTGTCAAATCTATGATTTAACATGAATACTGACACTTGGCATCAATACATTGGCACTCAGCTTCCATACTATTCTTTCACTCAGCATCCACTAGTTTACTTGGCCAACACTAAAGTTTGATGATACTCAACATCAACTAAACTTTACTTGACTTACACTATTTCACTTGGCATACACTAAATCTTGACTTTGCTTGGCTCCAATTGATTTTTTGCTCAATTTGCACTAACTTTTCTCGTCACCTACTCTCCACTCGGTCAAGCTTGGCAAACATAATTCTTCATACTTGTTCTTCTAGACTTAATCAATGTATCCAAACTTTGTATCCTTAAGTAAATAAATAATACATTATATCGTCATTTTCTTAACTGATCTTTGTACTCCTTTTTCATACCATAACTCAACATTTCCTCTAGGATCTCTTGTTATCTCATTTGATCAAATCCTCTTCATCAATCAAACAAATGATAGAACTCAAATAAACCAAGCAGTTGTCCTACCAGCAAGTAGCAGGTTTGACTTCAGTGACAAAATAATGATTGAAGCACATCCTCATACTTTTATCAATCTTTTCTCAGCAACACCTTGGGAGTTCAGATAACAAAAGTAGAAGGACCTTAATTCTATGAAAATGTTGGGCTATAAGTGAGCCTAAATCATCAAAAATATTAAAATAAGTAAACTAAAGTGTTCCCAGACCCCGTTTGAGAAAAAACCATAAACTATTTTCAAAATTGAGAACTTTGATTTTTGGGTGAATTGAGCACCTTGTACACTTCCCTAAAGGTGTGCAGGTGGACTTTTCTCAAAGGTGTGTCAATATTTAACTATACTAGAAATGCATTTTGATGGCATAAAATTTCTTAAGAAGGTTGGGCTTCCATTTTTAGATCTTTTAAAGACTTCTAGATCATCTCACAACTTGTATCTTCTTATATTCTTATTCTTTTATGTCATGTAAAGGCTCATGCAACCATTAATGGATATAAACAAGGGTGGAGACCTACTTAGCATCATTTATGATGCAGAGAGCACAAAAAAAGTGTGTTATATGGACCTTCCACAAAAATTTGAAATTATAGATATGGATTCACATTTATAATCTTTTCCAACCAGTCAAATGAATGTAAGAATGTTGCATTTTTTAAGAACAATTTCTCAACTAGGGCATTTAAAACCCTTAATCAGTCATTAACAACTTTCATAAATGAAATAATGAAACCAATCCTTTTTTTTGAGACTCAATAAAAGTGAGTTACCAATATTTTCTCCAAGTTATATCCAAACCCAAGAAAGGAAATAAAAGTTATTGCAATTTCCTCAAAACTATTCATATTATGACAAAATCTTACTAGTCTTCACCAAAATGATCACAACTTCTTCCAAACATAATGAAAATAATCCAAACCAAAACCAAATTAAAGATAACTCATTTAAATTTCTAAAAATATAATTTTTAGTTCTATATCATTCAAAATTCATTTTCATCAACCAAAATACCAAAGAAATTGCAGGAAAAAATAACTAGAAAACTGAAATATACAACATCAAAATAAGTTTTCTTCCATTCAAAATCCTCCCTCCAACTTCTCCAACTTAAAATTTTGTGTTTTGGAGAAAAAATATATATAATTTGGAAGCACATTAAACTCTTCAACCAACCTATAACTATCCATTAACACCTTTAAACGAACTTTTAAAAGGTTGTCTCCAAGTTGTAAAAATTGTCATTACAATTTTGGCAACTTTTGAACAACTTTAACAATTATTATCCAAATGACTTAAAACTTTCCATAAACCCTTGAAATATGATTAAAATTAATTTGAGACTCAAATAAAACTATTTCCACTCTACTTTGATATATCTGAGTGGTTTTATCACACTTGACTTTTACAAGACCTTGTAAGTCACTATGCTTTTAATGGCTTTTATAGCCTTACAAAATAATTTGAATGAACTCCAAATGGTATTTATTTCCTTACATGACATTAAAATATATTAAAAAAAATTTAAAATATGGTTTTATCCATGAAATATCTAATGAATAGGTGCTCTTGCACCGTACTCCCCAACTTTGAAAATTTTTTAAGTCCTTTTGGAAATGGGGTTTCAAAGATCTCTTCATCTTCACTTTTGGTCTTTCAATCCTTTTTCTTGAGAATATGAACCTGTTAATAACAAATTCATGTCCTCTCCAATCTAATTTCTTCATCACCTACATTGAAATGAGAATAACAAAAAATTCATGGACAAAAATCAATTGATTAGTATCAAAATCATTTCCAAAATTTGCATCTTTCTTCTCAATCTTCTTGACAACTCTTCCCTTTTACCATCATTCTCATCATAAATCTGATCACTTTCTAATTTTTGTTCATTATTATCCTTTATATCTAAAACTTCTTCAACATAATTATTTTCAGCAATGTCTATCTTCATGGAGTCTTCAATTGGTTCAACTTCCATATTAGATTCAATCAACTCTTCCTCTTTTGTTTCTTCTATACTTGTTTATGTTTGCTCCTCCTTAAGTTCATTCTCTTTTTCAACATCTTTTTCAACTTCTTCAACCTCTAAAAAAGTAAATTCTTCATCTCCTTCACCATTTGCAATTTTCTGCTCTAGGATTTTAAGTAGTGCCTCCAATTTCTTTGTATATTCATTTTCTTATTTTTCCAATCTTTCTATCTTTTCTTGTCTTTTCTTTTTTTCTTCCTTTTTCTTACTTTGTAAATCCTTATCCTAAAAATTGTCATGCATCAATTTCATAAACAAATCTATTTTAAATAAATTATCTCTTACCTTCTTCCTCTTGTCTTTGATACCTCTCATTATACCTTTCTCCTCTTTGATCTCTTGGCCTAATCTCTTGGTATCCAGGTTCTCTCTTCAACCTATAAAAGAAAAACAAATAACCACAAAATACCTTTTGCCTAGACCTTTTGGGCTTTGATACCACCACTTGATGCAGAGAGCACAACAGAAGTGTGTTATATGGGCCTTTCACAAAACATTGAAATTATAGGTATGGATTTACATTTATAATATTTTCCAACCAGTCAAATGAATGCAAGAATGTTGCATCTTTTAAGAACAATTTTTCAACTAGGGCATTTAAAACCATTAATCAGTCATTAACAACTTTCATAAATGAAAGAATGAAAAAAATTCTTTTTGTGGGACTCAATAACAGTGAGTTACCAATATTTTCTCCAAGTTATAGCCAAATCCAAGAAAGGCAATAAAAGTTATTGCAATTTCCTCAAAACTATTCATATTATGATAGAATCTAACCAGTCTTCACCAAAATGACCATAACTTCTTCCAAACATAATGAAAATAATCCAAACCAAAAAAAAATTAAATATAACTTTTATATCTTTTCAAAAATATAATTTTCAGGTTTGTATCATTCAAAATTCATTTGCATCAACCAAAACATCAAAGAAATTGCAGGAAAAAATAACTAGAAAATTGAAATATACAACATCAAAATAAGTTTTCTTCTATTCAAAATATTTCCTTCTTAAAATTTCATATTTTGGAGACCAAATATATATAATTTGGAAGCACATTAAACTCTCCAACCAACCTATAACTACCCATTAACACCTTTAAACCAACTTTTAAAAAGTTGTCACCAAGTTGTAAAAATTGTCATTACAATTTTGACAGCTTTTGAACAACTTTTACAATTATAATCCAAATGACTTAAAACTTCCATAAACAATTGAAATATGATTAAAATTAATTTAAGACTCAAATTAAACCATTTTCACTCTAATTTTATATATTTGAGTGGTTTTATCACACTTTGACTTTTTTAGGACCTTGTAAGTTACTATGCTTTTAATGGCTTTTATAGCCTTACAAAATAATTTGAATGAACTCCAAATGGTATTTAGTTCCTTACATAACATTTAAAACATATTAAAGACAATTTGAAATATGATTTTATCCATGAAACATCCAATGAATAGGTGCTCCTACACCAATTTAGAGAGTCAGTTTGTATGTAATTAGCTTTATTTTATTTATTTTTTAGCATGAGTTTTATTAGAAGAGTTCTCACTCCTAACACAAAAGGAGAGGATTTCTTTTAAATAAATGGATGTAATATTTACTCCAAATTTTTATTTTGATGCAATAATATAGGTCATTGGTGCTCTCATTTTGAGTGTACTTATTCTTTCTAGAGTGTGTTATTTTTGTGAATGTATGTTTGTGAATAATAATGGAACCAATTGTTCTATTGTGTTGTTGTGATTGTGCAATCTTTTAATTCTCATGTTTGCCTTGTGTTAAAAAAAATTGTTATTGTGATGAATTGGAGAAAAGATCATCTTTGATCTTCCATAGAATTTTGTCTTGTGTGAGCACACTTTTTGTGGCCTCACAATTTGATAAAATATGAAACATATTTTGATTATTATTGTAAGTTCCCATCAACAATTGCATCAATGGAGTTGAGGAAGAGTTGCTCTTGATTTCTTTATTTTCCTACCAAGACCATTTTGATAATTTAATTTGTAGATGTGTTGTTACTTTGGCTTATGGTCATTAGGAATTTCCCTTTCAGCAATTTTCTTTAATCTCTCATTACTCTATCTTTATTATTTATTTTTCCAAACACTTGGTCAATATAGAAATTTGTATAGTTTCATTGATAAATTAAATTCATCATAAAGTATAAAATATAAAAATATATCTCTTTTGTAGTTACACTTCAAAACAACAATAGATTGTATAGATTGGTTAGAACTAGTAAAGGCCTCCTCATGAACATACACATTTATCTTCAACTGAGTTATCCAATAGGTTGAAAACCAGCCATCCAGAACCTTGGAGTTAGTCCTTGATCAAATTTTCAAGAGAGAGATTTCAAAGGATCCCTATTGTTTAGCATCATGAAAAATAACAACTCAACACATACTAACTCCCTTTGAGATTCTGCTTGGATTTGTCTTGGTTTCTTTCCTATCAACACTTTGCTAGTATTTTCTTCCTCTTAGTTGTACATTACATTATTTGAATATCAATACTCTCCCTCTTTCTCATTAATATTGAACTTCTCTCAATCTTCCATGTTGACACTAAAATATCCCTCTTTGACATCAATTGCCAAAGGATATACACTCTATAATTACAATGTACCCTTTGTATATATTCATATGAAATATACTTTGCATTACATTGCATCAACTTAATTGATCTTCAATGGAAATTGGTTGATGTCATACTATATTTTTCTTTAGTGAGCATCAAATAGGAGAATAACCCCTAGTTTACCTCTTAGATACATAAATGCATCCTTATGTAAAGCTTTACTAAATATATCTACTATCTACTCCTTGGTGTTCACATATTCCAATCTCACCTCTTTGTCTTGAACCAATTCCCTTAGGAAATGATGTTTGATTGCAATGTGGTTTATCTTTGTATGCATCACTAGATTTTTGGATATATTGACTGCACTTGTGTTATCATAATAGTTAACCACTAGTTTCTTGATTTCTATCTTCATTCCTGACATCAATTTCCTAATCCAAATTATGTAAGAACAATTAACTACTATAGCAACATACTCTACCTCTACTATGGATTGAGAAATACAATTCTTGTTTTTTCTTGTCCAAGACAATAGCCTCTTTCCAAGAAAGAATTCTCTTGCACTAGTGCTTTTTCTATCATCAATTCTTCTTGCCCAATTTGCATTGGTAAAGGCTATTAATTTAAGATTCCCTCCTTTCTTATACCATTACCCATATTCTTCAATTCCTTTTAGATATCTCAAAATCCTTTCAACTACCATAATGTGATTTTCTTTTGGATTAGAAAATAATCTTGTAACTATGCCAACTGCCAATGCAATATCAAGTCTGTTGTGAACCACATATTGAAGCTCCTCAATCATTGATCTATATGTAGTCTGATTAACCTCCTTTGAATGATCATTCTTTGAGAGCTTATGTCTAGTAGACATGGGTGTACCAACTGGTTCAAAATCTTCCATTCCAAATACTTTCAATGTTTCCTTGATGTATCTTGATTGAGTGATGTATATACCATCCTTCATATAATGAACTTGTAGACCCACAAAGAATTTGATCTCTCCAAAAATAGACATTTTTAAAAAATTCTTCATTGCTTTTCAGTAAATTCTTTGCATAACATTTTGTGTCCACCAAATATGATATCATCCACAAATATTTTTGCAAGCAATATCTTATTATGTGGTCCTTCCTTAATATACAGATTTCTATTATCATTTTTCTATTCAAAACCAATTTTTACTAGATATCCATGTAGTCTTTCATAGCATGCTCTAGGATCTTTCTTTAATCCATATAAGGCTTTATGAAGTTTACATACCATGTTTCTTTGTCTTGGATCAATGAAAGCTTTGTAGAAGTTGAGAAAACCAACTTCATAGATCCTCAAGAACATGTGCATGCAAATATCCTGCAATGAAGAGAAACCAAAAAATGAAAAAGTAGAGCTTAGAAGTTCTCAAAAATGTGAGAGCAAAAAATGTATTCTAAGTTATGAAAACAAAATACAAAAGTTCAACCTTTTAAGGTGAACAAAACCCTAAAAGAAAGAAAACTAGGTTTGCACATTATAATTAATATAAAATATTAATTATATGCACCTAAGAGAGCTAAAGCAACTAGAGTAATAAATAACTTACTCTAACACCCCCCCTTAAGTGAACCTTAGGAGGAAGCTAACCTAGCAAAGCTATGAAAGCAGAAAAATGGGTCCTAACAACAAGGCCTAATCAGGTACCCAAAACAAGGAAATCTCAGTAAACTGAAAACAAAGGAGAAAACCCAGCGGGAAAAACCTCTCCCCAAGAAGAGATAGAACAAAAATGCTGAAAAAAATATGAAGGAAGGAAGGCCTCAAAAAGACTCCCCAAGGACAACTTCCGTAATCCCAAGCATAGACTACAGCTAAAGATAGCGAGGTGATGCAAATGACTTGGTGAAGATGTCAACAACCTATGCATCAATGGAAGTGTACTCCAAAGAGAGAACATTGTCCTAGATCAAATGATGAATGAAATTCATATGAAGCTCAATGTGTTTAGTGCATTGATGCTCCAACAAGTTGCAAGAAATATGAATAGCACTCTGATTATCGTACCACAGAACAGTGGGATGATCAGGAGGAAAACCAAACTCAATCATCAACTATTGAAGCCATAAAATCTCCTAACTAGCAAGCACTATGGTTCAATACTCAACCTCTATAGATGAAAGTGTGTGTTCTTGCTACTTCTTGCATGACCATGTGATAGGACCAGATCCAAGATAGAAAACAAAGCCAAAAGTTGAGTTTTGATCATCAACATCACCGGCCCAATCTGAGTCAGTGTAGCCAACAATGTGAGGTGTCCCTGATGTGTAATGAATGCCATACATCAGTGTGCCCTGAATTTATCTCAAAATACACTTGGCAGCTTGCCAATGACTCTCATGAGGCTCATGTGAAAATCGAGAGACAAGACCCACTACAAAGGAGAGATCAAGATGAGTGTGTGTCAGGTACAACAAGCTACCAACCAACTATTAGTACAATGTGGGATCCACTGAAGGCAAAGTGTAAGAGGTAGAAAAAGTAACAGTAGATTGAAAAGGTGTAGGAGTAGGCTTGTAATCAAGCATTTCAAAGCATCGAAGCATGTCAAGAGCATACTTCTTCTGGTAAACAAAGATTCTAGCACAAGACTAAACAATTTGGAGACCAATAAAATAGTGTAGTAGGCCAAGATCGATCATCTCAAACTGTTCCATCAATGCTCTTTGAACATCCTTAATCATAGAGGAAGAGCTACCTATGAGAAGAAGATCATCAACATATAGCACAAGGATCAAAACCTTAGCCTCAAGATGATGAATGTAGACTGTAGGATCAAAATGGCAGTGTGTGAAGCCTATACAAAGTAGAAAGGATTCAATCTTCTCATATTGGCCTATTTGAGACCATACAATGAGTGTCAGAGTCTACAAACCAAGGAGGAATCCTGCACAAATACCTGAGGCTACTTCATGTAAATCTCCCCAGTAAGATCACCATGCAAGAATGCACTCTTCACATCCATCTGAAAAATGCGCCATCCCTGTGAAGCTGTAAGGGATAAGACAAGGTGAATAGAGTTCATCTTGGTGATAGGAGCAAATGTCTCAGTGTAATCAATACCCTCAACCTGTGAAAAACCCTTTGCAATAAGATGGGCCTTGTGCTTATCAATGGGACCATTAGTAGCAAACTTAGTGTGATACAACCATTTGCATCACACAACCTTTCTTTCCTTAGGAAGAGAACAAAGATCCCAAGTATGATTCTTCATCAAAGAAGAATACTCCTCCTTCATTGCACTATCCCACTCAAGATTTCTTATTGTTGTTGCAAAAGTCTAAGGATCATCACAAATAGCATGACTAAGAAGACTAGAACGTATAGTATGTGAACGGGTGCGATGGGAAGTAGTAGGGTCACCAACTAGCAATCTTGTAGCCTCAACTATAGCTCAAGCCCATTTAGGCATCTGGGAAGATCATGTGGTAGAGGTAAATGGGGATCAATGTGATCATCATCCTCATCATCTAAAAAAGAGACCAGAAAGCATGAGGGAGTGGTGGTAAGTGAAGTAGACTCTGGATGTGGGTTATCTACTACAAGAAGGCACTCATCAAACTGGACATCCCATCAAAATAGGACCTCTCTAGAATCAAGATCAAATAACCTATAGGTCTTAACATCCTCGCAGTAGCCAACCAAAAAAAAGGTGTCGGCTCTTCTGCTTCATTGCTCTCCTCTGAGCATCTGGTATAAATGCCCATGCTTCACTACTAAAAACTTGGAATGAAGATACATTAGGCTTGACATGAGACCAAGCCTCCTTAGGAGTCATATTTTGAACTACCTTTTGAGGCATCCAATTTTGAATGTAGTTGGCACAATTGACTACCTCTGCCCAAAAATGTGAATCCATGGACCTAGACTAAATTATATAAGTAGCCATCTCCTAAAGGGTTCTATTCTTCTGCTCAGCCACACCATTTTGCTGAGGGGTGTAAGGCACTAAAACCTGATGCTGAAGACCATGTTCAGATCAAAAATCCTTGAAAGCTTGGTTCACATACTCCCCCCCATTATTTGTGTGTATCCACCAAAAAGAAAGACTAGATTGTTTCTCAACAAATGTCTTAAAGACTCAAAATGAATCAAAGACATCAGACTTGTACTTCAAAAAGTAGACCCATGTACATCTAGAGAAGTCATCAATGAAAGTAAGCACATATCTAGCACCTGAAAAAGGAGTGGGAAATGACATGAGGTTACTATGAATCAACTCCAGTGGTGCCAAAGCACGAGTGGCTCATCCATGTGGAAAAGGATCCCCATGTTGTTTACTAAGTGCACAACCCTAACAAACACCATCTATACATGAAATTTAGGGAAGCCCAAGAACAAGTGCATGTGTACTCATCTATTGAAGATATCTATAATTGACATGGCCAAAACACTCATGCCAAATTCTACTTACTAAATCTGCATGTGCAACAAGACATGAACTTGTGTCATCAAAAGACTCAAATCCATCAAATCTGTAAAGGCAAGATGTAGAGTCAACACTCCCAGTAGCCACAATCATCTTAGAATCATGTAAGTCCTAGATAACCACATCATGCGGTGAGAACACAACTCTCTTACCAGAGCCAGAGTGGCAAATCTGATAGATAGATAGTAGCTTTTTTGAAATGTCAAGGACAAGAAGAACATCTTGAAGAGAGACCCTAGCTAATGCAATAGAACGAGAACCCATGACAGAAAGATGTGATGAGTTCCCAATAGCAATCTAGGTAGTAGGACAAGGGGCAAGTGAGGTGACCAACTACTAAGTTTTTTTCATATGGTGAGAGGCACTAGAATCAAGAATCCAAGTAGGCCCAGAAGTCATAGCTCGTGTAGTAAGATCATGACCTTTCCCTACAGGGGGGGATGCAGACTTAGGAGCTAAAATGTGATGATCCTGCATGGCTTCCTCTAAATTCTCCAAACATTTTCAACACCTAGAAATGGGATGTCCATCCTTTCCATAAAAACTGCAAGTCTCAATTGATTTCTTCTTAGTCTTAGAGGTAGAATCAGTAGACTTCAAAGCAGATTTACCCTTGGAAGGGTTAGCTAGAGGTTTGGCATCTTTCTTTGGTTTAGCTTTCTATTTTGGTTTCCCCTAAGAAGTTTGAGCAACCAATGCTTGGTTGGAAGAGCCAGAGGCATCGATCTATTGGATCTTAGCCTATTCCTATGTCAATTGATCACAAAATGTCTCAAATGAGGGCATCTGATGTCTATTACCCAAGGCATCCATGGTGGAGTAGAGAGTGGAAGAAAAGATATGATATTATCCTCACAAATTTGAGAGTATCAAAAAAATACACTCATCATCAATTTTGGTTTTACCACATCCCTGCAAGACTATATGCAAAGATTTTAACTTCATGAAGAAGTCTTCAATAGTGGGAAAGCTAGTTGGTGTCAAAGAAGTCAACTAGGCATCAAGCTGTAGTGCCTGAAACTCATTCACTGTGCCAAAAAATGTGTGGAATTTGGTCTAAAAATCCTGTGGAGTGCTCAAAACCCTCCAAATGAAATAGTAGACTATTGGAGATGTTTAGTGCAATCAGTCCCATGGCTTCATCCATTTTTTTTCTGTGCTGAAGAACCTTAAAAGGGTGTTGCAGAATAGGTTGGTTCACATCTAGGCATGTCCATAAGCCTCTTGACATGAGAAGCCTAGTCATCTGTGTCTTCCAGGTGTGATAGTTGTGTGGCATGAGCCGAATCATAGAAGGATCCGACATTAAGAGAAAGAAAAGATGAAAGTAGAAGGTTTTAATTTTGAAGCAAATTATAGAATAGAAAATTCTCCCCCCCATAATGAATAAAAATATCCCCCAAAACCAAAGCAACAACTATAGAAAAACACAAAAACTGAGAAAAAAACCTGAAATTCAGATGTAGAGAGGAGCAAAATAGAAACCTCTACTTCAATGCCAAATTTGGAAGCTTAAATGAACTCCAAATCAAACAAAATCACCACCATTGTCTCCATCTCTGATTCAACTTCTTGACACTTCTTTTGAATCACAAAAATACATCTATATGCTCAAGTTATGAGCAAAAAATGACTGCAGGTCCAAAAGAGGAGCTCATTGGAAAATTATAGACTCTGTCCTAAATTTGACTCCCGTATGGCTGTCACCAGGCCGTCACTAAAAAAAATTTGGTGGTCAAAAAAATGATGTCATCTAACCAAGAAATGATGTTAGTAGTTGGTACGGAGGGATGATATCATCTATCAAAAAAGTGATGTCATCCACCAAGAAAGTTGTATGGTGGTTGGCAAATAACGTCAACAAATCACAAAATGACATCAGTGGTGGAAAATATGTTGGCCGCACTAAAGCAGAAGAAACATGTACTCAGCCGACGGAGGAGGTGGGTTCCAGTTGTGCCACTAGTGGGGGCGGCGATCAGGTGGCCCACTAGCGGCAGCTAGGCCTGGGCTAAGCTTTGGTGGCACAACCAGCTATGGTAGCTGACGAGTAGCACATAGGCTACGAGGTGACAATTGCACAATGGCACTACGATGGTTGCTTGGTTGCAACCATTTTTAAACCTTTTTTTTTTTTTTTTTTCCTTGAAAAATGTGTTCATATAGCCTCTTGGGGGGCTTAAAAACATTTCCTGAGGCTTGGAGGCCAAAAAAAACAAGGTTTTTATGTATTTTGAGTGCAAACAGCCTTTCGGATCCAATGATGGAATCTGTTTGAGCCCAAAGTGCCCCAAAAATTCATCCTTCACCTTTTTGAAGATTTTTTTTTGAAAAAGTTGGGGTTTTTGACTCTAAATCGAGGCTTCAAGAATCTTCAGATGAGGAAGTAGCAGGTCCACTTTGATACCATGTAGAAGTTGAGAAAACCAACTTCATAGGTCCTCAAGAACACTTGCATGCAAATATCCTGCAATGAAGAGAAACCAAAAAATAGAAAAAGCAGAGCTTAGAAGTTCTCAAGAATGTGAGAGTGAAAAATGTATTCTAAGTTATGAAAACAAAATACAAAAGTTCAACCTTTTAAGGTGAACAAAACCCTAAAGGAAAGAAAACTAGGTTTTCACATTATAATTAATATAAAATATTAATTATATGCACCTAAGAGAGCTAAAGAAACTAGAGTAATAAATAACTTACTCTAACAAGCTTTAGGTTGTTCAATGTAGACTTCTTCTTTTAAGACTGCATTCAAGAAAGTTGATTTGACATCCATCTGATATACTTTGAATCCCTTTTGTGCTACATAAGCTAGAAGTATTCTAACCCCTTCAAGTATTACAATAGGCAAAAATATTTTTTCATAATCAATACCTTCTTCTTGAGCATAACTTTTCAATACAATTCTTGCCTTGTTTCTTCTTACTTCTCCTTTCTCATTCAACTTATTTCTGAATATCCCTTTTGTACCAATCACATTCTTATCCTTGGATCTAGGAACAAGAGACCAAGTTTTATTCTTCTCTATTTTTGCAATCTCTTCATTCATAGATTCTATCCAAGTTTCATTTACTAAAGAATCTTTTACAAATCTAGGCTCAAATTCACTAAGAAAACTTGTACCTTTCAATTTGGTCCTTGTCAATATGCCTTTTGTGTCTCGTCTAATTATTTGATCAAGTGCATGATGCCTTCTAACATTTTTGGCAAGTCTTGCATCTTTCTTTCTTGATTCTAAAATTGGTTCACTTGGTTCTCCAAGATCTTCATCTTTTTTCTCGGGCTCCTCTAGATGATTTGGTTGTTTCTTAGGTGCTTTTGTCTATGAGTCAAGTTGTACTTCATGTAGCTTGAGTTGTACTTCTTGTGACTCAGGTTCTACTTCTTGTGACTTAGGTTACACTATCTAGGGTTGCAACTCAGGTTGAACTATATGTGACTAGGGTACCTTTGTCTTCTTTCTTGGGCTAAACTATTAATAAATTATTAGGTGGAATTGGTTGTTGATCAGCTTTAACCTTCCTAGGTAAAGTCTCAAGTTCTTCTTCATAATAGATAAACTTTTTGTAATCTTCAAGCTCTTTGTTGCTCTCTTCTTCACTTATTTCTACAAGTGCATCAATCTTTACATGGGCACTTTCTATGACTTTATGAGTAGTAATATTTAGACATTTGTATGTCTTTCTTCTATTGGAGTACCCTAGGAATGTCCCTTCATTACTTTTTGCATCAAGATTTCCTTTCCTTACATCTTTTAAGATATAACATTTACTTCCAAATACTCTGAGATAACAAACATTGGGTTTGTAACCATACCATAATTCATAAGGTATTTTGTTTGTACCTTTCTTCAATTAAACTCAGTTTTGTGTATGAAATGTTGTGTTGATTATTTCTCTCCAATATTTTGGTACAAGATTCTTCTTTATCATTAGTTTTATTGCACACTCGATGATGGATCTATTTCTTCTTTCTATAATTCCATTTTTCTTTGGAGTTCTAGGTGCTAAAACTTGTCTTTTCATTCCTCTTTCATTGCAGAAATCATTAAATTCATTTGAGAAGAATTTTCCTCCTCTATATATTCTCAAGCATTTCAAATTCTTCCTTGTTTCTTTCTCAACTCTAGCTAAGTACCATTTTAACTTTTGAAAAGCATTAGACTTATCCTTGAAAAACATTGCAATCATCATTCTAGAGTAATCATCAAAAAACAAAATAAAATATAAATATCCATAGTAGCTTTCCACACTTATTGGCCCACAAAGATCAGTGTTAACTAGTTCTAAAACTTCTTCAAATTTGTAGGACTTACTTTTGAAACTTATTTTACTCATTTTATAGATTTGACATTATTTGCACATGCCCGTCTCAAGTTTCTTCAGATAAGGCATGTGTCTTACTCTTTTGTTCTTTCTTGTGGTGATCAGGCTATCAAAGTTAACATGACACATTCTTTTATGGCATTTCTAACTTTCTTCTACCTAAGCTAGAAAGCATGTACTTTCAGTGAGATCTAGATAAAACAAATTTCCTTTTGTTTGATTTCCAATTTCAACTAGATTTCCTTTTCCATCCAATAGATAGCTTTGTCATTCATGAATTCAACTTTGTATCCTATATGTTCAACTGTGGTACATTGAGTCGATTATACCTTAATCCTTCAACCCAAGAAGAATTCTCACATTCAATTTCATTAGTTAATGCTATAATTTCTTCTCCCTTTATATAACATGGTTTATTTTTTCCAAATCTAGCACTTCCACCATCATAGTGTTCCAAATATTTAAATTTAGTTTTATCACCAGTCATGTGATGAGAACAACCATTTTCTATTATCCATGTATCATTTTTGCTAACATGAGAGATAAGTTCCATCTTTTCATTTTTGTCATCATCAAATTCATCTTTAACAAAAATATAAACTACTTTATCTTTATCATTATCACTATTAGAATCTTTTACAATGTAACATGATTTATTACATTTTGCTTTGTAGTTCTTGTATATTTTGAAGTCTTTCTTTCCTTTGAACTTGTTGATCCTTTTCTCATCTTTATCTTCCTGGTTTGGATACCTTGCACTAATGTGGCCAAGTTCTTCACACAAGAAAAAAATTGATGGAATTTAACCTTTGAATTTTCTTTTTCCTTTTGCTGCTCTTTTTTCTAGAAGAGCTTCAATGACTTCAAGATCTTCATTTGAATCATCTTCTTCTTCACTATTAACTTGTTTGCATTTTGAGCTTCCTCATTTTCTACCAAGGGTTAGTTTTTCTTTGAATGCAAATTTGGGATTGTTAGAAGTAGCATAGTTGTCAAAGTTCTCCAACTCAAAAGCAATCAATCTTCTCATGGGAGTATCTCAAGTTAAATCATGTGTTAAATTGCATCACATCTCTTGAATAGCTAAAACTCTAATTGCATAAATAGGAAGAAGAGTTCTTAGTAGCTTTCTAATTATTTTTTCATCATCAATTTTGCCTCCTACATCTCTGATTACACTTACACTTTCTTTGATCCTTTCACTATCCTGGGTGATGTTCTCACCTTCTTTCATTTTCAATCGATCAAACTTACCTCTTAAACTTTTTTCCTTGGCTCTTTACAAATTTTTGTCACCTCCAAACACTTTCTTCATCTTTTCCCACATGTCAAATGCAATAGGACAATCTTTTACTTCATCAAATTCAAAATAGTTAAAAGAGGATGCAATATCAATCATCATAATATTATGATCCTTTTCTTCTTTTATTTTCTCCATAGTCATAGGTTTGGGTGGTGGCACATATTTTTTCTCCAAGTAGAACACACCAACACCACTAGTGCTTGATATATGTAACTTCATTAACTCCTGCCATGCTGAAATTTTTTCTATGTTTAGCTTAGGGATATCCCTTCCATAAGACATTATGATCTTTAGCTTAGGTCCTTAAAACATTTTCCTGTAAGAACCAACTACTCTAATACCAATTTTTGGAAATGTAAGAGAGTAGCTAAGAGGGGAGGGCTGAATTAGTTACCACAAAAATACATCCTTTCCCTTTAGATATCAATACCCACATCCATTGATCATGTAATACTAGATATCTTGGTTAACACTATAATATTACTAGTGCTCAGTTAACAAAGAAATCTTAATATATATTAAATTGTTTTATCCTTTAGAAACTTAGTTGCAAAAACATAAAGCATACACAAATAGCACTTAAACACAGATGACACCAAGATTTAATGTGGAAACCCAATTTGGGAAAGACCATCTTGCAACTAGTCATAATAATTTTCACTCTTCTAAAGTGAGCCCTATTATGAGCCAAACCTATTAAAGGTTACAAAACATATTGTTAAGACCCTATTAGAGGATTTAGATCACCCTATTAGGAGTGGCCTGGTTAGAGGTCTTCAAACACTTCAATCTAGAAATATCACCTTATTAGAAGATTTACAAAATGATTGTTAAGTCAAGTTTGTTAAGTTATTTCTTTACTACTATAATGGTTTTAAAAAACCCTAATTTGACCTAATTTGAAGAAAATTTCTTTACAGATTCAGATTGATGTTTTGGCTTGACCTCTGGATCCTTCCTCATAAATGTTTCTTTGCACCTTATCTTTCACACTTTTTTTCTCTACCTTTTTCCTTCTCTCACATATCCATCCTTTTCATATTCCACTTCTTACTTTTTATTCTCACAACTTGACCTTTCTTATATATCATAAGCTAGGACAAGTTAGCTTGAATACCCTTCTAAAACATCAATAAACATCCAAATAGTCAGCCTCAATTAATAAAATATTTTACAATTACATTTTTTTGTCACTTGGTCAATATTAGCATTGAATTCTTAGTTGACACTATGACTCCTTCAATGCCTGACCACTCAGTCAATACTATTCACCTTTGATGCCCAACCACTTGGTCAATACTACAAGAAGGAATCCTTTTATTAACCAATTTCTTAGTTAATACTTGAAAGTCTCCTTTACCTGACTACTTGGTTAATACTGAGATATAATGGTTAATACTACAAACTCTACATTGCTCAATTAATATTGACATTTGTGTAAACATCAATAAAAATATAAAATTGAAGAATTGTTCCCAAAAACAATATCTTATTTTCATTTTCACTTTTAAAGTACAAATTGCTATTGTTTTTAGTTCTTGCAAAACCAATTTTCACCAAACAAGTGTGTAACTTGTCATACCAAGCTCTAGGAGCTTACTTCAAACCATATAGTTCTTTGTGCATTTTACATACCATATTCCTCTTGCTAGGATCAAAAAATCCTTTAGGTTGATCAATGTAGAATTCTTCTTCTAAGATTTCATTCAAAAATGCAGATTTGACATCCATTTGATATACCTTGAAGTCTTTGTAAAAAACATATGCAAGAAAATTTATCACTCCTTCCAACCTTGAAAGTGGGGCAAATGTCTCTTCATAATCAAATCCTCCCTCTTGTGTATATCTCTTACAAACTAGTCTTTCTTTATTACTTGTGACTTGACCTTTCTCTTTCAACTTGTTTTTGAATAGCCATTTGGTTCTAATCACATTCTTGTCCTTTGGTTTGGGTACCAATGTCCATGTCATGTTCTTCTCTATTTAATCAATTTCTTCATGCATTTCTAGAATCAAATCTTCATTCTCCAAAGCATCTTTAATGTAATAGGTTCAACCTCATATAGTAAACATTTTTCATTCTTTAACTTACTTCTTTTCATGACTCTTTAATATTTGTTTCCAATTATTTGGTTAGGTGTACGGTCCCTCCTTACCTACTTTTCTAAGACCGGTTCAATTCTTCTTTATTTTTCATGTATTTCACTTGGTTCTTCTTATTCTTATACTTCAGGTATCTCTGCTACAACTCAGCATGTCCTATGTAGTGTTCAATTTCCTTTCTTTGATGTTTGACTTATTCATTTTGTGACTCATCTCCTATAACCTTTTGCTCAAAAATCTACAGATGCTTGGCAAAGCTTCTTTGTTGAACCTCGATAGTACCTAATTATTGATGCTTGACAACCTCTTTCTCTTGTTCAAGTGAAGTAATATTCTCTCCTTCACAGATGTAGAAAAAAATTGTATAATCTTCATGTTCTTTCTTGCATTCCTCCTCATTCTTTTCTACAAATTCATCAACTCTAACATTTTCACTTTCCACAATTTTGTTAGTGTTACAATGCAAACACTTATATCCCTTTCTTTTAGTGGAATTTCCTAGAAATATATCTTCATCACTCTTTGCATCAAGTTTTCCTTTCCTTGCATATTAAAATATTTAACATTTTCTTCCAAAAACTTTGAAATAATTGACATTAGGTGCATAGTCATGCCAAAGTTCAAAAGGTGTTTTGTTTTTACCTATCTTCACTTGGACTTGGTTTAGAGTATAGACTACAATACTTATAGATTTTCTCCAATACTTTGGTGAAATATTTGATGAGAACCATTTATGGCCCATTTTATACCATCTTTCCATTTATTTTATATACTACTATATTCACTTTCATATCCCATTTATATTCCATTTTATATCATTTTTCTCTTTTATGTTGCATGTGATTAAATATTAATAAGATGTATTATATGTGGTTTTGTAGTAGAATATGAAAATAATAGTTGATTGTCTTTACTAAAAAAAAAAAAATTCATTTGACATGAGATCTTCCTGTCACCTATTTTAAGGGAACCTCATGTCACCCATTTTATAGGTCTACCATCTATTTTACATGAACCTCATGTTGCCTATTTTACAGGAACTTCTTGTCGCAACTTGGACAAGAGTTGGTTTGTATGTAAATAATTGTTTATGAGCTTGTACGACTCATTCTTATAGTTCTACCTTTGACTCTTATATTTCTAGTTGTGTGGAAGGAAAATCATATCTCATTTAATAGTTATTTGGAATATCCCTACTTCATTTTCTATTATAATGGATTGTGTATGATTTTATGGAGATCCACCACATAAGGAAAATGATTAGTAGTTGGACATTACCTTTTTTTAATATAAAACAAACAAAAATACTTTCTCATTGGGAGGTATAACAAAGTTTGTTTTTAATATATAATTTGTGGTTGCACGTATTTATTGGTTGCATATCTCAAAAAATTGTCTATTATTGAAAATATTTGTTATTAGTTGAGATTGTATATATACAACACTTTTTATGTAAGGGAGAGATATAAAATTAAAAATATAAGTTTTTGTACATAGACTTTCCTCTAACAAAATTATGTGTAAACTTTATATTATTTATGCATGAATAACACACCATTATTCTGATTGCAGCAAAGTAGAAAGTGATTTGTGCTCCATCACCAAGCATACTGAGGGGGCAGGATCCACTCCCCAAGATGGCTGGTGATTTGTTTTAGATTAGATGTTTTTTTTTTACTTTTATTTTAATTTTATTTCATAAATAGAATTATTATAATAGTTCATATATTTTATTTCATGTTATTGTAAATAGTTATCATTGATTCATGTTGTCTTTAGATTTGTTGTATGCTTTTATTTTTGTGTGTTATTATTTTAATTTCATACATTAAATTATATATTAGTTTATATATTTTGATTTATGCAATTGTAAATAATTAATCGTTGATTTGTGTATTTATTTTATATTTAATTATAAATTCATATTTGTGTGGTTTTTTCTTGCATATTATATTGTAGATTCAATTTTCATGCTTTACAATGCTTTTAGATTCTTAGAATAGTTCATCTTTAATAGATTCAACTTAGCTCTTATCACTACGAAGTGACAATTCCTCTCACCAGTTTCTTTTTGGTTAATTATAGGTTTTCTTTAGTGTGTTTTAGTTGCATCCATCCCCACTTGGCATGATATCCTCATCCCTTGAGAAAATAACCACTATATCTTTCATCAGTTTATGACCCTAGATTGACATTTAAATGTGAGATGAATTGGCTCTTAATCTTATCAATTGTCCTTAATATTTGAACCATAGTCCCTACAAAATTCTTCTCCATCATCAGTATCCTTTCTTAGTCCATGATTAATCTATTCCTTCTTTCAACTATCGCATTCTATGGTGGAGTCCTTGGTACACTCATTTGTCTCTTGATTCCTTTATCATTGAAAAATATATTGAACTTGTCTTATATGAATTTGCCTTCTTTATCTAACTTCAAGTACTTTAGACTCTTTCCTATTTCTTTTTCAACTTTATCCAAATACCACTTAAACATTTGAGATAAACATCATAGTCATCATTCTATAGAAATCATCAATAAATAAGATAAAGTATTTGTCACCATAATAACTTTTCACTCCAATAGGTCAACATAAATTAGTATGAACTAACTCAAAAATATCATCAGAACAATAATTCTTGCTCTTGAAACTAAACTTTTCCATTTTCCCCATTTGACATTGTTTGCACATCACTTTATTAAATTTTCTCAATCTTGATAATCCTCTTACATTTTTCATCTTACTAATGCTTACAAAATTATCAAAGTTCACATGGCATAGCCTCTTATGCCATAACCAAATATCTTCAAATTGTGCAAATAGACAAGTATCTTTAGATAAATCTAGATAAACCAAGTTAACTCTTGTTTGATCACTACTTACAATTAATTCACTAGTAGCATCATAAATATTTTCCTTCCTATTTGGAATTCAACTTAGTGGCCTGAACTAATCAATTATGTCACACATAACAAATTATGTTTTAAACCATCAATCCAATATGAAAATTTAAAATTATCATTCAGTATAATTGATCATTTACCTTTCACATTACATGGTACATCATTTCCAAACCTAACAGTACTTTCATTATAATGTTCTACCTTTTTAAACTTACTTGTATCACTAGTCATATGATGTGAACAACCACTATCAATTATCCATCGGGCATTCCTATTTACATCTAAAATCAATTCATTTTTCTCATCTTCATAAATTAATATTTCATTTCTACATAAACAACTTCTTCATCATTTTCATCAGAATCACTATCAAAATCATCTTCTTGAGAAATGTAATAGGATTTATTACCTTTTTCCTTTGTAGTATTTGTTACCTTAGTTGTCTCTACTATCTCTTCTTCCTCAATATTTTGTGTCCTTACTTTCTTCCTTCTCATCTTTGTGAAGACATCTTGCAGCAATATGACCAACTTTGTTACATGTTAAATAGATAATAGGGAGTTTACCTTTGTATTTTCCTTTTCCTCTTGGTAGCCTTCTTGATAGTAATACTTCAAGATCTTCTAGATCATCATCTAATTTACTAGATCATTGTCCACATGTTTTATCTTCTTTCTTTTAGATCCATCAAGGGTTAGTTGAGACTTGAAAGAACATTCAACACTAGATGGAGTATAGTTATCAAAAATTAATAATTTAAATGTTGTCAACCTACCAGTTAGACCCTCCAAGGTCAGATCATTACTAGGTGTATATCTTAGTTCTTGAATTATAGAAACTATAATTGCATATATGGAAAGTAAAGTCCTCAATAACTTACTTATCAAATTCTCATCATATATGATGCCTCTAGCTCCTCTAAAAACATTCACAACCCCCTTGATTTGGCATAATAGTATGCAACAATTTCACCTTCTTTCATTCTCATGTCATCAAATCTACCTCTAAGCTTTTAGCTTTAACTCTCAACACTTTTTTGTCTCCATGAATTTGTGCCAACTTTTCCCACATTTTCTTGGCATCAACAATATCATTCTCCCCTCACCCTCCAACATTTATGACCCAAGCCAAAGTCAACAATCTCATTCTCCCCTCAACCATCTCTATTTATGACCCAAAAATCTCCATTTATGACCCAACCATCCCCATTTATGGCTCAACCTCCCTCATTACTCCTTTGACCAACCCATATCCTACCCTTTCACATCGAATCACCCTGTGACATGTGTCACCTCCTAATTGGCTTCAAACAAGCACATGTGCTCCCCTTTGAGTGCATCCTAGCCCTCCCTCACCATCTTTCCATCCTTGCATCTTGACTATCCATCCCTCTACCCCTTAGCCTATAAATAGAAGCCTCTCCCTTCACAAACATCATCCACTTTTGAAAAAAACTTATTATGCTATTTTGAGAGCCTAAAAACTACCAAGATACTATTATAATGTTGAAATACCTCCATGAATCTATTGTTGAAACTTTGCTTCATCCACTCCATCCATCCATCTAAAACTTGAGCATACATGTGAGCATACATATCTTAATCAAGAACAAATCCTTTGTATCATGTGTTATGCCATTAGGAGCCTACCATTCTTGGTTTGCTTCCTTTTGTGGTGATAACCCTCGGTCCTATCTTAAGTGTTAGCTTGCTTAGTATTGTTAATGCTTTCATTTAATAGTTAGTATTCATATTACAACACTAAACTAGGTGATACATTTTGGCATGCTTGGTGGGACCCCACTATGGGTCATTCATTCATCCATTTCAATCCATATTCAATCCATTTTTGTTTTTTGCAAACTAGCAATCTAACATTTGTTGTTGTTTGAGGGTGTTGCAAGGTGTTTTGCTTGTTTGTGCAGGTTGAAGGATGCATTTAGGAAGAAAACATATCCTGAAATGCCAAAAAAATAAAAAATTCTAAAGAAAAAAAAAACTGTGCCCATCCATTTTGTTTGCACACAGTGTCATCTCCAACTATTTTCGCTATTTCTGCAGTTTTGGCATCTTTGTAGTTTGGTGTCTCTGCAATTTGGCATCTCTATAATTTAGCATCTCTATAGTTTGGTGTCTCCGCAGTTTTGGCATCTCTGTAGTTTAGCGTCTCTGCAATTTGTCGTCTCTGCATTTGTTCTATTGCCTCTATGATTTGGTAATCCTTGCAATTTTTTATAATTCTAAGTTTTGGCATCTATGCCTATTAACTGTTGCCTACGTTTTTATTTTTTATTTTTACCATTTTAAAAATTATTTATTATAAAAAATTAAAAATTAAAAAAAGTATAGATCAAATTTTAACTTTTGGTGGTTCCATAGAGTAGAGGTTTTTCTAAGCATTTTTACGCCTATGAAAAAGAACAAAAAAAGTTGATTTTTTTTTTCTCATAGTTGAGCTTTGATTTTTGAGATTTTCGGTGACTAATCAAATTGGCTTTTGTAGCTTTGCAGATTGGAGCATCTATGAAACCACTAACCATGTTTCTTGTAGGTTCTCCTTACATGGTTTAATGCTCTTGGAAAATGAATTTGAATGTTTAAACACTTGTCTTTGAATGTATGTTGCTAAAATCAAATCTTGAATGCCATGGATTAAAATATAACATTTTCATTGGAATGCATGATCAACACAATCTTGGATGCTAAAGGTTGAAAAGAATGAATGTGATGAACATTTGATTTTGGGTATTAAAGAACATTGCAAATTAACACACTTCAACTTTGGTTCTTAAAATGAACTTCATTCAATCTTGAATGCTCTAAAGTGAAAATGTTCTTATTCCCTCCTTTTTAAAAGCTTTCATGCGTGCGATTTACTTTTTTTGACTCAGTTTTACTTTTGTTGGCGACGTTGTCAAGTTGGAATGAACATCTAAATGCTAATCACATGTGTCTTCAAGTTGTACGATAGAGAATCTACAAGTGTCACAAATAGAATGAATCAAGTGTCTTGTGTGTATTGAGATTGTGCATTTTAGCACATTTTAGACTTCTGTCTTTTCATGCAAAGTAAGACCATTAAAATACGTGATGCATGTATCGAAATTTGTTAGCTAGATCATCTGCAACAACCTAGGAGTCCTTCTAGCGAGTTCATCCACCTCTAGGAAGCGTGTCCCCTTTGGTGAGAAGCTCAAATCGATAAATAGTCTGGTCAGTATATAAATGAGGGGAAGGGTAAACCTTCTCGCTCCATCTCTTCAATTCGACGGCATGTTTCTGGGGGTAGCCTAAGGTGGGAAAACTTTCCCATGATTTTAGCATGTCTAGAATAGATCCTTAAGTGGATCAGAGCCAGTAACAACCATTGCAGAGACTCCATAGACCTATTTACAACCCTCTTAGTCTAAAGTATCTCACTTTTCTTCATGGTATGTTATTCACGGTGCAAGGGAAATAGCATCCCTAAAGATTACTCACCATTGTGCTCCCCTGGTAGAGGCATAAGGCCACTTGGGTTTCATCTCCAAGGGTCATTGTTCCCACAGAAGGGGAACTTCTATTTGTCATGCCTTGAAGGTTCTCTGATGTGTATCCTTTGTTGATCGACTCTTGTATCAACTCACCTCTTTCATTAGAGAGAAATATTGCACTAGAACTAGGAGGCATCAAGCTGTGGGCCATTGAGTAGCATATGACAATCAAATTTTGACTATAGGGATAAAGTGTGTATTTGAACTATCTTAAATTAGGCTCAAGGCCTGTGAAAAACATTTGTTGAACATACATAATTCAATAGTTACTATCAAAAAAAAAAAATTCCTTTTGCTAAAGAGATCAACTGTCTGTATTTCTCAAAGTTTCTTTGTCCTTTGATAAATTTTTTACTCATTTATTCCTATATTAGAAGAGAGAAAGTCTTACCTTTGTCATCTCAAAACAACGGTTGTTAGCAAGTTCATTCACAACAACTGCTTGTCTCGCTGGTCCAATTTCTCCATTTGTCTCAAAATGATCTACTTATTCCCTCAAAAATACAAGAATCACTAAGAAAAACTTAAGTTATAAATCCTTTGTTGGCCCAAAGTCTTGCTCTTTTTCAAAATACTTTGCCATTTACACTACTTGACTGAAAATATCACAAATCTTATCTTTGAGAGACCTCACCTTCAATATATATGAAACAGTTGTTAGCAAGCCCACTCACAACACCGTACTTTTAAGTTTATCTTTTTCCTACACTTATTACCTAGAAAATACCCCACAAAAGTCTAGTTACCAACAAACCCCTTTTGCTCTAACAAGATCCAAAATTTTCTCTTTTCAAAATACCTTTTTGCTACCAACCTACTTGACCAAAAATGACACATTTTTTGCCTAGAAGATAGTTAGCCAAATTAATCCTGAAAGAATCCAAAACTTGTTATTTCTCAATTAATTTATGTTCCAAACCAAGGTCTAGAAGCTATACTTAGTGTAGTCACTACCTCCAAAACCCCCTAGTTGTGATCAAAATCCCTTGGAAATATCTCATGTCAGGCCAACCTAAGGCTAAATTCAAAAAGGCTAAACTTCCACAAACACCAGTTTACACAAAGATAGAAGTAGAACATCAAAAACATACCCCCAACCCAAGGATTTCCAAGCTGGACCAAATTAAGAAAGACAAAGCAAATGTTGCATTACAAACTGAGTGGGATTACAAGATTCAAAACCTAACTCTCCAATGAGGTGTCAACTATAACCTTATCAATAATTCTCGTGTTAACTACTTTGATTAGGACCATCTTTTTCCACACACACTTATGCACTTGTCTCCTTGTAGGTTTAGTCTCTCTATTAATTCTTCATCCCATCTAAACATTTGGTATAATCATCTCCTCCACTTTTTTTCATCAAACCTTAGGTTTTTAGAAATCCTCCAAATCAAGCATCACTAAACCCTAGAATCCTCCATTAGTTGCTACACACTTAGAAACATTTTTTGCATCACCTCATTAAGCTTTGTCTCCCTAAAGAAATCTCCATCCATCTCATCATCATAGTTATCCTTAAACTAAGCAATATTTAGGATAAATTGTCACTTGTGTCCCACATCACCTTAAGCAAAAGGTTGGGCTACACGCTTGATCCCATTTATCTTCCCAACGGTCACAAGGCTACCTTAGGGTTTGATATCGCTACTACATATTCAAGTTCACACTTAAGGGAAACACAATATTCTCCACGTAGCACCATATCATATAGATTCCTAAAAGTATCATATACACTTAGCATCATCCTTATTTGCATTTTCATTATTAGGAAAGTCATCCTTTCATGCCACCCACCACTCGTTTTAGTAAGAATACAAGGAAAAAGGACATGTATCCTATTCATAGTAATAACACATCTTGAGCTCAGCCATACCCCATAGTTTCCATGATGCCACCAGATCCACCACCACAAATCCCTGAAGAAATAGGTTCCTCCATAGACATTGATGCTTTCATGAACCAACCTGGTCATGCCACCATTGTTAATGCCATCATAGACCGAAACAAGGAAACTATATGGAAAATTTCTTAAGGGATAGTGTTGCTTCTTTTGAATTTGGGCATCCACCTCCTATCGACATTTCAGATCCTACACACCCTCTGTTTGGGTGGCAACCACCAGTTGCAGAGTCATTTATCCTTATCAATACTTTCTCTAGATATCAACCATGTCAGATAGAACCTACAAACTTGAATATACCCTCAACCCAGGTTCCTACTCCTATTCCATAAAACACCCATCCCATCCTCACTCAACCCTTAGTACATACTACATCCCAACCAACCCCATGTGTATCATCTGCCTCTGCTTCAACCACTCATTTCCCTACTCCACAAAATCCTCCATTTACATCCATCAACACTACTGTTTCACTTCCACCTCATAGCACACCTAGTCTATTTACTACTCAAATGACACCACTAGGGTCAAATACCTCATCTTCCATCCCACCCAACATCACTATCAACCCCTTTGTAGCTAGCCAAATCTCTTTAGCCTCATTTCCTTTGGGACCTTGGAATGTTTCTATAGCACAAGGACCTACCACTAGTCTTCCCCCTAGCATTGGAGCCATGTCCACCCCTCAAACACTTTCATCTACCACTTCACATTTTTATTCACTACCACCCCTTACCAACTATTTCTCCATGCCACCTTTGGGAAATAGCCAAACCACCCCTCCATTGCAGTTCCCTAAGATGAATACTCTACCATAGTTTAATTACCTTGCGCCTGTTCATAATCAGTCATACTCTCAAGTAGGAGTGCAAACCACATATATTGGACATGGTATGTATTCCCAAAGCATGGCACAGGAATTACCCACCTAACCACTCTTTTAGCCACAGTCTTCACGCTAGCAATATGCTCAAGCACCCACACAAAGATATCTCATAGGGAAGCAGCCTCATATTTATCTTCCCCACCAAAAAACTTCTTAGCAGATGCAGCAGTATACCCAAAACACATTCCAACAACCTGTAACATCCATCCCAATAGTTGTGCAACCTATTTTTCCACTGTCGCCATATGGCAACTAGGGTTTTCCATATCAACCTTCAGATCTTGGCATGTGTCCTACACTGGGGGCACTTGCTCCTCCACCTATAAACTCTAAATGGGAAGAGATGAAAAATTCTCTCAAAGCCCTCAAAGATGGTATAGACTCCAAACCTTTCAAGTTTGAGAATAACTGCCCATACCCGTTTGACAAAACCATCATGATGATACCATTTCCTAAACATTTTGAGATCCCCGAATTTGACAAATTTAGGGGGAAAAGTGATCTAGTAACACATGTTAAAGAATTCTATATGCATTTTCAAGAGGTATCCTATAATGATGTGTTCCTCATGCAGCTCTTTCCCAAAAATTTAGGAGGCCCAACCTCAGAATGGTTCTGTCGTATCCCTCAAGGCACTATTAAAACTTTTGTTGATCTTTCTGAAGCCTTTGTGGCTCAATACACCCATCTTGTTGAGACTAAATTATCTATCATGGACCTAGTTCATACTAAGAAAAAAGGGGGAGAAAACCTCACAAAATACTTGCAACGTTGGCAAATACTCACAACCAAGATTTCTTATACAATCCTTGAGCGTCATCTTGTCAAAATGTTCATAAACAATACACACCCTAGTCTCACCCATCATATGGTTATGAATTGTTTATAGAAATACAAAGACATTAAAGAAAAGGGGATGGGACTTGAAAAAGGCCTCATTAAGGATGGTGTTATTAGACTTTACAAGGAAAACACCCAGGATCGAAGACCAAATAATGACAAAACCCGATACTAAAACAAAAACAAAATCATAGTGACAGATGGTGCCATCAACACCCAACAAGTTCATATCATTGGGGCAGCTACCAATGTTCTTGCTGCATTTTTTCAGCAACAAACCTATCCACAAAAACTCCCTGTGTATCAACCACCACCGATAAAGAACAATCAACAAATACCTTCTCAATCATAATCAAACCAATGCTATCACACTTTCAGCAAGTACTAAACCTCATGTTCAAAGACAACCTCATGTATACACCCCGTTGGGGGAATCTCTTGATGCAATTTTGAAAAATTAGCTAAGGATAATCTTATTCAACATCCACCAACACAACCCTTGGAACCCCACCAATTTAGGGCATCCTAGTATAAAGATAATGAGTTTTGCAAATTCCATTGTGTCAAAGGACATACCACCCTCAAATGCATGCAACTCAAGGACTATGTCCAAGACCTAATTGATCAGATGGAAATCACAGTGGGGGCACAAACTTTACCTAATGCAAGATTAATGATGTATCAAAATTATTTCCCTCCTCATAACACAAACCTAGGAAAAGCACCTACAAACCCTTGTGTCAACAAACTGAACAATACTCAAGGAAAACAAGGAGATAACCAAGACAAGTCTCAAAACTATACCTCAGTGTATTTAGACTATGGAAGCCTTATTGTTTATATATCATAGGTTGATCCATCCATCAACATCATTAACATTAAGGGCCAAGATACCCAATGTGTAGTTGCTACTCACCAAACTTGACTCAATATAGCTAGCCCACCTATTTTTGCACCATCAAGAGCACCTCCATCTAGAGAATCTCCATTAGAATCATCCTCATTAGGGCCACAATATAACATCTTAGAACACCTTGGAAACATGCTGACCTAGATCTCCATTCTGGATCTCTTACAAACAAGCCCACTTTATCAAGAGATCCTCAATAGTACTCTACATGAGTCACATGTCCCCTCTGACATAAATGCCATCGAGTTTTGCAAATTGGTTGGTCATCTTTCGGCATCATATGCCTTATCCTTCAAAACCACTAATATCCCCGTAGTTGAACCAAATCATATCCTTATGCTCTATGTAGCCATCATAGTTTTTGAATTTGCTATTAATTGGGTCATGATAGATAATGGATCAGCTTTAAATCTATGTACTTTAAAGTTCATCAAACAGGCAGGATACACTGAAGCAGATATCATTAATGAAGTGCACTACTGTAGGAATCATCTTGCTCCCTATAAGATTCAACCCAGCCACTCAAGAAACACTTTACCATGTAGTTGATCTTAACCTTCCATACAACATCCTCCTCGATCACCCATGGATTCATGCCATGAAGGCTATTCCATCCACATATCATTAGTGTATCAAATTTTTGCATAATGGCACTGAGATAACCATCCATGTAGTTCCTAAACCCTTTACTTATTGCAATGCGATTGAAGCTTCATACACCAATCATTGTTCTAGGATCAAAGTTGGCCACACCATGGCCAATTCTTCTAGCACCTGCCATGATCCAGACACTATTTTAGCCTCCACTCTTTCCATGGTTAAGATCAACTACCAAGGTTGTGGTGAGTATAGTCTTACAGAGCTTTTTCTATCAGCACTCTACCACTTGATCCCCATACTCAAGGACACTCGACACATCAAGGGCCTAGAATAGAAACCACCTCTTAACTCCAAAAAATGGGCCCTACCACATTTATTACCAAGGGTACTCTTATGGAGAGGAGAATGCACTAGAAATTAACACATGGCTATACAAAGAGCCCCCTCCTAAAAGTGAAGCACTTCTTGATCACTTTAAACAAAAAATCCCTGGTCACATCGCTTGGCCACAGAGAAATGGGATTATCAAAGAGGTGGTTTAGGCCTCTAGGAATCAGGTATGGGATAGCCTATAGAAGCACACAAAGGGAAAAAAAACTAAAGGCTTGGGCTGTGGACTTCCTGCAACTAGAGGCACTACAACGGAAGGCCACGTCTTTATGAACATCCAAAATACTCTCGTTGAGGTTGAAGACATCTCTAAGGAAGTTGAAAAGCAAGCTCACGATGATATTTTCCTTGACAAAATAATCCTTGGAGCCTTTGTGCTCTGCCAATTATCCTTGAATCTCATAGACCTCCCCCTCGCTCACCCCAAACTCATAGATTGGGACCAACCAAGTGTCATTCATGTTGACAAGTTCTCTACTGAGCATGTGCTCCTTAAATTCATGGGGGCAGAAACACCACATAAATGGCCACCACCACCATCAGCATATGTCTACAAGCTAGATGCCGCAGGTTACTTCAAGGAGGAGGAAATCTCCAATCACAAAATAGAAACTAAAAAAAGAAACAAAAAAGCAAAAAATCAAAGAAAAATATCCTCTGGTGAAAACTCCTCTGGAGCATCATTGGATAACTCAAAAAATGAAATAAAAATAAAGGATGTATCTGATGGTGAAAACCTCTCTAAGGCGCCTAAAGATGGAGATTTCATCCTTCCCCTACAAGAGCATAGGCATCCTATCTCTTTAGTTTTGACAGAGGAAACTCAACTAGTAAATATTAGTTTGAGAGAGATCCCACATATCACATACATCGCAGCCTCTCTACCACTTGAACAAGCAGATCTTTTTATTGAGGTTCTCTGTGAAAATGTGGGCTTCTTTGCATGGTCATATCAGGACATGCTAGGATTGGACCCCAAACTAGTCATACACCATCTGGTAGTAGATCCAGGGGCTAGGCCTATTAAGCAGAAGCTCTGTAAGATGCACCCCAAAGTTGCTTTATTGGTTAAGGTAGAGTTAGAAAAATTGTTGGAGGCCAAAATCATTCGCCCAATAGATTATTCTAAATGGATTTCTAACATGGTAGCTATTACCAAGCCTTTTGGTGATATCAGAATCTGCACTAATTTTATAGATCTTAATAAAGCTTGTCTGAAGGATGACTTTCCATTAACAAATATCGACATGATTATGGATCTCACCGCAGGTCATGAACTCTTGTCACTAATGGATGGTTTTTTTGGATATAATCAGATTCATATAGTAGAGGAAGATCAACATAAGACAACATTTACTATACCTTGGGGCACATTCTGCTACAATATGATGCCATTCGGGCTAAAGAATGTCAAGGCAACCTATTAGCATGCCATGACGGTCATCTTCCATGACCTAATCCATAAGATTCTTGAGGATTACGTAGATGATATTTTAGTAAAGTCTCTCAATGCTCTCGATCACTTATTTCACCTCGAAGAAGTATTTTATCGATTGGCAAAATATCGTCTCATGTTGAATCCAAAGAAATGTGTCTTCGAGGCTCCTAGGCTTCATTGTGTCACAGTGTGGTATTGAGATTGACCCTAAGAAGGTCAAAGCCATCATGGATATGGCTCCTCCTAAGACACTCAGGCACCTTTATTCTTTTCAAGGAAAACTCCAATCAGTCTAGCGGTTCATTTCTCAACTTGCTAATAAGTGTCAACCTTTCACACACCTGCTTAAGAAAGATCAAAATTTCAAATGGGACTTAGCTTGCCAAAGCAATTTTGATCTCATCAAGCAATACTTAGCTAATCCACCTATTTTGGTTCCTCCATTTGCAGGGTGCCCACTCATATTGTACATCACAGCTACTCCCACAGCATTAGCTGCTCTTCTAGCACAACTTGACGATGCAGGAAAGGAATGAGCTATTTATTACATTAGCCGAACATTAGTGGGATATGAGCTCAACTACATGCCAATGGAGAAGGCATGCTTAGCTGTGGTTTTTTCCACCCAGAAGCTATGTCATTACATGTTGAGTCATACTATGCAACTGATATCAAAGCTTGATCCATTGAAATATATGCTCTCTCGCATAGTACTCACTAGATGCCTGGAAAAATGGGTTATGCTTCTTAGCGAGTTTGACATTCAATATGTTGATAGAAAGGCCATCAAAGGCCAAGCTATTGTAGATCACTTGGCTAATGCACCCTTAGTTGCAAATCACCCACTCATCATGGAATTTCTAGATGAATACCTCAGTTTGATAGAAGAACAATCACTCTGGAAGCTATATTTTGATGGCTCCTATACATGTCATGGCTTTGATGTGGGCATAATCTTGGTTACACCTCAAGGTGATTATATTCCTAAATCTTTCAAGCTATAATTTTGGTGTGCCAATAACATTGCAGAGTATGAAGCCCTTGTTGCGGGACTCAAAATTGCTATTGAATGGAATATCATAGCACTTCAGGTCTATGGTGATTCTCAGCTTATCATCAAACAAGAATTGAATGAATATCAAACCAAGGATGACAAGATACTACCTTACAAAGATCTGGTTGATCAATTAAAGGAGCATTTTACTCAAATCTAGTTCATACAGGTACCTAGACTCTAGAATAAGGCAGTTGATGCAATGGCTGCTATTGTTTCTCTCTTGGAAATGTCACACAAAGCTAAGCAATATGAATTCTTGGTTGAGAAGTTGCACGAACCTACATATGAGAATGATGAATCAACACAGGTTTGTATCTTGGTTGGTCCTCAATCTCCATGGTACCACAAAATTCACACTTACCTACTAAATGGTATCATATCTCCTCACCTCACACGAACTCAATGCCAAAACCTTATTCACAAAGCTTCCCATTACACTATCATCACCCAAACCCTATATCATCATGGTTATCATGATACTCTCTCTCAATGTTTAGATCAAAATGAGACTATGATGGCTCTCAAAGAGGTACGCGCTAGACTTTGTGGTGCTCACATGAGCGAGATGGTGCTAGCAAAGCAGATCCTTTGGGCTAGATATTATTGGCCTACTCAAGACCATGATGCATATGAGTTCTTGAAATGATTTTTACCTTATCAAAAACATGCTAATCTGGTCTAGGCTCTAGCTTAGGACTTGTAACCCATTGCACTACCATGGCCTTTTTCCTATTGGGGTTTTCATCTTGTCAATCTTATTGCACGACTTTCTTTCGAAGGACACTAATGGATAATCACTACCACTGATTACTTCACTAAGTGGGTCAAATTAGTTCCCTTTTTCACTACTATGGGAGTTTAAGTGTCTAAGTTTATCCTATATCATATTATATGTCAGTTTGGCATCCCAACTACCATTTTCACTTACCATGGAGGTAATTTTGAAAACCTAAATATGGAGGAATTGTGCACTTCCCTTCATATCCATCACCATTTTTCTATCCCATACTTCCTGCAAGGTAACGATCAGGCAGAGGCAACTAATAAAACCCTACTCAAAATCCTAAAGAAAGTTGTCAATGATTTTGGTTGCGATTGGCATTTACAAATCAACCCCGCCTTATGGGCCTATCACACCTCATTCTGTACATCTCCAGACACAACCCCATACTCCCTAGTTTATGGTGATGAAGTAATATTACCTATAGAGGTTTAACTTCCATCCTTGCACATTTCTTTGTGAGGCCAGATATCAAATGAGGATTACAGAGTGGCTAGACTCACCCAGCTAGATTTGCTTGATGAAAAAGGCAACAAGCCTATGACCACCTCATGGTCTGCCAGAATCACCTCAAGTGCAACTTCAATAAGAAAGTCCATCCACGCTAATTTCAAGGAGACTTGGTCCTCAAAGAGAACATGAAAGTTCAAGCTGACAGAGAAAAGAAAGGCAAGTTCAAGCCCACATAGCTTGGTCCTTATGTGGTCACAACATCTTTTGGCTCAGGAGCCTATCAGCTATCTACCCTTGAAGGTGAAGTCTTGAATGATCCTACCAACATTATTCACCTCAAGAAATTCTATGCCTGAGGGCAGAATTTGCAAATCAAAAGTAGGCAAAGAAAAATAAAGCATCCAATGGTGAAAACTTGGCAATTCAAGTGCTTTGGATAGGTCCCTAGTGAAAACCTAGCAAATAGGCGCCAGGTGTACTACAACCTTTCCATTATCTATCAATGATCTCCATATCTAGTATCACCCCTTTACATCTCATCGGCCATCTCTCCATTTTCTAAGATATTCCAAGAGTTCCCTTCTCACACTCCAACAACTCATGACACCAGCTTGGAAAGCCTATCTTGTTTACATATTCTACCATGGTTAGCATATATATTCCATCCTTGAACCTTACTACATGTATCATATCAAGTGTATTTTATCCTCAAAACCATGCCTTTATATCATATACCTATACCAAGCCACAATATTCTATGTACCACATCCTTGTCATACAACCAATAATTTTGTGTATCATATCCATGTAACAATAACCATATTACATCAATACTATTTCCTCATCCTAAGATTTTTCCTATCATATGCACATTTGCTCCTATATTCTATCCTACATTCCTAAGTCATCCACCCATTTCCTATTCATGCTTGTATATTTTTGAGCCTTACAGCAAAATCTTGCATCACTATCTCATTCACATCCTAGTTCTAATTCAAAAATTGCCAAAAAGAGATATTATCAAAAACATTCATAAAATCATCCAAAAAAAAAAGAAAAGAAAAAAAAAGGGCTTCCTCCTCTCACAATCCTTTCACGCACACCTTACTTTCCACAATAAAGACCTTGAATGAGACAAAAACTTTTCACAGACCCTACACAATGTGAAACCAATAGACTTATAACCCTTTCACATTGACCTCTCGAAGAGAATCTTTTGGAGTTGTAACCATTTGCAAGGCCCATGCTAGTTGCCTCGCACCACAAAAGGAGAACCAACCCTATCACTCCTCTACCAACCATTGATACATCTAGAAAATGAATCCAAACCCATTCTTCAATGTCCTCCATCAGATCACCAAAGGATTATGCACAAACCACCCCAAAAATCAAACCCACAAGGATGGAGGGAAAGACATCATTGAAAGCTGACATAGCGATGGGAATCAGCAAGGCAATAGCTTGCCTATTTGCGATACATAGAGAAACTACCCAAAAATACCAAAAAAATTCATAAACTACCCAAAAATACCAAAAAAAATCATAAACTACCCAAAAATACCAAAACAATTCATAAATCATCCAAACTTGCTAGAAAAATTCATAAATCATCCAAACTTACCAAAAAAATTCAAAAATTACCCAACAATACCTAAAAAAATAAAAAATTCCCCAAACAATATCAAAAAAAAATTCAAAAAATTATCTAAAAATATTTTTAAAAAAGCAAAAAGAATTCCAACGCATTCAAAAGGGGGTCATAATTACCAAATATGGCCTTAAAAGCTTGAAACATTAAAACACCACCCCAAAATTCCTCTCAATTTTTTATATTGAAAAATTGATATTAAGAAGAAGCGTGGTAATGTCCTGAAACATAATTCCAGGCTTAGGAAAATCCAACACAACTCAAATAGCGAAAGAGATGCCGCAAAGCCAATTGTCACCTTCCTTCCATGTACCCATTATTAATGTGAATCAAGAAGGGTTTTTAGTCTTATTTAAGTTGCAGTGGCCACAATTAGTCTACCTAGTTTCAACAAATATATCAATATTGTCTTGAAAGCTCAAATATATGTCGGACTCTTTCATCCTCATACAACTGGGGGCATAGAATAAGTAGGCATCAGCATGAGAATTTGGCTCCCCACTCTAGTGCCTTTTTTGGCCTTAAATACCTTTTTCAAGGTACAAATGTCCTTTTTGGACCACTCTAGTGCCTTTTTAGGCCCAAATGCCTTTTTCAAGGCCTTATTTTGACCTTTTTCAAGGCCCTATTTTGACCTTTTCTAGCCCCCTAAATGCCTTTATAGGCCCAAGCACCTTTTTCAGGCCCCCGAAATGCCTTTTTAGGTGCAAACAATTTTTTTCCAGGCCCTATTTTGACCTTCTTAGGCTCAAACGCCTTTTTCAAGGCCCTCTTTTGGCCTTTTCAAGACCCTCCTTGAACTCTTTTGGCATCACAAGCCTTGCATAGGTCCCAATGCCTTTTCCATGCCTCATAAACATCTGTCTCATTACACACCTAGAGAAAAATCTCCACATTTTGTCTTATTATTGTCTATCATACTTGCTAAATCTACACAGACATTCTCACCTACATGTCATGGTTACCCTTACTCTACAGATTTGTATTGTTCCCACTTTTACAAGAGTCAAACTATTTCATTATTTATCACAAAAACACAATAACATTCAAATATATATCAAACATCCCAAAAACATTTAAATATTTGACAAAAAACACAAAAACATCCATATATCTTCCATAAAAATCCCAAAAAAAAAAATATGACATTACATTATGAACAACATTTGTTGTCCCTTTGATTGCCACAACAACAAGCACAAACTTTCTATTCTCCTATGATAGCAACAACAACATTCCATTTAACTAATATGTTTGGTAGATTTTTTATTCTGGCCTCCCTGGGGGAGGTAGCAAGATAGGGTGTCCAATTAATGGCATTCCTTTAGACCCAGTCCTAGATGATGATGCCCTTGGAATCATCCTCATACCTGCCCAAAGTGTATCCATGGGGATCGGGATGTTACCACGCCTCAAGAGTGTGTTTATCTGCTCCATAAAAAGAAATTTAACGTATACAACTCCTCTCCTTTGCTCCAAAGGGACCGCTCGGTGATATAATCCCATGTAGTATGTCACCTCTCGCGCAACCCTCACTAATTGCTCCATGACATCTTTCATTTCTTCCCGTAGTCTTTCTGCTCCTGGAATAGTTGTTGTCCTTTGCGCAATATCGCATTCTCTTTCATATCTATTTGCTAGCATTTTCATTGACTCCCTCTCATATTTTACTATATTCAACTAATTTTGGTACCATGTAATGCATGCATTACTTGCATTCAACTACTCTTGTGACCTCTGTGCTAAACTATTGGTTTGCATTGTTGACTCCCTGAATGCTTCTAGTTGCGACCGCAGGAGCACTAATTCATTTTCACATCTCTCCTATAATGACCCGTACCAATAGGCCACTGGATTGATCAAATGGTGGAGACTAAATGCTGAAGATGATATGGTGAAAGTGCAACTCCACTGGAAACTCTGAACCAGCAATTAAGCACAAGCGAAAGGACTGAAATATCCTTCCCATAGTTGTAATAATTTAAGTGATCTTTCACACCCTCAAAATTGCATACCAATTGAGAGTTTTAGTTCTCAATGGCCAATTGTGACTACTTGCAGAAACCCTAAGCTCCACAAGAAAATCAGCAAAAAGAAATAATAAATCTCGATGATAGGCAATGAGCCCTCAATGCCTATTTATTCTTTTTTCCTTGATAGGTTGGCCTCCTTTTTAATTTTTCTCCGCTTCTTCCAGCAACCTCTAGAAGATTTTTTTTATTTAATTTATAAAGTTACCTTGTAACATTTTTTTTTTAATTGATAACTTTATAATTAACTCCTCCAAAAAAATGGGACATTACAGGTCCGCCCCTCCTAAAATTACTTGGCCTCAAGCAATCTTAATGTTGGATGCTACAAAATCACTTCTCCCTCCCAAGTAGCATCTTCAATAGGTAAATCTTTCCACTTAACTAGATACTCTCTGATTACTATCTTGCAAAGCTACTTCTCTCTACTATCCAGAATAGATTCTGGCACTAAGATCAATTTCCCCTCATCATCCAAGGGAGGTAATACTATAGAAGGCATCACATTCTAACCCAACACCTTTTTGAGGCATGATACATGAAACACATTGTGCACTCTACTATCTGTGGGAAGCTCCAACTCATAAGCCACCTCACCAACTTGTTTAATGATCTTGAATGGTATATAATAGCGTGGCTTGAGTTTCTCTATACCACTCTTCTTGAGAGTGGACTGCTTATATGGCTACAACATGAGGTAAACCATATCATTTACCTCAAAACTACATTCAGTCCTCTTCTTGTCTGTATACTATTTTTGCTAGTTCTGAGCTCTAGCAATGTTGTCTCTGAGAGTAGCAACTATATCCTTACTTTCTTGTAATAGTTCACCTGCACAGGGTACTCGACTGTCTCCCAACAACAAATCTAAGAAACTAGGTGCCTCATAACCATAAAGTGCCATGAAGGGTGTCATTTGTATAGTCATATGATATGTAGTATTGTAATAATACTCACAGAGATATATCCATCTGACCCAAGATCGATGTTGATCTGCCACATAGTTCCTCAAATACCCTTCCACCCATTTTTTTACAATCTCTGTTTGACCATCAGTCTATGGGTGATAATTGGTACTAGGTGTAAGCTCAGTGCCACACAACCGAAATATCTCCTACCAAAAGTGACTCATGAATTGGCTATCCCTATCACTCACAATGCTCCAAGGCAAATCATGTAATCTAAAAAAATTTCTGAAGAAGACCTCTGTCACCTAAGTTGCTAAGTATGTAGTAGTGATAGGGAAGAAGTGAGCATATTTTTTTAGCCTATCCACCACCACATAGATACAATCGCATCCCTAGGCCCTGGGCAAGCCCATAATAAAATCCATAGAGATGCACTCCCACTTCCTGTCAGGAATAGGAAGTGGCTATAGGAGCCCTATTGGATAAGTGTGCTCTTGTTTGTTCTGCTAGAAAACATGACACTCACACACATACTGCAAAACATCAGCCTTAAGTCCCTTCCAAGTGAACCATTCCCGTACTAACATGTAAGTCTTGAAATACCCAAGATGGCCTGTTGTAGGTAAATTATGGAATGCTCTCAAAATCAACTGCTTCACTTTCGATCCTGGGACTAAGTAAATCATGTTCTTGTAAATGATCAAATCATCTATGAGAGTGTATCTGGTGTCAATTTTTGTCCCCTCCACTATAGCAGAGGCCCACATATCTTTGGCATATTTTGCTACAATCAAGTGTTTCCAATCCTTTGATATTTGAATCATAGAAGTGAGGTGTGGCCTACGGGATAAAGCATCTACAACAATATTATGTGTCCCCTTAACATATGTGATATCAAAATCATATGCCTATAACTTACTCACCCACTTCTGCTAACAATCATTTAGGTCCCACTGTCCCAAAAAGTGCTTCAAACTATTATAATCAGTTTTAATACAAAATTTGTTGCCCACAAGATACTGTTTGAATTTGGCCAAGGCATGCATTATGGCCAACATCTCCTTATCATATATGCTGAATGATCTCTCAACCTCTCTGAGTTTCCTGCTCTCATAAGCTATAGGATGCTTGTCCTACATGAGTACAGCACCAACTCCCTCTCCAGAAGCATCACATTGAAGCTCAAATGGCTTTATGAAATTAGGTAATGCTAATACTGGGCATGTAGTCATTATTTCCTTGAATTGCATAAAACACTCCTGTGCCTCCCGAGTCCACAAAAATGCCCCTTTCTTTAGCAAATCTGTCATGGGCGTTGCATGTCGTGAGTAGCCACTAACAAACCTACGATAGAATCCACATAGACCAAGGAACACTCTTAACTTTGTAAGGTTCTCTGGTGGTGGCCAATCAACAATAGCATGGATCTTTTTAGGATCCATTCGCACTCCTTCTGCACTAATGATGTGTCCAAGATATAAGAATTCTATCATCCCCAAATCACATTTGGACTCCTTGGCATATAAGGACTCGCTTTGTAAAATGCTTAATACTGTCTCCAAGTGCTCTAAATGTTCCTGCTATGTCCTGCTATATAACAAAATATCATCAAAGAACACTAACACAAATTTCCTCAACTTATGGTGAAAGACCTTGTTCATAGTGGACTAAAAAGTGGCAGGTGCATTAGTCAAACCAAAAGTCATGACTACAAACTCGAAATGCCCGTAATGACATCTAAAAGCAGTTTTTTCAATATCTTGCTCTCAAACTCTGATCTGGTGATAGCCTGATCTAAAATCAATTTTTGTGAAATAACAAGCCCCATGCAATTCGTCTATCAGCTCATCAATGTGTTGGATGGGATACTTGTTCTTTATAGTTCTCTTATTCAACACCCTGTAATCAATACACATTTGTAGAGTACAATCCTTCTTTTTTACCAAAACAATAGAAGATGCAAAGGGTGACTTGGTCTAATGTGTCCCATTGCTAGCAACTTGTTGATTTTCCTCTCAATCTCCTCTTTGATTCATTTTGGGTGCTAGTATGGTGTGATCATGACAGGCTTAGCACCTTCCTCCAACTCGATAATGTGCTCAATACCTCTATCTAGTGGCCTACCTGGTGGAATCTCACTAAATACCTTCCCATACTTGATTCTCAATTTATAAATATTTGGATGATATTCAGTCTTGTGTTGCCCCTCCTGGGTAGGCATCAAAGCGCATATTGTTGCCCACTCTATATTATTATGTTTGGCTAATCTCTATAACCGCCTAAATGAGATAGTCCTGACATCACCATTACGGATAGCCTTTAGCACATGAGTCCTGCCATCCACCACGAATCATATCTCCATATCCTCTAATATTAGGGTAACCTCCTTCAAAGAATGTAGCCATTGCATCCCAAGTACTATGTCCATGTCACCCATGTTGACCACATGATAGTCTGCCTTAAACTCATAGTTGTTTAGGTGCAAAGGCAGATCTCGCACCATCCTATCACAACGAAGAGTATATCCATCAGCTACCTTAACTCTCAGTCCCTCAAATTCCTTAGTAATGAGTCCATGCCTCTCCACAAATTATGCATCAATGAAATTATGCATGGCACCTGTATCCAACAGAGTAATAATCTTTTGTCCTGCCAAGACTCCCCAAAATCTAAAAGATCCCTCTCTTTGAATACTAGACAAACGTGCCTCTTGTAAATGTATCTCTGGAGCCTCTTTTTTCTCACCACTATCTGCCTCTTGGTCAACCTCTACCTCATTAGGATTTTCATCATGGTTCTCTTAGATGTCTAAATTTGAACCTTCGTAATAAGCCCACATCACCCAGTTAGCCTTCCCCTTAGGCTTCATAGGACAATCATGACCAAACTCATAGGGACCTTTGCAAAAGAAGCATAGCTTCTTCCTACGTAGGTCATTAAGTGTTTCCTTATCCCAAGGTGTAGCTAGCTTGTCTTTTGAGTCACTAACCTTCTCTTTACCCTTGTTGAATTCCCCTTTATTATCTCTAAATGATGAAGAACTCTTTGAACTAAATCGGTTTGCTGGAGCTGCAAGTTCTATACTACAGGCTTTCTTCATGGCTTCTTGTAATGTAGGAGGATCAAAGGCCTTTACCCACCCCTTGAGTGGTTCAATTAATCCCTCTATGAATAAAATGACTAGCCTCCTTTCTGAAATGTCAGGCACCATCATTGCAAGCTTCTGGAAGTCATTGATAAAAAATTTAGGCCTCCTAACTGTCTCAACTAGGCTAACTCTCAGAAATAAACTTCATGATTTTTGTTATCAAACCTTTCTATCAATCTATCCAAAAACTCTTGATAAGTGGTTACCTGGTTGTGTTGCAATGTGATCATGCCATGTGTCCACCAATCATGTGTTGCCCCATCTAAGTGTAAAGTGGCATACTTGAGTGCTTCAAATTCTGTCATCATCTTCAAAGACAGGAAAGTATCCACCTTATGAATCCAAGCATGAGAAGTCATTTTTCCACTGCCATCAAATGTGGGTAATACCAACTTGTTGGTGACTTGTTGCAACTCACTATGTTTATCTACTTGTTTCTTCTTGGCAGCTCTATAGTTCAGGTACCTGTCAAATGTCCATCCATCCTGTACATATTTTGGTAATGAATCCCACTCATTCCTCGCTTGTTGGAGTTCATCTACAATATCTATTACCATAGCATCAGGTGTGCATGCTGGAGTTTCTTCTCTGAATGTAGGATGTGTGGGTCTGTCAGCTATTCCAGACCATGTCCTATGTTGTGATCTTGCTATGCTCCCATCATCCTAGTCATTATTATGATTATTCCTCCTATTTTCTCCAATCAAATGTTGCATCATAACCATCATTGCCTATGTACTTTCCTCTATTGACTGTAGAAGCCTCTCCTATTGCTGTAAAGTCTCATCATCTTACACACTTCTAGATGGGCTTTGAGAATGTCTCTCAGCCATATTCTTAGTTATGTTGGTTCTTTTGTAAACTAAATTAAATGGTGGCTAGGCAACCCTATCAGGCTGGTAGGAAACTGCTCTGATACCACTATAATGACCCATACCAATAGACCACGGGATTGATCAAATGGTGGAGACTAAATGCTGAAGATGATATGGTGAAAGTGCAACTCCACTAGAAACTCCAAACCAGAAATTAAGCACAAGTGAAAGGACTGAAATATCCTTTCCACAGTTGCTATAATTCAGGTGATCTTTCCCACCCTCAAAATTGCATACCAATTGAGAGTTTTCATTCTCAATGGCCAATTGTGACTACTTGCAAAAACCCTAGGCTCTACAATGCACATCAGCAAAAAGAAATAATAAATCTCGATGATAGGCAATGACCCCTCAATGCCTATTTATTCTTTTTTCCTTGATAGGTCGGCCTCCTTTTTAATTTTTCTCCGCTTCTTCCAGCAACCTCTAGAATATTTCTTTTATTTAATTTATAAAGTTACCTTGTAACATATTTTTTTTAATTGATAACTTTATAATTAACTCCTCCAAAAAAATGGGACATTACATCTCCATCGCTGCACTCTCAACTGCCAAAGTCACCTCCACCGTCTCCACTCTTGTTTGCTCCATCATTAACATCATCCCTAGGTGCTTAGCTTCTATCCATGCACCATCCTCTTGTGCTCTTTCAATTAGGCCTTGAAAGAAATTTGCATCTTTCTCCACCTGGTCAGCTCATTCTTTTTCCATTGCCAATGGTTTCTCCATCAACGCCACTGCATCATGAGCCACTTGTACTACAGCATCGAATTGCAATGCTTGAAATGGCCAAAATGCAAACAACACTGGGGTCACCCTTTTGTTCCCCAGAGTTCTACATCATATCCCCTAAACTACTTTTCCCTTCTTCCATACGATCGCTATTGGTCACATCATAGATCTTTGTTCCTCTTCTAGAAGAGTCTCTTCTATAGATGGTTGATCTTTTGCATTTTCTCCCTCTAACAACACTCCCACACTTGGTAAATTTGTCTCCTTCTCTTTTTCCCTCGACTCTATTTGTTGCATTGCACCTTCTGCTAATAGTTGCAGCAAGGTTAGATCTTCTTCTTCCTCTTTTGGTTGATTTTGAGCTAGATTAATTTTGCTAGCCTCCACCACTCCCTGATCACAATGTTGCACACTTCGACATGGCAAGGTTTCTCTTCCTTCTTGTTGGCTCTGCTTTACACCCTGCTTCTGCCCCCACATTCATTCCCTTTCTCCTTAGTTTTCATTTTCCTCTTCACTCCATCCCCCCATTCCTCCTTCTATCACCTCTGGCATTTTCTGCCTCTACTCTTGCGAATTGGCCATTGGTATTTCACTCATAGCTTAATTATTTGATCACACTTTTCTCATGCTTCAGCTAACAATTTTGGTTGTTGGGATTTCATCAAATTCACTCACCTTTTATAGAACCAACAACATTCTCCATCACTTCCATTACACGCTATCCATATCTTCAGCAACAAGCTTCAAAACCCACCATCATAATAGTCAAGTCAGCATCTACCTCCATCCTTTCCACACCTCCCCTCCCTTATCATAATAGTATGCTATATCCTATGTCTTTCCACTAGCTTCTCATCTCATCCTTTTCATCGCACTATCTCCTCATCCCTAGATTTTCTTCTACAAACCTTCTCATCTTCATCTTTCCTGCCACTACCCTATCATGCTAAGCTTTTGTATGGTAATCCCTTGTAAATAATTTGGTGTGTCCATTGTACCATCCTTGCATGTCTTTCCTTCACTTGGTATCATTTTATATCTCTTATCTCTTTGCGTCACTTCTTGCTTGATCAAAAAATAAAATACAACTAAACATTTTTTGTTCTCTTGGTTAGGTGCTTTAGCGAATCCTCGTATCAGATCCCTTGTCATCAAAATGTTGTCCTAAATAGTTCTAATTTCCCATTTGATCCTAGTCCTCGATATTACTGATAGATCCTTGTAGGATGCATCCTTCCTCTCCTCTGATCTTGGTCCCTCAGTATCCAATCCTATCGATCTCTTTGGAAAAATGTTACATTTTCATGGATTTACATTTTCTTTTGATTTATTTTATTTTCAAGATTTCACGTTTGGTTCTTAAAATATCTCTTCCAAGTGATTTGGGTTGTTCCCTCCTCATGGTTTCCATGATCTTTTATATCATGGTGTGCTATGAATGTGACAATTCAAGTGCAAGGTTTTGATCAGGTCTTTTTCTTTTTCTTTTCTGCTTGTGAGTCAGTCAAATATGACCCTTGCATAGTCCAAACATATGATCACTTGTGGGTGCATGGTGCACTTGGGAAATATTGTTTGCTTGTGGGTTACCCAGTATCATTTCCACTCTAATTCTTTCGGGATTCATGTGTGATGTTGGGGTAATCCTTGCGTGTTTGTTTCATGTCAGTCCTGTGTAATATTGGTAAAAAGGCCTTGATGTTCTTAGTAACCTTGGCATATCCCCAATATTCCTATATCAAAATAAGTACTCAACTACATGGTGGTGCTCCCATTTGGAACACCCACACGCTCAAGCTTCAATGGATTACTTAATACTCCCATCTTATCAAAACATCCCATTCTATCCAAGCATCCCATCCAATCAGTCTTACAATCATGATCTAAAATTTTTATCCATATCATAATCATAGCTCCTTTATCAATCATAATCATAGCTCCTTTATCAATCATAATCATAGCTCCTTTATCATTTTTAATCATAGCTCCTTCATCAATCATAATCCTATATCCTTCACCACTCATAATCATAGCTCCTGCATCAATCAAAATCTTAGTCATCACCAATCATAAATCCTCGAATCATAAATCTCCCCAAATCTCCCATCTTTCAAATCACTTCCCTAGGTTCAATTTAGAAAACCACTCAACCTCCCCCCTCTCCTTGTAGCTAGTTTTCTTCCCCATTGGTTATCCTTGCACCCAAGGTTTTCCTCTGTATCATTCTCCCATAGTGAGAGTATGTGCTTCCTTGAACCACTTCTCTTGGCCACTCTTAGTCCTCATGCTCGCCCTAGATTCTTGTACCTTTCAAGAAGCTATCGGGCCTCACCTTCTCTCCCCACCATCTTCTTGATGGGGCATCACACAGTCCACTCTCTCCTCTTCTATTCAAGACTAGGGCAATCATGTTGGTTTCAAAGTTTTCTTCATGTCGTCTATCTTCAAACTTCTTTGAAATAGTATTGTTCCAAGACTATCTCAAAGAGGGGCAAAATGTAGACACCTAAATCTGATTACATCACTTAAGTAATCCTATTTAGTCATCTTCTAAGGCATCATTAATTAAGTATTTAATATTTTATTTATCTATTTTTATTTCCTAGTTAATTAGTTAATTTAATTAACTATAGTCCAATTGATAAAATTAAAAGATCATCCAAAATCAATTTATCAATTAAATCACTATTCCTCTATTAAATTGAATAAATCCTCAAATCTATTCAATTTAATTCTATATCCTCATTTTATTAAATATATCATTTAATAAAATATCTAAAATCCTAACAGCCTCCCTAAACCCTATCCTAACCCCTAATCCAACCCATTCACACATACTAACCTCACTTAGCCACCTAACTAACCCATCCCATCAAATCTAAGTCACTCACCCCCTAATCCCCCTTTAATCCAAGCCTAATCCTCTTCTAATCATGTGCACAATCATAAACATGGGTTAAGACTTGTTGATCCAAGCCAAAGTCAACAATATCATTCTCCCCTCACCCTCCAACATTTATGACCCAAGCCAAAGTCAACAATCTCATTCTCCCCCCAACCATCGCTATTTATGACCCAACCATCTCCATTTATGACCCAACCATCCCCATTTATGGCTCAACCTCCCTCATTACTCCTTTGACCAACCCATATCCTACCCTCTCACATCCAATCACCCTGTGACATGCGTCACCTCCTAATTGGCTTCAAACAAGCACAATCCATGTGCTCCCCTTTGAGTGCATCCTAGCCCTCCCTCACCATCTTTCCATCCTTGCATCTTGACCATACATCCCTCTACCCCTTGGCCTATAAATAAAAGCCTCTCCCTTCACAAACATCATACACTTTTGAAGCAAACTTATAATGTTATTTTGAGAGCTTAAAAACTACCAAAATACTATTATAATGTTGAAATACCTCCATGAATCCATTGTTGAAACCTTGCTTCATCCACTCCATCCATCCATCTAAAACTTGAGTGTACATGTGAGCATACATATCTTAATCAGGGACAAATCCTTCGTATCATGTGTTATGCCATTAGGAGCCTACCATTCTTGGTTTGCTTCCTTTTGTGGTGATAACCCTCGGTCCTATCTTAAGTGTTAGCTTGCTTAGTATTTTTAATGCTTTCATTTAATAGTTAGTATTCATATTACAACACTAAATTAGGTGATACATATGCACCTTCATTAGTCATTGCCATGTTGGAAAATTCTCCATGTTCAACTTGGGTATATCTCTCTTGTACCTTGATCTTTAGCTTAAGTCCTTCAAACTTTCCTTAGAATCATTAAAGCTCTAATACCAACTGTTAGAATCTTTAGAACAACTAAGAGGGGGGGGGTTAATTAGTTATCCTCAGGTCCATATGTATCAATTCAATTTTTAATAACTTCAAACAATTAATTCAAACTCATAAAAGCACTTGGTCCATATAGAAACTTATCAACAACTTAACATATCTATTCATCACTTAACACCTTTTTTTAGTTTATGTTGGCTAATAATAAATAAACAACACTAAATAGCATACATCTCACATATATGACACCAGAGTTTAATTTGGAAACCCAATTTGGGAAAAAAACACCAAGTAACATGCTAACATTTTCACTCTTATGAAGTGAGCTCAGTTAAGAACCAACCCTATTAAAGGTTACAAAACACATTGTTAGGTGTGACCCTATTAAAGTGCTTAATCACCCTATTAGGAGTGGCCTAATTAGAGTAATTTGGATTATTCCATTAGAATGTCACCTTGCTTAAAGAATCTGCAAAATGACTATTAGATCAACCTTGATTAAAATATTTTGAGTGACATAATAGTTAGAAAGTAACAATAGATTTGATATATTCAGATATAAATCACTTTGTGAATTTAGATCTTCATTCGGCTCATTTGTCAGTTCATTAACTGGACTTCATTATGTTCTCCTTCTTTGATATGCTTGGAAACCCTTCAAGAAATCACACTTCACCAATCTTATCACCTTTTCCTCTATTACTCCATTCTTTGTAGGTTCTCCTCAAAATTACCAATCAACAATGAACAAACCTTAGAAAGATTCTCTTATGCCTCCTTAAATAGGTAGCTTTGATCTTTTGTCACTTAAACATCACTTTAGATCTTAGGGCTAGGTCAAATTCAACAAATATATCCATCATTTTGGCCTTCTACTCCTTTCTTGATACTTCTAAAATCTTCACCTTAAATCCTTGCCTTTGATCATGTAACAAAATCAATTCATGCATTTAATATTCCAACTCATTAATCCTTGTCACCCATGTGTTTTGACTAATCTGAAATTTCAACTATGTCACCCCAAACTTGATTCTTTCATAAATTGTTAATTTGATGATGCTCGGTCATCATTGTCTTCTTATGATTGGTCATCACTAGATTACTCAATCACTACTATTTTTTCTCACTCGGCTTCCACTAGCTCATTTTCTATTCACTATGTTTGGTCACTACTACATTTTCTTCTTCATCTTTCTCGACCATAACTATCACTCAGCTAATACTATTTACTCGACTATCTTTAAGTTCCTTATTCTTTTTCTTCATTAGCCTTCATTGACCTTGTGAAACTATTACTTGGTCAAGCTTAGTGTTTTACTCAATTGCATGTCTTCTCTTCTAAACATCAACTCAACTATCTTCCTCACTTCATGTAATGATTAAACACTAGATCATCTTGTATAATACTAACTTATTAGGTGCTCATTCTATTTCCAACATACTTGATCCTCCTCACTTAACAACTTCAATAGTTCATCTAGTTATCTCTTTTTTTTTAAATCCTCTTCATCAATCAATTGATATGACACACTACACTATTAGTAAATGTCTCTCGTGTAGGTTTGACATCAATGAAAATCTAACAATTGATTCAATTATAGTTTCCAACAATTGATGCCCCATTGCCTCACACAAAGTGGTCACCTATAGTAGTTATTGGCTTTGTTGTGGAAGTTCTATCAACACAACCAAAGCAACACGTATGGTAAGTTTAAACCTTGGGGTGATTCAGGTAGTCTACTAGGATCAATCCTTGCACCAAGATATTGAGTAGCTGAAAAAGGGTGGCCTCTAAATCCTAGAGTATCTAATAAGGGTAACATTCTTAACATGCCTCTTGCACCTGATACAGGACATAATAATGAACCTCATAGCCACAAGAGTACTTTAAGAATACCCACCTAGTGATTTCCTCATTGTTCCAATCCCATAAATAGTCTCACTAAGTGAAGTCAAGTGTTGTGCCTCCCAAGGCTTTGGCCTTTGTCAAGGGGTTTGTGATTGTAGTGGGTCAAGTTAGCTGGGTTTTTGTTGTTCCCACTTCGGGTTGATCATATTGGTATATTTCTACCAATATAAGACCATCTAAAGGTATGAATCTCACTGGGAGATTAAAAAAATGGATCAACACAAAGGAGATCAAATTTTCTAATTGATCTAAAAGGTGAAGAATATACTCTCCTACTTCCTAATATTTTTCCCAAACATGCCAAGCAGATTAATGAAAACCACTAAAGCATGGAATGTCCCACCCACTTTCTTGATTCAATGAAGGGTCAAGATATCTAATTCACCTAAAAGGTGAAGAGTGTACTCTCCTACCAACAATGAACCCTTACTTGTGATTTTTATGTACCTAAGAAAAGAAAGAACCTAGTGTATAACACACATGAAATGAAATAAAAGACACGTTAAAAAAAAAAATTGTTTTTTGCTTTTTCTTGGGCAGCCCTACAACAATGTTAGTAGTTGTTTTGAATTAGAATTTTTTTCTTAAAAAATGAGCAAATAATAGCCGATACAAAAAAACAAGGGTTAGGGTGCAAAAGGATTAGTAAAATCTAAGAACACCCTACAAAACCACTTGTTAGAAGCTGTTGGAAAGCCAGAAACCTAAAATACAAAAGATTGAAAGCAAAAAATCTAAGCTAGAAGTTAAAACAAGAAAATGCAGCGGACTATGAGATAGTTATGTCTGCAATAGTATCATATGATACTTCCCTGTATGCATAGATGATAGTTGTGGTTGGTGTGATACTATGTATAAGATAGTATGCTACTGCACAATAGTAGAGTATGACAAAATACAAAATACCAATGCGATAGTTTAACTAGCCCTATATTGTATTACCAATACGATAGTTTAACTAGCCCTATATTGTATTGCCTTTCAAAAAGTATTGTATGATCACTGGAAATGTATTGTACAATAATCCTATCTGCAAAAATGAAACCCAAAACAAGCAGCTACAAATGTGACAAAAATGCAAGAAATAGAGCTAGACAAGTTTGTCTAGCCCCACGGTGGGTGTCAAAAATGTAGCACACTTCTATAAATCCTTACCCATGAAAGAGAGCATCTCAAGAGGCATCTTATGACTCTCTATCTATGATGTGCAAATGTGCAAAATAATAGTATGATAGCTCTCAAGTAAACCAAGATATGCAACCTTTGCAAGGTGCACCATAGAACAAGAGATTAAAAGATGAGAGAAAAAGTGCTAATATCAAAGAATCACAATAATAATGCAATGCAATGAAAAATAAACTAAGATGATATGCAAGATGCAAGATAAGATAACAAATATGAAGAGTTACAAGCCTTCCTACTTAGAATATGTGAGTTATTCTAAAGCATAAAATAAAGCTAAAGTAGCCATGCCATGAAGCTACTATAAGAATGCAAACGTGTAGATGTAGATGCAAAAAATGCTCCAAAGCTCCAAGTCACCTAGAATTTTTTCGGCATAATGTTACCATAGAATATAAAGTTAGAGACTAATTAGAGGGCCAAGAGAAGTAGATTGTTGAGATCAAAAGGAAAAAGATGCATAATCAAGGGTAGATAATGTATCTTGAGCAATCCATGTGCACAATCATCTCACCTAACCAAGATCAATGGTGGGATTTTAAGAGGTAAAATACGTGTGGAGGATAATAAAGAATCCTCGCACATAGAAAAGTATGCCCCTCATGTGAGATAAAAAGTATTTTTATTCTTATTTTTAAAATAAGAATAATGCTTTTGTGTGCACACTTAGAATAAGTGGGACTTTGGGGACATTATTTAATTAAAATAAAGAAAGTTGCCAAGTTATTTTAATTAAATAAAAGACTTAGTATAAAGTGGTCAAACCAAAGGTTATAATCAAATAAATATCAAAGCAATGATATGGTCAAGAATAAGCAATGGATAAATTATGTAAAATATCTAGAAAGGCATCTCATAGTCTAGTGAACCATTTTTGGGTGATTACACATGGGTTGCATTGGTAACCCGTTGTCTTTTCTCAAAATAGGAGTTCAATGTTGTTCTTGTGATATTGTTGTATTGTAAGTTTGTGCTTATATGTTACACGTTTAGTCTTGGTTCTCCAAGCTTAGTGGCTAGTCTCATAGAGGCCTAGGTTGGGAAGTGAGCTCTCAATGGGTACATTTTTTATTTTTATAGGTTTCTATGTGGATCTATGTTGAAGCAAAACTTTGAAATTTGGGCCCAAATTGGTATTTCGTAAAGGAAAGGAGCAAAGATGTATTTGAAATTTTATTTTATTGGAGAAATCTCCATATGGATATGAATCTCTATAATTCTATGGAGGAAATTACACAAAGGATTAAATGTAAATTCAGTTTTCAATTGTAAAGTATTGTGTAGAAATAAAGAATGCAAATGTATAATCTATGAGAATGAAGATTGAAATCTTATTGTGGAAAAAGAATTGCAAGAGGATGGAATGTACTTTATGATATGTTTTTCAATGTGGTCAAAAGATTATTGTGAATATGATTTTTAAATGCAATGTAAAATCCAAAATTGGAAATGAATTGATTGAAATTATGTAACGCTTGCAATAGAGAAAGGAACTATAGACAAGTTGAATTCATGTCTTACATTTATTCATAACAAATGCATTAGAAATAATGAGTAGTTTTAAAATACTATATATTTGAAGTTTCAACATATTTTAATTTTAATATGAAAGCAAGAAATGCATTAGCTTGATTTGATCAATTAAATAGCTTGGTTACCAAAAGTATTATCTAAATGTAGGAATAGATTATTTCATATCCTAGCTACAAAACCCACAAAATGAAACATTATTTGAATTAGTGGAATGAATAGAAATCACCAAGAAAAAGACCCAAAAAAAACATGTGAAAATTCCCACTAGAAACCTACAAGTCTCTAGATTCTGTATGGGAAAAAGCAATTAATCTAGAACTTTTTATGAATTTTTCATAAATTGACTCCTAGATTAGTCAAATTATAAAGGTTAGATATATAGCCAAAACAATCACTTAACAAAAAGGGAAGTTCAAATTTTTTAAAAAAAGATAAACATGCCCACAATTCTATTTTTAGTAAATAGTAAGTAGTCTTTTTGAAATCACCCACTACCCTATATTATTGGAAAAAGAGGTGGCTAAAATAAATTCATATATAAAACCACAACCCATTTCAATATATAATCTTTGTTAATAAATTTTTTTTTTTATTAAATACCCTCATATGGTTTATTTAATTAAAAAAAATGTTTCTTATCATCTATTATTGCCTAATGCCTCGTGTGCATCACCAAAGAAGCTATAATTTTTTTTTTTTAACTTTGGTTATAGGGTGGGACGCCACATGGGTCCCATCGACCCCTATCCATCTCTCATAGCACTATGTATTTGCATATGTGATTTTTTTTATTAAAAAAATTATAAATAAAAATAAAAATTTAACCCCATGTGAGTAGGTGAGGAGCACAATGTTATTTTAAGAAAAATAATACTTGCAATTTAATAAATATATTAATTAAAATGAATGTAATTACTATTTTATTAGTGAAAGCTAATAATTATATACAATTTGTAATGTGAGATATGAATACTTTTGTAATGCCCCGCCCGAAGATCCTTGGAAACAAGGATTCAAATCAAGCCAAGATATTTTTTTTTTACACGTATGAATGCACAAGACAACATCATATAGGGATCACAAAGATCGCAATGGAAGACTTCAACACAATCCCGACAACCAACAAATCTTCGAACGCCACTACCAAACTGACACACACAAACAAAGCCAACAACAACAACGCACTTGATGAGGGCACAAGAAACAACCACTCATCAACAAAACACCAAGCTGGGGTAAAATGCAGAATCCTGAAATTTGGCTAAGCCTAAAATCTCGAAGCCCTGAAAATTGGCTAAGTCTGGATTTCTGAAGCCCTGAAATTTCTTAGAATCCATAACTTATCTCCAAGAGGTCTGAAACCTATCTCAAACGATTTGTCGCATATATTAAAATATATCTTAAGTATAAGTTGCCTTATACTTAAATGATATATTTTAAACCCCAAGAGACTAAGACAGAAACACGAAAACTTGACTCAAGATAAACCGACAGAATTCAAAATGCAACAGCATAGGCTTGAAGAACACCCAAAAGGGTATCCAAAACCACTCTCAAAAAGATCGAATCACGATGAAAAGTGCCCGCTGATGGCACGCGCAAGTTTTTCACAAAAACTGTGCGACACTTTTTACTAAGGGAGGGCAACACTTCTCCCTTACTACGTGCGACACTTCTCAAGAAGGCGTGCGATACTGGAAAAGTATCGCGTAACATTTCTCATAAAGCCATGCAACACTCTTCCAGTGTCGTACGACACTTCTCCAGTAATGCGTGCGACACTTTATAGTATCGTATGACATTCTTTCTATGGGCGTGCGATACTTTATCAGTGTCGCACAATGCTGAACAAATGTCGCCCATAGAAAGTAAAAACACTTCCAGAACTCAAAAATGGGGAAAAACTGACAAAAGAACCTCCACATCGGGGAGTACCGGATCTATGAAGGCTCGAGGAATGAACACTTGAGCGCAAGAACAACACAAAAAGGAGAACATTTATCCATCTAAACTACAGCAGCAAAGAACACACTGAAATAAACATCGCAGAGAACAAAAGCAACATCGCAATGTACAGAAATACATCTCATGAACAAAACAACCAAACTAAGTACGCGGTTCCTCCCAACCGTCAATAGCATCATAAGACCATCATGGATCCTAGCCATCCCCCGCGCATAATATCCCAAGCCACCGACCAAATCGTCGGTACTATCATAATAGGGATATCACTACTAAAAACATGCAACAATATAAGCATAAGGAAATCTAACATGCTAGTGATAACGCATAAGATAATCCTATAGTAGATAACATCACTTATCACATGCTAAATAGTAATAAGCAACAAATATGCTAATACAATAATTCACAGCATCTAATCATATGCTAAACATCATAATAAGGGAATGCGCCAAATAAAATAACATCATCTAAACATGATATACAAGCATCCCAATGAAAGCATAAATCACAAGAAAGTATACTCCGGAACCCGAAGTACCAAGTGAAGACATCCAGCAACGGTCGCACTAGGACAAAAGATTGTCTCTGTACACCGATCCCTAGCAGTGGTGAAGGTAGCTACGCCTCCCAACCACGTGGCACCCATAGGTCCACACCCACCGTGCTGATGGAGATAATGATTCAACCACAAACACACATAAAACACAACATTCATGGCTAACATTCACACCAAACAGTATGATGGCTGCAACCAAGAACCTAAGACAATGCAAGGAGTACAAGTCCTGGTCAGACACTCAAAAGGCTACTAAGTAGGGGCTGACATCATGGAGAGTCGCTTGGCATCGAAAAGCCCAAGCTCGGATCTGTGTAGCTCAACTCCCTCAACAGAAGGCCAATACACTGTGTATCTCAACTCTCTCAACGGAAGGCCAATACACAAAAGTACCATTTTATTGTCTCAAGTTTTATTACCACTCACACATTTTATTTAGTTATCACTTATATAAAACTTCCTCTGCCAATCGGGAAGTAGTCACCAAGTTACAAGATAGAAGCCCCCTCCATATGCTACCCTACCCTACCCATGCTCATCCTACGACAAGTGCCCGTGGGCATGCATACTCCCATCCCAACCCAATGATCATAACTTTCGGCAAATCCACGGAAGATCGGGCCTCGCAAGTCACCCAACAAATGTACACGCACGTACTCGTGTGTGGCGCACCACCATCACGAAGATCATAACACAAGGACAAGAATGAGAACACAATGCAAAGAAAACACCCGACTAAAAGCAACATGGGAAGGATGGATTCTACACGAATCCCAAAGCCAATAAAACCATACATCATGAAATCACTCAACCGGCCTCAATCTGAGAGTATGGATTCTACACGAATCCTAATGATGTAACAAGACCAAACATCATGAACTCACTCAACCGCCCTCAATCTGAGAGTATGGATTCTACACGAATCCTAGCGTTCACGAAACAAAAGCAAAGGTCCAACAAAAAACCATAACAAGTATAAAATCACTCAACCGAATACAACGTTAGGAGTACGGATGTAACACACATCCCAATGCAACATAAAAGTGCAAAAGTGGTCTAACTGATATCCAAATGGATCCTCCAAATCCACGACCCACAATGTGCTAAGAAAACCCGAAAAAATAGGGCGGCATGCAAAACGAGGTAAAAACCCCAAATTTTGGAAAACTTCAAAATTAAAACCCATTTGACCTTTGGGTTCAAAAATCCCAAAAATCTAAAAATAAATGGAATCGAACACCGTATGCAAAAACGGCCAGCATAACGGCATAAAATCCCAAACCCTCATCCCAAAAAACAGGGAAATGTTCATACTCGCCCAGCTGGGTAGAACTAACATACAGAAACGGAGGGGAACACTAGTTCTCAGCCTCCAAACAAATGGCTACCAAAAATAGAAGCAGAAACGGAGCAGAAACAATAAAATAGGAAAGCCCTACCTCATAGCCAAAAGGGCAAAATGGGAATCTGAACCATAAAATAAATATCTCGCAGAAGTAGCTGAAAATTGTGGCAATCCAAGGTTTCCTCGAGCTGGATCCAACGAGCCCAACCTCGCGATGATTCCACGCCCGTAGCTCCCACAACGAACAAAACAGTAAATCCTCATGAAGAGGATTTTGGGTTTTACTCTCCAACTTTCCAATTCAAAAGTGAGAAGTGAAGAATTAAATTCCTTTTTGGATATTTATTCACTTTTCGAGTGAATAATCGATTAGGGAAAATAACCAGCCAACCTAGTTAAATCCCGAATCGACCCAAACGAAAATAGGCTATTCCTATAAATAGGAATTCATTTATGGTAAAGCTGCTAGAAATTAAAATAAATCAATTAAAAAGCCTAAAAACCCAAAGACACATAAATCTCCTTAACAACTTTCGCGACAATGCGAACCTCTAAATGCACAGACACGCTTACTGGTCTAATCACATAATGCAAATGAGTTCGGATTTAATAATCACCAAAAGGTTTAATTTAAACATTTAATTAAGGATGCGTCAACCATACAAGGACAACATTGGTAAAATATGAACGGCTGACTCACTAACTCCATGTGCCACTGCCAGGGATATAAATCCTGCACACTAAACAACACGATCAAGTGCAATTGCATATAATAACATAGCCGAAGCAATAAATGCATTAAATCACATAATTTAACCATTTAATTAATTATATTAAAATAATCTATTTACATCACTCATGTTCGCAAAAGGCATAGCAATGCTGGAATGAAGTAAATAACCATAGCATTAAATCCATCATATAGCGAAATCAGAGGTATGTCCAAATACCAGATAACTAGATAACATCATAAAACACACTGTCATCTCAAAATGGCATCATCATGCAATATGATTAACTGAACAGCATAGTAGTCTAATATCTATGGTACTGGAATCAAAGAGTAACATTTGACCCTCAGGTCATCTCAAATATAAAACATAACATGAGTAACAAATATCTCTCTAATCAAAAATATAACAAGGTAGATGTCTGTAGCACATAACCAAATAATCCAACCAGAATAATCCATTTCTAATCATTAATGCATTTAATAAGGCACTTAAAACACATAAACGAACACAGTCATAAACATGACTAACCACTGCTATAGGAACCTAGTCCAATGTAGCATGGTAATAGTACACAGTGCAATCTCTACACACATCTCAGGGTAATCATAGAACAACCTCATGATACCACATCGATCCTAGTAACCACTGGCACAAACCTCAGTGAACCAAAAATCACATCATAATCTCAAAGATCAAACAAAAGCATAATCAACGCAACTGATAAAGAAACATAAATCCAAACACCTCAACGGTGCAGACCACTCAAGGTCACAATCATGATCCATCACAACAAAAGATCATCAAGGTTGCATCCATCAGAACGACTTACAAAAGTCAAATGGGAGAGGCACTACAACTTTAATTAATAAGATCAATAAATGATAATTATAAACTAGTAAGGATATTATATAATGTGAAGATTATATAATATAAGTATTTTTCAAAATTATCAAGGGAAATAGACATCAAACAAACAATGAATTGATACATGAGAAATAAGATTAAATGTATATCATATAAATTTATTGACAATTGGAAACCTCAATAACTAATAGAAAAGAAAGAAAAAACATAATTGAATTTTTTAAATAGAGTCTCACTAATTTCTCTCTAGTAGTTCAAATAACTAGGGGACATCAATGGTAGATAATTCAAAAAGCCTTATCTAATAAGTTTAATAATGAGGTATTTTATTTTATGAATTTTATAATGTAAAGCTTATAGTATATAGACATTATAATAGGAATGCAAATTCAACTTAAAAAGTAATGTATTTGGCATATAGATTTTATAACAATTTAGTTAATAAGTAGTTATCTTTATAAATGGAATCTCAATAAACCATAGAAAACTATGATCGATCTTTCTAGTATATAATTCAAGTTTCTCTAAAGCAATGAAATTGGAAATGATTTTTAAATAATTTAATTTCGTAAGTGACCTTAGTAAAGTTATGACATAGACATGTGTATAGTCAACCATGAGTTGGGAAATAATAAGTGAACTTAGATGATCAAATAAAAACTTTAGTTGGTAAACTTAGAGATTAAAAGATATAAAATCGAAATAAAATTTGCATTAACATTCAACTTGAGTTTTTACCTTGAACTAGGAAAACATATGATCAACTATCAATGTAGTTATAATTCAACCTAGTTAAGTGAGCATTTAACTTGATAGTAAAAAAATATTGTTGGTGTCTTTTGTGTGTGTTTGTCCATGAAATTTGGGCATGACACTGTCGGAATTCTAACGAATGATCACCATAAATTTGACCTAAATGTATTAGTGAGTGTTGGTGCTTTATAATACTCCTTGAGTGATCATACATGTTGTAATGAGAACTTATGGATAACTTTCCAATTATTGGGTCTATCCCTAAATACAACACTCTTACACAACAAATTTCATATTCAAATAATCTCAAAATAGTGTATTGGATAAATTATCCATGGGGTCATGATATAATTTCAATCTACAAGTTCTAGGAACATTTTCATACTTATAGAATTGAATGTGTTTTAGTTCTACACTTTTTAATTTGGCATAGGATAATGGACAAATAAAATTGTTAATCAAGGTTGATCCCTAATGATATATTTAGATGGAGTCAAGTTAGGGTCAAGTTATTGCCAATGTTTAAATTGAGATGTGTCCATTGCACACTAGTCATGGCACCAAGGGAAATCTTATGAAAATAAGCCAAAAGAAAAAGGGAAAAGTGAAGACAACCCATCTTGTTAATTCATTTTAGCCTCATTAATGAGAATGTTATCACTTAGTATCACATACATATCAAAAATTTAAAAAAACTTCATAGGTTACATTGAGCATCACAATACATGAGCTTAGATAAAAGACAAGATCTTGTCACAGAAGTACATAAAAATCAATCTAATGTAAGTCACTAGAAAGAAAAACTCAACTCTCTGCCTCAAGTAATATTCCTATTAAACCAACTAAAAAGTTTTTCCCAAAAAAACTCATCATCAGACCGAACAAAATATCATAAAAGCTCATTTAAAACACATAATTTTAGCCACGTCATTTCCCATTATAGTTTCCTATATTAATTTTGAGTCATAGTTAGAATTTTAGAATTTTAGTTTGCAATGGTTCCTCCATTGATATAGTTTACTCATAAGGCTAAGTTTCATTTCCACGCTTTAAAATTCCATGTTTCCCAAATGAAGTATGTAATTATTTGAGCATAATATAATTTCCTCCAAAGGATAATAATGTTTCACATGGGGTAATCCTTTATTGCAGAAAAGGATGGCTCTGTCCAAGTTCGTTCATGGAGATCCCAAGTGAATGATGCAGATTTGGTTGACATTGCTTCCCACTCACTTTTGAATACTGTGATCATTGCTAGGGTTGTGAGGAAACATCAACTTTGGGCCAAGATTCACAATTGGATTGAAGCTGATTGGAGTGGCTTTTAGAAACGTCGCTTCCTCCTGAAGTGGTTTTTTATGGTTGACTTTTGCTCTTTTGATGCCCGTAATGTGATCCTTTAGCACAATCTTTGGAAACTCAATGATTAACCCATCTTTGTCCAAAAATTGACTCCTTTGTTCAATCATATGGAAGCTGACCCTGTGGATTACACTATGCAATCTTCCTTTTGAGTTTTCATTTGAAGATGTTCTGGCACATATCGACAATACACTATAGGTTGCACTGTTGATATTGATTGGGGTTGCAATGAATCCATTCATCTTATTTCCTTAACCTCTTCCGTAGGAGAATGGACATAACACATTGGAAATTGAGAGGATAGTTGTTTCTCACCAATTTGTCTTACATTAGCTGTGTTGTTTCTCCTTATTGCTTTGTCAAGGGTTTTCTTGTTGCTCTATGTTTCATGGTCTTTGTTGATGATGTTATCTATGATGCAACATATATACACTATTATTCAATGTAAGTATAAAAGACTTCTACTATTTAACGTTGGCTAGGGGTGCATATATGTTATCTCGTAGCCACTAGCTTTGTTGATTAGGTATATGTGTCCCTCTTCATATTGGATCTCTCTTTCATAGTCTTTATTGATTAGGTATTTGTGCTCCTTTCAATATCATATGAATCCACTTTCTTAGTGTTTGGTTTGTATTAGGCATCTTTTGTTCCCATGGAATGTTCTCTATGCTTATTCTTTATAACATTGTTTTTAGTGATTAATAGAAAGGGCGCTACCCCTATGACAGCAATTTGCTTTAAAAAAATGTTTCACACGGGATTTATTTTTATTTCACCATTACAAAACAATTCTCATTTAATGATTCTTTAAATCCCACTTTAATAAAAATCGAAAAAGAAATTAATTATATTTGAAATTTAATTAATAATAATCAAATTCATCATATTAAATTGTAATTCAAGTTCTATTAAAATGAAACCAAATTAACTAGCATTAAAAATAAATATGTTTCTTAATATATACAAAAATTTAAATAAATCACATAATATATAACTAAATATTTTCAAAGAATTTTAGAAAATAAAATAAACTCCCTTAAAGGGAGTGTGCATGTCATAAGGTAGTGTTGTTGCATTAACAATCACAGCTTCCTTGGGCAAGTTGCACTGCCTTTGGCAGTCATGTACTGCTAAGCTTGTAGCATATGGGGGTGGGGGTAGTGGCCTACTATAAGTCCCCCATCCCCCATTACAACAATGCATGATTTCATGACTAGTAAAAAAAATTACCATAGTAAATTCATTACACACACACACACACAAAATTTATAATAACGAAAATAATGTCAATCAATACTTTACTTTTTTTCAATAAGATATGGTTGTTTATGTCTACAAAACCCTAACTATGGAATGGTTTTCTAAATTCAACTTTTCCTATTAGGGTATCAATCTCTTGTTTTCCCAAATGTTTCAAACCAAGAACAATCAAATTTTCCAAGGAGAGTACCCAATTCCTCTACCAGAATTACAGTGAAAAAATATCCATGTAAATTTTCACAGATCTACCATAATAAATTTCCATTCTTGCAGGCATGAAAAAGACATAAAAATTTAATAGATTTTCTAGAATGGATTTCTTCAAAACCCTACCTCAATTTCATGCTAACAATCTCGTGAATCCTTATGCTCCTAAAAATATATCTCCAACAATCCACAAAGAAATTCCCACATGCCAATTCTCGAGATGCTCCTTTAAAGTTTTGTGTGGAGAAATGAGCCACGAGACCTTATTAAAAGGTCTTCAACCCTAGTTAGGGTTTTTGTTTTCCAAATGGCCTCACTTTATTTAGTTTTATTTTTATTTTTATTAAAACTTTCATGCACACTTAGTGCCTTTTAATATTTTATTTTATCATTCCCACTTGATTTTAATTTAGCAAGATGTTTTGAGAGAATAATATTATTTATTTTAATTTCAAATAATATTTAAATCTCATTATTTAAGAAGCAACTTCTAAATTTATAAAGGCTAAATTGTATAATTATAATTTTACCAACTTTAGCTTTTTAGGCAAATTTAATTACTATTAATTCCAAAGTTGGACTTTTTAATGAAGTTTCTTAATTTTACCCTTTTATTTAATTAATTTTTAATTAATTAAATATACTATAATAATGTTTTCCTTCCTAATTTTTTCCATAAAACTATTTGTTTAATTAATTTCTTGGTTATCTAAATACACACAAAACCACAAAATAGACCACATTTTCAAAAGAAACTTGACAACCAGGTAAAGCATAAACTTCAAACTCAAGGATTAAGTACTTGAATTCACATCATCTTTAGGAATTCAAAATGGTAGAGTAAACAGATACGTGTCCTTTACCACAGGACAAAATAGACTCAATTTTGAGATTTGGACTTGAAAACTATCTCCCCTCTTTTACCATTGAGATACTATGATAGGACGTGCTCATCTTGACAATTTAGGGAAGTTGATGCCTAATACTTGCAATAGCAGAGAGTGGGTACATCGGGTAGATCTTGACTCACAGGTGACTACGACTCCCTACATCAACCACATTAGATATGTTAATCAGAAATATAAATAGACATGTACACCATACACATACAAGTATGGGGCAAGTATCCATAATCCATATAAACATCATCATGAATCTAACTGTAATCATTATATCAAAGCATCTAAACATCATCTCATGAATAACCATGAAACACAGTAACACGTGAAAATTATCAAGTACAAAGTAGCTCATCAAATATTTAATAAAGGTAGTATCAACCAACTAGGTGACCAAGTACCACTACATCAGATATCATAACATGAAAATTGTCCTAAAAGTGTTTGGCAATATAACTAAAAGAAAAATAGGGAAGATACTAGATCCTCCCCCCTAAAATCAAGCTTACTCCTAGAAGCCTACAAACAAGTAGGGATATAAATCTCATAATCTAGTTTGCATCCTCCCAAGTAGCTGATGACTCATCAATATGGTCCCATTGGACCCTTACCTACTCTATGGCCTGACCCTTGAGGGTCAACTCTTATGACTATAGATCACACACAAGCTCCAATGTTAGTTGCCCATCCTCTACCTATAACACATTCCAATTAAGAACGTGTACCACATCAGGAATATAGTATCTAAGTACATAAACATGGGAAAAAATATGAATACAATGCAAGTTGGTTGGCAACGCAACATGGTAGGCAACTAGACCTATCCTCTCAAGAATCTCAAATGGACCCACAAAATGAGGTGCTAGCTTCAAACCCTTTCCATAATAGATCACTCTTCCAAAGACACACTCTCAAGAATACCTTGTCCTCCATTGTAAACTTTGTATCTATCTTATGAGCATCTACACATTTCTTATATATCTTTTGTGTTGTAGACACATGCTTATGGATGTGTACTACATGTTTCTCTACATCTCGAAGCATATCAGGACCCAATAGCATGTAATCCTCTAGACTATACCAACTCAAAGGCGTATGACAAAGATGGTTGTAATGCGTAAAAATGTGTCATCCCAATCGAACTACGATATCCATTGTTATAAGAAAACTCAACTAGGTAAAGGTAATCCTCCCAAAGAGTCTATTGATTCATGACATACATCCTCAACATATCCTCTATAGCCTTATTCTCTCTCTCTCTCTCTCTCTCTCTCTCTCTATCCATTTGTTTTTGGGTGACATGCTAAGCTAAAATTTAGCTACGCTCCAAGGTCATGCTATAATGAAGTCCAAAATGTAGACGTGAATATAAGATCCCTATCTTAAATGATCTTTTGAGGAATACCATGAAAACTCATAATATAGCACATAAAGACTTAAGCTACTGAAGGTGTTGTGTAAGATGAATTTGTTAGTGAAAAGTGTACCATCTTAGGCAATTGATCAACAATGACCATGATAGCATCATGTTGACAGGGAGTGATAAGTAATCCTATGATGAAGTCTATAGAAATGATGTCCCACTTCTATGACAAAATGACATTAGGTTGAAGAAGCCCTGGAGGATGTTGGCATTTTTCCTTAACTCTTTGGCACTCAAGACACCTAGCCACAAAATCAGTGATGCCATGCTTCATCATAGACCAATAATACAACTGTCACAAGTTTGCATGCATCTTCTTGACACATGGGTGTGTTGAGTAAGGTGCATGATGAGCCTCGGATGGGATAAATATACAAAGATCATCAAGTGGTGGTACATAAATCCTCCCTGGCTGGTGCAAAAGGCCATATAAATCCAACAAGTAGCCTAAAAATCTTCCCTCCAAATGTATACTTGAGTCAATTTTTGCACTCATTCCCTGATACTAGGTATTGGTAGGAAGTGTTTGTTGGTGTTTGAAAATGTTGGAGGGTTTTCAATTATCCCATTGAGAAAGTGACATATCTAGGGGTAGCTAACTCCCATTCTCAACATGCCCATTCTGACAACAGGCCAACTATAAGGCATGACCCTTCTACTTCAGGCTCTGCTAAACCTAGGTGGGTGACCTATAGATTCTTTATATGGTACCAGTTATCAAAGCATACACTGAATCTAATGTAAAGAAAATAAAAACCCCTAAATATTCTATACTTAACCAGGAATCACAAGCATGAAATAGCTAAGAACATAACTCATGAAACTGGCAAGCTAAGTGCAGGTTAACATTGAATAACGTTCAACATGAAAGGGGAAACGTTTGACTAATAATGTTGAATTCAACAAAACCCCTAATATGCAGTAACATGAACAAGTGATCTTGGAAACGATCAATGCCTTATCTATTGGGCAATTTCATGAATTAATCACATACATATAGATACCTGATACTTATTTATATATTCAGGTATACGATCTATCCATTCACCTTGTAAATAGACATCCATGTTCAATCTAAATCTCATTCTTACATGATATCCCCATCAATAAACTGATTTTTCTCCAAAGACTGGAACCCTTACAATGGATCAGAGAAAGAAAGATATAAACAAGAAAGAATTCTCAGATCTGTTCTGAAGATGACATGTGTCCACTTGGAATTCCCTCTTTTTGCCATGAAAAGACTCTCTCTAATCTCTCTCCTCATGAAAATCAAATCCTCATCATTATGGCTCTTCCATGCATAAAGAATCTCAGATATTTGATGATGAGAGAAAGAAACTGATTTTGGATGTTAAAGTAAATACACAAAGTAAAAGTAACAAATCAGTTGAAAATGGCCTGTAGAATGCAAGAAAACTGATTAAGCTTGATTTTCTTCATATTCAGATTCCAAAAGGTCTTCAAAACTGCCATGTAACTGATCCTGATGCTTCATGCTGAATTTTGCTCACTCCACTGAGAATACCCTGAAATTTGCAAAACTGCTTATAGACTAAACCAGTGAATTGTCGTGCAAAATCTGACCTCAAAATTGGAAAATTCATCTTCTCCCGGTTCCAACGATATATTGAAGTGCCTAATTCGGACAAAAAATACCCCCTTGGTGGCAATTTGAAAATCAGACCCCTAGATTGTATCAGAACATTAAAACTCAAAAATTTAAAAATTTATATAGTTTGAACTATATAAAAACAATTAAATTCATTTAATTCTTTCAAATTCCAAATCATGCGTTTGAAACTTTTTTGAATTTTCATTTGAAAATCACTTTGTTGTCTCCCTCAAACCACTATCGCCATGTGTCAAACGTTGATTGGTTGTGACCACTTTTGAAATATTTGTAATTAATTAATTAATTAATCTCATTTCCTCCTCGTAGCACCGAAAGCCCCATTCATTTGAATTTACATTCATACACTTTCAATGGAGATATTAATATTTTATTAATATCCCATATACCCTGGTAGCATCACAAGCACCTTCTTTTACGCACATGCGGGTTTTAAATGCCTTTACGTTCTCACGGCCAATCACGTAAATCTGAAGCCCTTAACATATCTCATCCACTGAATGTTGCCTTTACGTCTTTACGCTCATGTGCGTAACACCAAATCTGAAGCCCTTAACATATCTCATCCACTGAATGTTGCCTTTACGTCTTTACGCTCATGTGCGTAACACCAGAGAAGCTCAAAATTTGATTCACGTCCATACGGGATCCTCAACTCGCATACCATTGGAGAGCTTTGGAAATTGCTTTACGACTATATGGGATCTCCAATTTGCATAGGAATGTAACCCTTTCATTTTACCTTTACGCTCCTACGATTACGATTCATCGTATCATTGGCAGTCGTCGAAAATTTCCTCCCAGCCTCTTGACTAGGCGATCAAAGGCTCTGTTAACCCCGTGGGCGGGCCCTTTCTCTCATGAGCAGCAGCTTCCCAAGAAACGTGTCTCAAGAACACTCATCCTTGGTGGAAAGGATTTTTTAAAGACTCAATAATTTTTCCAAGTGCCCAATGTGGGATAAAACGGCATGAAACTCTGCTACAGACACGGGTGCCCCTGCTCCTATCCTCTGTCATTGTGCTCGCGCTCCCTTTCATATCATGGACTTCCTTTAAAAAGGCGTGGGTTACTTCTTGTGCAACGGTGGCTTCTCCTCATTTCTCAAGCCTGTGGTGTCTTGCTCTATTAATTTGAAACGGTAGTCTACTCCTGGCGGCTCCCTATATGCTGTAGCTGCTACTTCTTGCGCTACTCGTGGATGGTGGTTTGAGAATGCTTTTTGTTGCGCAGTGGATGTCTTTGATATGCCATTAACTGTTCTTTAAGATGCATGATCTCTATTAATGTTGCTACTGATCCTTATTGCGTGAGAGTCCTCTTCGACAGTGGCTTGTCTCTCCCTCTCGTTGTTCACGTTGCACTCCATTAATGGCGTGTGGTCTTTGTTTAAGCTAGCAAGGCTGTGACTTTTTTCTGTGTTGGTCTCTCTTTAGCTTGTGGCTTGGAGGTCTCTTTAATGTGCCTATGTGGCTTCTTTTGATTTACTAATGCACTCCTCTGCGTGTCTTATGTTACTGCGTGGATCCTTCCTTTAGCGTTTTATGCAGACTTGTTTGGCGCAGCCTTTTGCTTCATTATTTGGCAGAGATCCCATATTTCAAACTCCTTTTCCTTACAAGCATCTTCCTTTGTTTCTTGCAAATCTGCCATAGATGGTCTTACCTCCTCTTGCTTTATGCATGGCTTGCTAGGTGATCAGCGGCCTCTATGTCATTTCACTTGATGTGGTAGTTTTTGATTGATATGGATTAGAGACTTGATGCTCTTGACTAAACCCTTTTTTATCATGTTCTTGAATATTATATTCAGTTGAATCTAGTTTTTAATCACTTGCTTATTGATGTCAATCATGAATGATGTAGTCCCTTGCTTTGAAATTGAGAATTTGCTCCTTTTGCAACCAAAGATCACTTTGGAATTCACAAAGTACTTATTTCGACATATTTATTTAACTCAAATGATGACAATCCATAGGATGAAATATTATAATTAATTAAAATCATCATCACCTCATCCTTAAAATCTTCAACTCACACATAATCCTTATCAGTCTGATGAAATCAATCGGACCCCAAAGAGGGTCTGGCTAAAAAAAAATTTGTTTCCAAACAACTGTCCTGCAAACTGATCCATCAACCTCTTCGAACTAACTAGAACCTGATTTGATCACTGAATTAACACTAAAAACTTATTTTAAGTCATTTTCGCACCACTGTGAAATCTCTACCAGGAGGCCTGTTGCCCAGCTTTAAAAACTGATGAAAACATCTGGCAAAGCTTTGAAACTCAAGATTCCTATTCTCTCTAACAAGTTCAACAAGTCTGCAAAATCTCGTTGCATGAAGACATTGGGGTCAAAAGATATCGACCTCCGAAGTTGACTCCTTAAAATCACCTATAGATGAACACGTCAAAAAGCATAAAATTGCATTTGGAAATGGCCTAGAAAACTAGGCAAATGGGCACTTGAGGTTTTGAAAACTGGGGTGTTGCTTTTTTATCATGAGAAGAATATGATTCTATGAATTGGGCTCATGACAAATCATGGGACGAATTTGGAAAACCTCTGAAGTTGGCAACTTGGATTTGCAGGACAGGAAACATCAGTAAAACAATATTTTTTGTGAATGGAATGACCCTGGTAAAGTGTGAAGACAGATTCGTCAGGACTTGAAAACTGGCACACTTATAGTATTTTCAGTATAGAACATAGGGGAACAAACCATTTGGTCCTACCGATCACGGATTCAAAGATACGACATCTCGAATAGGGCTCCCAATCAATCTGCAAATACTAACACCAGTAAAACTTTAGAAATTGCATTTGGAATCGCGTTTGAAAACTGATCAAACGGATTCGTCATAAGCTGAAACTTGAAACATAACAAGTCTCTGACATCTATAACACAACACAAAATGAAATTTAGCAATTTGGTCAACTGGTCAAAAGTTACAGCACATCAAACAGGGCTTCCCAGAATTAGGTGCAAAGTACAAAAGCATGAAAACAATAACTGACCAACTTTGAGGGATTCAAAACCTAGTCAAACGAACTTGAAACGACTCAAAATCTAAAACATAGCTTCTTAGGTATGGACACTAGACATTCTCAAAGTGGCAATTCATGAAACATTTTTGGGTGTGAGATATTCATTGGCAAACACAGCCTCCTATTGCTATTTGACTCTTAGAGTAAACTGCAAATTTGGCAAATGCTCAAAACAAGACTTTACACAATGGCTTGGAATCTCAATTTTTCTTCATGGAACGCTTAGACAGGTTGAATGGATGGTGTTAGAAACATTAAACACCTTAGGGGGCTCCAAGGTATAGTCGGGTACATATGCATTTATGGGGCTTAATTTGACTCAAAATTTTAAATAAATGCTCAAAATGATAACGCAATTTTGTGCGCAAACAGTGCCTATGGTATACAACTCCTCAAATCAACACTAAGAGTCAACACTAAAATCTCATGTTTCCTAAAACTTAAAGAATCTACTACCACATTCTCCTTCCGCACAACATACTTCACCTCAAAGTCATACTCGCACAAAAACTCCATCCAATGCCTCTTCCTAGCATTTACATTGGGTTGTGTAAAGATATATTGCAAATATGAATGATTGTTATGATGCTCAAAATACTACCCCAATGAGAAGTGTCTCCATCTCACTAAGGCATGAAACATTGTGACTAACTCAAGATTGTGAGTAGGATAGTTCATCTCATGATCTTTGAGCTTGTGACTCATATGCAATCACTTGTCCTTCCTGCATGAGGACTACTTCAATCCTTTTTAGGGAAGCATTGGTACACATCATGAAATCACCTGTCAAATGAGGTATTGCTAGAATATGTGCACTAATCAAAAGCTCCTTGAGACTTCAAAAATCCTCTTCACACTTTTCCATCCAAACAAACTTCTTTCTCTTTTCCTAGAGGGAAGTGATAGGATAAGAAACTCTGGAAAAGTTCTGGACAAATATGAGGTAGTATTCGTCAAACCAAATGGAACCATTGTAAACTTATAGTGGCCACACCGAGTGTAGAATTTTTTCTTATGGATTTTTTCATCATGAATGCATAGTTGATGGTACCCTGAATTAATAACAATCTTAGAGAATACCTTGGCTCCCTTAATAAGGTCAAATAAATCATCGATTCTTGGCAAGGGGTATCTATTATTAATTGTTGCCTTATTCAACTACATGTAGTCAATAAACAAGAGTAATAATATATCCTTTTTCTCCACAAAGAGCACAAGTGCTCCCCATGGAGAAACACTCGGTCTAATGCAACCTTTAGCTAAGAGGTCCTCTAGCTATAGTCATAACTCACCCAACCTAAGTATTCATGTAGTACAAGGCTTTGGATATGAGATAGGTTCTTGGAATGAGATCAACATAAAAATCAATGTCTATCTTCGGTGGCATCCTCATAATCTCACTAGGAAGGACATCGATAAACTCTTGCAATATGGGGTAATCTAGAGTCTATCCCTTAGGTTCCTCTTACTACTCTAGTTCATTCACCGCAATGGAAAACACTTGACATCTCTTTCGAATGCTTTGCCTAAGCTACATCACAAAAATCAAACAAAATGCTATGGGTCTTTGGATGCCTATAGTCTCTATGTCCTTACCCTTGTCATCCTTACACTTAATAATTAATTTCCTACTATCGATGCTAGCTCCATACACCCCTAGCGAATCCATACCAAACACCACATCATTAGATCCAAGGGGAATAACTTGAAGGTCTACTTTAGTAGTGAATCCTCCTAGGTACAACCCACATTGATGCACTAAAGAATATGTGGCTACCTTGGTTCCTAAAGCTAGCTCCACTTGCTAGCCTATGTCTTTCTTAACCACCTTAAGTTTGCACTTAGCTACTATAGAAGGTGATATGAAAGAGTCTATAGCACTAAAATCAAATAGAATAGAAAGAGGTGTACCTCTGATAGCTCCTATAGTCTCAGCAATGGTACCCTGATGACCTGCCTAATGGTGCTCTACGACTACAAAAACTCTATGAGATCTCCCCGCATCCCCCATTATAGGCTTGGAAGTTGCGGGTCTCTGTCTAGAATATTGTGAAGCACGTTGTGGGAAGTTGGTTACAATTTGCCCAAAATGTCCACATGAGAAACATTCAGTACCTCTTACTAAACCTCTACTAATGGGAGGTGTACTAGATTGCTAGTGATTACCCTTACTGGCAAAGGAGTGGGTACTTTATGCCAACTAACTATATTAATTGCACTTATTGCACTGAGAGTTGCGGAAGTTCCTAGAATTGGAACCACCTCCACTGCTCTAATATGACTGAAAAGATCCTCTCTACTGATATTGTTGTTGATGCCCTTGATTTCCCTTATAGAAATGAGGCTTCTCATTACTGCTTGCTCCTTGGTTTTGTGTGCCCCTAGATCTTGAAGGTGCATTTCCACTAGTAGGTGCCCACACAAAACCACCATGTCCCAAAGTGATATTTTGCTCCACAAAAAATCCTTGTTGAATCACATCCTTAAGGGTCTTAGGCTGGAATACCTTCACACCCCCAATGATGAAATTGTTCAACCCTCGAATAAAGTGTTGTAACATCAGTGGTGAACTATCATTGACCCCTACATACGGCATGAGCTCAAATAACTTGCACTCATACTCCACCATGGTCATGGTATATTTTCTCAAATTGTGAAACTCGTCTTCTCTCTACTACTGTCATTGCTTTGGTAAAAAGAAATCATGAAATTTTTCAAGGAACAACTCCCATGTAACAGTATTCATATCCACTCTAAGCTTCTTTTACTCTATTTTCCACCAAGTGGCTACAAAGATATCCAAGTGGGTAATGGCATACCTTTCTTTGACATTAGATTCAAAGTCTTGCATTGTAGAGAATCTGTCCAAAGCAATCAACCAATTTTTTGCATTGTGATTAGTACCTTCTCTTGTGAAAGGTTTGAGCTTGGCTTGCAAAAGGTCCTTTATTTGAGCAGCCTTGATAGGCACTCGACTATCATCAAAATGATCTCTCTAAGGGCTTTTGGATCTCTATCTCTTATCATTCCCAAAGTGATGTGATTCCTCCTAATGTATACCATTTTGAGGGGGTAGGCATCCTAAGATAATCTTCCTAGTGTTAGCCTCCTCTGAGCCAACATGATGCTTTGCACTATTCTCCTCCTTGTTCTCCTCTTGCACATGACTCTCATGTTCAAACACATGAGATTTTTTATGTCTACCTCTTCCTCGTCCTCTACCTCGGCCTAAGCTATGACCCCTCACAGTTGATCTAGTCTAGGTCACCATCCTCCTACAACATCCAAACAAAAATAATGGCGTACTAAAATCAAACAAAGGCACGAAATCATAAAATAAAATCACATGAACAATTTTTTTGAAAATAAAGGTTATAAGTTGTCCTAATTTTTCCATTTTCCTATGTTTTGTTCCAATAAGTTTGTTGTTTAGGTTGTTTTCAAGTTTTGTAGTTGTTGGTTCAAGTTTGGTTGCAAGCTATCTATTTGTCATCTAGTAGACGCACAATATGCCCAGAGTTTCTAGTGTAGAAACTCAAGCTCTAATATGAGATGTAATGCCCTACTAGGGAACCCAAGAGAAATTAACCTATAATGATGTTAAGTTTGCCAAACAATTTTTTTCTTTGAAAAATTAAAATATACAAGAGATAGTAATGTGGAAAAAATAACTCACACACACACACAAGCAAAGCAATAACAATTACACTTCTCCATGGTTCCATAATGTTGAATTGCATATATAAGTTTTATTAAGTTCAAGTTTAATAATTAAACAAGTCCATGTCATAGGAATAACCACATGTACAAAATATCACAAAAGAATATACAAGTACAAATGGTGCATGCTCATCCACTGCACATGTCGTAGGGTATGAAATGGTAAAAAAATATACATCGTGATAAGATACATCATCCCATAGGATCTCAACATCTGAAGTACAAAATATCAAAGTATGAACATACAACATAATCAAGAGGTAGAAATAATGGAACATTTGCAACAATGTACATCTAGCATTGGTGTTCAGTTGTTGGATCTCATGGAAAAGTATCACTACCACCCAACCTCATGGAACCTAAATGGCCACACTTTTGTTGTGTCGAGGAGATAATCTCAAGTCCCAAATGGATAGCAATCCAAATGTCAAAGCAAGAATCTAAGTCTCAAGATCATGGAAGCTTTCTATCTCAGAGGTACTAAGTACACAAGGTAATATATAATCCCAGAGGCAACAAGACACATAGGAAACCTAATATGCATATGAGCAAGTGTTGTCCATGACCCAACTCTAAGGTTACCTTGGTAGTCTTTTAGGACCCTAACCCCCTAGTGACTCTATGTGGCATCAATATCCTTTCATATAGACAAGGCATATTGATGAAGCAATGTCACAACCAAGCATCCTCTCTACTCTCATCCTAATTTGTACTAGCACTCAAGACAAAGGCGAGGTATCAAACTGACATCTTATTAATTCATTTTAGCCTCATTAATGAGAATGTTATCACTTATTAATACAACTTACAATGAGTTACCCAAACAACGTCTTTAAAGCTCTGACCCCCATTGCAAGCCACTTCCTAACACACACATATATATCCTACCCTAAGCTCATACAAATGCATCTCATAAAAAGTCATCATAAACACCTCAGTTCTATAAAAGCAATTGGTATCACATACAGATCACAAATTTAAAAAACTCATACTTTACATCGAGAGCATCACAATACATGAGCTTACATAAAATACATATTCTCATTACAGTGTACATAATAATCAATCTAACATAAGTCACTTGAAAGAAAAACTCAACTCCCTGCCTTTGGTAACATTCTTATTAGGCCAACTAAAAAGGTTTGCCCAAAACAACCCATCATCAAACCAAACACAATATCATGAAACCTCATTGAAAACACATATAATTTTAGTCACGTCATTTCCCATTATAGTTTCCTAAAGTTTGTTTCAAGTTATAGTTAGAAATTTTGTTTGCAATGGTTCCTCAATTGATAAAATCTCCAAGTTTAACTCATATGGGTAAGTTTCATTTCCAATATTTAAAATTCCATGTTTCCCAAATGAACTATGTAATATTCTGAGTGTAATATAATTTACTCAAAAGGATAATAATATTTCATGAGGAATTTATTTTTATTTCATCATTACAAAACAATTCTAATCTGATAATTCTTTAAATCTAATTTTAATAAAAATCAAAAAAAAAAAAGTAATCATATTTAAAATTTAATTAATAATAATAATAATTCATCATATTATATTATAATTCAAATTCTATTTAAAACTAAACTAAAATAACTAGTATTCAAAATAAATTTGTTTATTAATATATTTAAAACTTTTAATAAATCACATAATATATAACTAAATAAAATTTTATTTATTTATTTATTTTAAAAGGAAAAAAAATGAAATAAAATTATAAAATAAACTCTCTTAAACGGAGTGTGCATGTCATAAGGCAGTGTTGGTGCTTTACCAGCCACCATAGTTGCCTTTGGCAGTCATGTGATGCTAAGGTTGCGCAAGGGGGGTGGGGGTGGTGGGTTGCCCTCCAACACATAATATTCTTTGATTTAAAAATAAATTAAAAGAACAACCCCCTGGCCCCCACCCACCATTAAAATAGGGCAGAATTTCATGACTAGTAAAAAAAAATTACAATAGTGAATTCATTATTGTTGTGTGTGTGTGTGTGTGTGTGTGTGTGTGTGTGTGTGTGTGTGTGTGTGTGTGTGTGTGTGTGTAATATTTTTATTTACAGATCTGATAGGGAAATTAATGTCAATTAATCAAGTTTTTTTTAAATAAGATTTGGTTATTTATTTATTTGTCTACCCTAGCTATGGAATGGTTTTCTAAATTCAACTTTTCCTATTGGGGTTTCAATCTCTTGTTTGGCCAGATGTTTCAAACCAAGAACAATCAATTTTTCTAACAAGAGTTTCCAATTCCTCTACCATATTTACGGTGAAAAAGATCCATGTATATTTTCACATATCTACCATAGTAAATTTCTATTCTTGCAGGCACGAAGAAAACATAAGTTTTTAAGAGATTTTCTAGAATGGATTTCTTCAAAATCCTACATCAATTTGATGCTAACAATTTGGTGAATCCTTCTACTCTTGGAAACCTCATCTACAAAAGTTTTTTTTTTTAAATTGTTGCCTATCAATTATCAATTCTCAAGTTGCTCCTCCAAATGTGTGTGTGGAGAAATGAGCCACAATACCTTATTAAGAGCTCTCCAACCCTAGTTAGAATTTTTGTTTTTCAAATGGTCGCACTTTATTTAATTTTGTTTTTGTTTTATTTTAATTAAAACTTTCATGCACACTTAGTGCCTTTTAATATTTTATTTTATAACTCCCATTTGATTTAAATTTAACAAGATACTTTGAGAGAATAATATTATTAATTTTTATTTCAAATACTATTTAATTCTCATTATTTAAAGAGCAACTAATTTTATAAAGGCTAAATTTAATAATTATAATTTCACCAACTTTAGCTTTTTAGGCAAATTTAATTACTATTAATTCCAAAGTTAGACTTTTTAACAAGTCTCGTAAGAAAAACAAGTTTTGAAGGGTGTCTGAAACCCTGTACAAATCTAAAGATTTTCAATAAGCACAGATGCAAAAGTACAGCAGACATAAGAGGAACCGGTCACCCCCCAAACAAAGGGTAACCATGGTGATAGAAAATCCTATCACCAGCCAAAACCAATCATCCAGCTAGGAGGCTAAAAACCAAACTGAGAAATCAGCCTCCAAAAAACCAATCACTACAAGGGAGCTCACGATTTGCCCTTTGATTTAGAGCCTCCCTTGCACGACCAGAGATTCATTTCTAAAGGAGGAGCAGAGGGCTTAGATTTATTTCTTTTTACAATAGTCCAACCATCCTCCACCTTTGCTGCCTTAGCAAACCAATCCCCAGAAGAAACTGAACAGTGGAAGCCAAGGGAAGCAGAAGCAACAACATTCTCCCTAGGAGAGCCCATAGACGACTAGCCCCCAACAGGACTAGGAAGAGCATCTGATACAAGGGCAGGGGCAGGAGAGGGAACAGGGTCCATACTAGAAGTCTAGACTTCCTCCGCTACCATTAGCACTGAATGTTTGTCAATAGGGGAATCATCCATAGGGGGAGAATCATTCAATACAAAAATGTTTTCCTTCCTAAAGTTTTTCGTAAAATTTTTTGTTTTATTAATTTGCTTGGTTGTCTAAATACACATGAAACCACAAAGTAGACCACATGTTCAAAAGAATCTTGACAACCAAGTAAAGCATAAAATTCAAACTCAAGGCTTACATACTCGAATTCATGTCACCTTGACGATTTCGGAAGGGTAGAGTAAACTGATACTCGTCCTTTACCACAAAACAAAATAGGCTCGGGATTGAGATTTGGACTTGAAAACTATCTCCCCTCTTTTACCATTGAGCTACTACAATAGGGCACACTCATCTTGGCAATTCAGGGAAGTTGATGCCCGATACCTATAGCCTGCATAAAAGTTGAACATGTACACACACACACACACACAAACTAAAAAGGAAATGGTGGGGAGTGGTAGATCATTTTGATCCTGACTCGCTTGTGATTAGGACTCCTTCCCTCGACCATGTCAAATACGTCAATTAGAAATAAAAATAGACATATACACCATACACATGCAAATATGTGGTAAGTACCATAATCCATATAAACATAATCATTATACACAAGCATCTAAACATCATCACATGAATAACCATGAATCCCAATAATACATGAAATATCTCAAGTAAAAAGTAGGTCATCAAATATATAATCAAACCATTGAGGTAGTATCAGCTAACCAGGTAACCAAGTACCACTACATTAGATATCATAACATGAAAACAAGCCTAAAAGTGTTTGGCAATATACCTGAAAGCAAAATGGGGCAAACACTACACGATAATAGCCAATAAGACATGAACAAAATATATCGTGGACCATCCATCATATGTCCAAATTAATTAAAAGATAGAGAGTCCAAAGCTTCAATACATCATTGACCAACATTGAATATCAAGTAGAGAGGTTGGTAAAATGAAAAACAATAGAAAAAACAACTTGTCATCAACTCAAGCACAAGAAAAAATACAATGGATTGGCTTGCAATCTACTATTAAGATGGATATATGGTAATGTACATCATGGCACATCATAAAAAAGAAAGACATGGAAAGATAATGTTTTTTTTGTCTCGAGTAAATATGTTCTTAGTGTGAAAGATCAATCGTAGAGATGATAACCCTTGTTTTTTTCATATTGAGGAGATTTAAACTTCAACAACTTATAAGTTTGCCTACAACATGAGTGTGTCATTACACCATCATGATTTTACCAATACACCATCATGATAGCCCAAGTCCATGTTAAGCTAGAATGGAACAACTATAGCAGAACTTTGGATGTGGAAGAACTCATTTTTGAAGGTCAAATACAAGACTATATACGACTATAGCATAAATATACTAAACCCCAACTTGGTTAATAGAATGATTAACTTTGTAAGGCCAGCCACTAGTCTTCCAACAATTATAAGAACACATGATTTGCCTTCCCTACATGTGTAGGTGTTCCTCGCGTGTATTGAATTCTAGGGGTCACAATAGTTTTGACGGCAAGTGACATATATAGAGCAAGTTTATACCATGATGATTATTAGATAACACACAATTGGCAATATATTTTGACCAAGCTATTGCAGGAATGCCATAATTTTGCACTAAAATAACACGACATAGAAAAAATTCATGCAAACATACATTGGGAACTCTTTAAGGATAGTGGGGATATTTTCAACTCATTTTTTCACCAAGCCAATAAGCCCAATTAATGATACACGTCTTTGAGTTGATTGTGAACTAATCCAGTATATACTTTTCGCCTTCACCATATTTATTTTCTAAACCAAATTAGAGCAAATACAAGGGAAGCTTACATACATTTTCATTTTCTCTTGTTTCACTCACTTAGAGTAAGTTATTCTCTCTTGGGTTTGAACTATTTTATATTCATATTGCAAGAGTATTGTGATTAAATATAGTGGCCAATCACATAACAATCTATCTAGATTTCTCATTGAACCTCTCCTCTTGTGTTTGCATTCTCACATAATGCTTTTTAAATTGGTATGATTGAATAGAGTTTGTTTGATTAGAGATGTATTCTCCATGTAATGAAAGAAAGAACATAATAATGGGATTTAGGAAGTTAATTATCTATTGAAATCATGGATTTGAGATTAAACAAATTTAGAAAAGTTTTGGATAGTAGGTCCCTAAAGATTGTAAGAGTAAGCGCATCTAGAGTCGATGGATTATAGGTCATTGAATTCTGTAACAAAGACCATATAAATACCAAAATATTAACAAATAGTTGAGTACAAGTATGAGTCTCTTTGGAAACCAATAAGTGCACTCAACCAAGTGGAGAATATACAAGATGAATAGGGAAGAGACCCAATAGTTGATGGTGTGCAAATAATTGTTACAATAGTTAAGAAATCTAATCCTAAGGAGAGTGAATCTAATAAACAATCTGATAAACCCAACTCTAATGGTATGCCAACAATTTAGTAGATGGTAGGGGGCCAGGCAAACCTCCAAATTCTCATCCTCCTTGAAAGGCAATTTTTGATGATATTTATATCCCTATAATTGTCTATCCTCCCCTAGTACACCAAAGGACTTCTCCTAGTTTTGATGTTGTTAATCTTGACTTGTTGTATCTTGTTGTTAAGGATGTCTTGCATCCAAAATCCATCTTGGCCCCTCTATCACATTCTTAACTTAAACCAACCTCAGAACTTCTCTTCCCCTTCTAGGTCCCCTAATCACAAAATTCATAATGCTCAACAATTGATTTTGGATATAATGAAACATATCTTTGAGATTCAAAAGAGGATTTATAATCAATTAAACAAATGGATTTTTGGCAAAAAGAACAACATTGTCAAAAGTAATTATCCTCAAGATACTTCTCATACATTACTCCCTAGCAAAGTTGAAATCGTAGGCCTAGGTAAGGGAAGTTTGGCCTCATTATCCAATTAGGTTGGGATCAATTGTATTGAGGTTCTTAAGCCCTAATCCATTGCAAATACTCAAAAGATACCTCTTCTTCAAGATGGTATGGATACCTTGTATGGTGATGATAAGAGTACTAAACCCCTTCAAAGAGATTATGTGGAGATTGAGAATTCTAAGGCCTCTTCCTCCTTTATTGACCACAACAAGATTATGTGGAGACTGAGAGTTCTAAGGCCTCTTCCTCCTCTATTGACCACAACCAAAAGGATGATTAGGAGAATATCACCCTAAATCAAAACCTTTGGTTTATGCAGGGGGCATGGGTCATAATACCAAAGATGACGTGGAAGTACACAAAGGGGTTATTGTACTATACACTCTTGCCAATAATATAGATGAATGATGCCTTTAAGGAATGTGATGCCAAGATGAATAAAGGGAAAGTTGGCCTTAACAAAAATAAAGAGAACAAGGAGAGAGAGCTCTTCCTTGGAGGGTCTAAGCATATTTTTGAATTCAAAAGGAAAAAGGAAAGACCTAGTGATTCTATTGTTGGTAGGTCAAGATTTAGTGTCTCTAGAGGAAAATTAACCAAGTGTTATAAGTCATTTACAACACCCAAGAAAATTGAACCCTAATTTCCCATGGAGATTAATTGCATGTCATGGAACATTAGGGGATTGGAATCCTCGAATATGTTGTAAAAAGGTTCCTAAGAACTCATAAGACTTTGGATGTAATCATTTTGGAAGTGGTGAAACTTGTGCAAGTTACAAAGGATATCAGTTTTAAGTGCATTTGGAGTGTTGCGGAGTATTTCACTACCAAGCATAGCTAAGGGAAGGGAGGAGCATCTTTTCTACTACACCAAAAATGGAGTAAGCAAGTGGTGAGATGGGTTACCTCTCCTTGCAATAGGGTTGTATTTGTGTTCCTTAAATGCAAAGTGGAGCTTGGCATATGCTCCCTATATGCATCCAATGATTATAAAGAATTAATGGATCTATGGAAGTACTTATACACTCCATGCATCCTTACTAGGTGATTTTAACATGATTAAAAACCTCTCAAATAAGGCAAGAAGCACAAAGTTTGAATGGAATGGAGTTTTTTTGGTATATATTCCCTATATACCTCCAATAGCTATATAGAAAGAATTTATCTATGGATGTGGCTAGTGCAAATGGATGTTTTTGATTAAGGAAAACAAGTTTGAAGGGTGCCTGAAACCCTTTATAGATCTTATGATTTTCAATGAAGCCCAAACTTAGAAACAACAAACCTTAGACGAAACAGGTTGCCTGACAAAACAAGGTGACCAAGATGGCCTCACAGATAACACAATGCTCTACTACCACCTAAACAGGTTTTAAACGAGATCCTAAAACCCCATGGTTACAAAAGAAGACATTTAATCCTGAACCATGTCAAACAACAAAACAAGAAGCCAAAGAGACCAGGATAATCAAAACAAGATGGAACAACCTCAAAAAAGACCAAGCGAGTAGCTGGAAAAGAAATCTAAGCCTCAAAATTTACTTTTAGATCTTGTCTTTTGAAAACGTAAAGACATATCAAATGATGGAAAAGAGGGCTTAACCTTTTCTCCTTTAACTTTTGTCCATCCATCCTCCACCATCCCAGCAGCCTTCTGCCAAGCAAAGTCATCCAAACCACAAGCATCCCCCAAATCTCTACCAACTAGGGAAGAAGTACCAACACCACATGAGGATCATCAACCAAATCAAAAATAGAAACATTTGAAGAAGGGACAACAGTATTGGCCACCACCATAGAGAAAACATTTAAATCATGTGGAGTAGCAACAGAATCTGCCTCCAAAGAATCCTAAGAAGAATCAACCAATCCACCCCCAACAGATGGAGCTTTCTAAACAATGTAGTGATCATCCAAAAGCCCCTTCCACCAAGAAGGTGCCTTTTTTTATCTAACTTTTCCAGAGGAACATCTCGCTGCAAGGTGGCCAGTCTTTTGGCATTTCCGACATCTGAAAAGAATACCCTCATAATTAAGAAGTTGAATCCAAGAGCCTCTAGGAGTGGCCAATTTAATCATTTCTGGAGGCCCCTTATAGACTTCTATCTCCACAAGAATATGAGTATACATCGTTCGAAACACATTGGAAGACGCGAAGTCAACCAGCAAAAAATCCCCTAGGGCCTCCTCCACGGCTTCCAAGACTAAATCCAACCATAAGTGAAGGGAAGATTAGGCAACCTTACCCACAAAGGAATCTTGTTAAAGGATTCAATAGACGGATCAAAACCCACATACCATGGTTTGGCCATCAATGGGAACCTCTCCTCCCAAGAAAAACCACGCCGAAGGATGGGATTTCGATCCACCATAGAAGAAAATTTCACAATGAAAAAGCCACTTGCCACAAGGAAAATCTAGACAATATCTGAAACTATAGGCTCCCAAAATTTGGAAATCCAAGGATGTAGATCTGATAGAGAGGGCCAAAAACCCCTTAAACAAAAAATGGCAACAGTGGAGGAGAAGTCCTCTACTTGAGTTGAAATCTCATCAACCAAATCAAACTCTAGATTGATCAAAATAGGGTTACTACAATAGGCTGTACGCACAGCCTAACCACCAAGACCAAGCTCATAAGTGGCCACATCAGTATAGGAAATGGCCGAACCACCCATAGCTTATAGGGAACAAATATCCCCACCAGGATTAGGAGAAGCCCTAACCTGAAAAGCAGTAGAAGCCAAAACAGGACCAGAAGCCGAAGCGACCGCCATAGAGCCAAACATAGGAGCTGAAGTCAGATGCAAAAATCGAATGCGAGAGCCGAATCCAAACATCGACGCTGGACGTAGAAATCCGACAAAAGGAGAAGACAGTGGTCTACAAATGTTATTTCTATCAATGGATGTTACACCATGGATCCTTGGGGTGATTTTAACATGGTTGAAAACCCCTCAAACAAGGCAAGAGGTGCCAAGTTTGAAAGGAAGGGAGATGAGATATTCTACTAGAATAGAATGTTGAATAAGCCAAGATATTTTGATCCCTTAGATGGCAAGAAGAATGAGTCTAGTTCCATTATGTTTCCTCAATGCAATTATTAGAAGGGAGGTAAAGGATTTTACTGCAAACTCGATCGGGTCTATGCTAACATGTATTTGATTCATTTTGTTAAAGATGGTGGGGAAACAATGTCAACGTCATTCCATATACTCCATCAGACCATCATCCAATTCATGCTATCTTAAAAATACATATTATTGGAATGGGTTGTTTCTATTCTCAATTTGACTTTTCCAAAATGAACGCTTTTTTTCATATCTGTGTGCAAATTTTTCATAGATGAGACAAAATACTGATAAGGGAGGTGGAGCGATTGAAGGCAATGCGGTGATAGTATGCATTGAAACACTCAGCCCATATGTTGTTGATGTTGCAAGGGATATTGGAACTAGGGGAGTGTCCACAAAAGATCTGAAGTGGAGCCCTCTTCTTGAAGAAGTGGACGAACGATTTCTACGCACATCCTTCATTGTAGTGATTGTAGCACTGCATTTGGAGTGTCAAGAAGGCTCTAATTTCCTATAGAGAGAGAGGGAGAGGGAGAGTAAGTCCCAAACCCTCCTTGTACTATCTAAAAAGTAGAGGAAGGCAATGACACTATAAACACTTCACATACCTCTATAAAACCATTGTCCAACACTCTCAACTATTGGATTTCAGCGTTGTTGCAATCTCCCTCTAAACCCAAACAATGACCAAAGCTTTCGAAAGGGTAGGAGGCAATTTGGTCAGGGGAAAAGATCTCCAACCAACACTTACATCCCCAAACTCTCTCAGTGGTCAAACATAACATGTGTTGTGATTCTGAAAGCCCACAAGTAAGTCAAACTCAAACACAGCATTAAATCGCATTCCTCTGCTTCTTTTTCTTCCACCTTCATTCCAATTTCAGTCTAGGTGAACCAAACGAGACTAGAATTGTGATTTCCAAATCTCATTCTCAATCACCATTCCCATTCCTATTTTCAAATCTAATTTTCAACTCCTATGCCAACACCCAAATGGGTCCTAAAGGATTGTGGTTCCCTAGACAATTTTGTAATATGATTGGTACTCTAGTGTAGGATGTTAGGGCATGTGTAGAGGTAAATTCAATCAATTTTGAGTATTGTAAGCTTTCTAGATCTGCTAGATAGAGATGCTTGCCCCACCCATTTTTGTCATCATTGCAAATGACATGTACTACCTATTGATGAATAATCTTGTCTCCTAGATTTTAGGGGCATTACTTCCAATTTGCTAATGATACAACAATACTTGTTAGATTGGAAGAAGGTGAATGTACTAACTATTGATGGATAACCTTATCTCTTGGAGTTCAAGGCATTATGTCTAATTTGCTAATAATTGGAAGGAGGTAACCTTGCTCACATGATAACTAAATTGGGCCTCTTTTGAGAAGCCTCTGGTAGGCAAGATTTCCAATGTATTATGTTCAACCGGGACCCTAAACCACCTCCTTGGTTTGATAAATGCTTTTTGGTGCGAGGCTAGTCTGATATCTCTGTAAGATAGTTAAGCATACCTTTTGCTATCAGCCCTAAACTCATAGAAATGTGGAATTGGGTTAAGGAAAAGATAGATAAAAAGTTGAAGAAATGGAACTAACAATAATCTTTCATTGACTGGCCATGGAGACCGCGGGTGTTTGAAAAGATTTTGTCATCATATATTATATACTATACATCTGCATGGAGATTTTATAATTATCTGTTCAATTATATTTAAAACAGAATAGGGACATTTCGTGGTCAAGTTGCAAGGGGAATAGTAGTAGTAGCATACAATGGTGGGGGGTCTTGGGCTAGAAGATTTGAGAGAAAAGGGATTGTCCTTGGCATTCAAGTGAATCTTTTAAGCCATGTAAGGCAATGAACCATGGAAAAATTTTAATGAACATAACATTTGTTATGTCTACTCTTACACAAAAAAATATTTGGAAAGGCCTCCCACTCTGCAATCTTCTTCTTGCTGAACATTTGCCCAGGAAGCCAGAAAACTCATTGATGTTCAAGACCATCTGAAAATCACGAGAGTGTAAGACATCTCATTGGTCATTATAGCATCATCACGAATTACAATATTTTATGCAGAGAGGTCCATTTGGTGGAACGTAGAGCATAAGGACAAACCATTAGCTGTATTCAGGGGTGCTCAACCAAACGGTGGGCTAATAAAGATATTAGGATTCTCAATGATCTCATTGTTCAGGGGCATTAGATCTCATGGAGTGACATTTGTGCTCAGTATGACATCCCTCAACTCAGTGGAGGCCGTTTCCTGTGCTTAGGGAACCTAGTATGGCCTTGTCCATTCCCAGGACCTTTGTGAACTCTGAAGCCCGCTTTAACCTTTATTGCTGTTCTGATGATTCCCTCTACAATGTGAAAGCTAGAACCATTTACTCCTGTCTCGCTGATAATGATGGCATTCTTCCTATTTGAATTCTTCCTAGAAGCTCAACCAGGACCCACACGCCTCACATAATACTTTTAGCGGTCTATGGGCTAGACCTATTGAGCCAAAAAAAGGTGATTTGTTTTTTAATGTCTAATTCCGGAAGAGATTTGGAATATTTTCGGCATCACTGATACTGGCAATATTAGTACATGGGAAATCCTTCCTGACTGTTTCAACACTTGAGCAAGATATTTACACTTTTTGGTCTATTATTTGAATTTCTTTTGAAATTCTTTGGCTTTTTATCGAAATTCCTGAATATGACATTTTTAGTGGTAGAAAAGGTTTCTTACTGAATATCTGAAGAGGCTCATCACCTATGATGTCTATTGGCAGGTGTAATGAGATTGGCTACAGACAAGTTTGAAAGCTTACTGAACAATGGTACTGCATGTGTTTTCACTTGGGAGATAGCAAATGAGTATGTTGCACAAGTAAAACAGATGAAAGAATGCCTTTTGAGATTGGTCTTGGCAACGGTGTGGCAGAGCTGGAGGATAAAGGAAAGAAAGAAAAAAGCAAGAGCCCAAGGCAGTGAACAGGTACCTGCAGTAGCCCCTCTACCTATCAATGTGGTCCCTCCGGTGTGAATAGTACGGAGTTCATCGAAGCAGAAGCACAAAAGGAAAAGAGACAAATCTGGAAGGAAGGAACAATGGGGTAGACTGCTTGCGTAGATGTAGCAGCGGAGATTGATTTCATGATCAAAACTAAGATGGTGAGTTACTAGACACATATTACTGTATTTTCTTTATGTAACAGTTGGATAGATGTAGTTTTTTCGTAGCTGGATAGTTCATCTCTGGGATCTGATATACTCTGCGATGAGTTTTTTTGTAATGGTCTCTTTATGGCTGTCTTAAGACTCTATTGTATTTAATAGAAAATAAATGAAACATATAATCAGAATAGCATTAAAATTAGATGGGTTAGTAAGATATCAATCCAGTACCTACAGTCAAAGCCTCTACAATATTCAATAAGCATCAGAGGATTAGCAGCCATATATATTAAAAAGAGAGGTCAATTGTCAATGTTCTTACATAACTTTTTGACATACAACACATGGAAATATTTGGCCAAAAGTGTAATTACGAGGCACATGGCTGCGAGATTCCATCAATGCCATAATTGTAACTTAAACCGTACAAATACAATATTAAGAAGGCTCCTACCAATTAATGCCATAACATTAGATATCTAAGATGAAACATTACTCAATATCAGAAAATGAAACTTAAATACTTGTAGGTTGAAACACCGAGAAGATGTATTTCAATTTGCAATACTTGATTATAAAAGTCTAGTTAACAAAATTAGGTAACATGCAGATTTTAATTAAACAGACTTCTCAGCTAGCTGTCTTCCACAATTAAGTTAAATAAGCATTCCATGGTATACTAAATTGTTCATATTCCAAGGAGCTCATATAAGCCAGATCAACATATGTGATATTTGTTACCAGCTTATCCAAGTTTTGATGTTCTTCAAAATTCTTGTTGTAAAAATCACCAAGGTGGAACCAATGATCACAAATGTTAATTCTGTGAAACTATTCAAAACCCACATGCTTATAAAATGCTTCTCTGTTTAACGAAAGGGTCAATAACCTTCTATCAGGCAACCACGATGCAGAACATTTAATAAACTTAGAATTCACTTAAAAGGGTGCTAAATGAACATCCAATGGTTAAATAAGTAAAATAGTTATAAATTGCAATCCACTAGTACTGATCTGCCCTATCAACAGTTACCAGCCAAACAATGAAATAGATATCCAGCAAGCCATCACCTGAAATACTTGAAATGCACTTTGACATCGCTGACTATCAAACTGCTTGCTTAGATTATAACAAGCACTTGCAATGCCAAAATTTATCTTCCTGTTCGTCATGATTATTTAGATATTATGTCAGAGGGAATAAAGCATTTCAAATAACGCACTTCTCAAACACAACTAATCTGTATAAAGTTGAAAATTAAGAAAAAGTGGAAAAAAACAATTTTCTTCATTATTGAAATTTAGCAGATACACGAGCATAGTTCTTAATCTGATTTATAAGAATCTGAAAAAAGAAAGATTGACAAGCATAGACATTAAAACTTCAAAACCTGCTCCCACATCCTTGGGGCATCAAATACGAGAGGGAAACCAATTTGATGTTCATTCAACCCTAATTTATGTTGAGGAAAAAAACTCCTCCAAATGATAAAATAAGAGTTACATCACTGGAAATTATTACAATCTAGTAGCCCAGGATGTCATTTAGATTATCAGTGACAAGCAGAAATACAACAATAGTGGTATATAGTAACTTAAAAGAGAAATACAACTTTTCATGGTTGAAAATAAAACCCTTATGCCCATTATTGGATTTCCCATGCAAAATAATCTAAAATTTAACCGCCCTTTCTCTTCGGTGCTTGATCAGCTCTTCACAATCAAATGTGCATATGGAAGGGAATTATTATCTTTGGACAGTCACTGTCAACTACCTTACCAAGAAAACAATGGGATTATCTTTGTTTCTTTTTCAATTCAGTATCTATGCTTACTGAATATATAATGGGCATTCTCAATAATAAGGATACAAGTTCCATGAGAAATCCAAAACCACATACCTTAATAGCATATAAGTATCTGAAAGACATCCTGAAAATCATTTTTCATTTGATAAAAGCAGATGTAAAAAAATTATCACTTCTAAACAGGCCCAAATTCAGACGGTAATCTAAAACACACACCAGCAATTAACGCATAACTTGTACGGATTCCCCTTGGACACGTGACAGTTTCAAGTACAAAAACAAAAACAAATGAAAAGTTCACATGCAGATTACCATTTACCTGGCTTGTACCGAATGTCAAGGGCATCTTGCAGCAAACTGAGATACCTCACCCAGCGAGTCCTACCCTATCCCAATAACTTCAAACCATTGCAACAATGAATCCTAAATCTCTTGCAATAAAATTATTCATGTGTTATCCTTTCGAGAATTCAATAGATCATCCTCTACAAGATAACCTTTTACAATCAAAGCAACCTGAAATCTCTACGGTTAAGAACTCCAAAGTCTGATGTCTGATTCAAGAAGATTGATCAGGCTGCAAATCTTTAACCTGATCTAACAACTTATATTTCTCATCTTCCCCGGGAGGTGGGGGTCCATCTACTTTTTGAGCTCCGGTTACTCTAGCCAGCAGTACAAAAGACACTCCTCCAAGCACATTGTTCAAACATCGAAGCACAATCACCGAAGACTTAAAGGCAACAGAAGGAAGTCCTTTGGCAAGCAGATATTCTATGCCATTCAAAGTTTGGTACCTGAAATTGCTGCTTAAACCCATGTGAGCAGCCCACGTAGATGCATTCAACAAAGTCGGGGGTGCCTGGTTTGGAGTCTCAAAGTTGGGATCCATTTGCTTCCTAACACTGATCAAACCATTAGATATTACAGTACCCACAAGCCCTGCAGCAAATCCAACAGCTGCGAACAAGGTTCCCTTGTACACGAAAGTACCCATCCTCTCTAAGACATTAAAGCTCCCTGGCTCAAACATGTGGCTCGTAGGACAGCTTGCAAATATACCAGGGAGAGTCTGAGCCGCTGATGACAAGGAAGCTGATGGTGCCAACATGTACATGAGGGTAAAATTGAGAATACACCCAACAACAAGAGTGGAAAAAACGAAATCCAATTCATTGAGGCCAAAGTTAGGCCTAGAGGCCATGTCCCCAAGAACACATGCGCTTACCCCAACTAGCTCCTCCATCAGGACCTTGAATGGAAACTGCGGATCCGCTTCCACTCGGGCTTTCCACCCCTGAAAAAACGCACCCAAAAGCCCACCTTTGATTTTTTCATTCCCGTTGTCATCTGGTTTCCCCCACGATCCCCCTTCGCCGCCACCACCACCACCATTGTTGTCGTTGTTGCCAAACCCTGAATCTCCCCCACCAGACTGGATATCTGAACGTGCAGACACCCATGTTCTCGAATCCCTTCTACCCAATGAACTGATGTTGATCCTCTCACACCCATTTGCAACAATCTTGAGGACTTCGTGGCTGTTACTAGCAGTACGTGTTTTCAGGGCATTTGAGTTATTGGGCAAGCTTGGGGTTCCCGTTGATTTGCCTGAAAGAGCAATTGAGCACCTCAACTGTGACATTGTCAGAAATAACGTTTACGGGAAAACTTTGATTAAACCCAGGTGAAAACAGGAAGAATCTAACCAGGAATCTCCTTAAATCGTAAAGCCGAGGTGAATGCTTTTAAAACCCTAGCAAAAACCTCGGCAAGGCAAAAGAGGGGAAAAAGTTGACACAAAAATCATGGAGAGCCCAATTTTCTCAAAGAATGGAACATATCATTGTCTACAAATAGAACACCTCCTCATTTAAAGGTTCAAGGGCAAATAATTAATGCTGAAAACTGTATGCCCGTCCCCTTTCCCTTATTTTGGACCCAATTCATTAGTGTGTTTCTGCGCTATCTAACTTCTTTTTTTTAAATTATGGAGATTTAGTGTTTTCGCCTAGTTTCTTTGGTTAAGAATCAAGGATTGAGGGGTATTCATTCCACCAAATTTGCCAGAGGCATGATACCAACCTACTCCAACTCAAGCACACTTAGAGTTTCCTCCAAGGTTAAACCCTTTTAGCTTGTAGCCCCATTTGCAAACCTTGACAAATTGTGTGCCTTGTGCATTGTTCATCATAGAGCCCTTTAGCTCATCAATTGATAAGTAGGAGATATTTTGTACAAGAAGTCAAATTTTGATATTGCTATTAGGATTAATTGTGTAGTTTTTTAGTCCAACTCATTGATTCGTGTTTTGTGAGTATTTGCTCAAAAGAACACATCTCTCATGAGGATGAATGAAACATTAACACCCATTACATCTAGGTGATGCTCATAAAGGTGAAGCATTGGGTCTTCTAGGAGTCATTCATCCAAGTAGTACTCCAACTCAAGTTATATTGGCAATTGTGGGCTTGACTCAAGTTATATTCGCAAGTCAAATCAAGTCATATTTATTGTTTTGGATTTCAATTTCAAATTTTTGACATTCAAAATTAAAATATCGGCATGTTGACTGTTTCTCTAGCCATTATGAGTCAATTTAATATTTGTAGCCTTGTATTTCATATTTAAAGAAATTTGATTATTCACTTGAAACCAGGTTGGAATGTGAGAAGAATATAGATAGATTTAAAGTGTAAAATAGTCTACTATGTACTATCTATTTTTACATTATGTTAAGGTCATTAGATACGTATTTGAATTATTTGATTTTTCATCCAATTTATAAAGTCAATCTCACTAGAAGCTTGATCAAGGATATTGACCCTCGCGTGTCAAAAAAATCATAAGAGGCATTTCAATACACTATAATAGTTACACATGATGAAATATCAAGAATCAAGGCAAGCAAATCACAAGAAGGTTCATTTTATCTAATCAAGGAAAGAAGTTACAACTTCAATACCACACATCGAATCAAAATTTATTCTCACATATAAAGTTCAAACTCATGTAAGTGATCTAGAATAAAAATTGAACAATTTGCAAAACTGGGATCTTAATCTAAATCAACTCCAAAATTCAAGAGCACTCGTAAATCATTTCTTAACTTTTCTTCATATTACATTTCTTTCATGAAATTTCAAGTTGAATATCAAGCTTAATTTCTAATACTTTCCAATGATAAACTCCAAGTCCATAATCTTGGTTTATTTGTGCTTTAATTGAATTCATTTTTTTATTATTATGGGTAAATTTATGTAAATCTTATTAATTTTTCTTATAAAGTTTAAGGAGCTAAAATTAGACTAATAATGCAAAATTAAACTTATAAATTTAATTAAGTTCAATAAAATATTTAGTTGGATTCTTGAATTGTGTAATATTTTGTAACTAACATTAGAAATTGATTTTCCATATTGTAATAAATTTAGGGTTTAGTCCAATTAAGACTTCAAAATCTATAATTTTCTTATTATGTGTTCTCATTTAGATCCATGAGCACAAAAATGGTATAGATCAATTTTACACCTATTGATTTGATCTAGAGTCATAAGTGATAGACTAGGGATCAAGCAAGATTAGGATATTGTAATGAGTCAAATTTCATGCAAGAATATTTCAATTTGAAGACTTCTTATTGTGTAAAGAACACCATAATTAGAGGAAGCCCAAAAAATTAGGGAAAAAGACATAAGGTATGCATTTGTAACCATTACATTTTTTTCCCACTTTGATGTACATGTAAGTTTATATGAAGATAAATGTCAATATAAAATAAGATGTCAAATTAAAAAGTAAATATCTACATGTCTACGTATTGTGTGTGTGTGTGTGTGTGTGTGTGAAAAGCAAAGGGTTGTGGATTACAATTGTTGAAATCTCATAATCAGTGCTCCATTATAAATATTTAAAATAGAAAAAACATGTAATGAGTAGCTTATATATGTCACAAATTTGTACACTCACTAGATACAACTTGCTTGAAAATTATCTTCACGCAATCACTTTGCTAGGGTCTTGCATATTGTACAACTCTCATCCTAATTCCATCTTTTTGTTTTGCACTTGTCAAACTGCATTTATTGTGGGATTTTAAGGGGTTTTATTATGTCTCTAACCAACTTTAGCACAAAAGTTGATGTTAGTGTTGGAGTTTTTGTGATCAATGTTCATGGTGTCTCCTTTGAACAAATGCCCTCGCAAGTTTATTTGGAAAGTGTTTCATAGGGTAAGCCCTCCCTTGATATTGTTCTTAATATTTAGGATTTTGATAATATTGGTTAGACAAGCATACTTTGCTAGGGTATTTTGTGGGTAGAACTCCACCGAAAAGTGTGTTGAGTGGGTTGTCAAAGCTTGGACTCCTCATGGAGTTAGTCTTGGTGGCATTGAAAGCCTCACCAAAGGTTTTTTTTTAAAAAAAAATTGGAAGGTCTTCCTAGGATGATGCAACATTCACTCACAGTCCCTTGACAATTAGGTCTTCGTTGCTTGTTATCTAGTTGTGGTCTTAAGACTTTACTAGCTTAGATGATAAAAATCTCAACATCCTTGTTTGGGTTGAGTTCTCGAGTCTACTTTTTCTCTATAAGTCATTCATTTAGGTTGTTGCACAAACCCTTGGTAAGGTGGTGTGCATGGAACATGATAAGTTTCTCAATGTTCATCCTCAAAAGAGGACTTGTGCTAACGTAGACCTTTCCTACAACCTCAAAGAAACTATTGATATCCAAGTTGGAGCCCAAAATTTCATCCAAAAGGTTCTTTATTTGAACCTACCAAACACCTTATTAGAGTGGGGTTGTCATTGCACCAAAAGACCTATTTCTCAATACTTGATACAACTACTCAACTTATAGTACATAAGAGGTGGTTAAGCCCTTATTACAAATCTTGAGGGGAGCACTGAAAAAATTTCCAACAATCTCCCCCTTAGTGTCACCTGAGGGTCTAAGGATTCGAACCTGTGACCAAGCTATGATGCCACTTTTTAAAGTAGGGTTACTGTTGCAACAAAATATTGATATGTTAATGCATGATGTAACCACTCAACTTATACTATATGGGAGGCAATTAAGCCCTTGTTACGAATCCCAAGGGGAGCTCTGGATGAATTTCCAACACACTTGATATAGGTGTCAATTGGTTGAGCACAAGATCAAGGATTGTCTACCTTTTGTGCCTCATAACAAGTCTCCTCCTAAGGAGGCATCTACTAAGACTATTGAACTTGTGAAAATAGTTGAATGGATTGCTATGGTGCACAAGGGAAAAACTTGTTTGGCACCCAAGATAGTTGCTTTAGTTTTGGCTCAGTCATCTTTGGAGCTTGCCCTAGTGGTTTTGACTTTGACACCAATTACCCAAATGGTACCTTTGTCACTAGTACCCATTTCAAACCCTACTTTTTAGGGGATGGAGGCATCTGCAAGTGTTTCTTGACTCAATTGGGTCTGCACTATGTAGGCAACTTCCATGATTGTGCCTCAATATTTGGGAAGGTCTTGTATCCTAAATGTTTGTAGAGAAGACCCAGATGCCAGCTTTAAGAAGTGGAGAATCATCTTTGGCAAAGATTCTTCTCCTACCTTTAGAACCAGTTCAACTTTCTTGCACAATTGATTCTCATCTCTTGGGGATGAGGATGACATGAAAGATTTTTTATCATGAATTTTTTTCTATTAGAATGTTCAAGCTCTTATAGACCTCCCTAGAAAATATTTTGTTCATGATACCAAATGCATGATTTGTTCCCTGGATATTCTCTTTATCCAAGAAGTTAGAACTTCTAGGTTTTTTCTCAATGCAGGTGGTTGTGTTATTTGGCTAGATAGCATTGTATTTTCTTCACAATATGAAGTTGGTCAAGGTGGTGTTGATACTCTTCTTTCCCCTCATTTGATTTCTTATGTCATTTCACATGGTTCTGACCCCATGCAAAGAATTGTATGGATTTTGATATCTTTTAACAATCATTCTTTTGGTATAGTTAATGTTTATGCTCCTAATGGTACTATTGAAAGATCGAATTTGTGGTGTTGAATGGTGGATCATCTACCACCATCCACTTGGGTCATGAATAGGGATTTCAATATGGTCGAGTTGGATTTTGAAAAAGATGGGGATTTTCCTTTTAGATTAATAGATGGAGAAAGAGAGGCTTGGTACTACGTGTGTAATAAATTGGACCTTTTGATCCCAATGTCAATCAGCATCGATCTGGTGGGAGTTGGTATACTTGGTCCAATTTCATAGTCAAATCTGATAGGAATTTCAAGGGGCTTGATCATGCTCAATATTTTTTTCTTTTTTTAAAGAAAGGTAATTACCTGTCATTCCTTTACCTAATGTGACTATGTTATATTACTATCCCATCTTATTTATTATTATCTAAAAAGGAGCTAAGTGGTGTCCTTTCGAAATGCATTTTTATCGACATGTCACTTCTTAGTCATGAATGCTCTACAACTCATATCTTGCATGTATAGAATTTAGAGCATCAACCCTAGGATTTTTATGGTTGGATTCAGTGGTGGAAGGGTGTCATCACCTATATGGTGAGATTTCTTTTCATTTATAGTAGACAACTTGCCATGTACCATTGGTGCTCCAATGATGCAACTACCAAATATCTCTATGTATCTTTCGATGCCTTAGCCATGAATATGGTTGATTCATACCTACAACTTAAGCTTGCTAATATCTGCCATTAGAATAAAATTGTAGACAACTATGTCGCCAAGGGAGCCCAGATCAAGACTCACCTCCATTAGCATAACGTTAGTGACCAAGACTCAAAGGAGTTTTCTAGGCTTTTAGATCTCACCATACCTCTTTAGGAATCAAAAGAATTAAGAAAGGTTAGCAGATTCTCTCTGAACTTCTTGACATTCTTCAAGATTTTGTTTGACACTATGAGAAGGTGTTCATAGTGTAAGGGAATTCAGCTGACAGGGACCAAGCTTTGAATGATTGCATTGTCGTTACTTTAAACCAACTTGTAGTTGAGAAATGTACTTTTGTGAGAAAATGCTCACCATCAGTGACCTTAAAGAAGTTGTCTTTTCCATGGTTGATGACAAGGTTCCTGATGTGATGGTTTCTCGTGTGAATTTCACATAACTTTGTGGGGTTCTATTGGCATTGATCTTCATATGGTACACCTTGAAGATTTTCAAATTGAATCTCTAAGCAAGACCATCATCAAAGGAAACATTAAGTTCATACCTAAAGTTGGAGACACTGAGGATAATTATAATTGGAGGCTTATCACTTTACCAAATGTCTCCTACAAGATTATTGTTAAGGCTTTGGCTCTCAAAATCACCATCTCTTTCCTCTAATTGTACATCTTGAGAAAATTGGTTTTATCAAATCCAAATATATTTTGGATAACATTATTGCAGTTTGGGAAGGTATGGGCTAGGCTCGCAACTCAAAACAACAAGCCATCTTCCTTGAAATTTACTTCACCAAGGCTCGTGACTGCATTGAATGGCCCTTCATTCTAGCCATGCTTCAAGCCCTTGGGTTTGGTCCTATTTTTATCCATTTAGTTCACTAGGGACACTTATGCTTGTATCACAATCAATGGTAGATAATTTGAGCCTTTTGGCCTCTTCAAGTCCATCTATTGGGGTTTTCATTTGGCTTTAGCTCTGTACATTCTTACTACTGAAGGTTTTGGGCACCTTCTTTCCAATGCCATCTCTTTTTTCCTTGTTAGGGGTATGTCCCTGCCCGTGTCACCTACTCAACTTGTCAATGGACACTTCATTGATGATTCATTTATCACTCTCCTTGAGGATGAGGAAAATATCTCCAATGCCTTGACACTTTGAATCTTGCCACTGATTTAGCTATTCAATGGCACAAAGCCCTGTGCTACAGTTTGTATTTTCTTTTGGCCCCACCATGGCTCTCATAATATGAGTAGAAATGGATCCATCATAAAGAGGTCTTTCTCTTTCTTGGCATCCCTTTTTCTTTTCAAGTTTTCCCTATGGAGATTTAGAATGTTGTTCTTGCCAAGATTGAGAAGAAGCTTGACTATTGAATTGCCAAGCCTCTCTCTTTGGCTAGTAAGTTCCATATTTACTCCAAGGTCATGGTTGTTGCCCATGTTTATTATTCTTCTTATTGGTATCCTTCTACAACTTATTTAAACTCCTTAGGGATTTTATATGGGCTTTCAGAGTTGATCATCATGGGCTTTACATCCTAGGAATATTGTTGTCTTCCCAAGGAATTTAAAGGCCTAAGCCTTCTTTCCACTTAGAAGAGGGTGTTGCCTTATGTTCCAAATGGGTTATTCATGCTGTCACTAGGAAAATTGTTCTCAAGCAATACATTACTCCTAGTTTCATAGTAAAAAAATTGGCTTGGAAGGGGATGTTAATTATAGGTAGGAAAGATTAAGTACTGGAGGGGTAGAATTAGTACCTATGCAATAATTTCTTTTAATGTTATTTAACCAATAGTCTATGATAGCATTGTTCCAATAATCTAGATTCAACCAATAGCATAAGAACTTAACCATTACCAATCCATATGCATGAAAGTAAATAATTATTCATGAAAGAAAATTCACACACATAACACATAGATTTTGGTATCGCGAAAAAACCTTGGTCTGAGGGAAAAACGTCAATGGGGATGGAGCCCACAACTTTTTTACTACAATCAAAAAGGTTTTCTAATTAGGCATACAATAGTGCTTCCTTCTAAGAAACTCACTCTATCAAGAGTGACTAATACAATGTTAACTATATCTTTAGTCTATTACGAGTACTCCACTAAGAGATTTAATCTTGTCTATCTAGGCATTCACCTTGTTAGAGGTTTTAATAAAAGTTCATAGAAAAACTTAATATTCTTGCAAAAAAATCTTCAAATATTGTAAAGACTAATTAGATATTATACAAGATAACTTGACATGTCTAGTGCATCTCTTTAAGCTCCTCGTATCAGTGTGTTCCTCTGTCCTTTCACTGTAATGCTTGTTGTTGTTGTTCACTATGTTCTCTCCTCCTCACTTCCATCTCTTCTCTTGTTCCTTACTCCCTTATATCATTTCATGTTTACTAACCCTAAAATTAATCTTGACCATAGATCTTAGGGTTGGTTCAACCCCAAAACATCTCTCTTAAGCTCCTTCGATAATCTGACTTATACTTCTCCAATAATCCTTCTCCAATAGTGTCTTCTACATTCTGATAGTGTTTTCTCTCTTCAATTGTAACTTGTCCTTAGTAGTACTGATAGTAACTTTTCCTTAGAAATTTTGACATCAATGAAAAAACTTTAAGTAACTCCAACAATATCCCCATTTGGCATTGATGATAAAAACAAAGATTGTAAACTAAATTCTTCTCCATGTTGTATAATTGATACCTTTACTATGCACTTTGTACTCCCTCATACATTTGTGCAATAATGTCCTATGTATCATGTATTCTTTTCATCACTCCATTACTTTATCTTCTTATCATTAAATTATCAGTCTTCTCACTTTATCAATAATTTTCCCCCTTTTTGTTTATGGCAAACAATGATAAAAAACATGACCAAATAGAAAAATAAGGAGTGAAATGTCTTTACCTTACAATTTACTTACAATATTTGTGTATTTATAATTATTAAGTTGTAATAATGTTTCCCATGTTTTCTTCAGTGCTTAGATAGTCAGAAAATGTTTTTGAAATTCTATTGACATGTTCTACATTCCACTCATTGTAGTTTCCTCTGGCCCATGTATATTGTGTTGTACTTCTGATAAGCTTTGCTTCATCACATCAATATGTAAACTAATCATATTTTAGCAATAAATTTACCCCTTTCTACTAAAATTTCTCCCTCTCTTTCAATTAATTCTTTCAGTTTCAATAAATGTTTGACAGAATTGACTGATGAGTTTAGTCTCCCAATATGACTTAGCCTTTTGTTCTAAACTTCGATATGTAGAGTATCTCTATTAGAAGTAAATATGTCAAAACTATATAAAGTAGTATATTTTCTTAATATAGTGTTAACAATCTCCTATGGTGAACTAATATCCTCCTGCAACTTCCCTTTTGAATTTGTAAGCTTTTTCAACAAGCTTTTCCTTGTCTGCTCTTCCAACTTGCTTGTAACTTCCTTTGCTAGTTGTCCTTATGGATTGCTTCCCGATGCTTCCATTTTGTCCAGATTAACTTTCGACTATCTTTGAATTCATTTCTCTTTGTCTACAATGACTTATGGCATAAGATTTTCAAACATTTTTAAAGTCTTTCTTAATACTTATCTTTTGCTTCTTTTGGATCTTCTTTCATCAATCTCAATTTTTAGATCAAATGCTCTCTTGAATAATATTATATCTTTCTTATTCAAAGTCGATGTTGGTTGCTTCAATATGTCAAACTATGGATTATCACTTGGTGGATCATTATCTACCTCATTCTCTTCTTCTTCTTCTGATTTCCTTTTACCTTTGACTTCAGCTGACTAAATGCTCTTACCATGATCCTTCTTTTTATCTTTGTCTTTCTCTTCACCATCATCATCATCTTTTCTCCTTTGTTAGTTGACCTCTTTGTAATAATAATTATTGGTTGGGATGAGCTCAATCCTTTAGTTTTGGTTCTCTCGTTGTTTTCTTGTTCTACTCAAGTGTTTGAGTCTTTAGATTGATTCCCTATTTCACCACTATCTTTCTATTTACTTGTGTTACCTTTAGTAATTGTTGATGCTTTTGGTGTTGGTGTTGGTGTTAGTTTTAGTTGACATTTTTCAGCAATTATAGGATTTTTCTCTTCCTTTCTACTCATAACATTCAGCACCCCCTCTATTGATGCTAGGGATTGAGTAGTTAGATCAAGTGGTGTTTGACCTACACTACTCATCAGTATAATTGCAAATTGGCTAATTGTATCCTTATCAAATGTGTATTCTCCTTATTGTTTACTACTAATAGTAACTACTCTATCTATTCCTTGTGTATCTATTTGCATGTACATTGGCTTTGCTTGATTATCTCCTTCAAAATCTAACTCTTCTTTCCTATATGTGATATCTTCAATCATTAGTTGCTCATTTTATGACTTCTTCTTGGTTTCTGTGCTTGTAGTCCCAAGTAGCTCACTTACAATGAATACATCATTGACATTTGAAGTTCTTTCTTCTTCATAAGCTTGGTTTTTCTCTTTCTACAACTCTTCAATCTAGACTTCTTTGATATTTTAAAGTAAAATAAGTTCTTCATCTACCAATACCATAGTTGTCAAGACCTTTATTCTAAAGTCTTTGTGATACTTATCCATCAAAACTTATACATCATTGATCAATAGTTTAGGTCACAACTACCAAAGTATTTGTTTCCTCAATTCTTCTACTCTCTAACTTATAGACTACCATCTTGCTAGTAGAGTGGTGTATAACTTATGTGGGACCTTGTCCTTCACATCTCTAGGATATTTATATGCTTCTTTGAATTTTTTTATGATTGAATCTTCAATCATATTCTTATCCTCTTCAATTAAATTTTCAAATGAGTCAGGATAAATCTTTCCAACTAATCTTGTTTCAATAATATACTTTGCTAGTTCTCTAGGATCAGTGGGAATCTTATACATTCTTTGTCCTGATTTCCTACACCATGAACTTACTTCTTTCTCCAATTTATCTTGTGATTTCTTCATTGGTGGTGGAGTTTGAGCTTGACTCTAACTTATTATTCTTCTTTCTATCAAAACATGTGTTTTTCTTCTCTTGAATACTTTTCCCTTATCAATCTTTATCACACTTTCCTCAATGACTTCTCTTTGAGTGCTAACTTTGAGTTTTTCTCTGCTACCTTCTTCCTCTTGTTTTAAAATAGTAACAACAACTTCTCCTATAGAATGTGTATCTATGTCTTTTCCTTTTCTTAAAGGTGTTGATAGCTAGAGTGTCGATGTAGCTTGTGTGGTCTCATGCATTGATAGACTTCTCAATGCCTCATGTACAGTTCTAGATGTCTTCGTTATCTTTTTCTCCTTCTTGGCTAATGGGGCCTTTGAAACTTTACTTTTGAAAAATTCCTCATAAGTCCTAAACCATGTGGCTAAGGTATTCTTAGGTAGGCTCAATATATGGTCAACATAATTGACCAAATATTTTTCCAAAACTCTATAAAATAGATAAGAAACCCAAGAAGTTCTTGGCTCGTTGGATCATGTAATTATCAATGTCAATAAAAAAACATAAAGTGTCTTTATACCTATTGATTAATCTACCTAGGATCTGATAACACTCTTTCATTCTTAGTTGGAATTCTTTGAAGTAGCTCCACATTATTTTCTTACATTCATCATATAATCTCTCAAATGGCTCATTAGTTTAATATATAATAAGTTTATTTTCATTCCATTGTACATTTCCTATACTAGGGAAAACATTCTTAACATATAAATATATACATACAAGTAGAGTACCAAATTGTATATCTTGATGTCAGTCCTTGAATCTTTCTATATTTACACTTAATTGATTAACAATTATACCTAAGAGATCATATGGTTTACCCTATGGGGAAATCTTGTGTGTTATCCATATTGATGTTCCCAAGACACTGTTGGGGAGACTTGATTGTTATATTTTGTACTTGATTATCATTGCAGTGAACCTTGTTCCCACATGTTTAACTTTATCTATCACCATGGATCTTTTGTTTGAAGTGCTCTCAGTTATCTATCTCAGCTCGTTCATATTGCTAACTCTTAGTGGGCATTCCTTTTCCTTGTGCTAATAGACTTGTAACTATGTTGACAATTTCTCTTGTAACCTTTATAGGTTCCTCCATGTCTAACCAAAGTTCTCCATCATGTACTCTTCTTAGTACAAATCTAATTCATTCGTCGGCAAAAAAAAATGGTATATGCACCTTATGTGTGAGGCCTTGAACTTCTAAGTGCTTGTATTCATTTTTCAATTAGTCATCTACGCATAATTCCTTCCTATATATATATCTTCAATTCTAGGATTACCTAATGCCACAATCTTGTTATGAATGAAGGTAGTGATATCCTCGATTAGTATTACCCTTAGTGGTAGAGATGATAGGGCTCTAACATTATCATGTAAGCTTGAATCTACTAGATAAACTTCAACTTTCGGCTTTGGTCTTTTGTTGATGCTTACAACAAGAAGATTCTTATATATGGATGTCATTTCTTCAAGAAAAATTCTTTACATGATGTATGTAAAGAAAAGTATTTTCCAATTGTAACTATTGAAGTTGATGAAAGATCAACCCCACAATTCCTAAGAATCACTTGCATGCAAGCATCTGTCATAGAAAGAGAGAAGCAAAAGCTATGGAAGCTAGAATTACAAGATATAGAGAGGAGACATTCTTGATGAACAAAAAGATAAATTGCTATTATCAATAAGTGAATGTGCCAATGTTACAAAGAGAGACCAATCCTTATAAAAGGAGTTCAAAACCCTAAAAGGTAACTAACCTAGGTTGCATAATAATAATTAATAAAATAATTAATTATTATATGCCTAATGTTTAGCTTAAGCAAAATAGAGTGAATTAGAAAATATCCAATTACTCTTGCATTCCCCCCTTAAGATAACCTAGGGAGTAGCTAAAAACCTAGAAACTACTACTAAAAGTGGACTTAGGTCTCAACAAAAAAGTATGATAAGGTACCAAGACACAACCAAATCTTTGTAAAGAGGATAAATAGAGAAAACCACATGGAAAAAACCCTACTGCAAGAAGAGATGGAAATAATGTTGAAAAGAGCTAGTGAAGGATTGAAGACACCTCCAAACTAGGATCCCAAAGGATAGGAACAAAGGGATAATCATGTAGAAACCCACTAAAGCATGTAGAAGCTGCAAAACTCTATCAAAAAGTAACTGCTGATCTGAAGAACCTCAACTAAAATAAAACCTAACTAGGTAGAGAAGACTATAATCTACATGAGTTCTCTCAGAAGAAACTACTTCAATCAAGAGGCACACAAAGGAAAAAACTAAACTCGAAGATACAAATGGCATGAAACACCAAATCCTGAAGAGGTGATCAATTGAACATAAAAGGTTGCAACCAAAGTAGGAACAAAAAGAAGAGTTTCTAGATATGGTAAATTATCCATCTCACTGAGATGTATAGGTACTCAACCACTGCATCCACCTAGTACATATGAACAAAAATTGAATACATAGCTCACTCCTCGAACCAAGAAAATATAAGAACTAACAAAAGAACCCCCATAATGCAAACAAGGGTTAGATGACACACAACTAGAAAAGTGGGCCAAAAGAATTGCATGTCAAGGAACCACGATCAAGATACACAAAAGAATACATATGTGTGTACTAAGATGATCAATCTCAGATGCATCATGAGGCTAATGTCATAAAAGAGAAACTTATTGAAAAAAGGAAGATGGAAAACAAAGGCAAAACACCAACCACCCATGGAGCTTTAATCAAATTAGTGCATGTATAATAAGGTAAAGGATATGGTGAATACCAAGGTTATAGTAATCTATATGAGTGGCTTTAAATGACACTGCTCAAATCAGAAGGAAAAACAAGGCAAAACTGTTGAAAATATATTGACATAAGTAGAAGAATGTGTTTCAATCATTATTTTGTCAATGATGTCAAACCTGCTACTTGCTGGTAAGACAAATGCTTAGTTGATTTGAGTACTATCATTTATTTCATTGATGAAGAGGATTTCCTCAAATAAGATAACAAAAGTATCTAGAGAAAAGGTTGAGTTATGGTATGTAAAAAGGAGTACAAAGATTAGTTAAGACAGTGATGATATAGTGTATTAATTATCTACTTAAGGTTGCAAAGGTTGGATACACTAACAAAGTCTAGAAGAACAAGTAAGAAGAATTAAGTATGCTAAGCTTGACCGAGTGGACAGTAGGTGTCGAACAAAGTAAGTGCAAGTCAAGAAGAAAATCAATTAGAGCCGAGTAAAGTAAAAGTTTAGCATATGTTGAGTGATATAGTGTAAGCCTAGTAAAGTTTAGTTGATGTCAAGCATCTGTAAACTTTAGTGTTTGTCTAGTTATCTAGTGGATGATGGGTGGAAGAATAGTATGGAAGTCGAGTGACAACATATTGATGTCCAATGCCAATATTCATGTTAAATCATAGTTTTGATGAATCTAAGCTAACTATTTTGCTTTCTTGAATTTTGTGAAGCATGTGGAAGATAACTATGATGAGTTGGTGGCACCAAATTCATGGTAAACTATTTTTGAGGAGAATTCAAAGAGGATCGAAGGAGAAGTTTCTAGAAGGGGCTAAAATGAAAAGATGGGTAGATTCATTGAATCCTACCTAATCCTACCTAACCCTAAAATGGATGATAGAGGATGAACGACAAAAGATCTTAATTTTCTATTTATAGAGATGGCTAGTCAGAAGCAAGGAAGGTTAATGTTCGAGAACCTAAGTTAGACAAGAGGTCTAAGGTATTGCTTCATTCAGAGACCAAACCGAAGAGACTACTATTGGAAAGCAAAGCAAGAAGGCTTAAGAGTATGAATGCTTGAAGGGTGAACAAGCTACCAGAGCTGAAGTGTGAGAAAGGAAAGAAAAATGGAGGACTAAAACAAAGATCTATAATCTGGAAGTGAGTTGTAATTTGTTATTAGATAAAGTCTTACTGTTACTTTCTAATCATTGTACCAGTGTAGGGTAAATCTTTTGGATTAACATTGACCTAATAGTAATTTGTAAATCCTTTAACCGAGTGACATTCCAAGTGAATGATCTAAAGTCCTCTAACAAGTCTCACTCCTAATAGGGTGATTGAAATCCTCTAACTAGGTCACATTTAACAGTGTGTATTGTAACCTTTAACAAGGTTGGCCTTCTACATGGCATCACTTCATAAGAGTGAGAACGAGTAGCATGTTACTAGTGATTTTTTCCAAATTGGGGCTCCACCTAAAATCATTGAGTCAAATGTGTTATTGAATCTATTATGTTTCATGCTTACATTTCTGCAAAGTTGATTTGACAATAACCTACAAAGTTTAAGTGATTATATGATCTAATGGATGCATGCATGAATATGTTTTATGGATATGGGTTCACTAAGCTATGAAAAGTTTTATTTGTACATCTAGACCTTGGATAATTGATTCACCACGCCCCTCTAAGTTATTCTACAAAATTACAACAATTCATATCAGAGCCATCTACTTAAGAAAACTAGTTTGAAGGTACTAAAAGCAAAAGATCAAGATTTCAAAAAGAGAGGTACCCAAGCTCAATAGGGAAAAATTTCCTATATGGAAAATTATAATGAAGCTACATCTAGGAGTTCTTGGAGACCATGCACAATATACCATCACCAATGAGCATGTTGATCCTGTTGGAGCCTTAACTACTGAAGATTTGAAAAAGAAGAAAGAACACAATCAAGTAATGTTGGAGATTGCCTCTTGCCTAAGTTATGTCGAGTTTAATGACATAAAGGGTTGTGATAGTGCAAAGAAGATGTGGGATGCTCTTCACACCATGTATGGAGGTGTTGCAAATCTTTTGAGAGCCAAATCTGAAAGTCTTAGAGGTAAGTTTGATGATATGAGGATGCAAGAAAGTGAGAATGTTGCTCAATATTGTTCTAGGATAAAAAATGTTGTTAATGTTACAACCATAGCTTGTAATAGTTAATGCTATAAGAGGATCTACTAGTAAGATAGATGATGAGACTACATTAAGAAAAGACTTGAGAACATTTTTAACCATCTATGCTATTAGAGTTTTTGCAATACAAGAACTAAATTGTATACCAAGTTCTAATCTGACTCTTGAAGGTCTGGTAGGTAGGCTCACTACTTTTGACTATCTAATTTTGACAACTTCAAATATGACAATGTTGAATATGATTTCAAAGCTAAGCTTTCATTGAAGGAACCTAATGAGAAGAAGAAGAAGAAGAAGGTAAAATATGTTTCCAAAGATAGTGATATAGATGAGGAAGATGTAGAACAGATTGAAGCACTACTAGCAAGGAGATTTCATAGAGGTAAAGGAAAATTCAAAGGTAAGTTACCTATCATGTGTTTTAATTGTAATGAGGTTAGTCATATTGCTGCTAGATGTCTAGACAAGAAGAACTATAGAGGTGGAGACAAGTACAAAAGTAGAAGAGATGAGGACAACAAAGATTACAAAGAGAAAGGAAAGAAATCTTGCTACATTGTAGAAGAAGAAACCAAAGATGGATTTGACGATCATGATGATGAAATGGTGTATGTTGCAATGAAGGATGATTCTGATGAGGATGATGCAATTGCATTAGTGTCTTGTGTGAATAAGAATGATAGATGGATTATTGATATTGAGTGTTCACATCCCATGAATGGAAATAAAAGTATGTTCATTACCTTGAATTATTATTATGGAAATAGTGTAAGGTTCGGTATTGATGCACCCTATCTGATAAAAGGAAAAGGATCTATCAAAATATTAGAAATATTATTCTTTCCTTGGATGTATTTAATTGGGATATTCCAAGGATCCCTAAATGTAGTTTGTCCTATTGTACACTGTTGGAATACTTAAGAATAATTGAGAGGGGGGGGTGGGGGTCAGATGTATAAATAAAAATTTTCATAGCTTAGTGAACCCATAAAATATTTATACTCATGAATGCATCCATAAGATTATGCAATCACTTAAAACTTGTAGGTTACTGTCAAATCAACTTGCAGAAATGTAAAGCATGAAACATAACAAATTCATCAACACACTTGAAACAATGATTTACGTGGAAACCTAGTTTGGGAAAAACCACCAGTAACATGCTACTCTTTTCACTCTTCTGAAGTGATGCCCTATGAAAGGTCAACCTTGTTAAATGTTACACTACACACTGTTAAATGTGACCCGGTTAAAGGATATCAATCACCCTATTAAAAGTGAGCCTTGTTAGAGGACTTAAGACCATTCACTTGGAATGTCACCCAGTTAAAGGACTTAAAAATGACTGTTAGGTCAACCTAATCCAAAGGATTTACCCTAGACTCATACAATTGTTAGAGAGTAATAGTAATGCTTGATCTGATACAACTTACAACTTCATTTTCAGATTATAGATCTCTGTTCAGTCTTCAATTCTGCTTGGCCTTCATACTTTACAGCTTTAATAGCTTGTTTACCCTTCAAGCATTCTTCTCCTTAAGCCTTCTTGCTTAACATGTCATTGCAGACTCTTCTCTTAGGTCACTTGATGTAGCAAAACCCTTGACTCCTTGTCTCCCTTAGGTTCTCGCACATGAGAACCTTGCTTCATGACCAACCATTCCTATAAATAGGAAATTAAGATCTTTTTTCCACTCATTCTCCATCATCTAATTTAGGGTTTGGATGGATTAGGTAGGATACAATGTATCTACCCCATATTTCATATATCTTCTAGAAACTTCTCCTAGAATCCTCTTTGAACTCACCTAAAAATAATTTACCTTGGATTTTGTGTCACCAACTCATTAACCTTATCTTCCACCTGGTTCACATAATCCAAGAAAATAAACTTGTCAGCTCAAATCCATCGAATTCACAATCTTTTAAATAATTTAGTAGTTCAACATTATCAAGCTTCTGATGCTTAGCACATACTGCATTGCTCAGCATCCACTGTGAAATCACTTAGCATGAACTATAGTTTACTGGTGTTCGACATCAACTAAACTTTACTTGACATACACTATTCTGCTTGGCATACACTAGAATGAACTTTTACTCAACTGTAACCAATTTTCTACTCAGCTTGCTTGACAAATAAATTTTGTGTAACTTGTTCTTCTAAACTTTCTTAGTGTAACCAGCCTTTGTAACCTTAAGTAGATTATCAATACATCATGATATCACTATCTTAACTGATTCTTGTACTCCATTACATAACCATAACTCAACCTTTCTTCTAGGTGCTATTGTTACATCTTTTGATCAAATCTTCTTCATCAATCAAATAAGTGATAGTACTTGAATCTTATAAGAAATTGTCTCACCATCAAATAGTAGGTTTGACATCAGTGACAAAATAATGATTGAAACACATAGTCTTCTTCAACAATCTCCCACAACAATGATCTTTTCAATCTGATCTCAACAATCTCCCTCTTTGGCATTGATGGCAAACCAAACTGACCAACCAAATCAACCAAATGGTAAACACCTTGTTCAACCAAACTGACTAGTTTAAAAAAGTAAAACAATACTAAAAAGAAAACTTGTATTGAAATCTCTCCCTCTACGAGCAACTTCTATCTTCTAAATAGGTTACAAAAAATGCTTTCTTATAACTCCCTCTTATTATATCTCCCTCTTACTAGGTAGATGTTAGGATTTCTCTTTCTTTGATCTCCTAATTAACAATTGTTTCCTTCAGTAATTATCTCCCTCCTAGGATTAGTAATCTCTCCCTCTTTGACAACAATGCCAAAGACTTGTCATCTTTAACATGACAAATATAAACTTTTTCAATTTCTTCAATTTCTCCCTCTGTCACCTTGCTTGTCATTGATTTGAAGTTTTAGCTCTTTGATTACTTTAGGCAGCTCCTAAAATAAGATCCTCTGCATCAATATGTAACATATGAAAATCAACTTGTTTGATGTAGGGCACTCCTCTTGTTACTTAGATAGCCTTAGATAGGGGTATCACCCCTAGTTTACCTCTTAAATACTCATGAGCATCCTTAGGTAATGCTTTTGTGAAGATATTAGCAATTTGTTACTTTGTGTTGACATATTCCATCTTCACCTCTTTATCTTGAACTAACTCTCTCAAGTAATGATACTTGATTGCAATGTGCTTAGTCTTTGTGTGCATCACAATATTCTTTGATATATTGATAGCACTTGTATTATCACAATAAAGTATCATTGGTTCTATGATCTCTTCTTTCATACCTTTCAGTAGCTATTTGATCCATACAATGTTTTTACAATTTACAAGATCAACAACATATTCAACTTCAATAGTAGATTGTGAAGTGCAATTTTTTTTTCTTGCTAGTCCATGTAACCAGTTGCTTGCCTAAGAAAAATGCTCCTCCATTGGTGCTCTTTCTTCAATGTAGGCTCTAAAATTCAAATTTTTTTATTCTTCTTATAGTATAGACCAAACTCTTTTGTTCCTTTCAAATATCTCATTATTCTTTTTATGACTATTAAATGATTCTCCCTGGGATTAGCAAAGAACCTTGCAACTATCCCTATAGATAATGCAATGTCAAGTCTGCTATGTACTATATACTGCAATTTTCTAATCACAGACCTATATAATATTTGATTCACCTCAGCTAAATCATCATTCTTTGACAACTTGTATCATGTTACCATAGGTGTACTTACTAGTTTGGAATCCTCCAATCCAAAAGTTTTCAATATTTTCTTGACATACTTTGATTGAGTAATGTAGATACCATATTTCATCTGATATACTTTCAAACCCACCAAAAAATTGATCTCTCCAAACATAGACATCTCAAATTCTTGCTTCATTTGATTTGCAAATCCTTACATAAAGCATCTTGACCTCCAAATATGATATCATCAACAAAAATTTTAGATAACAAAATACCTTTTCCTTTCTCTGTCTTCATGTATAGATTGTTGTTATCATTATTCCTTTCAAAACCAATCTTTACAAGATAATTATGAAGTCTCTCATACCATGCTCTTGGTGCTTGTTTCAAACCATAGAGAGCCTTGTGTAGTCTACATACCATGTTCTTATTGTTAACATCAACAAAAAAATTTGGCTATTCTATGTAAACTTCTTCCTCTAATACACCATTCAAAAATGCAAATTTAACATTCATTTGATAAACTTTGAAACATTTGTATGCAGGATAAGTAAGTCGAGTTCTTACTATTGGTGTAAATAGATATTTACTATTTACACTTTACTTAAGTTTACTTAGGTTAGTGCATTATTTTATTATTTTATTTTATGAGAAACTTAGGAGTTTGTCCACCTTTTTGAGTTGTCATGTTGACAACACAGAAGTACACAATACAAAAAATTTCTTAGGGTAGAATTCACCCAAGACCAAGGAGCTCAAACACAAGCACAAAATAGACTAGAGTATGATCGGAATAACTGTATAGTGATCAATTCAATGTACAAGAACACTAGGAGTGCATGTATATAAAGACCTTTGAGATGCATGTAGAATGCCTAAGAATCAACATCATGATAATTCATACAAATAGGCACATGTCCACCAGATATGGGTTATCCTCCATTAAGCACAGAAGTAAGTGCAATGATGAGAGGATAAGCCTACAAATGTGAAACACGCAAATCTGTTTTGTAGACAACATGTGTTAAATTAGGAGTGCAAATAACTATGTTGTCTACATGACAACTCAATGAATGATGCAAACTCCAATGTTGTAGATAGAATGTGCTTAATTAGAGTTGCGTACTTCTATGTTGTCAACATGACAACTCAAAAAGGTGCACAAACTCCTTAGCGTCTCATAAAATAAAATAATAAAATAATGCACTAACCTAAGTAAACTTAAGTAAAGAATAGTAAATATCTATTTACACCAACACTTACTCCTTCCAATCTAGCAACAGAAATGGATGTCTCTCCATAGTTAATTCCTTCTTCTTGTGCATATCTCTTGCAAACTAGTCTTACTTTTTTCCTTATGACTTCACCATTTTCATCTAGCTTGTTTCTAAATACCCACTTGGTACCAATCATATTTTTGTCTTCTGGTCTAGGAACTAGACTCCATGTTTTGTTCTTCTGTATTTGTTCAATTTCTTCTTCCATGGTTTTACTCCAGTCTTCATCTTCTAAAGCAACTCTTACTAATTTGGGTTCCTTTATACTTAGCAAACATGTATCACTTCTCAATCTATTTCTTTTCATTGATCTGGCATCTTTATCTCCAATGATTTGAGTAACATGATGATGTCTTTTGACATATTTAGGCAATCTTGGCTCAGCTCTTGTTTCTTCATTTTGTCTTTCAGTTTCTAAATTACTGTGTATATCTCTATTAGGTAGCTCAACATCTCTTTCATGTACACTAATCTCAAAATTAGAATATGCATCTACTTCATTCTATAACTTGACATCTGTATGTAGCTCAGTTCCTGAATGCAACTCGACATTCATAGGGTGTGCCTCAGTAGTCACTAAAACTTGCTGATTTGTAGCTTGATTTGCAACATCTTCATTAGCACGCATACCTTCATAAAAGTATACAAATATTTTGTATTCTTCTGGTTCTTTTATAGTTTCAACCTCATATATCTCTGTATATTCATCAAAGTTCACATTTTCACTTTCCACAATCTTGTTAGTATTAGTATTTAAACACTTGTAAGCTTTATTTCTTGTGGAGTATCCTAAGAATATACCTTCTTCACTTTTTGCATCAAGTTTACCATTCCTAACATCTTTAAGAATGTAACATTTACTTCCAAATACCTTAAAATACTTTATATTGGGTGAGTATCCATACCATAGTTCAAAAGGTGTTGAATGATTACCTTTCTTGATTTGCACACGGTTCAAGGTATAGACAATTGTACTTATAGCTTCTCTCCATTATTTCAAAGCAACATTCTTCTCCATCATGAGTGTTCTAGCATAGTCCATTATAGATATGTTCCTCCTTTTAGCTATTCCATTTTGTGGAGGGGTTCTAGGGGCAGATGTCTGTCTTATGATTCCTTTGTCATTACAAAACATCTCTAACTCATTTGATGTGAATTATCCTCCTCTGTTAGATCTCAAACACATTAGACTTCTAACTGTTTTCTTTTCCACTCTTGCTAAGTACCACTTAAACATTTGGAAAGCATCAATTTTCTATTTTAGAAATATAACTATCATCATCGTAGAATAGTCATCAACAAATAGCATAATGTACTTATCTCCTTTGTAGCTTTGCACATCAATTGGTCCACACAACTCAGTATGAACAATCTCTAGTATTCCTTTAGAGGTATAAGTTTTACTCTTAAAACTTGACTTTGTCATTCTGCCTAACTGACATTATTTGCACATTATATTTTTAAGCTTCTTCAATTTAGACAAACCTCTAACTTTCTTCATGTTAATGATACTAACCAAGTTATCAAAATTAACATGACATAACCTCTTGTGCGATAGCCATACATCATCAAATTTTACAAGAAGACAAGTATAATCCTCTATATCAAGATATAATAGATTACTTCTAGTTTGATCACCATTTCCAATCTGTTTCCCATTTGTGTCATATATCTTAGCAATCTTGTTTTCAAACTCAACCTTACATCCCAAATTATTTAGTTGTGACACACTCAACAAATTATAGTTAAGTCCTTCAACATAGTAAGCATTGTCACATAAAATCTTATCTGTGAGTTTGATAGAACCTTTTCCTTTAATCAAACATGGTGCATCATTACCAAATCTTACACTATTTCCATCATAACAATTCAGGTTAATGAACTTAACTTTGTCTCCAGCCATGATGTGAACACCCACTATCAATGATCCATCTATCATTCTTGTTCACACAAGTCGCAAGTGTAGTTGCCTCATATTCATCAAATTAATCCTTCATTACGACATACACCACTTCATCATCATGTTCATTTTATTCTTCTTTTGTTTCCTCTTAAAAAATTTAGCAAGACTTCTTGCCTTTGTCTTTGTTATTCTTGTTGTCTTCATCTCTTCTACTCTTGTACTTGTCACTACCTCTATAGTTCTTCTTCTCTAGACATCTAGTAGCAATGTGACCAACCTCACTACAATTGAAACAATGATGGGTAACTTACCTTTGAACTTTCCTTTACCTTTGTGAAATATTCTTGCCAGTAGTGCTTCAAGTTATTAAACATCCTCCTCATATGTATCATTGTCACTAGAAACATCTTCTTTTTCTTTTTCTTCTTTTCATCATGTTCCTTTAATGATACCTTAGCTTTGAAAGTAGATTCAATATTTTTAGGTTTGTAATTATCAAAGTTAGATAGCTCAAAAGTAGTGAGTCTACCTTCCAAACCTTCAAGTGATAGTTTATTTCCCGGTATGCATCTCAATTCTTGAATTGCAGAAACTCTAATAGCATATATAGACAATAATGTCCTTAAAAATTTGCTTAGTATAGTATCATCATCTATATTACTAGTAGCTCCTCTTATTGCATTAACAACTTCTTTCCAACATATTGAGCAATAGTCTCACCTTCTTCCATTCTCATATCATCAAACTTACCTCTAAGACTTTCAATTTTGGCTCTTAGAACATTTGTGTCTCATCCATAGATAGTGGTTAGGGCATCCCACATTTCTTTGCACTATCAAGACCTTTGATATCATCAAATTTAGCATAACTTAGGGCAGAGGCAATCTCCAACATTGTCTAGTTGTGTTCTTTCTTCTTCTTCTTCATATCCTCAGTAGCAGGGGCACCAACAAGATCAACATGCTCCACTGAAATAGTAGATTGTGCATGATCTCCAAGTCCTCCAAGGTGTAGCTTCATCAAACTTTTCCATGCAGGAAAGTTATCTCTATTGAGCTTGGGTACTTCACTTTTTGACATCTTGATCTAAGTGCTTTTGCTACCTTCAAACTAGTCCTCTTAAGCAGATGGCTCTAATACCAATTGTTGGAATACTTTAGAATAACTAAGTGTAGCGCTGGGGGGGAGGCGAGCGAGGGGGGGGGGGTGAATCAATTATCCAAGGTCCAAATGTATAATAAAACTTTTCACAGCTTAGTGAACCCATAACACATTTATACTCATGCATGTGTCCATAAGATTATGCAATCACTTAAAACTTGTAGGTTACTATCAAATCAACTTGCAGAAATGTAAAGCATGAAACATAACTATAGTGCCTGCCCCTAGTTCGCATTTTTGTTATCATTGTCAAATTCTTTTAGGCCGATTTTATGCATTGATTAGTTTTAAGAGATATTGAATATTATGATATTATTTCATGACTTGGATTAGTGATATATCAGTGATGATTACTTAGTTGATTTCATTTCATGTGATTTTTATGATGTTTTGATGATTCTTAGTTAGTAAATGTGGTTTCTTTCATAACAATGTAACATGATGTCTTTAATGATGATTATGTTTGTATTGATAGAGATGCATTATTACACCTGAGCATTTGATATTAGATTTGTGGTTTTTATGATACTTACCCCATACTCGCATGTGTATGGTGTGTGTGTTTGTTTTATCTTTCTGTCTGACGTGTTTGATGTGGTTAAGGGAGGGAGTCGTAGTCACCTACTAGTCGGGATCTACATGATGAACCACTCCCTGCCATTACCTATTTAGTTTAGATATACATTATATACATGTACATGCTTGTCTTTTATGCAAGATGCAGGTACCAGGCATTGACTTCCCTGAATTGCCAGGATGAGCGTGCCCAATTACAAATACTCAAATGGTGAGAATGGGAAGATAATGATCACGTCCAATCCCAACCATAGCCTAAAATACTTGTCCTACAAGGAGGACTCGTAACAGACTGTCTACCTTTTTTTTAACCTATGAGTCTTTTGTGCGTATGTTGTTTTGATGAATTTTTTGTTAATTAAGTCTAATTGAAGGATTAACTTAATGATTTAATTTAATGAAAAATTATTATATTTAATTAATTGAGAAATTAATTAAATAAAAATAATGAAATTCAAAAAATAAAGTTATAAGATTAAATTTAGAACGTGATAATATTTAGCTAATTTAATAATAATATATTTAGAGTTCATTTTTAAATAAATGCTAAATATTATTGTTATTTAAGTTAATAAATATTTATCAAATTAAACATTTAGAAATAAATTAAAAAGTGAAAGTTCAGAAATAAATTAAAAAGTGAAAAGATATTAATTTATGAAGAAGATTTAAGTTTGCATGTTGCATGCATGAGATTAAAATATAGAAAATTAATTAAAAAGATAAAATATGAGAACTTAATAAGGATATTTTAATAAAGTGCACATGAGATTAAAGTTATAAATTAATTAAAGTGAAGTCAAGTGGATAATTAAATAAAGTAATTTAATAATTCACTTAACGTGCATGCAAGGAATAATAAAATAATATTTTAATTAAAAAGCAGATTAATTGTGTGTTAAAGAATTAATTAAATTAAATAATTGTAATTTTAGAGTTGTGGAGATAGAAACTCTAAAAGGTAATTAGATTCTATATTAGAGGTATTCGGGTCATTATTGCAGACACGGGTTTCAGGGAACACACTTTTGGAAGGGGAACAAAGAAATCTTTGGAAGCTTTGAAGGGTTTGCAATAACAAGGGTTTCACCAGATTGTTAGCATCAGATCAAGGTAGGGTTTGTGAACCATTGTAGAAATTCTTTTGGATCTCTATCTTCTTCGTGCTTGTTGAAAATTGATTTCTCAAATCTCGTTGTATGAATCTTGCCACCCTTCGTTCTAAATCTTTTGCTATTAGATTTAATTTGTGAATCTGGATTGAAAAACTATTTAGATAACCTCGTTCTACAATTGAAAGAAATTAGTATTAAATCAGGATCTAGGTTTTGAATTAAAATGGTATTGAGAAATTTAAATTTAGAAAGGGTTTGCTTTTTTGGAAATGAAAATCCTAAATTGAAAATCCGATTGGTTCAACTTATTTTTCCTATTAGACAAAAATTTCAATCATATATATATATATATATATATATATATATATATATATATATATATATATATATATATATATATATATATATATATATATATATATTTAAAAATATTGTTTAAGGTCTTGTTTATTTAAAAATTATGTAAAATTTAAATTTATTAAAAAAAAAAATATTATTATTATACATTTTTGAAAATTGTTTTAAAAAAAAACGTACATAATAAATAAGTTTCTTTAAAAAAAAATTAAATTAAATTAAATTGAATTGGGAAGTGGGGGCCACGACCTCCCCCCACCCCCCCAGCATACAACTGCCGGCAGTCCCTGCTGACGTAGGTACTGCGCAGGCGAGTTGCCACAGGCTTGCTACCGACAGAAGCCTTATTAAAGGCATGCAATTGTTTTATACAATTCGCATTAAAATTAGATTTTTTTAAAAAAAAATTGTTAAGTAATGAATTTTATTAAATTGATATTATTAATTAAATTAAATCATTTTTATTAAGTTTTAAATGAAATGAAATTTATATTGTTAATTATTAATAATTTTATTAATAAATTTATATTGTTAATTATTAAAATTTTATTATTAAATTAATAATTTTTTTTAATTATAATAAAATTTAGCGAATTTTTAATTAATGAATTTGATTAATAAACGCTATTAAGATTTATAATTTTTATAGTTAATTAATAAGTATTGTCATTAATATTATTTAGTAAATAATAATTAAATAATATTAGAATGGTTTTTGTTTAAAAATATATATTTATATGTATTAATTAATTTAGTTAAAGTCTTATTTAACTAAGGTTAATTAATAAAAGAAAGATATTTGAATCAAGTATTGAACTTATTTAAATTATCAATAATAACGACTTTAATAAATTGAGAATCTTATACACTTAAAATGTTCTTTGAAATGCAATTGAACTTTACTTTTGACTTTATTGTGTATTATCAAATCAAACCCAAACTATGAAACTGTATTGTTTGCTTATACTGTCTATGCTTTGGGATTTTGGTGTTGATTAGATGTTGACCAGTCTAGGACATACACTATAGGTTTTATGGAATTTCTTTGATACTATTTTATGTGGCTGGATGTTATGATGTGTTTTATGATTCATATTGGAGATTATATTTATGAGGTTTATCTCATGGAGCTTTTATGTGTTCTTGGATGGGAGAACCATCTTATTATCAGGTTACCTGTTAAGGAACTGAGTTTGATCTTTATGAGTGTTGTGGTATGGGACACAACTGTGGATTTATGTGCTTAGGAGAGGTTGTCTAGGTACATGACTTTGGGAGTGGCTTGCATAGGGGTCTGAGGCCCAAAGTGGTCAGTGCTAGGGTAACCTAATGCAAGTTATGTAATAAATGACAATCTAGTAATTAAAATTTATGGGCGGAAACACACTAAAAAGATAAGTTAGAGATATTTGATCCACCCATGCCTTGAGTGCTTGTATAGACTAAGGATGGGAATGGGATGAGTACCTTGTCTTCTTGAGAGGGCTTTTTGGTTTCCAGATGTGTGATGTTGAGGGTCTGGGGTTCAAAGGAACTAGTCCAGGGTAACTCAACACTTGAGGGTCTGGGGTCTATTAAGAGATCAGTCTAGGGTAACTCAAGCAACCATGTAATGACACTCCCTAGTATGTAGACTGAGTCTCCTCTGTAGATTTTGTGTACCTCTGGTGGTGTACTTATTGTTGGATGTGTTTATTGTGGTTATTACTTTCATTGATGATGATTGGTGATTCACAGATGATGTACTTTTGACATGTGGCTTTTGACTTGAGATGATTATCTTTCATTGACTTTGTCTTATGATCTTGGTATTTGATTTATACTTTGTTCATGTATGATGTTTGATTATGAGGTGTTGGTATTGGATTGAGTGGTCTTACTTTTGGATTATTTTATCTTCTTGAGTAGTATGTGTTACCTTTGAGGTAGTTTTGGCTATTAGGAATTCCATGCCTAGGAATGTTTTATGTTTGATTAGTCGTATGAGGATTGTTCATTATCTTCCCTACACGGTGGGAGTGGAAGCCTGACTAGGTAACCATGTGGTCGGGAGGTAGTGTCTTCTTACCATTTGGGTTTTCCCCTCACATTGCTAGCTATTGGATGTTCGTTGCAGAAGATGTACCTTTATCATTCTTATTTCTTATCTCAGGGACTTCTTTTTAGATGATGTATTGTATCTATTCTCACATACCCTACAACTTGTGCAGTGGATGTACTTTCATTGTATTAGTTATACGTATGCTTTGCATATGCGATTATGTATCTGTTATTTCTTATGATTATGAGACATTGTATTTGAAAACTTAAACTAATTAATTTAAAATGATTAAACATGACTCAATGTAAAGGAACCCTCGAGGAATTGAAACTGTATCTATAATTTCTAATGTGTATTTGATGTGGATGTTCATGTTGCTTCCGCATTAATGTTATCTTGATGTTGTTTAAACTTTTTTTTTTTTTTAAAGTTCTGTAAACATTGTAACATGTTAGGTTTTTGAGAAAGGCAAAGTCACCTCCTTAGGGAAAGTTGCGACTGTTAAAAAATCCCCCTCCCCCATAACCCCAAGCAAAAAAATCCCTATGGATCTCAGGCAGAAGCATGCTGAGAAGGCTGAGGAGGGAAGTGGTGATGATGAGGAGGATCCAGAGTTTGAGGAGGTGGTGAAGGAGACGTAGGAGGAAATAAAGGTCGATAGTGGAAGGAAGAAGCGCAAGAGGGAGATCCTGGAGAATGTGAGCTCTCATTATGAGGAGACATTTGTGCTACCCCTTTCTCCTATCCATCTCCACCCCGAGGATCAAAAAGAGGAGAAAGCTGGGTATGTGGAAGGGGAAGTGCACACCAATGACAAGAGGAAAGCGTGGATTAATTTTAATGTCAAGACCACCAAAATGGGAATCTTTAGGGAGGCCATGAATCTCCAAATCCTAGTGGATAATCAAGAAGAGCAGCAGCTGGAAGAATTAATTGATCCGGTGATTGTGGCTATTTCAAATAGAGCCAGGGAGACAGGGATGAATCTCTTAAATAATGCTTGCAACAGCATGATTGATAATTTCAGATCAATCAAATGGATCTTCCATGAGCTTGAGACGGTTAAAGACTAGGTGAAACACATTGAGGCAACAAGGGAAGGAAAGGATGCCAATAGGAGGATAGACTCAGTTGATAGGCTCACTCCGGCAGAATAGAGGATACACAATCTGGAAAACTACAATCACAACCTTGCCAACTAGATGTTTTCCTTGTTAAGCTCCATCAACAACAACATCATCTCTCTCATGGGCTGGATCAAAGACAGAGAAATGCACGAGGATGAGGATGGAAATGACAGAGACAAGGCCAGAATGGAGGACGACCCTACAAAGGACAACTCCACTCCTGCACAAGACCAGGGGAATCAAAGAGGGCAACAAATGGAAACAGAGGAGAATCAACAGGCCTTTGAGGCTACTCAGGTGATGCAGGATCTGGAGCAAAAGAACGAGGAATAACTCTTGCTTGTTCCTTTGTTTTTCGCTGTATTTTGGCTTTTTGTGCTAGCTTTTGGCTGTGGCTTTGTCTGTTTCCTTTTCCTGGTCTTTTCTCAGAACTTTTTCCTTTGGCTAGGCTTAATGCTTATTATCAGCCTTTGAACTTAAACTTTTTTGGCTGGGCTGTCACGCTTATTATCAACCTTCTTATGTATTAACTTTCAGGTTTCAGGTTCCCTGTAAAACCTGTTTATCTAATAAAAAACATGTTAGGTTTATTCATTTTGGGTTCCCAAGCAGGGCATTACGATAACAGATTAATTAGCACACTTGACATAATGATTTACATGGAAACACAATTTGGAAAAAACCACCAGTAACATGCTACTCTTTTCACTCTTCTAAAGTGATGCCCTGTGAAAGGCCAACCCTGCTAAAGGTTACAATAACCACTGTTAAATGTGACCTTATTAAAGGATTTTAATCACCCTATTAAAAGTGAGCCTTGTTAGAGGACTTTAGACCATTCACTTGGAATATCACCCGGTTAAAGGATTTACAAATGACTGTTGGGTCAACCTTAATTCAAAGGATTTACCCTAGACTGATACAATTGTTAGAGAGTAACAATAAGGCTTGATCTGATATAACTTATAACTTCATTTTCAAATTACATATCTCTATTTAGGCCTCAATTCTGATTGGTCTTCATACTTTGTAGCTCTGATAGCTTGTTCACCCTTCAAGCATTCATCTCCTTAAAAATTCTTTCTTAACATGCCATTGCAGACTCTTCTCTTGGGTCACTTGATGAAGAAAAACCCTTGACTCCTTGTCTCCCTTAGGTTCTTGCACATGAAAACTTTTCTTCATGAACAACCATTCTTATAAATAGGAAATTAAGATCTTTTGCTGCTCATTCTCCATCATCCAATTTAGGGTTTGGATTGATTAGGTAGGATACAATGTATCTATCCCATATTTCATCTCTTCTAAAAACTTCTTTTAGAATCCTCTTTGAATTCGCCTAAATTTTTTTTACCTTGAATTCTGTGCCACCAGCTCATCAACCTTATCTTCCACTTGGTTCACATAATCCAACAAAACATACTTGTTGGCTCAAATCCATCGAATTCACTATCTTTTAAATAATGTAGTAGCTTAGCATTATTAAGCTTATGATGCTTGACACATACTACATTGGTCAACATCCACTATGCAATCGCTCGGCATGAACTAAAGTTTACTAGTACTTGGCATCAACTAAACTTTACTCGACATCCACTGTTCTCCTCAACATACACTAGAATGAACTTTTACTTGGCTCCAATTGATTTTATGCTCGGCTTACTTTGTCTTAGCTTGGCACTTACTATCCAATCGGTCAAGCTTGGCAAACAAACTTTGTGTAACTTGTTCTTCTAAACTTTCTTAGTATAACCAACCTTTGTAACCTTAAGTACATTATCAATACATCATGTTATCACTATGTTAACTCATTCTTGTACTTCATTACATAATCATAACTCAACCTTTCCTCTAGGTGCTATTGTTACATCTTTTGATCAAATCCTCTTCATCAATCAAATAAGTGATAGTACTTGAATCTTATAAGAATTTGTCTCACCATCAAATAGCAGGTTTGACATTAGTGACAAAATAATGATTGAAACACAGTCTTCTTCAACAATCTCCCTCTTTCAATCTAGTTTCAACAATCCCCCTCAACAATGATCTTTTCAATATGATCTCAACATACACATGCAGGGGACATGTCATTTACTTGTCCTTTAGTCCACATGTGAGGACAACTCATTTTTTGTAATTCTTTTATAAGGAAAATAGTTAATCCTCCTTAAGAGGATTATGACACTTGTTATGTACACACTTACAAATGTGGCAATCATTCACATGGGAGTTACAAATAACTCCTCTTCTCATCTCTTTATAAGCGATGCTTCTCTCTCATTCTCATAACATATAATCACTATGTAGTTCATGTAAAAAGCGCCTTGGCTCCACATTCTCTCTCTCTCTCTCTCTCTCTCTCTCTCTCTCTCTCTCTTTCTCTCTCTCTCTCTCTCTCTCTCTCTCCATTCTTTAGGCATTTTGCCTTATTCATATAATTCCCAAGGGGTTTTCTTTGCTTTCCCCTTTCAAAATCCTTGTCTCCTCTTTTGTGTTGATCTTGGAAAGCTCATATAAAGTATGGTAATTATTTTCATTACAAACTCTCTTGGACTAATTTAGGGTTCTTTATTTTTTAGTTCATTTCAATTTTATTATTTCCAACATGGTATCAGAGCAAACTAATCCTTGTTTTGAGTTTAGTGATGAAGGATGGAGCACACCTTATTTCAACTTAGGTATCTCTATTAAAAAAAAATTATTTATTTTTGCTCTTGTTCCAAGTAGCATTTATCAATTTGAGTTTAATAGTATTTTTTAAATTTTTTTATTAAATTACATTATTATTTCCCTAACATTTCAGTGTAGGGAATACTTAAATAATGATAATTAATGTTATTTATGACTTACATTATAATCAATTAGATTTAATTCTATTCATATTTTTAAAAAAAATTAAATAATCTTCTCTCATCTATTTTTTAAGAATGTGTTATCTTTCATATATATATATATTAGAAATTCTCTGAATTTCTATTTATTATTTATGATTAAATTGTTATTTCCTATTCATATTATCTTTGAAAATATCCTATTTTCTCTAATCTTATTTTTAAAAAAATTTTTAATCCTAATATATTTTTTAGAAAGTCTGGACATTTCTATTTTAAACTTTCCTTATTGCTCTTACTTTTCTATTTTTTTAGAACTTTCCTTTTATTTTCAAATCCTGACTCCATTTTTTTAGAAGTTTCCTTTAGTTTCCCTTTGTCTTTGGTTCTCCCTCACCTATTTAATCATGCTCCTCTTTTCTTCATCGTTTTGTTCATATTTTATCTTGTTTTCTTCGTTGTTTTTGTTTGTTGCTCTTCATTATTTGTTGTGTGAGTCCTTTTTCTAACTATGATCAACCTTCCAATCTTCGCTTCTTCTTTGACCCTGTCATAAATGTGCCTTCTACCTTCTCAAGCTACCTCCCTTTAGTTCTGTCCATGTTGTTTATTCTCCCCTCATTGTGTGAGTCGTGTGATGTGGTTGGTTCTTGCTGTCCTTGCGACCTCCCCTTGCAACTTGCTCTTGTTGCTCCTTTTGTGTAAGCCTTCTCTTGTTGCCTCTTTAGCCCTCGGTGTTGTGTGTCTATATTCACCTCTATTCCAAGTATTCCTCTCATTGTTGGCCCCTACTTCCCTAGTCATGCCTCCTTCTTAATATTTTCTATTGTGCCCGTGCTAGGTTCTACACAGTTCTTCTTCCTACTGCGTGCCAGTCTATACAAGGTCCAGGCTCATCCTTTGCTGCCTTGCCTCTTCCCACACCTTCCACTATTGTTGAGTGTCGAGCATCCTTCTCCTGCATAATCATGCCACTATTGCTATCGTGACCTTTCATTGCTACTGTCATGACCTTTCATTACTCGCGGTTTCTTTTTTCTCTTTCTTTTTGTGTTGATTGAACAATAGTATTTGGTAATCTTATAAGTTATAAAATTGACTTATAACTTATAAGACATTTCAAATTTTTATTAATAACTTATTTTGGGTTGTTTAAAAGATTTTTTTAATTCATTAGGAATTGCTTCTTAGTATTCTTTTCAGTTGTAATGTATGCCATTAGGTTTTTTTAATCATTCTATTTTGGTTTCTATGTTTTTCAACATTTTTTAAAGAAAAAATATTCTTGCAGGGTCTTTTTGCTCAATTAATGATTTCATAACGTAACTTGCATCATTTTTATTACTTTCTTTGTAGGAGAACTATTTTACTAATGCCTCCTTCCTTTGATTTTAAATATTATAGATTATGGATTATAAGTTATAAGTTTATTTTTTGCTTCATAACTTATACGTTTTTCATTTTCTTTTAGTTTTGTTTCAAAGTTATAAGTTACAATTTATAAATTACTTTATAAAGTTTTCATTATTACTTCTTTTATAGATTTTTTTTGTCATTAATCTAAAAACCTTCTTATCATTAATCATTGATAAGCATTTTTAGTGTGGCCATTGCGTAAGTTATAAAACTGATTTATAACTCTTAGGTTTGACATTCTCATATTTCGTACCATTTCAAGTTATAAGTCATATAATTCTATTATAAGATAAAATTGATTTGTAACTTATAAGTTTGGCTTCATATAAGTTATTTAGTTTGGTTTAATTCATTTTTTAAAAAAGTTACAAGTTATTACATTAGAAGTTATAAAATTAGTTTATAACTTATACATTTGACTTTCCCACATTTAATATTGTTTCCAAGTTATAAGTTATAAATTAGTATGTTATAAGTTATAAAATTTATTTATAAATTATACATTTGGCATTCTTATTATTAGTTTTAGATTACGGTAAAAACAAGTTTTGAAGGGACCCCGAAACCCTTTTACATCCTCAAAAAAGGAAAAAACACACTAACCAAAAGGAAAGAGTCCATAAACCTACTAAAAAGTAGCATCAAAATCAAGTTTTACTGGGACCTGAAACCACTATTAAAGTCTAGATAATAAACCTAGGTTTTAAAAGGACCTGGAACCAACAATATATATAAAAAACTAAAAACCAAAAACCAAGACCAAACGCAGGAACCAGAAGAACCAGCCAGCAAACAGGACCCACACAAGAACCCGACCAAAAAAGAAGACCTAAGAAACTATTGCAATTCTGTAATCATCTTCACAGCCTCCTTACCAATCTTAGCTGTAATTCTTATTATTAGTTACTTAGTGTTGTTTAAACATTTTAAATTCATTAGGATTCATATTCATACTTAGTTAAATGCATCTTCCTTCAGTTTTTTCAACATCCTATAAGTTTCTATTCTAATTTTTTTGCAAATTCCTTGCTTAGTTAATAATTTAATAGTCATTCTGCATCATTTTGTTTCCTTAAGTTGCAGGCGTATTATTCCTCTAACGTCTTTTTTGCAGGGTTGTTGTAATGCCCTGCCAAGGGATCCAAAGAATTAACCTAGAATTTCACTAAGTTTGGTAGCATTTTTTTTTTTTTTTTAAAACATGAAAGTAAATACCACATATAACTTATGCATAATAACTGAAGCAATAGAAAAATCCATCTAAAAGCAAACATAACATACATAACAGATTACATTCTTTAAAGATCCCTTAACGTTGAATTACATCCAAGTCAACTAACATACATGAATCCATCTAGTGCAACATCCACATGAAATAATAATGATAAGTCCAATGTTTATACATTACATTTCAAAATGCTCAATCATCCACTGTATATGTCACAGGGTATGAAAAGCTCAAAAGAATATAAATATGTGAAATATGGTACATCATCTTATTTCTAATCCATGATACATCAAAGTAATGATAGTCACATGATACATGATCATAGAAGATATCAACACCCATCAAAAAGATTAAACATAATAAACTAAGTGCACGGTTCCTCCCAACCATTAATAGCATCATTAGACCATCGTGGATCCTAGCCATCTCTCCGTGCGTAACATTCCCAAATCACCAAAGAGATCATCGGTATTAACATAGTAGGAATGTCACTCCTAACATATACTATATCATATGCAGAAAGTAATCTAACATGCAAATATAAGCATAAGATAACATCATCTAACATATGTTAATCATCAATGAAAGGATACATATCCACCATCACGAAGGACACATTAGCCACGATGTCTCAATGAATCTCAAATGATAAGAGTGGAAAAACACTACCACCTGACTGCGTGGTACCTAAGTGGTCCACTCCCACCGTGCTGAGGAGATAATCTCAAGTCCCAAACAGGCTATCAAAAACACATAGCATAAATCTCTATAAGTCCAAGAATCCTAAAAGTATACTAACTCAAAGGTTCCAAACACAAAATCGACATCTAATCCCAGAGGCACACAATGACATGTAGGAACCTACTATGCAAGCGGAAAAGTGTCATCGCATTTATCACGTACAAGTTACCCTGGCAGTTAGCTAAACTCCACGAGTCCATATTGATCTCATGCGGCCACTAGTATCCTCTCATACTGATAAGGCATACTATGGAATGCAAGGTCGGAACCATGCATTCTCACTATCCTAGCCTGTACAAGCAATCAAGGCATGGGCGAGAACCAAAACTCTTATCTTTTTAGGTTCATTCAGTTAGTATTAGGTGTGAATGTTATCACTTATTAATCCAACTTACAATGAGTTACCTTGGCAGCCTCTTAGGGACCCGACCCCCATTGCAAGCCACTTCTTGAAACTACATGCAGATATCCTACCCTAAGCTCATGGAATCATAAATCTCAAAATCACAAAAGATAATCCATAATAAAATCATCAAATATGCACAAAAGCATCAAATCTCCATGAGCAAGCATCCATAGAAAATCATGACCACAACAACTCTCTATTGGCAACTTAGGTATCACTGATAATCAAAAGTATCCAATGGTTCTCAATAACCAAAATATATCTCATTCATACTGATTGAAGACTCCAAAAATGGTTGAGTTAAACATGTCACATCATAAAATCATCAAGAATAAATCCACATACAGTCTCATCATGGTGACTAGAAAATAACCAAGGATAACTGATTGATGACCAAAAATGGTTAAGTCAAGTGTCTCATACATAAGAATCTCAACTATAACAATCAGTAGTTACAACCAATACATAGAGCATTCCATCACATAACCATGGTTGGGTTTATAAAGATCGAGATTAAAACATCATCATGACATCACAATCACATAACCCCCAAGCCTCTAGTAGACGTCCTATAACTGGTGAACACTAGTCAACCCAAAACCCAAAACAATAGCATAGAGAATACACAATGCAAACACATGTTTTGGTTTTGCTAAATTTACAAACTTGAATTTACATGTAGAGATCTCAGTTTATGTTTCCAAGTTTAGAGAATGAATTGGAGGAACATTTTGTACGTTTTGGATGAATAAAAGTTTTTTCTTAAATTCCATCTTCCAATTATAATCTTTGTTTGAAAACGTCCCCCACCAAACTAACAATTAAATTTCATATACTTTATAAAACAATTAATTAAATCTTAAAAATTAAACAAGAGTTCACCATTATAAAAGAAATGAACCTTTGGTATAAATCATTTATCAATTATATAATTATAATTCAAATTATTATTAACATATTTACATATTATATATACATATATATATATATATATATATTTTTAAATATATATATATACATACAGATATAAATATATAAATTATTATTACATTTTACAAAATCGAATTAATAAATTCGATTAATACCATTTAACATATTAATAAAAAACCTGACTTCATATGTGGCAAGTGTTATAAACATACATATAACATATAAATCGATGGCGGTACGCAGGACCCTGCGGTCGCAGGGCCTGCGACGTCAGCGGGTACTGTGTACCCTTGCTGTCGCAGTACCTGCGATGGCCAGTACACTGCGACCGTAGTGGCACGGGGGCGTAGGTCTCATCCCCCCGACTTATGCATATTACTTTCTTTAAAATCACTTATGCGATTTTCCATTCGGGTATGCGATTTGGTTCTTAATAAAGTTTAACATTTTTCAAAACATTTTTGATTAATGGTATAATATTCGGTTTTTTAATAAATATATATTATATATACATATGTCATGTATAAATATATATGAAGGTATATGTATATATATATATATACATGCAGAATTAAAAACATCATAGTATATAGACATGTATACATGATACATATATATATGTGTGTGTGTGTGTGTGTGTGTGTGTGTGTGTGTGTGTGTGTGCAAATTAAAAATATAAACATATATATACACAAGATATATATATATATATATATATATATATATATATATATATATATTCCAATCCTCAGAATTTTCCTATAATCCTTTGATCTCAAATTTTTTTCAATAATTAATCTAATGGGTTTGATTATGAATCTAAACCCTAGCCCCTTGTTCTTTTCAGATCTATGCATATAAAATTCTCAAATAAATTAACTACCCATATTGAGAATGCATACAATAAAAATAGAAAAAATCCTCAGAAGACATATGGAAGACACGAAGAAGACAGGGAATGCAAGATGCGGAAATAAAATAAGTATAATCACAAGAATCTACCCGGATTCTGATGCTAATTCGCTCTTCCTCAAAAAACTCACAGAGCAAGCTCCTCCCTTCTTCAGAGTTCTCGAGTCCTCCAATGCTCCAATTGCTCTCCAAATGTTATATCTAAGCTTCTAGGAATGCCTGAATATAAAGAGCTCTCAGGAAACATCTAGAATGCTTCTAGAAACAACTAGAAGGTGTCACCAACTAAGCATGGGTCTTTTCCAGCCTTCTAGATGAGCCATAGGGTTGTAGACACCATGTGCTTAATTGATGCACTAACCTCCGTGTTGTTGACAAAAGAGAAATAGAAAGGTGCGTTAACTCCCATGCAAGCTTATAACTCCAATTTACTTTTTATATAATTTCTATTAAATTTTTATAATTTTCATTTTAATTTTTATAACTTTTATGATTATTTATTTATTACTTTATTATTATTTTATAATTATTATTAATTATTTATTACTTTATTATTATTTTATAATTATTATTAATTATTAATTTCTAATTTTCTTTTATTTAATCCTTTTTCCTCAATTAATTCTCATTTAATTAATTATAATCAAAATATAAAAGATTATGATATTTTTATATTAATTTCTTCAAATAATTAATTAATTAATTAAATATGTTTATTAAGACTTAATTAATAGAAAATTCACCATAGACCTCCAAGATAAAATATGAAAACCCATCATAGAGCAAGTCACACAAAATCAGTCTAAAGGGTGAAAAATCATGAATTATGTCATCCGACACATTCGGTGGGTAAAATATCCAGATACTTGTCCTACCTCACTAGGAAAAATGGTTTAAGGGTTTGGGATTTGGACTTGAGAATTTATCTCCCTTCTCTTATCATTGAGATAGTATAATAAGGTATGCTCATCCTGGCAATTCAGGGAAGTCGATGTAATACTCCAAAAATTGGTTCATTGCCATGATACCAATTCTGGTCTATTTCTGATAATTTCAAAGTCCTATTCTAATAGGCAATTCTCATTCTGCTATTCGTTACTTGACTTAATTGTCAGATGCAGATAACCTAAATCTACATTCATCATGCTTATTATTTAATTCCTATAGTATTTACTCATATTAGTCACATTAAACCTATTGATTAATATTTAATTTAATTATTAAGTATTTATACTTAAATTAAATTAAATTATAATGGCTAATGTACTATGGAATTAAATTTATTTAATTTAATAAATACGCATATCTTAATTAATTAAATGTAATTATTTAATTAAATGGGAAAGGTATTTCTAATTAATTAAAAGAAATTATTTAATTAAATGGAGTACTTACTTCTAAATAATTAAACAAAGTTATTTAATTAAATGGGAAGCCATTCCTAATTAATTAAATGAAGTTATTTAATTAAACAAAAGTGTCTCTAATTAATTAAAGATTATTTAATTAAATAGAAAAAGTAATTATGAGAGCATATCTCATTTTATTAAATTAAATATCTCAACAAAATCTCTCTTTAGTTCAAAAAGGGAAATTTCCAGTTCACTATTGATAAAAAATGAGTTAAATGAGTTAACTTCTTTTTCTACTCAAATTAAAACAGTTAACTCCTTATTTTACTCAAATTAAGTCTATTAACTTCCTTTAATTTAGGAATCTCCCTTTATGACTGAACCACATCTTCAATCCTAACCGTTGATCTGAATCAATCTCAACCGTTGATGGATTCCAGGAGAGTTTATTTAAGAGACCCTCATCTCTTCATTTAGGAGGATGAATTTTGGAGAATTTGCATCGAATTGCTGCTGGAATCCATACTCACGTTTGCTTACATTTATTGCATACATTCTCATTCTTAGTTTAATCTCATTTTAGTTTAATCATGCATATGCTTAATCTAGTTTGCTTTATTTGTTCTTAGATTACATTGCATCTTTCATTCTAGATTAATCTGCATACTCATTCTTAGCTTAATTTCATTGTCAAATCTTTCGTTCTTAGAGGGTCTGGTTGCCTGCACCTTGATTCTGAGGATATTAATAGGCAAAATCCCTTTAGATAGAAGGAAACAGGTTGCTTTGCAGGTCGATTTTCAGATGAACAATCCAATGTTCATTCCGAGATGAATCCGCATGCAATGACCGTGTTGAAGTGTGTGTGTGTGTGTTAGCATAGGCCGCATTTTCACATATATAGTCGATACCCGGTACCTACAACCTACAGAAGAACCATGCATGTACATACAATATATATAATGCTAAGCTAAACAGACAATGGCAAGAAGTGGTGCATCGTGTAGATCCTGACTAAGTAGGTGACTACGACTCTCTTCCTTAACCACATCAGAAATGCCATACAATAAGAAAACACGCACACCATACACATGCAAGTATGGGGTAAGTATCCATAATAAAGCACATGAGATAATAAACCATCTAACTAATCATCAACATGAAATGTAAAGTCTAAATGATCTCATCATATAACAAATGAATCCATAACATAATGTCTGATAGTCTCAAAAGGAAACCACTAATCCATCAACCATAAAACTAGTCTGACATAGTCTGATAATGATAACAACAATGTGTCTAGAAAAGATGTGAAGGAGGGTGGGCACTATAGTTGCATTATTGATTTGTTACCAAATCTATTTCAAGATATTCCCTGATTATTATTTTTTAAAATCTTGAGATTAATCTTTTCAGAATAATTATTCATAGCTTTATCAAGAAGGAACAAAATTTCATAATGACTTTGCATCCTTATCAACACTTTCCTTTTCAAGATTTTTTTTTCATTAGGCTATTTCAAATAAAGAAAGTACATTAAATTAGTCTTCTTTTTTTTTTCTTACTTTCTATCATATCTAAACCTAAAACTTGTTGCATGCCTAACCCTTCATTCCTAACCCTTTCCTCTTGACCCAACCCCCTACACTTGGTTTGTAGAAACCACCAATTCTACAATTACCCCTTTATTGTCATCCCTTGAAGTAACCCTCATCTAAGGAGGAACCCTTCGATTCTCATAGTATCAGACTACTACCAAGATTGCATCAAATAATGCATTGGCCCTTGCCACCATATCTACTAGCAGTAGGCCACCTATATGTGTCGTTTCCTTTCAAAATGCATATGATTCCTTAGTCTTAATCCTATCCTCATTGTATCCAAAAGGGTCATATGTATCATATCCTCGTCAAAATTCTTGATGTGAATAATTCCTCCCACCCATGCCTTTGAACCATGCAACAAATAACCACTAAGTGCCTCATCCAATACTGTTGCATTCATAAATGATGGATTTATGCATATTTCTTGAATCTTCATCAATGTCCTATACTCAAGTAACATATGATATATGTTTGAGTACAATATGGACAATACTTGAGTTTGATAGATAGGACATGGTGCCCTTGGCCTCAACACCTCATCTCCTATTATGCACCTTATTGCATGTTCCACCTCTCCAGGCATTTCTTGAAATAGTATGTCAAAATCTTCACTCATGTATGTTGATTCCAGAGGAAATTCCGATGTTAAAATGAGAATCATCACTCAAAAATTCAAAACTTTGTGATCCATCTCCTTTCTACAACCTATATTCAGTATACAAAGAAATAAAAAGAAATTATGACAAAAAAAGATACTATTGCATACTCTACTGTCATATGCTTTACCTTCACCAAGAATTTAGATCACCCAAAGATTCGTCTAATCTTGTGTAAGGATCCAAATTCTTGTTTCAATTCCATTCTCTTTGTTTACAACTTATAGTAGTTCCTCTTTTTGTTTTCTTCCTTTCTCTTTGATTACACTTTTGATTTCCCAATGCATGTTATTGGATTTCTTTGGCTTGCTTGCAACTATCTATTTTGGTTATATTCTTTTGTAATTGCTAATCTTGATATCATTGCTTTAACATCTCTGCATGTATGTATTATGATAAGAGTTTTTGTACATGTAATATTTTAATCAAAGATTTCTTAGCTTTCATTATTTCAAAAATTCAGTTACATTTTTTATTTAAAGTACTTTATTTGGTTTGGCAAGTCATTCCTATGCCATTTGTAATGATAATACATTTTTTGATTGTGATTAGATAAAATTTCATTATTTCATTTTATCAAACTTCTATAGATAATTACTATTCCAACCTAAGATATTTTGTCTTTGTTCAAAATGATCATTCTACTTGAAATATAGTTTTATAGAATGATCCACTCAATGTTTTTTGTTAAAGGTAAATCATAAATCTTTCAAGTATTGTGACTTATCATTTACATATATTTATTCAAGTATATATGGGTGCACACATACATGCCTAGATAAATATATAATTTCTTATGACTATGATGATTTAGAAATTAGTATATTCCTTCATAAAATGAATTAAGTACTAATGTTTACCCTCAATGGACTTTTCTATTTGATATCCATATATTTCTTATTTCTCATTGATCTTCCTTGGATCTATACATTTACCTCAATTTTGTTTGGATTATGAGTTATCTTACACATTTGCCTTCATTGTGATCTATTTATTTGCACATAGTTGCAACTTTATGCTTTTATAACATCATTCTATGCCCATGTTGGCACTTTATGGTTTTATACCATTGTTTATATGAAGTTACTTTTCTATTAAGTTGTATAGGGAGCCAATTTTTCAAAGTTAACTATGTAGGTAATCTACTAAGCGCGTTGCGAGGATACTAGGATGTGATCTTTGTTAGTATTCATTTAGCAGGCTTAGTCTTTAGTGATAGATCTAATTAGCTATCTTGGGTTATTGGACTCGCTAATTCGCCGGCCCCTCATTCCACCCTGTGGTTGCAAGCTCAGCACCATGTTAAATAGGGGAGGGGTCTACAAGACATAAGCGTTAAAGGCTCCACAAGGAAACCCTTTTGTGCTTTCTAGAACTCACTAATTTCGGAGTTGTGGACTCGTTTTGGCTTGTGTGAGGGGTTAAATGTTCCACATCTTTGGACTCACCTCACATTAGTTAAAGCGTTAAGTGTACCACCTTGTGCTTTTTGATTGCTTTTAGATAGATTTGTTTCCAAGAATTAACATTTGTACACACATAGTAATTAAGCCCCCATGAACACTATTCGTGGATCTTAAGGGAGTGGGTTCCTAGTGAAACTCCTCTCTAAGACGAATTCCTTATGGGTGGGGAGGATACTTTGAGCATCTCATAGATAGATGAATCTTTGACTTGTTGATTAAGGCATCCTTTCTTCGGAGAGGTTGATAGATCACAGGAAGATGATATCATAGATCTCTAAGAGATAATCTTAGTTTAGCGTGTCAGATTAATCTGTCTGTTTTGATTGGGCTAAAGGTGAAAAGGTGTCAAAACCTTGAATCTAGAAGCTAAGTCCCTTCGTGGTACACTATTGTGAGTCGGTCACCTTTAGAGAGGGTTAACCGTAGCAGACAATCCCTCTACAGGGAAAATTGCGTTGACGGAACCTCAAGCGGTAATAGCCATTTTCGCCATGGTAGTGACAACAGCTATATAAATGTCCTTGTGGAAGAAATCTCCACAGGTGTGGTTCATTGTGGGTTGTCATATCTCCCTAGTAGCTCTTGAAGATTAAGTTTTGAGACTATGTCAAAACCTCGGTGCGCAGGGATTGGAGGTCACCCCTGTGAGTCATAAAAGTTGCAGAGTCAAACCATTACTAAAAACCTTAGAGAGGCCAACTTTTATTTTCTAGGAATGTGTGCAATGATTGCAAAACTCTTTGAAAATGTACACAAATAGCTCTCTTAAGGATTAGCACGAACAAGTCACTTGATTGTTCATGCACAAGGTTGCTTTTGCCCTTGCTCATTATTTTCAGATGTGCTTGAAATCACTTGCTTGCTATTCTACGTGCCTGTTTATCTGCCTGGTTATTGGAACAATCAAAATTTTTGTCAAAATCAGTCGCTGTTGTGAAATTGTTCTATCCTTTCGTGCGAAATCATTTTGGTCTCGCGCGAAATCATTTGGCTCTCGTGTGAAATCATTTGGCTCTCACGTGAAGCCATTTTTTCCTCGCGTGAAATTAAAGTTTTGTTGCACATCTTCACATGATCTAGAAACATTCTCGTGCAAAATTAAAAACTGTTACTGATCTTCGCGCGAGACAGAAACATCTTCGCGCGGGCTGTAAAACTTCTTCGCGCGATCCGTAAAGGTTTTTCGCACGAGACTTTGTATCAGCATTTACAATTTGGGTCTGTTCTAGCTATCTGTGGCCTGCACACTATCCTTTTCTACATCTGTTTATCGCTCTTTGTTTGTAAACAGTCCTGGAATAGTGACACTTCGCTTAACTGAAACTTGTGTCTTATATCTTGACTAGTCTCATCTCATACGTAATCTTGGTCCTCGTCTTAATGCTTGTCATACTTTGTGCCGCCGTGGTCATAATCTCTGGCTATTCTAGCCTTTAAATCAAACCATTTGTGCCTTAGTGAACATCATTCTTGCTACTATCTTGTCCTTTTTGAGACTCAATTTTAGTATAGTCCTTGTCCAGGTTCTAGCTTTTTGTCCTTACCTATGACTGTCACAACCAGAAGCTGCGACGTGTTTTATCCTGATAACATTAGACGTGGTTGTGCTAGGGGTCATAATTGCGACAGAGGTAGCTTACCTTTCGCTACGCAATCTATAGCCAGTTTCGCTAGTGAGGCGTCTTCACGGTCTTCCTCACCTACAAGGTCATCTCAAGTTCAACGAACATTTTCCAATTTGCAACAAAGTAGGAATCTTTTTTACCAAAAGGATACTAAGACAGGTAGGAGTCCTGCATTCTCAAACACAATGTATGATCCTTTCTCCACAGACCCTTTTGAAACACAACGTATGAAAACTGAACAAGTTCCTATAATGACTAATCGTGAACCTGAACGGGGTAGTCATAGTCGATATCAAGAACAACCTAGGGATGACAAGGAGAACGAGAAAGAAAATGACACTGATGAAGAACAAGAAGAGGTGGAAATCCTTCTTGAACACATAGCAAGATGTCGAAGAGACCAAAACTTTCAGAAGGTCATAGGAATCCTAATAAACGAAGAGAAAGAAAAGTACTTTCTCAAACTCGCCCAAGAGGGAGCTAAACTGCCCACACATTTCGATGTGGAGACCATTATCACACGTGAAGAAGAAACTGAGACCACTAAGCTCTAAAAACAACTAAAAATTATGCAAGACCAATTGGCTCAGATGATGCATGAGAAAGAGAAACCCAAAAAGACATACACATTGGACGCTCTTTGTTCATTTCCATTTGACAAAAGTATAAACATGCCGCCTTTCCCAAGAGGCGTAGAACTACCCAAATATGATAAGTACTTTGGTACTATTGATCCCCAAGATCACTTGCGGGAATTCGGTGCTTTGTCTATGGAGTTTATACACAATCAAATGTACCTCATGCATTTATTCCCTAGAAGCCTAGGTGGTCAAGCTTTGGAGTGGTTCTCACATTTACCTCCTGGTATCAAGACGTTTGACGAAATTGCTAATTCATTTGTTCAGCAATATTCTCATAACATTCAACATCTTGTAAATATTGAGATCTATGCAACCTTAAACAGAAGGTTGGTGAGCCTTTTATCACTTTCCTCCAACAGTGGAGACAACTTTATACTAAGTACTCCCGTAAAATCCTAGAAACAGAGAAGCTCAACATTTTCACTAATAACCTCTTACCTGATTTCGGGTATAGAGTCCAACTACAAGGTCCATGTACCTTTGAAGACATGATTGCACAGGCTATCCGTATCGAAGAATTTATGGTCAAGAAAGGTGAACTCACTCTTTAGAGAGACTCAAAACAAGGTTCCACTTCCAATAGGGATAAAACCAAACATATCAACAAGAACCGAGAAATTGTACATGATGGGGTTGTTGATAATGTCACACCAAAACTTGCTAAAGTAGCGTTTAATCTCACAGACTGCTTCAAAGCAGCCAAAAGTGCTGAGAAGCCTCCTCCTGACAATAAGGCGTCTGGGAACAAACTAAGAAACTCATGGGCAACATGACCCAAGTGAGAGTATACGCCTTTAGGAGAACCTTTGGATGTGGTTTACAAAACATTGCTACAACACAAGCTTATCTCACCAATGGATAACCCTCGTCCCTATGATCCACAACCATGTCCACCGTGGTGGAATGAGACCTCATTTTGTGAGTATCACCAAAACAAGGGACATAAAACCAACAACTGTATAAACTTACGTCATAAAGTCTAGGACATGATTGATGCTGGTGAACTTGTGGTAGATGGACATAACAAAAACTCGAACCACAAGGCGTTCAAAGAACCTTTCCCAGCCTATGAAAAAGGAGAGACTTCAAAACCAGAACCCTACAATAAGGTCAACTATATGTATTCCAATGATGACAATGTCATTCACATGGTTGAACTTGTAGATTCTAAATACTGTGACGTTATTACCATAAATGGAAAGCAAGATAATGATAAACCCAAGACACCATTTGTCTTAAGAGGCCCTACTTCCAATAACATGGATAATGCATCTTCACAGTATTGTGCTAATGCTATTACTCACTCTCATGCGAAATTGGTGCTCAAAGGCCCTACACCTCCTACTTCAAATCTAGAACAACACAAGGACAAAGCCCTTGCTAGTCCATCCAGTAAAGGTACAAAACACACAATGAAATTGACTACAACCAGTTATAGTTTTCTAGATCAATTGAAACAAACCAATGCTCACATTTCCATATTTAAGCTGCTTAAAATCTTGCCTACTCATAGGAAAATTTTGGACAAAGCCCTCACTGAGGCAAGCATTCCTCAAGATCTTGATCTTGAGTGATTTCAATCCATGGTAGGTCACTTGACCTCACCTCATCTTATGACCTTCTTCGAGGAGGATGACAACTCCCTGAATCACCCACACAATCAGCCTCTACACATTGAGGTTATGATCCACCAGACACGTGTTTGTCGGGTACTCATTGACAATGGTGCTGGCCTAAATATTATTTCTGTGGCTCTGCTTAGACAATTGGATTATTCTAAGGACTCTATTGATCCTCGACGAAAGATCACTATTAAAGCGTACGATGAAGTAGAATGAAAGTCACTAGGTCTTGTGACTTTACCAATTTGCGTCGGTCCTATCGAAAGGGATGTCACCTGTCAGGTACTTGACATTCCCTTAGCCTACAACATTCTGTTGGGACGGCCATGGATACATGAGATGCACGCTATGCCATCCACATACCACCAATGCATTAAATTCCCATTTCATGGCTCCGAAGTTACTATTCCTGCTACTGCTAGCTACACTTGCAATATGCTCAAAGCTGTTGATTCCTTCGTCCCTGCTAACCGTGAGTCTACTGATTGTCACAAAAATAAGCTGAAACAAATTGAGCAATCATTTAAATTGAAAGAAAATGGTATGGGAGAGTACCACATGGAACCAGTGTTATCATTAACATCTATTCCAGAGTCCCCTCGACATTTTGGGAGACCCTCAGTAGCAAAGAAGCCATTCATGTTGACACCTTAGACCAAGTTTAATGGCTCTTTTGCCAAAGCTACAGTTCCCTTAGAAGATGAAAGCAAAAACATAGCCATTGCTGCATGGCTTTACAAAGAAGAGTCTCCAGTAGACCTGATAGAACAAGCTCGAGAAATCACTCCTAAGAAGTATGGACCTAGTCTTAAGCTTATGAAGCGTTTTGGCTACAAGGGAATCGGCCCTGTTGGGTGCAATAAAAATGGTTTAATAGATCCTATCAAAGCAACAGCTCGAAGCAACAATGACACAACTGGCCTAGGGTTCAAGAAGGTCCCTTTCCATTTGGGATCCAATAAATTCATACCTGTACTTGAGAGTTCATCTAAAAATGAGTCACAATCTGAGTTAGGTACTCAAGAGGAGGAATCTGATGATGAGGATTCTTACCCTCATCCTATTCCTTATAATCTTGCTAAATTCTTTGCTGAGCTAGATGACTTTGTGCCACATGTTAGCACTGTGGATGATACTAGTGATTCTTCTAAGGACAATGTTGAGCAACTCAAACATCATTTAGAAAAGGGAGAATCTAGTTAGTCATGCCATATTGAGTATTTGTGTAAGAATCCAGAGGCTGAAGGAGAGTATGTCCCTTTCACTATTGGGGAGTTTTATAGTCTCTCACCAGGTAGCACCGATTCTCATGAATATGAATTTGACAATCTTTCAGAAGTGACTACTGATAAAGACATTGACCAAGTGCATGTTTATTAAAATCAAATCGAAGTGAGAGAAACGTCTAGGGATAGGTCACAGGGGTCTGATCCAACTAGTGTCCTACAGTCGTCAATTACTAACATTCGTACTCTGAGACATTTCAATACACCTGTGGGTGAGATCACCGTAGGTCTCGAATTACTAGTCCATGCATTTAATGACTATACTGTGAATGTAATTGAACTAGCCACTACTCTCTCACTCGCACATCCTGAGCTTATAGACTAGAACCCTAATGCATCTAACGAAGTCCCCACGTTCCAGAATGACTATGCTCTTGCCTGTTACCTAAATGCTATCAAACCTATAACGTCTTCCACCAATGAGAAAAGCATCAACATGACTGAGGCTGACATAAAATATCTTAGTCACATAATTAAAAGGAAAAAATGGAAGAGGTCCGATAGTGAAAACCACATTGTGGCAGTGTCGGATCCAAAAAAAGTAAAAACAAAAGACGTATCCAAGGGTGAAAACCTCTCTGAGGTGCCTGCGGATGAGATATTTGATGTCCTTCCCAGTCACTTTCAGGAGAGATCATCAGTGTTAATAGAGCTGACACAATCAATTAACCTGGGCACAGAAGAACATCCTCATTTGATACATCTGGCGCAGTCATTGTCAATTGAAGAAAAGGAACAATTCATTGCCTTTTTGAAGGAGAAGAAAATAAATTTTGCCTGGACATATTCTGACATGCCAGGATTGGATCCTGATCTTATCATGCATCACTTGTCCATAGCACCAGGCATCAAGCCAGTTAAACAGAAGCTTCAAAAAATGCATCCTCATGTTGCATTGCTAGTCAAAGCCAAATTGGAGAAACTGCTGAAGGCTAGTTTCATCTGTGCAATTGATTATGCTGAATGGATATCCAATATTGTCCTTATGTCCAAGCACGATAAGTCTATCGGATTTTGTACAAAATTTTGTGATCTTAACTTGGCATGTCCTAAAGATGATTTTCCGCTCCCTAATATTGATATGATCGTGGACATGACGGCTGGTTATGAGATGTACTCACTTATGGATGGTTTTTCTAGATACAATTAGATAAAAATTGCGCCAGAAGATCAAGAGAAAATAGCTTTCACATGTGCATGGGGAACCTTTTGTTGGAATGTGATGCCATTTGGTTTAAAGAATGCCAGAGCTACATATAAGCGGGCTGTTACTACAATTTTCCATGACATGATGCATAGAACTATGGAGGACTATGTTGATGATACCTTGGTCAAAAGAGCTAAATGCAATACTCATTTGCACGATTTGGGACCAATCCTAGATCGTATGAAAAAGTTTAGTCTTTGGCTCAATCCTAAGAAATGCGCATTTGGTGTCACATCAGGAAAACTATTAGGATATATTGTTTCTGCAAAGGGAATCGAAGTAGATCCAGAAAAAGTACAAGCAATAATGGACATTCCACCACCTCAAAACATCAGTCAGATGAGAGGACTACAGGGAAGGCTTCAATCTATTCGTAGATTTATTTCACAATTGGTGGATAAATCACAACCCTTCACAAAGACCTTACATAAGGGTGTGAAATTCAATTGGAGCCAGGATTGTGAGCAAAGTTTAACACAGATTAAACAATATCTTGTCAATCCACCAATCCTGATGCCTCCTATGCATGGGAAGCCTTTTCTTTTATACATTTCAGCCACTGAAACATCTTTGGGAATCCTGTTGGCTTAGGAAGACAATGATAACAAAGAAAGAGTTATTTATTACTTGAGCCAAACATTGGTCTCTTATGAGAAAAACTACAGTATTATTGAGAAAGCTTGCTTGGCAGTTGTCTTTTCTTCCCAAAAGTTGAGACACTACATGCTTGCCCACACTACATGGCTTGTGGCTAAAATAGATCCATTAAAGTACTTGCTCAGTAAGGCAGCTCTCATAGGAAGATTGGCTAAATGGGTCATGATACTAAGTGAGTTTGACATCCAATATGTTGAACGCAAAGCTATAAAGGGACAGGCAATTGCAGACCAGCTGGCCGAGGCACCCATACAGAGTCTTCTACCAATAAACATTGATTTTCCAGATGAGTCAATTCTAACACTCACTCACCATACATGGGTTATGTTCTTCGATGGATCCTTCACACAACAAGGATCAGGTGCTGGATTATTTTTCATCACACCACAAAGATACTCATTTCCCAAAGCATACAAGATTCTGTTTCCTTGTACAAATAACATTGTCGAATATGAAGCTTTGATCAATGGTATGAAAATTGCAGCTGAATGGAGAGTAGATCAGTTGAATATCTTTGGTGACTCTCAGCTTGTCATGAACCAAATAAATGATGTGTATCAAACAAAGGATGAAAAATTGATTCCTTACAAACGCATAGTTGATGACTTGACGAAATATTTTGCACATCACCTTCCAACAGGTTCCACGCGCAGATAATAAAGCGGCTGATGCCATGGCCACTCTGGCCTCCCTTCTACAAATGCCAAAAAATGATCTACGACACGAGTTCTTGGTGGAAGCGTTACACTACCCAGCCTATGACACACCTAATTCCAAGATGATCTGTTCTATTATAGGACAAGAATCATCCCGCTACCATCAAATCTATTCCTACCTTCGTAATCAAACCATTCTGAAAGGTCTGACCTGGAATGAGAAACATTACCTAATCCATAATGATTCACATCATGTCATTATTGCTGACGATCTATATAGGAGAGGTCTCAACGAAACACTCCTTAGGTGTTTAGAACCCGACGAGTCCAAACGCACACTAATTGACGTTCACGAAGGCATTTGCAGATCTCATTCCAATGGCCTAACACTAGCTCGCAAACTCCTTCGTGCTGGTTACTACTGGCCTAAAATGGAGCAAGAAGCTATTAAATATGCTAGGTCCTGCAAACAGTGTCAGCTACACGAGAATCTCATTCACGCTCCAGCTAGAGAGTTGATTCCCTCTACTACAACATGGCCATTTCAACAATGGGCCTTTGACTTGGTAGGACAGATTCACCCAACCTCTTCTAATGGACATAAGTTCATTATCATCGCTATAGATTATTTCACGAAATGGGTAGAGGCAGTCCCTCTCACAATTGTTGATGGAAAAACTGTAGCACTTTTTATCACAAACTACATCATCTATAGATATGGTATACCATCCTCAATCATTACTGACAATGGAGGACAGTTCAAAAATAAAGACCTTAAGGAACTGTGCAAGAAATTCAAAATTACACAACATTGGTCTTCCATTTATTACCCCCAGGGTAATGGCCAAGCCGAGGCATCTAATAAGGCGATCCTCAAAATTCTACATCACACATTCAGTAAGTCAGGGAGAGACTGGCATCTCCAGATCAATCTAGACCTGTGGGCATAGAGAACAAGCATTAGAACTCCAATGGGCATGACTCCTTTTGCGTTGGTATATGGGGCAGATGCTGTGCTTCCGATAGAGGTCGAGATTCCTACCTTGAGAATCTCTATGAAAGGTCTTATCATGGATGATGACTATAGGATAGCCCAGCTTCAAGAGTTTGTGTTGCTGGATGAATGATGACAAGTGGCCTGTGATCATCTACGAGCATATCAACAAAGAATGGCACGAAGCTACAATAGGAGAATTAGGCCACGTGACTTACAGTTGGGTGATCTCATCTTGAGAGAGAATCCTAAGAATCAACAACAATGAATGCAAAAGAGAAAGTTTGAACCAAACTGGCTAGGTCCTTACATCATTACTGTAGTATATGGATCTGGCGCCTATCAACTTTCCACAACTGAAGGAGAAGTGCTTAAAGAGCCTATGAACACTCTCCACCTGAAGCGGTTTTACAGTTGATTCAATCTCAGAAAGCTCTCTGTACATATCTAAATGTCCTAAAAAAAATCCTAAAAATGAGAAAAAGTCCTAAAAAAATTGTTACCCTGGTAAAAACCTAGCAATAGGTGCCTTCGTAATACCAAAAAAATTGAAAAAATCTCAAAAATACCAAAAAAATCAAAAAGATAAAAATACAAAAAAAAAATGCCATTGATGAAAACCTAGAAATAGGCATCATGGTAGCAAAAAAAGGAAAATCTTGCCAAGAAGGTGAAAACCTGGTAAACAGGTGCCTCTTGTTAGTCACTTTCATGCTTTCGCTTTCCTGCTTTTCCTGCTCATGTATCCTTGGATTGAGTCTTGTCATAGCTCGGGGGCATTCCCCCCTTAGTGTCACTCTTTTTCGAGATTCTCCTCATAGAATCTCCTACGTGACAGTCACCAGTCATTCTAACTACATCTGCCTACTATTGCTAGTGTCACTCTTTTTGAGATTCTCCTCATAGAATCCCCTACGTGACAGTCCACAGTCATTCTAACTACGTCTACCTACTATCGCTAGTGTCACTCTTTTTGAGATTCTCCTCATAGAATCTCCTATGTGATAGTCACCAGTTGTTCTGACTGCATCTGCCTACTGTCACCAGTGTCACTCTTATTGAGATTCTCCTCATAGAATCTCCTACACGATAATCACCAGTCATTCTGACTGCATCTGCCTACTGTCGCCAGTATCACTCTTTTCGAGATTCTCCTCATAGAATCTCCTACGCGATAATCACCAGTTGTTTTGACTGCGTCTGCCTACTGTCGCCAGTGTCACTCTTTTTGAGATTCTCCTCATAGAATCTCTTTCGAAACGATCACCAGTTGTTTCAGCTGTGTCTGCCTACCGTTGCTCGAGTCATGTCTCAAGATTCCTTTATGGAAGATCTCTTTTGTGTCAGTCACTAGTCATCCTGGCTGTGTCTGTCTATTGTCGCTTAGTCCTTCTTAGGTTCTTTATTATGAAGATTCCTCTTTGACCTCAGTCACCAGTCGTTCTGATTACATCTGCCTACTATTGTCACCCTACTGAAGAGATTTCTTTCTTACATATTCTGGACATTGACACTTGACATCAATCCCGAAAACATTAAACTCAATGATATACTTGTTTGGATATGCTGAGCATTTTCTTTGTTTTCTTTGTTTTGCTTTATCATATCTCCTCGAGAAACTCGATGATGTCATCTTCGACTAGAGAAGTAATAACTGGGGGCATGATCTTTTTCTTTGCTTTCTGTTTGCGGTTTAGTTCTAATAAGTTGATCTATTCCTATAAGAGGGGTGTCAACTATAAGAGCCTCCATCTCATATTGGATGCCCGTGTGTACCTCGACTCCTTTTTATACACATACGTCAATGACATTGGTTCTTCTCCTTGTTTGTTGGAGTGAACTCTTCATGCTATAGTGCATACTGATACTCGTCCTATTAAGTGAACATACGGGTCACTGCGAGTATATCTAGTACACTTCTGTCTCAGGTTACGAACGCAAGGGTCGTTGCAGACAGAATGAATATTGAATACTTAGCATAAGAGGAATCTCCCGTGTGTTTGGTGTGCCTATCATGCAAGCAACATTCAGGTCATCCTAGCATTCATGCTTTGATGCTTATGTTAACTTGCTACATTAAAAGGGACAAATGTTTTGGTCATTCTGGCTTCTTGTGCCTCGAATGCTTACATTTAATCCCGACATCCCAATAATGTATGTTATATTCATATTTTCATGATTGCAATGTCAGTGGAAATTGTATAACATACGAGCTTTATTTTATATCCAATGATGATAAATCATCGAGGCTTGGTAACCAGACCTAGGGTTGCATTTAACATAGTCTTGCATACTTCATTTGCATTAGCACGCAATTTGATGGTAATCCTATTCATACTCCACATGCATCAGATTCTTCCACGGCTGCACAAGCATTTGGTTTGTCAATTCTCGCTCCTCAATGGAATACCTGTGACTGTCAAACAAAAACACGCAACACTACGTCAGATGTCAGTTCATACATATGCGTTCTATCTAAATACAACATACATCTCATGTACATCAGAGCAAAACAAAATAGAAAATGACATGTACACAGGAATACTTGGCTCAAAATCTCATGTATATATATATCAAAGAATGGGTCAGTACAAAAATGGGCGCTACTAGAGCGCAATCGATCAAAAAAATGATACATGTGGTGCTGGCACACCAATCAATACATAGCCAGAGATCAAAATAAAAAATTAGGCACAGACTGTCTAACTCTATCTCAAACTCTTGCCTCCAGGAGGAGAAGGAGGAGTAGGGGTAGCAGGTGGCAGAGGCGGTGGTGGCATATCTGGCTTGACAGGAGGTCGTGCACCTCCAGACTCTCGCGCATACTGAGAGAATCGCTGCACCTGCAATGTCTCATCAGGTACGACGCTGGTGTATGCAGCATAATAATATGCAGCCCGAGCAGACTGGAAGTAGATCTCATCCTGTGCTAGCTCTAGCCTCTGCTCTATAGTCTCCGCACGCTCTCTCTGACGATTTGTCTCTCATTGTCGCTCTACCAGCTGTGCATCCCTGACTGCCAATGCAATCTGCAACTCTCCCAACTGTCGGGAGGCCGCAAAAACCTACTCTTGGTACCGCCATACCGCATCCTGTACCCCACTTGCCGGCTGATCCAGCATATCCTCATCAACCATCTCTGGTGGAGGTACCTGTGGCTATGGAGGCACCTGCTGCTATGGGACCTCCTGCTGAAGAGTCTGCTCCTCTGTTCTCTACCTCCTCCGCTGACTATGTCCTTCCCCACTACCCCCAGCACCTGGGTCTAATCTCATATGATGTGGAGGAATAGGTATCTGTTGTACCTAGTGCTGGACCTTTGGTGGCACCTGTAGCTATGCCTACTGCTGCTGGGGCACCTGTCCCTGCCCCTGTACCTACCCTGCCACCCCTAGTGGATCTGTGAAGCATGGGAATGGATGGCTCATCAAAAATGCTTGATATGCAGGCGTCATCTCAGCATCTACTACCTCTGGTAGGTAGTCCCACTGAACTACAACTAGGCTGCGGATATCTATCATGGATCGTCCTGGATCCATCCGTGGAGGCCATCCCTGCTCTATATCCTTTTGCACCCTGGCATAGGCACAGTACTCAGCTGAAATGTCCTGTGGTCAGCCATACTGCCACCACACTCGTGAGATGACGAATCTCTCTATGACTGAAGTCGTCCTGCCAGCCAGCGGTCAAGAACTAAACATCCAGGGTAGCTCTCTCGGGGCATCATCCCAGTCCTCTGTCTCTCTCCAGGGTTGCCATATAATGGACACTAGGTCATTGAGATGAGTCCGCCAGTGCTTAGTCTTACCCAGGTGGGCCTGGGTAATATGCCCTCGATATTTGCAGATGTAGGGCTCCATGGGCTCTCAAGAATCCTCAAAAATTGGCCTACGTACGAGGAGATGCTCCCAGGCCCAGATCTGTAGCACATAAACACCTGCTGCCATGGTCTTCTTCTCATGGAAGATGACCTCATGCATCTCATGAAAAAGATGGGCCAAAATGCACTGACCCCATCCAAAGATCTTAGGTGCCTCAACCATCCTACGGAGCATGACACCCCATCCACACTCCAATCCATGCTGTCCCCTGTCAGGACATAGGAAGCAGCTCAAGAAAATACCCAGCACAGATGCCAACCTATGTGTGGGTCCATAAGTATGCATTAGTCATCCCAACTGATGGCTCTGCCTCTCGGTAGCTCTCTCCCGAATACAATGGAAAGTGCCTCTGCCCCTAATCAAGGCACTGTATCATAGATGACTCGGGCACCGTGAAATGGGATCCTCAGTATCCTCTATATATCCTCCAGGGTAGTCATCATCTCACCCATCAGAAAATGGAATGTGTTCATCTCCAAATGGAAACGTTCTACCAATGCAGTTAGAAGGCCATGATTCACCATCACGGCTGGAATCCGACATAGTGAAGACAAACCCAATCGGGCAATGTGTGCCCGATCTACGTCATCCAAACTTCGCAATAACTCTCCATACGACAAATAATGAGATCTAAATGATATGTCTCTGAATACCTCCTGCATGCACAACAAAAAAATGACAAACAAACAATTAGTATCAAGTCAAATCGAAGCATCAAAACGAAATAAAGTGCAATTTCTAAATGCGAAAACATAAAACTAGCACAGAATTTTGCGCGAGATCCGTGAAATCTCGCATGAAGACATATAGTTTCGCATGAAATAGTTCTTTCTTCGTGCGAAGAATCTAGCCTTCATGCGAAAAAAGATCTCCTCGTGCGAAGATAGATCTTCTCGCGTGAGAAAAGAAGTTCTTGTGCGAAACATGAATTGCCTCGCGTGAAGAATCCATACCTTCGCGCGAAACCAAAACTGCCCCGTGTGAAGATATTCCGGCCGTGTGTGAAGAAATAGTGCATCCTGTTTCTTCACGCAAAGAAAGAAGATCTTCGTGCGAGAAGAGATCGATCTCTTGTGAAGAAAGAATTGAACATCCTAAAACATGCTAAAAACGTGCATAAATGACCTCGAAATGCATGACAACAAAAGTATGAAGATGGGAGATCGATGACTCACCGATGGTTCATAGTCTACTGGCCGGCTGTGTCGTCTGGAGTGCTCAAAATGATGATATCTCAGCTTCACTGCCATGTCTCTATTAGAGCTCAAAATCACTACAAGACAAAAGCAAAAATGAATTGAAAATGACCCTTCGAGCCCTTATATAGGTGTTGACCAAAATTTTCAAAGTGCTCGGATTTGTGCAAAATTGCACCCTTGGCTAATTGGACCGTTCTGGATCCATTTTGGGGATCAAATTCGAAATTTGACACACCTAAGAGCATTAAAAATGCATTTAAAAATTTTATGGACCAATGTGATCGAACGCTTGTGCAGCCCAAATCTTTCTGATACTTTATGATTCTTGGAATCCTTTCAATTTTACATTCTCTATATTTTCAAAATTCATTTTGAAAATAGTCAACTTAAGTCAACTATGGCTGAATCTGGTCAACTTTGGGTCAACTTGGTTTTTGCGACTTCGCAATCATTTCAAGTCAACCCTGAATTTTCTTTACATCGTTCTGATCTCTTCTAGCTTCTGCTGAATCTCAAATTTCTTCTATATCTCATGATGTACTGCTTCAATCATATTTCTGGTGTGTCATCTTTCGATTTCTCTCCCAAGGGGGCAGGATGATTACATCATTAAATACTTATTGCTTGGGGCATCTAGTTCCCATCTTATGTCCTAGTCACTTGGGGCATCTCATCACTTGGGGCTTTTTGTTCCCTTCAATCTGGCATCTCTGCCATCTATCTTATCTTTTCATCAATTGATCAACCTTATAGCAACTCTTCTCAGAGTTTGATAGATGGGTATTGGGACAGTCTAAACCCCTTCTCCTAAGGATCAAGCCTCGTTCTGAGGATGATTCTATGACTCATTATTGAACCTTGTTATCTTTCTTTTATCAATTTTGGGTATCTAGGTGTTCTATCTGGATCCTTGAAGGTTAAGCTCCATTATGGAGATAGTCTTCTCAATGCTTTCAATCTCAAGTATCTAGGTTTTCTATCTGGATCCTTGAAGATTACGCTCTATTCTGGAGATAGTCTTTTAAATACTATTATTCTCGGGTATCTAGGTGTTCTATCTGGATCCTTGAAGATTACACTCTATTCTGGAGATAGTCTTCTAAATGCTATTATTCTCAGGTATCTAGGTGTTCTATTTGGATCCTTGAAGATTACACTCTATTTTGGAGATAGTCTTCTAAATGCTATTATTCTTGGGTATCTAGGTGTTCTATCTGGATCCTTGAAGGTTAAGCTCCGTTCTGGAGATAATCTTCTAAATGCTATCAATTTCAGGTATCTAGATGTTTTGTCTAGATCCTTAAAGATTATGCTCCATTTTGGAGATAATATTTCAAATGCTATCAATCTTAGGTATCTAAGTGCTCTACTTGGATTCCTTAGGATTAAGCTCTATTCTAGAGATGGTCCTTAAAAAGCTTATCAATTGGTCTCCGTATCATCACCTTCAGAACCAATCTCATCTTTGCATCATGCTTTCTGATTTTCTTTGAATTGAACGTGCTACTCACACATTCATTCAAAGAGGGGCAAAATGTAATACCCCAAAAATTGGCTCATTGCCATGATACCAATTTTGGTCTATTTCTGATAATTTCAAAGTCCTATTCTAATAGGCAATTCTCATTCTACTATTCGTTACTTGACTTAATTTCAGATGTAGATAACCTAAATCTACATTCATCATGCTTATTATTTAATTCCTATAGTTTTTACTCATATTAGTCACATTAAACCTATTGATTAATATTTAATTTAATTATTAAGTATTTATACTTTAATTAAATTAAATTATAATGGCTAATGTACTATGGAATTAAATTTATTTAATTTAATAAATATGCCTATCTTAATTAATTAAATGTAATTATTTAATTAAATGGGAAAGGTATTTCTAATTAATTAAAAGAAATTATTTAATTAAATGGAGTACTTACTTCTAAATAATTAAACAAAGTTATTTAATTAAATGGTCCGAAGCCATTCCTAATTAATTAAATGAAGTTATTTAATTAAACAAAAGTGTCTCTAATTAATTAAAAATTATTTAATTAAATAGAAAAAGTAATTATGAGAGCATATCTCATTTTATTAAATTAAATATCTCAACAAAATCTCTCTTCAGTTCAAAAAGGGAAATTTCCAGTTCATTATTGATCAAAAATGAGTTATATCAGTTACTCCTTTTTCTACTCAAATTAAAATAGTTAACTCCTTATTTTACTCAAATTAAGTCTGTTAACTTCCTTTAATTTAGGAATCTCCCTTTATGACTGAACCTCATCTTCAATCCTAACTGTTGATCTGAATCGATCTCAACCGTTGATGGATTAAAGGAGAGTCTATTTAAGAGACCCTCATCTCTTCATTTAGGAGGATGAATTTAAGAGAATTTGCATCAAATTGCTGCTGGAATCCATACTCACATTTTCTTACATTTATTGCATACATTCTCATTCTTAGTTTAATCTCATTTTAGTTTAATCATACATATGCTTAATCTAGTTTTCTTTATTTGTTCTTAGATTACATTGCATCTTTCATTCTAGATTAATTTGCATACTCATTCTTAGCTTAATTTCATTGTCAAATCCTTCGTTCTTAGAGGGTCTGGTTGCCTGCACCTTGATTCTGAGGATATTAATAGGCAAAATCCCTTTAGATAGAAGGCAACAGGTCGCTTTGCAGGTCAATTTTTGGATGAACAATCCAATGTTCATTCCGAGATGAATTCGCATGCAATGACCATGTTGAAGTGTGTGTGTTAGCATAGGCCGCATTTTCACATATACAGTCGATACCCAGTACCTACAACCTACAGAAGAACCATGCATGTACATACAATATATATAATGCTAAGCTAAATAGACAATGGCAGGAAGTGGTGCATCGTGTAGATCCTGACTAAGCAGGTGACTATGACTCCCTTCCTTAACCACATTAGAAACGCCATAGAATAAGAAAACACGCACACCATACACATGCAAGTATGGGGTAAGTATCCATAATAAAGCACATGAGATAATAAACCATCTAACTAATCATCAACATGAAATGTAAAGTCTAAATGATCTCATCATATACCAACTGAATCCATAACATAATGTCTGATAGTCTCAAAAGGAAACCACTAATCCATCAACCATAAAACTAGTCTGACATAGTCTGATAATAATAACAACAATGTGTCTAGAAAAGATGTGAAGGAGGGTGGACACTATAGTTGCATTATTGATTTGTTACCAAATCTATTTCAAGATATTTCTTGATTATTATTTTTTAAAATCTTGAGATTAATCTTTTCAGAATAATTATTCATAGCTTTATCAAGAAGGAACAAAATTTCATAATGACTATGCATCCTTACCAACACTTTCCTTTTCAAGATTTTTTTTTCATTAGGCTATTTCAAATAAAGAAAGTACATTAAATTAGTCTTCTTATTTTTTTCTTACTTTCTATCATATCTAAACCTAAAACTTGTTGCATGCCTAACCCTTCATTCCTAACCCTTTCCTCTTGACCCAACCCCCTACACTTGGTTTGTAGAAACCACCAATTCTACAATTACCCCTTTATTGTCATCCCTTGAAGTAACCCTCATCTAAGGAGGAACCCTTCGGTTCTCATAGTATCAGACTACTACCAAGATTGCATCAAATAATGCATTGGCCCTTGCCACCATATCTACTAGCAGTAGGCCAACTATATGTGTCATTTTCCTTTCGAAATGCATATGATTCCTTAGTCTTAATCCTATCCTCATTGTATCCAAAAGGGTCATATGTATCATATCCTCGTCAAAATTCTTGATGTGAATAATTCCTCCCACCCATGCCTTTGAACCATGCAACAAATAATCACTAAGTGCCTCATCCAATACTGTTGCATTCATAAATAATGGATTTATGCATATTTCTTGAATCTTCATCAATGTCCTATACTCGAGTAACATATGATATATGTTTAAGTACAATATGGACAATACTTGAGTTTGATAGATAGGACATGGTGCCCTTGGCCTCAACACCTCATCTCCTATTATGCACCTTATTGCATGTTCCACCTCTCTAGGCATTACTTGAAATAGTATGTCAAAATCTCCACTCATGTATGTTGATTCCAAAGGAAATTCTGATGTTAAAATGAGAATCATCACTCAAAAATTCAACACTTTGTGATCCATCTCCTTTCTACAACCTATATTTAGTATACAAAGAAATAAAAAAAAATTATGACCAAAAAAGATACTATTGCATACTCTACTGTCATATGCTTTACCTTCACCAAGAATTAGATCACCTAAAGATTCGTCTAATCTTGTGTAAGGATCCAAATGCTTCTTTCAACTCCATTCTCTTTGTTTACAACTTATAGTAGTTCCTCTTTTTATTTTCTTCCTTTCTCTTTGATTACACTTTTGATTTCCCAATGCATGTTATTGGATTTCTTTGGCTTGCTTGCAACTATCTATTTTGGTTATATTCTTTTGTAATTGCTAATCTTGATATCATTGCTTTAACATCTCTGCATGTATGTATTATGATAAGAGTTCTTGTACATGTAATATTTTAATCAAAGCTTTCTTAGCTTTCATTATTTCAAAAATTCAGTTACATTTTTTTTTAAAAGTACTTTATTTGGTTTGGCAAGTCATTCCTATGCCATTTGTAATGATAATACATTTTTTGACTGTGATTAGATAAAATTTCATTATTTCATTTTATCAAACTTCTATAGATAATTACTATTCCAACCTAAGATATTTTGTCTTTGTTCAAAATAATCATTCTACTTGAAATATAGTTTTATAGAATGATCCACTCAATCTTTTTTGTTAAAGGTAAATCATAAATCTTTCAAGTATTGTGACTTATCATTTACATATATTTATTCAAGTATATATGGGTGCACACATACATGCCTAGATAAATATATAATTTCTTATGACTATGATGATTTAGAAATTAGTATATTCCTTCATAAAATGAATTAAGTACTAATGTTTACCCTCAATGGAGTTTTCTATTTGATATCCATATATTTCTTATTTCTCATTGATCTTCCTTGGATCTATACATTTACCTCAATTTTGTTTGTATTATGAGTTATCTTACACATTTGCCTTCATTGTGATCTATTGATTTGCACATAGTTGCAACTTTATGCTTTTATAACATCATTCTATGCCCATGTTGGCACTTTATGGTTCTATACCATTGTTTATATGAAGTTACTTTTCTATTAAGTTGTACAAGGAGGCAATTTTTCAAAGTTAACTATGTAGGTCCCCTCAGTATAACTGATACATAGTTTCCTTATCTGGCCCATGGAGTATGCCCTCATCCTATATTGGTGTGCACTCTTTTTATGGAGTTTCCCTCTATTTGGTTCTACTTGGTCCACTTTCAAAGGATAATATTTTTTATGGAGGTTCTATTGGTTCCACTTTTAAAGGATGATATTTATATGGAGTTTCTCTCCATTTGATTCTATATGCTCTACCTTGAAGGTTGTTGTTTATGAAGTTTCCCTCCATATTGTTTCATTTTGTTCCTCAATAAAGAGGATGTTATTCTTGGAGTTTCCCTCCAAATTTAGATGGTTTGATCCAATTTGAAGGAAATATGTTGTTAATCCTCATAATCCTTTCCTTTTTAGTATCCTAACAAAATTCATGATGTAATAATACTAATTTGATCAGCATGTCTCTCCTTTTTGAATTCATATATAATGTGATAATGCTATGTATACTTTATTGCTTAGATCATGAGTCATGCACATTATAGAGGGATGCCCCCATTAACTTGTAGTGAGATGATTCATTAAGTGGATTGTGTATATCCACATGATTGATGCAATGTTGATGCAAGTTTCATTAGTTGGCCTTGTTTGTCATCATTAGTGCATTACTATACTATACTTTTCATGAGAACACTAATCAAGCTTTCTGCTCAATTTATCCTTGTTGATAATTTTTTGAGCATATAATTTATCTTGATATCAAGTTATCTCCATTGCTTTGTGGTAACATGTTTTATTTTCCTCTCTATTTGTCTATGCGATTCTTCTTATCCTTATTCAAAAGGATTTATAATTTGAATATAAGATGAAATACTTCTTGTGGATAGTTGTCTTGTTTCTTGTGTCTATTTTTTTAGGTAATCCATCTAGGCACCTACAAGACATTATTATTTGGTGTTCATATCCTATGCACCATGATTCAACTTATAGATGCAACACATTCACATGACCTATCCACTTCTCTTGGCTCTATGAAGATCTACCTACACTCACAAGAGACCTTTTGCATAATTGAAGGCATTGTCAAAGATCAAGTTGCTGCTATTTAGAATTTCATTGTAAAAATTTGGGTTTAATATCCTTTGATGTAAGCTCCCCAAGTAAATATTAATTGGGGTATTAGAAATATTAATCTTTCCTTGAATGTATTTAATTGGGATATTCCAAGGATCTCTAAATGTAGTTTGTCCTATTGTACACATGTGGAGGACATGTCATTTACTTTTCCTTTAGTGCACATGTGAGGACAACTCAATTATTCCTCCTTAAGAGGATTATGACACTTGTTATGAACACACTTATTAATGTTGCAATCATTCACATGGGAGTTACAAATAACTCCTCTTCTCATCTCTTTATAAGAGATGCTTCTCTCTCATTCTCATAACATATAATCACTATGCAGTTCATGTAATGAACTCCTTGGCTCCAGACTCTCTCTCTCTCTCTCTCTCTCTCTCTCTCTCTCTCTCTCTCTCTCTCTTCATTCTTTAGGCATTTTTCCTTATTCATATAATTCACAAGGGGTTTTCTTTGCTTCCCCCTTTCAAAATCCTTGTCTCCTTTTTTGTGTTGATCTTGAAAAGCTCATATAAAATATGGTAATTATTTTCATTACAAACTATCTTGGATTAATTTATGGTTCTTTATTTTTTAGTTCATTTCAATTTTATTATTTCTATCACAAACTCACAAAAAAGATTTTATGTGACAATGTTTATTATGTTGAAGGACTTAACTATAATTTTTGGAGTGTGTCATAACTAAATAGTTTAGGTTGCAAGGTTGAGTTTGGAAACAAGATAACTAGGATATATGATATAGATGGAAAACTAATGGGAAAAGGTGATCAAACTAGAGGTAATCTATTCTACCTTGATATGAATGGTGCTACTAGTCTACTTGTAGAATTTGATGATGTGTGGTTATAGTGCAAGAGGTTATGTCATGTTAATTTTGATAACTTGGTTAGTATCAGTAACATGAGAAGAGTTAGAGGTTTTCCTAAGTTGAAGAAACCTGATAATATAATTTGCAAACAATGTCAGTTAGGCAAAATGACAAAGTCTAGTTTTAAGAGTAAGACTCACACCTCTAAAGGAATTTTGGAGATTTTTCATACTAACTTGTGTGGACCAATTGATGTGCAAAGCTACAAAGGTGATAAGTACATTATGCTATTTTTTGATGATTATTCTAGGATGATGACAGTTATGTTTCTAAAATAGAAATCTAATGCTTTCCAAATGTTTAAGTGGTACTTAGCAAGAGTTCAGAAGTAAATAGGTAAAAGTCTAAAATGTTTGAGATCTGACAAAGGAGGAGAATTTACATCAAATGAGTTTGAGATGTTTTGTAAACATAGAGGAATCAAATGACAGACATCTGCACTTAGGACCCCTCCACAAAATGGAATTGTTGAAAGTAGGAAAAAATTTGTAAAGGACTATGTGAGGACACTCATGATGGAGAAAAATGTTGCTTTAAAATACTAGAGAGAGGTTGTAAGTACAACTGTATATACCTTGAACCATGTGCAAGTCAAAAAAGGTACTCATTCAACACCTTTTGAACTATGGTATGGATACTGACCCAATGTAAAATATTTTAAGGTATTTGGAAGCAAGTCTTATATTCTCAAAGATTTTAGAAATGATAAATTAGATGCAAAAAGTGAAGAGGGTATATTCCTTGATTATTCCACAAGAAGTAAAGCTTGTAAGTATTTAAATACTAACACTAACAAAGTTGTGGAAAGTACAAATGTGAAATTTGATGAATATACAGAAGTACATGAGGCTAAACCTATGAAAGAATGAGAGGATTACAAATCATTTGTATACTTTTATGAAGGTATGCCTATTGATGAATATGTTGTAAATAAAGTTGCAAATCAACAAGTTTCAGTGACTATGGAGTCACATAAAATGAATGTTGAATTACATTCAGGAACCGAGCTACAATTAAGAGTTGAGTTATAGAATGAAGCCGAGGCACATTCTGATTCTGAGATTAGTATACATGAAAGAGATGTTGAATTTCTTGATAAATAAGTACATAGTGATTAAAAAGTTGATTGACCTAATGAGGAGATTAGAGCAAAACCAATATTGTCAAAGTATGTCAAAAGGCATCACCCTTCTACATAAATTATTGGAGAAAAAGATGTAAGACCAATGACAAGAAATAGGTTGAGAAGTGATACATGTTTGCTTAGCATGCATAAACCTAAAACAATGAAAGATGTCTTAGAAGATGTGGATTGGAGTAAAGCCATGAAAGAAGAGATTAAATAGATTAGAAAGAATAAGACATGGACTCTAGTTCCTAGACCAGAAAATAAAAATATGATTGGCACCAAGCGGGTGTACAAAAATAAGTTAAATGAAAATGGTGAAGTCAAAAGGAATAAGGTAAGATTAGTTTGCAAGGGGTATGCACAAGAATAAGGGATATACTATGGAGAAGCATTCACTCCTATTACAAGATTGGAAGGTGTATGAACTTTTTTTGCTTACTCTTCATACAAAGGTTTCAATGTTTATCAAATGGATGTTACATCTGCATTTCTAAATGACATATTGGAAGAAGAGGTCTATATAGAATAACCATAAGGATTTGTTGATGGTAACAAAAAAAACATGGTATGTAGACTACATGAAGCTTTATATCATTTGAATCAAGCACTAAGACCATGGTATGAAAGGCTTCACAATTATCTTGTGAAGATTGGATTTGAGAGGACTGATGATAACAACAATCTGTACTTAAAGATTAAAAAAGGCAAAGGTATTTTACTATCTAATTTTTTTTTATGATATCATATTTTGAGGTCAAGATACTTTATGTAAAGCCTTTGCAAATGAAATGAAGAAAGAATTTGAGATAATTATTTGGAGAGATCAAGTTCTTTATGGGTTTTCAAGTACATTAGATGAAATATGGTATATACATCACTCAGTCAAAATATGTAAAGGAGATACTAAATTTTTTTGGATTTGAATATTCCAAGCTAGTAAGCACACCTATGGTGACAAGAAACAAATTGTCAAAGAATGACAATTCAACTGAGGTGAATCAAACACTGTACAGGTCTATGATTGGCAAATTACAATATGTAGTTCATAGCAGACCTAACATTGCATTATTTTTTGGGATAGTTGCATGATTATCAACTAATCCTGGGGAGAATCATTTGATGATTGTTAAGAGAATAATGAGATATTTGAAAGGTATAGAAGACTATGATCTATACTACAAGAAAAATGAGAAGTTTGAGTTGAGAGCCTACATTGATGCCGATTGGGCTGGAAATATTGATGACAAAAAGAGCACTAGTGGAGTACCATGTTTCTTTGGAAAAAGGTTGGTTACATGGACTAGGAAGAAACAAAACTGCATATCTCAATTTACTTTCAAAGTTAAATATGTTGTTGCTATAGTAAATTGTACAAACGTTGTATGTATCAAACAACTACTGAAAGGTATGAAGGACGAAATCACTAAACCTATGATAATTTATTGTGATAATACAAGTGCTATAAATATAACAAAAAAATCTTGTAATTCATACAAAGACTAAACACATTGCAATCAAGTGTCATTACTTGAGAGAGTTAGTTCAAGACAAAGAGGTGAAGATGAAATATGTGAATACAAAAGAGCAAATAGCTGATATCTTCACAAAAGAATTACCTAAGGATGCCCATGAGTATCTAAGAGGTAAACTAGGGATGATACCCATATCCAAGGCTATTTAAGAAGCATGAGAAGTGCCCTACATCAATTGAGATGATTGACATATGTTACACGTTGATGTAGTGGATCTTACTCTAGGAGCTTCCTAAAGCAATCAAAGAGCTAGAATAATTGATCAGTCACAAGCAAGGTGACAAAGGGAGAAACTGAAAATGTTTCATTGGCCAAAATTCCCTTCCCGCAAAAAAATTGAATTTAAATGCCACAACCCACCCAATGGTCACATCCCACCTTTAATATTAAAATATTCAACAAAACTATGAAACAAAAAAAAAAGACATTAATGTATTTCCTTATATTCCTAATTTTATTTTTTCAACCCCAAAACTATCTCCACCATCAGATCTTGATGGATCTATGATTGTCACATTCCCACATTTTGGAGCTACAAGGTCTTTATGCAATGTGAGGAAGTGAGATGTTGATGCATGGCTAGGCAGGTCCTTTCTCAACTATGTTTTCATTACGAGCCACTAGCTAGAAAGTTGTTAGGTCAAGTTGGCATACGACAAGGCCCCCATTGGCTGAAGTATTGATATGGGTAATAAGATGATCACATATTCCCTAGGCTATTCGATCTTGCATGATCCATGGTTGTCATTTTTTTGCATTTTGAAGATGCTCAAACTTTAGAGAATGCGGGGAAGTGACATCATACCATGTGTATGTGTAGGTCTATTCTTTCATGTGGGCTACCAGGGTTGAAAAGGAGGTGCCAGATAGGTTGTTAAGGTGGAATATGTGCTAATTACTTCATGTTGATTCACCAAGATGATGATGTGTCTACAGAAGTGGATGTTGAGTGTTCAGTGGGCCTGAAAGTTTTAAGGGCAAGCATAATATAACTAAAGTCTTTTCAAAATTATTGATCTTGTGGAGATCAATGATCATTGTTTTCCTACATTATGGACTTGCTCAATGTTTAAACAATACGAGGAAGTGACATGAGGATACATGTCCTTAAAGGCCTAGGTGGTAAGTAATGGTAATATTTGTTGTAACGGTCGCGGTTAAGTGTGCAGTTTAATGGGGTGCATGGTTAGTGGGCTAACATGGTGGTCAACACTTGAAGACTTTGTGAGTTGGTAGAAAGAAATAGAACCATTTGTCTACGTGGCTCTTTTTGGGTGGTTGACCCATTTGATTGCTAGCTTTTTTTGATTTGTCAAGCTATGAATGGGAAGAAGATGGTTTTCCTACGTGATTTGATCTCCATGATCAATCCCAACCACTCTTGAATGAATAACATGCTAAAAATATGTAAGGAGCACATTCTCACCACTTGATTGTTCATCTACCCAGTCAGAATATTAATGGTTTCTGTTCCTATCTTCTTAAGGGCTTATTTTGGGAAAAATATTGGATTTCATTACATCTGGACGTGTTCCAAGATCAAATTTTCTCTAGATTGCATGATTTTTCTTTGTAGCTTTAATTTCAGTGGTTGAGCTTGGCTTCTTTTTGAAGTTATCCCAATTATGCTTGAACTATAAAAGTAAGTTTTCTTACTCTCCTAGGGGTTTTCTTTTTTCTAATTTTCAGAGCTTTTCTACAATTTTGCCTATGCTCAATAGAGATCTTCTCTGTTGTATCCGTTTTCTATCACCTGAGTGTGTGTGTATTCCTATGGCCTCGCTTGTTGAATGTATTTTGATAATTGAAATATCATATGATCATGTTCATACTTGATGACTAATTAGATCAAGTGAATCCATTGTATTTCTTCTCTGATTGTGTTATCTTTTGGCTTATCTAGGATATTGTGATTGAAAAGGTGTAGATAATGGTATATTTTGAGGAATCTATTAAGTTCTAGTCCATTCATTGGGAAATAAGTAGACCCATATATTATTTGGTACATCACCCCTCTAGAATAGATTAGGTAGTTTTTCTTTTATGCATTCCTTCTCCCTTTTCCTCTCCAAGTGTAGTTAGGTGCATCCAGATAGTAAAGGAAGTTGACCTTCTCCAAAGACTCAACCTCACAATTCAAGTCCCATAACTTGGAGGTTGTTTCCATGTTACACAAGGCTACATGAGAAGTATTCCCTTAGAGAAGGGTGCAAGCTTTTGTGTCAACAATTTTTGGCACGCCTAGTGGGACATATATTTTAGAGATCTCAAGTTCACTACTGTCAAAAAAATATTTCATGTTCATGTTAAGGAGATAGTACTACCTTTAGTATTCATGCCTTCAAGAAGCTCATTCTTCAAATACTTGGTAACTCCAAGCTTCAAACACATCTAGTTTCTAGACCCAAGTTGTTGATCAATGCCCAAAGTACACACAAGGGCATCTTCTAGAGGTAATTTTAAATATACTGAACTCTCATTTTTAAATCCTGGAAGAAAGAAGACTAGATTGTCTCTATCACTAGTTAGGAGTATAGAAGAAATCTATACACCTACAAGATCCATCTCTACCCCTCCTGCTAATAGATCACAACCTAGAATACCATCTACTCATATTAATAGACCAACTTGTTTATATGGCTAGAGCTCATACTTTTGCCACCTTTAATGGTGGAAGTCCTTTCTTTCTAGCACAAAGATGTGATATACTAGTATCAACTCTTAAAAGTGTACCTAACTTAACTAGTGAAACTTCCACTTCCCTTGAAGAACACATTCAAGAAGTTTCCAACATTTGTAATATACATGGGATTACTAAAGATGATGTTGTAGTTAAGCTTCTAGATTCATCCTTAAAAGGAAAAGCACGACAATGGTATAGAGGTTTATCTCATAATTTTATTACTAATTGGGATGGGTTGGGATCAAGGCTATGCAAACATTTTGAGGATAAGAGTGACAATCTTTCACTCCTAGAGCAGTTGGAAACTATAAAAAGAGCCCCCCCATAAATTCATGACAGATTTCAACTATAGATTTCAAAAGACATGGGATAGAATACCTATTGCAATTAAGCCTACCCCTAGTAATGCTTTCTTACATTCCCTAATAGCTTTCAATTGTGACATAGCTACTACAATACAAACTATGGGTGGGAATACTTTACCAAATGCTTATGAGATTGCTATAAAGGTAGAAAATATTTTGATACAAGGAGGGAAGTTAACTCCAAGGCCCCTAATGCCCTTCTTCCCTGATATGCCTAATCATCAACCTACTGTACATTGCAACCCCTTGCTCTAACCCCTCAAGCTTCCACATCATCTAGTGAGCTAGGAGAGTTGAAAGCCCCTAATCCAAGATCTTGTGAAGAAGTTGCAAGTCCAAGATAAGAACATGGAAGATAGCTTCTCTATGATTCAAATGGTGAGCAACAAGATGGTGACATTGAAAAGGCATCAAGCTCAAGGTAAAAAGGCTCCTCAATTGCAATATCAGACTCCTTTGAATTGTAGGCCTCCAAACCAAGATCAAGGAAATACTTCTTTCAATCAAAATAACTCTAGTGGCCATGCTTCTACTTCAAATGCAAATACAAATAGGGCCCTAGTACCTCAAAATAATCTTGCTCAAGATCAAGACTTTTACCCTTCTTGTAACTATTCGTATGGACGTTGTATGTGTCAAAAGGATGAATCCTATCTAGCTTTGACCACTCAAGAGATTGTAGCAAGGAAATCATATAGTATTAGCCAACCCAATGATGCTTCTTATTTACAATACAAAAATGATTGTTCTTTCATGAACCATCAACTAGAAGAACATAGTCATACTAATCCGGAGGCTATAGCTCACAATACTAGAAGTTAAAGGAGAGATTTTGAGGATGCTACATCTCATTCACCAAATCAGGCTTCAACTCCATATGCTACTCATTATGTGCCAATAATGAATGCCCAATCCAACATTTCCCCTCAATAGAAGTAAAACACAAGCAACAAGGACCTTGTTGAACCTTAGATTACTCAACCTCAGCCAACTACCTATGCAATTCCCAAAGCTTCAACTAAGCCAATCAACACTCCTTTTAATGTGGTGGATCAACTAAAAAGGACTAATATCAATATCTCCATGTGGGATGTTGTTGGCACCATACCATTGTAGAAGGAATTGTTGCAGAAGGAGTTAGAAAACATAGAGGCCAAGAATTAGCTACCTAGAGAGGAGAATGCAACAAGTTTTGTGCAGCCAATAAAGAAAGGAGAAACAAGTAAGAAAATTAGACCTCCCTCCTTTTATGTTGCCTTGATCACAAGAGAAAAACTAGTCCATAACTACATGATACTTTCATGAGCTAGTAGCTATGTAATGCCTAGAAGTGTAGTTGATCTCCTTGGTATAAAATATGAACCCATAGTTAGGGATGTACTTCAGATAGATGGTAGTTCTGTCAAAACCATAGGGATCCTTAAAAATGTGGAGATGGCATTACATGCTTGTCCTAGTTGCACTATAATGCAAGATATATCAATAGTAGAGGTAGAACCTTATTTTGCTGTCTATCTTTCTAGAGACTTCACTGTACAAATAGGGGGTCATTTTGCAGTAGATTGGTCCTATATGTTCTTTAGGACAAGATATAGGGCAAGAGCTTCCCTAAGAGCAGAACCTTTAGCCCTTAACCACATAGAGACTTATACTCCAAGCCTTATAAACATGAATTGTGCAATTAGGGAGGAAGAGGAAGTGTACACATTCCATGAGCCTACTACTTCATTAGTAGAAGTTCCTAACTACCTTTTGGATGAGTGGGCTATTGCCTATCAATTTGATCCAATACAAGAAGCCAAGGAGGCAGATCTTGGGACCTATTGTATATTTGAAGGAAGTGTTCCTATTCCCAATCTCATGAAAGAAAAAGAAGATACAAATGGTTTGTGGGAGATGTTCTTTGATGCTTCAAGAAAAAAAATGGTTTAGGGGCTGGTGTTATGCTGATTTCTCCTAAATTGGAGAAGTATTATTTTTCTTATAGGCTCCAATTCAGTTGCACAAATAATCTAGAAGAGTATAAAGCTATGATCCAAGGTCTTCAACTTGCATAAAGGAGGGGAATCAAATCTTTAAAAGTATATGGAGATAGTGAGCTAATTGTGAATCAAGTTAGGAATCAAAATATCACAAAGAATAACCTCCTCAAGTCATACAAACATAGAGTATGGGATCTACTTGAAGGACTTCATGTATTCAATATTCAGAGTGTTCCAAGCAATAAGAACAAGCACGCTGACAAGCTTGCATCCATTAGTGCTCAATATGACATACCAGAGCATGTTGCTAATGATAAGGAGCAACAAATTAGAATCATTGTGAGGCCCATTGTCCCTGATAATTGTACAAATTGGTAGGTGTTTTATTTTGATTTGCAAATTGTAAATTTCTTGCAAAATGAGACAAAATTATCTACTAAATATCAGTCCAAAATCTAAAGTCTACATGGGGACTAGAACATGAATTTGAACTTTAACAAATTACCTAAGGGTCTCATTACTTTAGAAGGAATTTTCAATTCTGATGATCAAGCAAGAAGGAAAGGTTCAAATTTGACTACAAGTAAGGATGACCATACACCCATCACTGTTGTTGATGGACGAACTCTCAACTTAGGGAAGGTAAGCTCTATAACTGAACAAGAAAATTTTGTTCATCTAGGTCAAGAATTTATTGATATGTTTGCATGAACATATGAAGACTTATAGGGTTTTGACCCAAGCCTATTTTAACATACTATAGATTTGAATGATAATGCCAAACTAGTTAGACAGAAACAGAGGATATTCAATCCTAGAATTGAGCCATTAATGGAAAAAGAGTTATCCAACCTAATAGAGGCCAATATTATATTTCCTATCAAACATTCTTCTTGGGTAGCTAACCTTGTTTCATTTAGGAAGAAGAGTGGAAAAATCAAACTTTGTAGACTTTAGGGACCTTAACAAGGCTTCTCTTAAAGACCATCACCCTCTCTCTTCTATGGAATAGATCTTGTCCAAGTTTAGTGGTTCATAAAGATTTCCTTCTTGGATGGTTTTTTAGGCTATAATAAGTTGCTTTTCTAGGATTCAGATCAACATAAGACAACCTTCACCACCAAATGGGGTATCTATGCCTATTGTAAGATGCCATTTGGACTAACTAATGCAGGTGCCACATTTCATAAGGCAATCGAGAAGGCTTTCACGGGTGTTATGGAGAATTTTGTGTTAGTGTATCTTGATGGTATAACTATCTTTTCCAAACATGCAGTAGATCACTTTGATCATTTGAGTCAAGTATTTGTTAGAGACTACTTGGTACTCTATAATTCATGTATGCATGATGATTATTATAGTGATTTTAGTTATTGATGATGATTAGTTAGATGGTTTATCATATGTGTTTTTTGATGGATACTTACCCCATACTACATGTGTATGGTGTGCATGTATATTTTCCTTATGTATGACATTTATGATGTGGTTACGGAAGGGAGTCATAGTCACCTGCTAGTTGAGATATACATGATGCACCACTTTCTGCCATTGCCTATTTAGCTTAGTATATATGTGTTTGTACATGTGTGGATTTTATGTAGATTGTAGGTACTGGGTATCAACTTCCTTAAATTTCTAGGATGAGCATACCCTATCATATTATCTCAATGGTAAGAGAGGGGAGATAAATTCTTGAGTCCAAATCCTAACCTTTAAACCCATTTGTCTGAGAAAATTAGGACAAGTATATGAGTTGATTACCTTCTAAATGTTTCATATGACGTAAATTCATGATTATAAGCCTTTAGTTTGATTGTGTAAGTGGTTTTCTATGATGGGTTTTTGTATTTCATTCTATAGGTCTTTGATGATTTTCTATTACTTAAGTTCAATTAAAAGATTAAATTAATGATTTAATTTTATGGAAAATTATTATGATATTTTTAATATTTAATTAATTGAGAAATTAATTAAATAAAAAGAATTAAATTTAAAGATAAAATTATAACTTTTATTTTAGAGTGTAATAATATTTATTTAATTTAAAGAGGCAAGCATGCTCATGAAACTAGATATCCAAAAAGCCTATGACATGGTTGATTGGTAGTTCCTCTGCAAAACCCTAGAAGCCTTTGATTTCTCCTCTTGATGGATAAACCTTATTTTTAATTGTATTTCTACAAGGAAAATTTCAATTCTTATTAATGGGACCCCCAAGGGCTTTTTCGAGACTTCAAGAGGCATTAGACAGGGAGACCCCCTATCCTGTCTCTTTATATCATTATGGCTGAAGCTTTTGGAGAGCTCTCACCAAGGCTCACAAAGACAAGGAAATTAAAGGTATTATTGTCATAGGGAATATCCCCAACATTACTCACCAACAATATGTAGATGACACTATTCTGCCCAACAAGTGCACAGTTAAAGAGGCACTAAATATCAAGGCCATTATCAAGCAATACATGGCTACATTGGGTCAGAAAGTGAATGCTTTGAAATATGAGATTTATTTTATTAATATGAAACCAAAATTGGAAAAGAAGATCTGCCCTATTTAAGAAAGGTTTACTTCCATGCAAATGCCTTGGCATTGAGTTAGAGAAAGGTATGAAATCTAGTAAGGCATGGCATAGTATTATGGAGAGATTGGAGGCCAGGATTGGCAGTTGGAAAGAAAAATGGCTCTCAAAATCTGGTAAGATCATCAAGATAAGTTTAGTTTTGTCAACTATTCTAACTTACCTACTATCTTGTCTTCCATTACCTAAGTACATCCATTAGAAGTTAGAGGCAAAAATCAAAACTTTCCTTTGGAATGATTGCGAGGAATCCAAAAAATTGGCCCTCATAAAATGTGAGAATATATACAAACCTAATGACTTTGGAGGATTGGGAATAAAGAATTTACACTGGCAAAATGAAGCATTAGGGGCAAAATTAATATGGCATCTTTTTGTTGAAAGAGAGAACAAATAGGCTAAAATTATGTATAATAAGTATCTTAACATAGAAGACCCTCTTTCAATTTTTTGAATGAAGACTCTTCCCAAAGGATCAAAGAGTTGGAACTTTATGGTTAAATGTCATCCTCTCGTTAGCAAATATCTAACTTGGAATGTTGGCAAGGGTGATGAAGCCTTATTTTGGGAAGATTCATTGGATGGCCACCCCCTGCTAGACAATTGTCATATTCCTGGGGACCTCAAAGAGAAATTAGTCAATTTATGGGGTAGTAAGGTCAGTAACTACAAAAAAAGGATCTCTATGGATGGAAGTACTGGATGGATCTAGAAGCCTTTGTAGGACATAGAAGTGGAACCTGTAGCAATAAAGACATATGAAAAGATCATACAAAATAGGAAAGTTAAGCAGCACAAAAGGCATGACAAGCTCATTTGGGTGGTGTAAAATGATGGCAAGTATAGCATGAAAAATGGTCACAAAGCTCTTATTCATTCCTAAAGATGGGATGAAGTGAAAATTACACTTAAACTTTGTTGGGATCCTTCTTGTCTACCTAAGACATGGTTCTTCCTATGGCTAGCATTCCAAAACAGGATTCTGACAGTGGATAGATTCTGTAAATTAGGTTTTGAAGGCCCTTCTAGATGTGTGCTATGCAAAAAAAACAACAAGGATACTAATCACGTCTTATAAAACTATCCCTACTCTCAAGTTTGTTGGGATTGGCTTAGACATATGTTAGGATGGTCCTCCCTGATGCCTAAATCATTAACTGATCTACTCAAAGGCTGGCAAACCAATCTTTGTAAAGGCATCTACAACAAACTAGAACATTTGCCCATCCATTCTCATGAGTGAAGTTTGGAAAGAAAGGAATAGAAGAATTTTTTCTAACAAGGTGATGCAACCAAAAGAGATAGTTAAAAAAATAGAAGCGAGCATAGTCAAAATTGGTAAATTCCCATCTTAGGAACTCCAAGAAAGAAGAATGATCTTTTTCTAGCTGGGATGGGTATATTAAAAAGAAATGTTCAAACTTGATTAATCCCCCACTTATCTATTTCAAGAAGAGAAAGGAGGCAAGGAAAAGTTGTAAATGGACTCCCCCCTGGTGGGCTAGGCAAAGCTTAACTTTGATGGGGCTACTAGAGGCAACCCAAGGATAGCATGTATTAGTTGCATCATGAATGATGATATAGGGAAGTGGATTGCTAGAAAAGCCAATTCTATAAATCCTACAATGACTAATTTGGCAGAGCTTGAAGCACTGGAAGAAGGACTTCAACTCCATCTTAATTTAGGATTATCTAATATCATCATTGAAAGTGACTCTCAAATTGTCTTAAATGCAATAAGGAAAAGAGCTACACCCAATTGGGTCCTTAATTCAAAGCTAGAAGAAGTCCTCAGTTTACTAGATTGGTTTGCAAAACCCCAAATCTATCACATCTTTCGGGAAGGCAACGAGAAGGCAGACCAATTGGAAAATAAGGGAGTTGATGGTAAAAATCTCTTGGTATTCAATGATGTGTTATGAATATTTCTAGTTATTATTTTTATTTAATTAAGAATCCTTTAGAATCAATTCTATTAGGTGTTGTTTCTTTTAGGTATGCTTTATCTATAATCTAGTTAGTGTAGATTTCATTCCTTTTTAAATTATGATGTAATATGGTTGAATGATTAGCTTATAATATATTCTATAATTATAAGCCTTTATTGGTTGTCAAGAATTTCAACCATCTTATAGATTTATAGATTATGATACTTTGGGTATACATCCTCATTAGACATAAGTTTTTAAGGACTCATTAATTTAGATGACGGTATCGAAAAAGAAAGATATGGTGGTGATCCCTTTAGGTAAGTATCTCCCATCATTCAAATTGTAGTTAGTGTTTTTTTTCATCATTTCCTTTAGTAGGATGTATTCTTGTCTACTAGTCTATGGTCCTTGTCTGCATTATGATAGCTTCAAGGTGACATTGAGCATCTGATCTAGATGATCAAGGCAATTGTCTAGGTCTTTCTAGAGTCTTTGTAGGGATTACCTTTAACTATTTGTCTATGTTAGGACCCATCACTATCATTATATATGTTTTTTTCTAGCTATGGATACTTTTATTTTCATTTTCATGCCTTAGAGGTTCGCACAATGGCCTTTCATGGCAATATAAAGCTAGAAAGGTGGAATTGGGTGCTTAGGCCAATAGATGGGATGACTCGCATTATGGTTAGTAGGGCTCTAGGTGAGGGATTTTTCAAATATGATTTCACCTGGAGGATGAACAATGACATTATAGGTACCTTTATTGGGTCATGGCTAGAGCTAGGATAGACAAATGGGACATGGTGAGACTCTGCCTGAACATTTTTTATCCCATTTTGTGTCAAGGTCTAGAAGAAGCAATCATGAGCTTAGACAAAAAGTTCAGAGTCCCCCTGCCTAAAATGTATATGGATCATCCTCCAAGGAGCTTTGATTTGGAAATTATACCTAGGTGGCTTGCATTGATAATATGGGATCTCATAGCCTTTAACCAGGTATGGCCAAAGATGGAATCGAGTATTCAATTCCTCCTTAGATGGAGAGGGTTAATGATGGACAATGGAAAGGAATGGCTCAGAAGCTACCTCAGTCTATTTAATGCCTACATTCACCTGGGGATAGAGATGGGAAATTTGGAGGCTCTGGACTTCTGGACCCCCAATATCGAGAGGTCTAGTAGGGAAAAGTTCTATTTTGAATTCCCCTCCTTTTTTAGTTGGAGAACCCTAATGACATTACCAAGGTCATTATGGTTTTCTGGAAAAAGTATGATGCGCAAGGTTCTATGTTTGTCCTCTTTGGTTTTTGGTTAGTGCCCTCATTCACTTTGCCCCCAGTATGTTGGTTGGGTCTATTTTTGTGCTATCTCTCTTCTTTGTCGGTAGGTATAGTTTCCTTTTATCATGTTCATAATATTTAATAGTATTAGTTAGCCTTCATAGTAGCCCTTAATAGGGATTTTGTATTAGGCATATTTGTTTAGTTGTCCTCCTATGGAAATGTTTTTAGAGGCTAGTTAGATAAGTTTTTTTCTATCCTAAAATCTCCTCTATATATATAATTATCTGTACTCAATATATATAAAGCCGATATTAATATAAAGCTTGTTTTATTCTCTACTCATTTGTTATGTTTTCTGAATCTATCAAATTTATTAAGGTACATTTGTTCTGGACACTAAATGGAAATTATTTGTTTGTGAATGTTGCATTAAAGGATGCCTATTTTTAGATTTATTAGAACTATAACTAGTAAATGAAGTAGTAGCTTTTAGATTCTTAGATGGGTAGTTTAATTGGATTAATATGTTTTTCATATTTTAAACTATCACTAATATTCTCATCTAGGTTAAGTCTCTGCATTTAGTAGGGTATCTTGACATCATAAGATTCTTAACATGTTTGTTTGTTAAGCAGCTTCCTTTCATCTTTGTAATTCATCCTCTTGTATTTTTCCACCTCGAGTTTAGTATAATTAAGACTCTAAAGTTATTTGAGAAAGTATTCTGGGTAATTAATTTAATTAATTTACAGAGTAAGTATATAGCTTATGTCTCTTCACCCGGATCAGTATTCATTACAACATGCTCTATGTGGTCCTTGTTAATTATTTAGATTTATATTAGACTTTAGTTTGAGCTTTAATATCTTTTTGTTTGGCAGCTTTTGCACTTAAAGATTAGTATATTGTGCTCTTTACCTTAAAGTTTGGGTTTCTCTTTCTTCCTTTTGATAATAATGAATTCTAAGTTTGTTAGCAGGGTAATTTAGGAACATCTCAGAGAACTATGAAAATGCTATTCAAGAAAGAATTGGATTTAATAAAAGACTTTAAAGGGTATTATTGGACAAACTAGAATAGTATTGTCTCTATTGGAAGGCATTACTCATTAATAATTTAGTGTTGCTCATTACTGACTCATAATCTAGAAAATGGTAAGATATTTAATGTTTAATGTGGAGTATGGATTTGATTAAAAAGTGGTAGGATGAAGTGATTAATAAGTCTAATTAGAACATCTTCAACATTCTTAAGAATGAACCAAGTCATTTTAACTCTTCAGTATTTGATCAAGAATTATGCTATTACTAACTATTCTGATGGCTTCTGCTAAAAGTTGCATAACTGAACTTTAGAATAGTAAGGCACTTGTGATTTTAGCTTACAACAGTGGATGGGTGCCTACTAAAAATCTAAAGCAATGACTAGTATGTTCTTTCTAGCAATAGGATTCTGATTGGTATAAGCATCATTAGAATACTCAAAATGCATTAGACTCTAGTTCACTACATTGTAGCAACAACAATTTTGTAATATAACAACTGGGGTATGCCCCTTTTATAATATAATAATAAATGACCATGGTCCTGGGCAAGGCTGGAGGTTTTCTTCTCCGTTCTTTCCTACCACTGCCCGTTTGAACAAAGGTACTTTGATGTACTTAATTTTATTATTGTTTAATCAATATATTCAAGGCTTCGATTGTTTACTGATAATAATAATAATAAATTTAATAATAATATATTTAGGAGATCATTTTTAAACAAATGCTAAATAATATTATTACTTAATAAATATTTTTATCAATTAATGCTTCAAAAATAAATTAAAGAGTGGAAAAGATGTTAATTTATTAAAGAGTTTTAAAATTGCATAAAGTATGCATGAGTTTAAGATATAATAAATTAATCAAAAAAGAGAAGTCAAGTAAATTTAAATAAATATGTTTTATATTGCAATAAATGTGCATGAAAACATAAAAAGAAAGATAATAAAGAGTTAGAGAGTTGTAAGCAAGGAGTAATCTCAGGTGATTGCCCAATTAGCGCCCTAAATTTAGGAGAGAACTCCTTATCAACAATTGAGGGCTCATTTTCAAAGGACTTTGAATTTTGGAGAAGGAATTTTTAGAGAGAAGGTTTTGAGAGAAGAAATTTCTCTCACAAATATTTTGGGTGTTTGCAATTTTAGCATCAGAACCAGGTAGATTCTTGTGTTTCGATTCACCCAATTAATTATGTTCTTTATTATTCTTGTCTTCTTTGTGACTGTGAATTGTTTATTTGAATTTCTTTGTGACGAATATTTCAATATTGTAAATTACTAGTATGCATGTTGATTCCTTCTATATACGTAAAGATTAAAATATCGTAGAATCCTCGTTTAATGATTTTACAAAGTGAAATTTAAACCGGGAAGGGTTTTTGAATTGAAAAGGAAAATTTAAATTGGAAATTTGAATGGTTGGTCGTATTTTCCCTATCAGGGTATTGCTAGAACTTTTATTAAAAAAAAAATTATTAAAAGAAAAAAATTATTTTGGAGGGTTTTGTTTATAAAATTTTATTATAATTTTTTTTTAAATTATATATTTTGGAAGGGGGTGGGGAATCCCCACACCCCCCACCATACCCACTGCCATTAAAACTGTGGTAGCAGGCCAGATTGTCAGCTACACCAATAGTTAATATTGATGCTTGTGGCAACAGTCAAACCTGTCACCATAGGTCAAAGGCCGGGGGTCCTTTTAAATATAAGCACACACATTATTGATTATGTGTTTTTTTTTAAATTAAAGTTTTTAAAAGTTATGTTATTATTAATTGATAATATTAAATTGTAAATTATTAATTATTAATAATTTTATTAATATTTATAAATTTAATAAATAATTAATAAATGATTATATATATATATTTTAATGTAATTATTAATTAATTAAATTAATTACAATTTAATTTAGTTTAATTGATAATAGAGGTTAATTATTAGAGTTGTTAATTTATTTAATTAGTATTAATAATTCTAATTTTAATGAAATTATAAATTATTTTATTTAAAATCAATGAGTATTATTTTAATATATTAAATAAATAATTATCCTTAAGTCATTTGGATCAATGGACTTAAAATTGAATTAGGGTAATTATGCATTTTATTCAAATATAAGAATGGGGTAAATTGTAAGGGTTAAATTATAAATCGTAGGTACTCACAAACTTACATTGAAACAAATATTTAAGTGGCAAACACACATTTCTTGGGATTCAAAGAAGGTAGAAGAAATTCTTTCTCTCCCACTTCCTACTCATAAGAAGGGGTTGTAAAGTTTCCTTGGTAGGATTAATTTTGTGAGAAGATTTATTCCAAATCTTGCTGTGATGGTCAAACATCTTACTGCCATGTTAAAAAATAATTTGACCTTCACCTGGACTAAGGAAAGGAAAGTTAGTTTTGAAGAAATCAAGAAATCAATTGCCTTAGCCCCCACTCTTGTTAATCCCAAGTTTGATAGAGATTTCATCCTTTACTCCTCTAGAGGAGAATAAAGTATATCAACAATTTTAACATAGCTGAATGATGAGAATTTGGAACAACCCATTGCTTTTTTTAGTGAGGGGCTTAATGATTATGAGGGAAGATACAATTATTTAGAAAGTAGGTCCTTATTTTTGTAAGGGCTTTTAAAAAGTTCAGACATCTCTTGTCTCATAACAAAGTCCAGCTTATAGTTCCACATGCAGGTGTGAAGGACTTCCTCCTGAATAAAGATATCAATAAGAAAAGGGTTGGGTGGATTACTAAGGTCATGGAATATGACATTGATATCAAGATCACCAAGCTGATAAGAGGTAAAGGAATTTGTGAGAAGATAGCTTCATCTCTTGAGATACTTGAGGAGGCCGCCCTCTTAATTCAAGGTGAGCAACTAGTAGAGAATGAAGGTCAGTCTGATTAGTTACATGACATGACAAATTTCTTACTAGAAAGAAGGTATCCCCAAGACTTAAAAGAGAATAAAGAGGAGAAAATTTAGGTTACAATCTATTCCCTATATCTTGGTGGATGGAATATTATTCAAGCAGGATTCCAATGGAGTCTTGTTAAGAAGGATTCCAATGGAGTCCTGTTAGGCTGATCAGGTCAGGAGGCTGTTCAAAGAATTTCATGATGGTCCTACTGGTGGCCATTTTTTAGCCAGAGTTACTACAATGAAGATAATGAGGGCAAGCTATTATTGGCCAGCCTTATTTAATGACTATTATAAGTGGGTAAGGAAGTGTGAGAAATGTGCCTTCTTTTCAGGTAAGAAAAGGCTTGCAGCTCTTCCACTTCATCCCATTCAGGTGGATCAACCTTTTACTTAATCAGGTTTGGATTTTATTAGCTCCATCAATACAACTTCCAGATTTGGTCACAAGTGGATCTTAGCTGCTACTTATTATTTTAAAAGGTAGATAGAGGTAGTTGCTTTAAAGGATGCAATAAAGGCTTTTGTGGTTGAATTCCTTAGTGGAATTGTAACCAGATTTGGTGTTCCTTCCACAATTATATCTGACAATGCCAAATCTTTTGTTTGAGCTTATATATGTTCTTGGGCTCTAGAACATGGGATATATTTGAGCACCTCCTTAAATTATTATCTCCAAGGTAATGGCTTGGCCAAATCCTCTAACAAGAACCTCATTAGAATAATTAAGAGGACAATTGAAGATGACTAGAGGTGTTGGCATGCCAAGTTAAAGACAACCCTTTGGACTGATAGAATCACACCCAAGAGGGCCATTGGGAACTCCTCATTCATGCTAGTATATTGAAAGGAAGCCAAGCTTCCTATCTCATTGGAGTTCCCCTCTCTTGAGATAGCTCATCAATTGGAGCTAGAAGAACATGACCTCATGACAATCAGGTTTGTAGAACTGAAGAAAAGAGGCAACAAGCTATGCATACACTTGAGGCATGTCAATAATAGGTCAAGAGGAGCTTTGACAAGAAGGCTAAAGCTAGGAGTTTCAAAGATGGAGACCTTGTCCTCAAATGGGATGAAGATAGAGCCAAACTAGGGAGGCATTCCAGGTTTGATACTATTTGGAGTGGACCCTATGTGATCACCAATTGCAAGGAGGCCATTGTCTTTGAGTTATCTAGACCCAATGGTGATACTTTCCAATCCTAGTCAATGGGATACATCTTAATCCTTGTTTTTGATAAGGGTTAATTTTTTTCATGTATATAGTAGAGTAGTTTGCTTTCAGTTGTTTCTATCAACAACTAGCAACAAAATTGAACATTCCAACAACTAGTGAAAAATCCCAAAAAAGCCAAAATAGCTGAAGAAAGCCAAAATCATTCTAGCTAAGTCCAAAGTCAAAAAGTAAAAAAAAAGTAAAGAAAAATAAAGCGTCCACTGGTGAAAACTTGGCAATTCAAGCGCCTTGGACAAGTACCATGATGAAAACTTGGCAAACAAGCATCATGCATAATCCCGCCATCCCTAGCTTAGCCTATCACCCTCATCCTTTTGGTCATCTCTTGACATCCAACTCCATCTTCCAATCTATCCACCTATCCTCCACCCTCCATCTTCCATCTCACACCGTCCACTAATCTCCTACAACTTCAGCCAATCATCCCAGCTATCATCCATCTCCCTATCCCCTTCAGCTTTTTCCATCCTAGCTTCAATCCTATCACATCCATCATAAGACCTCCTTCTGCATGTTATCTTCTAATTGGGGCACTATATTCCTTGGAGATCTTGTCTTGTCCATCCTCCCTTGTCATTGGTATCTAGCTCTAGGCTATCCTCATGCAAACCCAATGTCATCTCTTTATATCCATCATAATCCTAGCTATCTACCATCCTATCCATCCATCTCATCCTGCTCCTCTAGCTATCCTTGGTCACAAAATCTCTCCTCATCATTGGATGCATCTTGCCAAATCCATATCTTTCACTATCACCCCACCCTTAACTTTCGCATCTTGCACAACATCGAACCATCCCGCTATCCTCTCATCCTGAGCTTTTTATCCATCTGTATCATCCCTATCATTGGTCCATTAGCTTGTACCATATCTTGATTAGCTCGCTTGTAAATATCTTGGTTTGTCAGCTTGTACATCCTCTTTAGCTTAGTACCATTGCATCTATCCAGCGTTCGTGTCAGTTTGTCCTTGATCAACATCTTGCACCCATCACACATCTTGGTTAGCTATTCCAATGCATCCTTTAGCTAGATTTCCTATCACCAAAGTGTTATCTTTCTTAGTTCAGCTTGCCAGACGCATCACTCATCCAAATCCACCAGCTTAGGTGCTCTCCGATAGGTCCTTGCAGGATATAGCTTTCCTCATGTCTGATCTTGTTCTATTAGTACCTCGTCCTACCCATCTCGTTGGAAAACGGTTCTCTTTTGGATTTTCGCTTTCATTTGATTTGGACTCTTCCCTATTGGGTCTTGAAATATCTTTTCCAAGCAATCTCCTTGTTCCCTCCTCAAAATTTCCACGATCTTCCATATCATGGTATACTGTGAATGGGGCAATCAGAGCGTAAGGTCTTGATCATGTCTTTTGCTTGTGGGTTACCCAGTGTCGTTTCCACACTACTTCCTCTGAGATTCATGTGTGATAGTGGGGCAATCCTTGCGTGTTTGTTTTGAGTCAGTCCGTCAGTCCTTTGGATGGTTGGTGAAAAGGCCTTGATGTTCTTGGTAACCTTGGCAATTAACCAATAGTCCTATAACAAATCTAGTGTTCAACTACATGGTGGTACTTCTCTTTGAAGTATCCCCCCGCTCAAAAAGCTTCAATGGTTTTCCTTCATCTCCATTATCCCCCATCCATATCTGGCATCCGTCTCTCCTACCCCAACTTATGCATTAGTATCTCTTTGAATCACTCCTCACCTTTAGCTTTAGGGATCCACAATCCTAGTCTTAGGGATCCACCAATCCAAATCAATCCACCAAGCCTCATCTTTTGAGATCCACAATCCTAGTCCTAGGGATCTCCGAAACCCATCTTCCGCCAATCTGACTCTTTGAAATCCTGTTGCATCAGCTTTTTTAATCCCCTCATCCATCTCCCCATCCTGGATTCCTTTTATAGCGCTCCGCTCCTTCATCCTCTGCAATCCCTGAGATCTTAAGCTTGCTTCCTCTCGTGCCTCTAATTCTCCCTTTATCATTCTCCCATAGTGAGAGTTTGAGCTAACCAAACCTCTTCTCTTAAGCAAATCTGAGTCTTCTTGCTCATCTCGGATTCTTGTACTTTTCAAGAAGTCGTCGAGCCTCACTTTCTCTCCCCACCGCCTTCTTGAGGGGGCATCTCACAGTCCATTCTCTCCTCTTCTGCTCTAGCCTTGTTCATCTTATTTTCTTATCTTTGATGCCATGCCACTTGCGGCATCACATCAAAGAGGGGAAAAATGTAGACACCTAAAAATTCTTTAGAAAATAAAGTATTTTTATTTTCTGAAAAAGTCCTGATGACACCATCATTTATTAATTAATTAATTAATTAATTTTTATGCCATTAAATCCCTTTATCTTAATTAAAAATATTTAATTAAGGAATCCCTCCCAAAAATGTTTAAATCTTATTTAAACATTATTTCCTTATTTATTAATTATTTAATTAATAAATTGACCAAAAATCCTTTAGAAAATAAAGTATTTTTATTTTCTGAAAAAGTCCTGATGACATCATCATTTATTAATTAATTAATTATTTAATTTATTTATTTATTTTTATGCCATTAAATCCCTTTATCTTAATTAAAAATATATAATGAAGGAATCCCTCCCAAAAAATGTTTAAATCTTATTTAAACATTATTTCCTTATTTATTAATTATTTAATTAATAAATTGACCAAAAATCTCAAAATAAATAATTAATTAATTTTTTTCCCAAAAGTTGGCCAATTTCCTCAAGACCAATAACCTCTTCCAAAATCTTCTAATCCTTCTTTAATTTTGATTAAAGGCTAATCTCATCATTTCCTACCCCTAATCCCAACTCAAAGTATTTAATCAAGATTAAATATTAATCCTCATGTTTATTAAAAATATTTGAATAAATATCTCCTCAACCCAAACCCTTGAAATAAATAAAACTTTATTTATTTCATAAAATCTTATCCTAGGAAGTTCTAGACTCTTCTAGAAAATCTTCATCCTCATCCAAAGCCTAGACTCTTCTAGAAGATGTCTTTAACCCTAATCCTAATCCCCTCCTAACCTTGTCACATTCCCTAAACATGGGTTAAGACTTGCTAACTCAAGTCAAAGTTAACAAATATCTCCTCCTTCACCCACCCTCATTAATTGCAATCCACTTGCCATCCACTTGCCTAGTCCTAAGCCATCTCTAACCCTTCCTCTAATCATTTTTACAACCCTAAGCAAGCTTAAAACCCCCCAAACCCTCAAATTCGAATTTCATGGTATCTCTCACAAATATCTTCAACCAAAAAACTTTATAAAGCCCAGCAAGTCATAAATGTTCTTACAAAGCACTTATGAAGAGTCTTTATGAAGATTTTATCCCTTGAGCCTCTTTGTTGACTCATCCTTCCCCTTTCCTCCATCCTCTCACCATGTGACATGTGTGACTCCTTGATTGGTTGTAAGGAAGCACAATCCATGTGCTCTCCTCTCATGCAATCTAAGCCCTCCATGAGCTTTTTCCCATCCTTACATCTTAGCCCTCAATCCCTCAAGCCTCTTGCCTATAAATTGGATCCTTCCCCTTTGCAAAATAACACAATCCATGAAGTAAAGTCATTTTACATCAAAACCATACACTCACACCCAAATTCCAACTCCATTTGAAGCCCTTTTTGAAGCATAAGCTTGAGCATACATCCTATCTATTTAGACAAAGCTACTCAACAAGAGAGCTTCTCATTGAGAGAGCCCATTAATGGCTCATATTCTCAATTGAGAGTTCATCTTAGTCTATCTTGAAGTTTATGAATTTTGTTTAGTTTTTAGAAGCTTTATTTAAATTTGGTTTCTATTAGCATACTAACATTGCTCATATACAATTACAAAGGTCTTTTCTTCAACATTCTAGTTTCACAGTGTGTGGATTTCATGTTTTTCATGACTCCATAGCCCGATGGATGTTCAAGGTTACTAGTCATATGCATAGTAGGCTTGCATCCCCTCTAAGTCACTAGAATTGTTGGCCAAAATTGCCTTCCTGCAAAAAAATTGAATTTAAATGCCACAACCCACCTAATGGTCACATCCCACCTTTAATATTAAAATATTCAATAGAAATATGAAATTAAAAAAAAAAGACCTTAATGTATTTCCTTATATTCTTACTTTTATTTTTTTGGCCCCACAAATTTTTCCACCATAAGATCTTGATGGATCTACAATTGTTGCATTCTTGCATGTTGGAGCTGCAAGGTCTTTATGCAATGTGGGGAAGTGACATGTTGATGCATGGCTAGGTGGGTCCTTTCTCAACAATGTTTTCATTTTCGGTCATAGGCTAGAAAGATGTTAGGTTGAGTTGGCATACGACAAAACCACCATTGGTCGAACTACTAACACAGGTAACAAGGTGATCACATATTCCCTAGGTCGTCTGATCTTGCATGATCCACGATCGTCACTTTTTTGCATTTTGAAGATGCTCAAACTTTAGACAATGCGAGCAAGTGACATTGTGCCACATGTATGTGTGGGTCGCCATGGTTGAAAAGGAGGTGCAAGATAGGTTTCTAAGGTGGAATATGTGCAAGTTACTTCATGTTGATTTGTTAGGATGATGATGCATCTATGGAGGGGGATGATGAGTGTTTAGTGGGCTCAAAAGTTTTGAGGGCAAGGGTAGTAATACCTAAAGTCTTTTCATAATCATCGATCTTGTGGAGATTGATGATCATTGCTTCCCTGCATTATGGACTTGCTTAGTGTTTAAACAATGTGGGGAAGTGACATGAGGACATGTGTCCTTATGGGCCTAGCTGGTAAGCAATGACAATATTTTCAGTAATGGTCATAGTTAAGTTCATAGTTTCATGGGGCAAACGATTATTTGGCTAACGTGGTGGTCAACACTTGAAGTATTTGTGAGTTGGCAGAAAGAGATAGAACCATTGGCCCATATGGCTCTTTTTGGGTGGTTGACCCATTTGATTTCCAACTTTTGCTAATTTGTTAAGCTAGGAATGGGAAGAAGATTATTTTCCTACATGATCTAATCTCCATGATCGATCCCAACCATTCATGAATGAATAACATGATAAAAAGATGTAAGGAATGCACTCTCACTGCTTGGTTGTCCATCTACCTAGTTAGAACATTAATGGTCGTCGTTCCTATCTTCTCAAGGGTTCTTTTGGGAAAAATATTGGATTTCATTGCATCTGGATGTGTATCAGGATCAAATTTTCTTCAAATTTGCATGATTGTTCTCTATAGCTTTAATTTTAGTGGTTGAGCTTGGCTTCTTTCTAAAGTTATCCCAGTTATGCTTGAACTATAAAAGCAAGTTTTGTTACTCTTCTGGGGGTTCTCTTTTTTCTAATTTTTTAGGTATTTTATGCAATTTTGCATATGCTCAATAGAGATCTTCTCTGTTGTATCCATTTTTTGTTAGCTGAGTGTATGTACATTCTTGTGGCCTCACTTGTTGAATGTATTTTGACAATTGAAACATCATATGATCATGTTCATACTTGGTGACTGATTAGATCAAGTGAATCCAGTGTATTCCTTCTTTGATTGTGTTATCTTTTGGCTTATCTAGGATATTGAGATTGAAAAGGTGTAGATAATGGTATATTTTGAGAAATCGAGTTCTAGTGCATTCATTGGGAAGGACGTAGACCCATATATTATTTGGTGCATCACCCCTCTAGAGTAGATTAGGTAGTTTTTCTTTCATGCATTCCTTCTTCCCTTTCCTCTCCAAGTGTAGTTAGGTGCATTTGAATAATAAAGTAAGTCAACCTTCTCTGGAGACTCAACCTCACAGTTCAAGTCCCATAGCTTGGAGGTTGTTTCCATGTTACACAAGGCTGGCTAAGAACTATTCCCTCAGGTAAGGGTGCAAGCTTTTGTGTCAACATGTTCATATCTACATATTAAGATGACAAGTCTTTGGCATTGTTGTCAAAGAGGGGAGAAATATGGAATACGAAACATAGTGAGAACAAGGAAGAAACATGGAATATCTACTCAGAGGGAGATAGTGTACTTGATAATTACTACAAAAGGAGAAATGATTACAACTACCTAGTAAGAGGGAGATAGTGCTGAGGGATATATAAGAAAAAAAATAGGCAAAGATAGATATCTGAATATTAGAAAGAGGAAGTGATCAAGAGGGAGTCATAAGGATGAGTTGATTGTCTGTTGATCAGAATAGAATTTTGTAACCTATACACAAGATGAAAGCTACTGATAGAGGAAGAGATTTCAATACAAGGAATTACTTTCTTTTTGGTATGGTTGTTAGTACTAGTTTGCCATCAATGCCAAAGAGGGAGATTGTTGAAAAAAAATTGACATAAGTATATGAATGTGTTTCAATCATTGTTTTGTCATTTATGTCAAACTTGCTACTCACTGGTAAGACAACTGCTTGGTTGATTTGAGTACTATCATTTGTTTGATTGATGAAGAGGATTTGATCAAATGAAATATCAAAAGCACCTAGAGAAAAGTTTGAGTTATGGTATGTAAAAAGGAGTACAAAGATCAGTTAAGATACAAATGATATAATGCATTGATTATCTACTTAAGGTTGTAAAGGTTGGATACATTGACAAAGTCTAGAGGAATAAGTAAGAATAATTGAGTCTACCAAGCTTGACCAAGTGGATAGTAGGTGTCGAGAAAAATAAGTGCAAGTCGAGGAGAAAATCATTTGGAGCCAAGCAAAGTTAAAGTTTAGTGTATGTCAAGTGATACAGTGTAAGCCAAGTAAATTTTAGTTGATGCTGAGCACTAGTAAACTTTAGTGTTTGTCGAGTTATCTAGTGGATGACGAGTGGAAGAACAATATGGAAGTCGAGTAACAACATATTGATGTCAAGTGCTAGTATTCATGTTAAATCTAGGTTTGACGAATCTAAGCTAACTATTTTGTTTTCTTGAATTTTGTGAAGTGTGTGGAAGATAAATATGATGAGTTGGTGGTACAAAATTCATGGTAAACCATTTTGAGGAGAATTCAAAGAGTATTGAAGAATAAGTTTCTAGAAGGGACTAAAATGAAAAGATGGGTAGATGCATTGAATCCTACCTAATTCTACCTAACCTAAAATGGATGATAGAGGATGAAGGACAAAAGATCTTGATTTTCTATTTATAGAGATGGATGGTTAGAAGCAAGGAAGATCAATATTCAAGAACCTAAGTTAGACAAGAGGTCTAACATATTGCTTCATTTAGAGACCGAGCAAAAGAGACTACTATTGGCAAGCAAAGAAAGAAGGCTTAAGAGTATGAATGCTTGAAGGGTGAATAAGCTCTCAAAGCTAAAGTGTGTAAAAGCCAAGTAGAATGGAGGAATAAAATAGAGATCTATAATCTGCAAGTGAGTTGTAATTTGTTGTCAAATCAAGCCTTGTTTTTACTTTCTAATCATTGTACCAGTCTAGCGTAAATCCTTTGGATTAAGGTTGACCTAACATTCATTTTTAAATCCTTTAATCGGTTGACATTCCAAGTGGATGATCTAAAGTCCTCTAAGAAGGCTCACTCCTAACAGGGTAATTGAAATCCTCTAACCAGGTCACATTTAATAGTGTGTATTGTAACCTTTAACAGGGTTGGATTATCATAGGGCATCACTTCATAACTAGTGGTTTTTCCAAAATTGGGTTTCCATGTAAAATCATTGTGTCAAATGTGTTATTGAAACTGTTATGTTTCATGCTTACATTTTTGCAAAGTTGATTTGACAATAACTTATAAAGTTTAAGTGATTGTACGATCTAATGCATGCATGCATGAATATGTTTTATGGATATGGGTTCACTAAGCTATGAAAAGTTTTATTTCTACATCTAGACCTTGGATAATTGATTCACCCCCCCTCTCAGTTGTTCTAAAGAATTCCAAAAATAAAAAATAAAAAATACAGATGCAATATGACACTTTATCTCAATGCATTTGCAAAAATACATAGAAATGATGTCTACATAGACTAGAAGAGACATAGGGCTAATATAATAGATAGTACAACCCATGAAAAAATATTTGAAGCAAAAAAATCAATCCCAAACCTAAAATAACCAAGATATCTAGTAGAATGCAAAAATGTAAAAAATTGAATATAATGTGCCTCGAGTAGAATCTAGGAAAAAACTAACATTACTAGAATGAGCTCTAAAAGACCTTTTCAATGATATAAATAATTCCCAAATCAGAGATCAAATGCTTAAGATATGTCTCCTAGAGTGCAAAGTAGAACTCTTGAATTTGACATCAAAAAAGTCATCCAAAAAGCATCATGTAATGCCCCGCCAAGGGATCCAAAGAATTAACCTAGAATTTCACTAAGTTTGGTAACATTTTTTTTAAAAAAAATAACATGAAAGTAAATACCACATATAAATTATTCATAATAATGGAAGAAATAGCAATGTCCATCTAAAAATAAACATAACATACTTAACAGATTACATTCTTTAAGATCCCTTAACGTGAAATACATACATGTTTCCATCTAGTACAACATCCACATGAAATAATAATGATAAGTCCATTGTACAAATGTCCTTTCTAAATTACATTCCAAAATGCACAATCATCCACTATACATGTCACAGGGTATGAAGGCTTAAAAGAATATACATATGTGAAATATAGTACATCACTCTATTCTAATCCATGATATATCAAAGTAAAGATAATCACATGATACACATGATACATCATCATAGAAGTCATATACATCCATCATAAAGATCAAACAAAATAAACTAAGTGCATGGTTCCTCCCAACCGTTAATAGCATCATCAGACCATCGTAGACCCTAGCCATCCCTCTGTGCGTAACATCCCAAATCACCGAAGAGATCATCGACATTAACATATTAGGAATGTCACTCCTAATAAATACAACATCATATGTAGAAGTAGTCTAACATGCAAATATAAGCATAAGATAACATCATCTAACATATGCTAATCATCAATGAAAGGATAGATATCCACCATCACGAAGGACGCTTCAGCCACGATGTCTCGATGAATCTCAAATGATAAAAGTGAAAAATACACTACCACCCGACCGCGTGGTACCTAAGTGGTCCACTCCCACCTTGCTGAGGAGATAATCTCAAGTCCCAAACAAGCTACCAAAATCACATAGCACAAGTCTCTAAAGTCCAGGAATCCTAAAAGTATACTAACTCAAAGGTTCCAATCACAAAACAGACATCTACTTCCCAGAGGCACACAATGACATGTAGGAACCTACTATGCAAGCGGGAAAGTGTCATCGCATTTATCTCATACAAGTTACCCTGGCAGTTAGCTAAACTCCACGGGTCCATACAGATCTCATGCAGCCACTAGTATCCTCTCATA